>JACBOW010000016.1:0-652656 GCA_014706105.1 Phytophthora quercina | reverse complement strand
AAATTGGTATTCTTTTGAAATGTGACTTTAGAACGGAGATGACGTCCATAATGCGTGCGGGCTCGTCCGACGATGCGGCTATTATGGAGCTGTGAGACCCCCAAGTTCGTGAAAAGCCGCACCCTGCTGATAACTCAGAATGTGAGTGCGAGTAGACCAATAGGAAGAGGATTGACAGCCAGAAACTGAAACCCATGACTATTCGAAGGAGTAAATGAGTGCGTGGCCTGTAGAGTTGATGACCGTCCTCGCAACACGCGCATGTTTAGGTCACTGTCGTACTGGCCACGTCGATAAATTTGTGGAAAACGCAGGACGACGTCCTTGTAAATGTCCTGTTCAAAGTACTGATGACGATGATCGGAAGTGCCAGGAAGAAGTTCCATCCTGCCATCACGAAGCTCTTGAATGAGTGACCATAAGATCGACCATTGTAGACGTCGAATACAATAAGTCTGATCATTAACGCAATGTTCTTGTGGAACAAGTAGCGGATGACCGTGCACACACGTTGGTAGTTGCATTGACCGTAGAGAAGAGCAAGTTGTGTCAGAAAGCGAAATGGGCGACCGCCTTTGCGTACAAGTTGTATGATCTCTGAACTCGACAGGCGATGAGTGCCTTGCAGACTCGAGCGATATCCAAAAGTGTATCACCCAACAGTTCAACGTGCTGTTCTACCTCATCATACTACAAAAGGCCATCACAGAAACCATAGCGATATTATCAGCTAAGACTTGGTTGTCTCGAATGAGTCGTTGGATCTCCGGTGTCTGCGCGTCCAGTTGGGCATATAATGCAGCGACAATTTACGTACTGAAGCTGCATTTTGTTATTGACGAGGCGACAAGCATGACCGAAGTCTCTTTCGGATCTCCAGTAAGCACCACATTTCAATTTTCCTTACAGTAGCGCCTGGTCGAAGATTGCTGAGTGCATTCCGTCCTGCAGTTTATCCTCTCGGGCTGCCGCGCCTGAGAGCTGCATTTATGATCCTAACCCACGCACCCAGTTTAGTTTCGTGATCATCGAGAGATCTCGATGTTGCCATGTACTTAAGTAAGCTTCGGTGTACTCCTACATTGTAAGCACTACGCGACCGAGTACACACTCTGGATCTTGAGATGCCTAACCAGCAGCATCGTTGTTATTCTTCCCCGTTGCAGCGAGTTCAAGTATATTATCAGATTATTTGCTATACAAAACGTACTCGCGAGCCTCCTCGTTCACTGTAACGCCTGAGATGTACGTCGTGATGAAAGAACTTGCTCACTTTCACTAAAACGTGGCAAATTGGTAGTCGGTTCCAAAGCTTTAAAGAGCACAGTCACGCTTCGAAGTACTTGTAGACTGTTGTTTTGTTCTTCCTGTTTTGAGCGGAAGCAAGGACGCCTTGCAGGAAATCTCAACCTTCGTGAGCACGGCTAGAGTCACAAAGTTGTATCCCAAACACGTGGCAGCCTTCGCAAGAGCTTCTTCGTCCGGCTACGATGCCCAATAGACAACAGCATCCGTCTTGCCCAGGAATGACAGTACGCAGGTAAGCTCAATTTGTCACAATGTAATTCCTGAGTAGTACGCACGCGTAGGTCGTCTCTACTGGCAATGCTCAAGCTTACTGCAGCGCTAGCCAACGGACGTGGCACGTCTGTCAGTGTGCACGTGCATCAATAAGCTTACACGTTACCGGGTTCCATCCACTGGATGTATAATACATCAAGGAGTCAGAGACTCGATTTGCCGCCGATGTGTATCCATGTCCTTGATTAGCCACCTTTTTTAAGCGTCCTTGATGAACCGCCTCAAAACTCGATAATAAGCCCGTCCCCTCAGTAGCATTGTTTGATGCACGCATTTTGGCGACCAAAGATGCATGAGGGGGATGGGCTCGTGATACGAGCTTACTATTTTGTACTTCAAATTTCGATGGAGGCAACTTGACGCGTTTCCCGTCAACTTTCAGACTGGCCGGTTGCCACTGCCACTGGCAACCGGCCACTCGACCAGCTTCAGTATCTATCGAGCTGTTGCCAGCAGCCTGCTGAAGAAGCTCGCCATCAATTCACTGGCACGCTTGGTTGGATGCAATGCACAAGATGCGCATCCAATGCATCAATGGATTGGATGCTGTATCCAACTGCAAACAGCGCTACTTTTCAGTACGAAGACTGTTGGAATTGTTGTTGGCTGAAAAAAAAAAACTTTGATGAAACCACGTTTCCAATTTTCGAGATCCAACATTTACCTGCCAGAGGGGTACGCAAAAGGTTCGGGCGTCCTTTCAAATGTTGGAGCTGGTCCTTGGTCCAACACTCCTGCGAGCAGTGGTGCCCGGCAGAGTAACTTTTCCCATCACGATCTTCGACGCGATCTTATTTTTAAAAAATCGTACTTAATGCCTCCACAAATTCCGATCTCCCCCTTCACTCTATAAAAAGCCGGCAACCTCCGCGCTAAGCTTAGCCTTGGCGTTGCTGCTGCATCTGTCGTCGCTTCGCTTCACTTCCGCTTCGCTCGTGAGCCTCCCAGGGATATCTCATTCGACGCGTCTCGTTCCCGTGATCCCCGTCGTACCTTTCCCTGCTCATAATTCCCCCTACAGGCCGTGATATAACCCTTTGAAGACAACCATGAAGTGGCTCCGCTCCGCAGAGATGGAGTACATTTCACTCATCGTGAACGAGGACGCGGCCCACGACTGCGTGCAGAAACTGGGCGACTTGGGTGTGCTCGAGTTCACCGACCTGAACCCGGAGCTTACGCCCTTCCAGCGCCGCTACGTCAACTATGTCAAGCGCTGCGACGAGATGGAGCGTAAGTTGCGCTACTTTGAGGTGGAGTTGGCCAAGTTCAGCATCTCCCCTAAGCCTGCAGGCTCCATCGACCAGTTCCTGGCTGGCTCAGCAGATATCCGCTACGGCTCACAGGATACGGCGGCCAGGGCTCTTGATACACTCGAGAGGTTGCTGGAAGACAAGGAACAGGAGCTGCTGCAACTTAACTCCATGCACGAGAAGCTCACGAGAGAGTACAATGAACGCAAGGAACTGCAGGAAATTATCTCAAGAGCTGGCGAGTTCTTTGAGATTGAAAGTAAGTTTTTACTTGCTTTTAGTTATTTTTTTTTGTATAGTTGCTAATTTTTTTTTTTAGTTCCTGAGGTGCAGGCACGTCGTAACTCACGGACAGCATCGAGATCTGGCTACAGTTTCGTGGAGACTTCCCCTGGAGTGGGGGCTGGAGAGGAGTCGTCGTCACTGCGCTTCCGTAATGTGACGGGTGTTGTGCCTGCTGATGAACGACTCAAGTTTGAGAGGATGATCTTCCGTACTACACGTGGCAACTGCTTCACGCGGTTCTCACCTATTGAGGAGCCGCTGGCTGACCCGACGAACGGCCAGCCTGTGACGAAACACGCGTTTGTCATCTTCTTCCAGTCGACTTTTATAGAGAACAAGCTGCGCAAGATCTGTGACGCCTTCCATGCAAGGTTGTACTCGCTGCCTCCCATGGACGATCGTGCTGCTATTGCACGCTTGATTCAGAGCAACGCTGGCGAGCTGAACCAGAGCAGTCACATTCTGCGTCGCAACCGAGAGAGTTGTGTGCTTCTATGCCGCGACCTGGCGGAGACGCTCGAGTCGTGGAAATGGTCTGTACTCCAGGAGAAGGCGACGTACCACGCGCTCAATATGTTCCGTGCTGACGTGAGTGGTATGTTGCGCGCTGAGGGCTGGGTCATCAAAGAGGCGTTGCCGAGCGTGCGTCGTGCTGTCACGCGTGCACACACAGCGGCCGATGACAAGTCGATGCCGTCGCTCGTGGACATCGTGGCTAAGCCCTGGCCAGTGCCGCCGACTTACTTCGAGACGAACAAGTTCACTGATGCCTTCCAGGCCTTCGTGGAAACGTACGGTTGCCCTCGGTACCGCGAGGTGAACCCGTCGGTGTTCACCGCTGTGACGTTCCCGTTCCTGTTCGGTGTCATGTACGGTGATATTGGTCACGGCCTCTGCGTGCTGCTCTTCGGGCTGTATCTGATCCTGACAGAGCGCAAACTGGAGCAACCAGGAAGTATGGGCGAAATGACGGCGTCGATTTACGGCGGACGTTATATGCTGTTCATGATGGGCGCCTTCGCCATATACGCTGGTCTCATCTACAACGATTTCTTCTCGCTGCCATTGAACCTGTTCGGCTCCAAGTTCGCGTACCCGGACTGCCTCGAGTCTCACGATCGCGAGGCAAAATGCGTGGCTCAGTACATGATTGACGGCAAGATGACATATGTGAACGCCACGGACGTCTCGAGTGGTGACAACGTGTACGCTGTCGGACTCGACCCGATCTGGAAAACTTCTTCGAACGAACTGCTGTTTTTCAACTCGTTCAAGATGAAGATCTCGGTCATATTTGGCATTGTGCAGATGACGTTCGGTATCTTCCTCAAGGGCTGGAACAACCTGTACTTCCGTGACTACTCGACTTTCTTCTTCGAGTTCGTGCCGCAGATTGTGTTCGCTGTCTCACTCTTCTGCTACATGATCGTGCTGATTGTGATGAAGTGGAGCATTGACTGGACTGAGCGCATGAAGCACGAAGTGTGTCCGTACAACTACGCCGGTGAACACACTGGTTGCCGCCCGCCTTCGCTTGTGAACACGCTTATCAACATCGCGCTGGCACCTGGCAACGTGGTGGACCCGTTGTACGAGGGCCAGCTCGAGACCCAGCAGTCGCTTCTCATGATGGCATTTTTTTCTGTGCCGGCCATGCTGCTCATCAAGCCCATTTACCTGAAGTTACAGAACGAACGCACGGCACCTCCTGTGAGCCACCACGTGGACTTCGACGACGAGGCTGAGGAGCGCCTGGTGTCGCACCATCACGGCAACTCGAGCGGCGGCCATGGCGGTCACGGCGGGGAGTTCGAGTTTGGTGAGGTGGTCATTCACCAGGGCATTGAAACGATCGAGTTCGTGCTGGGTATGGTGTCGAACACGGCATCGTACCTCCGTCTGTGGGCCCTGAGTTTGGCTCATTCCGAGCTGGCCACCGTGTTCTGGGAGAAGACGATGCTGTCCACCATCAACAGCGACTCGTTCATCGCCATTTTCATCGGTTTTGCAGTGTTCGCGGCAACGACGTTCGGTGTCATTCTGGCCATGGATGTGCTGGAGTGTTTCCTACACGCGCTGCGTCTGCACTGGGTGGAGTTCCAGAACAAATTTTACAAGGCTGACGGTCACAAGTTCCACCCGTTCTCGTTCAAGCAGACGATCAAGGACTCGCAGCAGATCTAGACAGCAAGTGAACTGAGTTGGGGGCTCTCGAGAACATCAAGAGCGACCCTGGAAAGCAAGATCCACCCCACAGAACCCGGTCATCGGCTCGCAGATGCCCAATCAAGAAAAAGAGAACTTGAAGTTGAAGTGCAGATCATTATAGCAAGAGAAGGAGGTGGTAGGAACAGGTCTGCAGTGCATATGGAAGCCCTCTTCCCTTTATAACAGGATTTGCTGGCTTTTGATCACCTTGTTGTCAGCATTGACTACTGTCCTAGGATCAGCATCTTACTTGGAAGCTTTAGCCGTCTTCTTCTCCATCTCACTACACAGCAACAAGACATCAGTCAGCTCTGCACACTTACGTAGAACTAGTCACTATAGACTCACATCTGCTGGTATTGCTTGCGCAGGTTGCTACTGGCGCTCAGGTCCTGTACGCGTTCTAGCGCCTTAGTGTCTGCATAGAGATATCCCGCTCCTCCACCAATGAGAACGCCACCAGCAATGGCGAAGAACTGTACACGCCTTGGGAACGGACCCAGAGCTGAATAATGAGAATGAGTGGCTGTTTAATGACAAGTAACACGACGTTCGTCTACTTACTGGTGATGGCAGCAGTCACTGCAGCACCCAACGCGCCGCCTACGCCCGAGCAATACTCGATGTCGTTCCGTCGTCGATCGAACCAAACCTTCTCCTCTAGTGTGAGGCGCTGCGGGGTGCGCGGGGCGCCGTTGGCGGGCGTGGAGCTCATCGTGTGTCTATGAAGCACTAGTATGGATAGGTAATGTTGCGATAAAGTTGCGCGGAGAAGTTTATGTTGCCATTTAAGAATATCTTCTCTAACGCAACTTAGGATCCTAAGTTACAGGACGAGAAAGGCAAGATCCTACTGTAGGATTCCTAGGAATTTCCTACAGGCTGTATTCGAAAGTTCGAGGCTATTGAATACCTCTGCAGATGACTACTAGATACTTAAGACTCAATTGTCGCTTCACGACATATCATTACTTAAGTATGACCGGCATCGAATGTCTCGGTGACCTTCGCCTGCGGCATTGCGCACATGATTGTAACCATCGAGTGAAATACAGTAGTCATTTCACTCGAGTTTTAGGTGGCTGAATTAGGACAATGGTGAAGTCTCGTCAATTGAACCACTCGAGCTTTACGCTTCGATGGAAGAGCCCTCTCGCGAGTGCTTCGGCTTTCGAGCCAAAAGTGCAGCTAGTATCCGTATTGCATTTTGGTGGTCGTACACAGCCACTTCACTGTTTTAGGTTACATTTGCTTACCAGTGGTTACTGCAGCAAAGATGCCGGTGTCGAGCGGTTCTAGTGCAGCACATGGCAGTGAGATGAATATTTTAACTTACTTGCAGAGTAAACTCTGGCGTCATGATGAGCATCCCGCTTAGAGCGACATGACTGTGGTGAGATTGCCTCGCTCCAGTCGTCAACTCCGACGACACGCGTCCAGTAGGTAGCCTCAAGTCCGCTGTAACTGCAGCTAACATGTAAGTAGAGTTGACGCTGGCTAACGTAGCGCTCTGCAAACAAGACGCGCAAATTGTCTTCGATGATTTCAGTAGTAGACACCACTGCAAGAAGAAGACTAAGCTTAGGACGACGCGCAATAGTTGCGGTGAACGGAGGAAGCAAAAAACTTAGAAAGACAAAAGTGAATAAATTAAGTGGTTCAAGTCGAACTATACGCCTTTCGCCTCCTGCTCTCTGTTGACACCTGGTTGCTGGGTGAACCCGTAGCCTGGATGGCGCTTCATCGCCAGGGACGGCGTGGGCGTATGTGGCGTGCGCGGGATACACGCGGTAGGCGTCACGGTCATCCCCGAGGACTGAGACGGCGCCACCCTGGTGATCTGGCTCGGGTTGGTCGAGTACACATCCATGAGGAAGTCCATGGACTCGTCGAAGTCCGGCACGGTCGGCTTGACTTCGACCGCGTTGGCTTCCCATGACGCAGGGTAGGAGGCGTTTCCGATGAACGCACTTGAGATCGTGGACGTACTCAGCTGGCTGAACTCCGAGCTCACCATAGCCATCGAGGCCGACATTGGGGTTGTTGGCATGTATGAGGTGGCGTGGTGGAGCGGCGAGCTGTGCATGGGCATAACTGGTAGTGAAGTAGCACGGGCCAGAGGGATGGTTGTGGAGGCCATTGAGGCCATCGTAGCCGCGTATCCCATGGTACCAGGGTACGGTGAGTGCTGGTAGGTGCGCGTGTGCACGTTGGCGTAAGGGGAAATGTGTTGAGCGTAGCTCACCATTCCTGGGGCCATGCCGACAGACATCGGTGGAGTCTGTAGGGTGCCGTTCCGGTTGCGGAGACCGCGCATGCGGCGCGCGATCTTCTCCCGGTACTTCTGAGCGTGCGTCTGCGTTTGACGCACCGTACGGGTAGCCACCATCTCGGCGATGGCCTTCCATGGGCCCTTGGGAAAAGTCTCCATAGCGCGCAGGAAGCGCTCGTGCTCGGCCTTGGTCCAGGTTCCCGAAGCCTTGACGACTTCTCCGTTGGCGTCCAACTGCTGCTGCTCGCGATCGAGGGACTCAGCGACGCGAACGGTGCCGTCCTTGACGATCAGCAAGTCCTTGCGATCCAACTCGATGATGGACGAAGTCGAGAGGCGGAGGTCGTCAAAGTCATCGTTGTCGGAGGTGGTCATCTCTTCACTGGGGTTTTCGGCCTTCTTCTCCTGGGCGTTGCCGTTGAACTTGGAGTCTTGGGCGCGCACTTGATGCCGCTCAGCCATTCCGAACGACATGAAACTTGTTAGTTTTTTCTAGTTATGTGGCGAAAGCTTGAGTGAGTGGACAACTAAAGCGACTGACTCGCTGGCGTCTGTCTGCCGTGTGTTGTGTTGAGACTTGGTGGTAGATCTGGTTTGACCGACAACTGCTAGACGAAAGTGTTGAGCGGATCGGTTTGTGTGTATGTGCTGGTGGTAGTCGCGTCGGGCGACTTGGCTGATACTGGTAGTGGTTTCGTAGAGTTCCTAAAACTGAGAACGTTGCTGGTCCTCCAGTAGTCAAATTCGAGAATGAGCAGCTCTCTCCTGTGTCTGGTTGCACCGGTGGCACAAACGCTTGACAGCCGTGATACTATCGCTGATAGCGCCGGGCCGGTTGGGCCGCGTGCGTGACTGACTTGTCACTCCGGCTGGCACCTCTGCAGTGCAAGGGGCAAGCTCGAGCTCGTCGCACTGTCTATGAGTTTGCTCCGACCTGCAAACGCTCGTTGCGTCGGACGATGCGCTCAAGAATTCGATGACTCCGCAGAGGCAACGGCCCACCAAAAAGCCGTCGCCTGTCGTCTCGGTTGAGTGAAGGAGGAAAGAGGAGGTGCCTCGTTTGGTCCGGCCCGGACAAAATCCAGCATTCGTAATGTCCGGAGCCGTTGATCCACCAAGCCGGCGCACCGGTCGGAGCTCAGGCAGGTCACGACGGACAGTTACAACGTCAGAGCAAAGACACATTCCCTGAACTGGGCGCCCAGAGACGAGCTGTTGATGCCAGAAAACAAGATGGCGATCCACCATCTGATCTCGTGGCAATGAAAATGTCAATCGAGTGCCACGTTCGTAACGGACAAGGTGCAGAGACAGGCCATGCGGTAACTGCCCAAATATGCCTCAACACAGGTATACTGTCATAAGACAGTTTTCTTTGGGCACAACGCTCTCATGTGATTCATTATTTTGCCCAGTTCTATGCTATTGCCAAGTATTGCGCCCGTATCCTACGGCCATCACACTGCCATCACTCTGGCTGAAGCGAAGTTGCCTTTTTTGCACGGAGCAGTATCGAGTCTGCCTGACTTCGACGTTGCCGTCACCAAGGGCGAAATCGGCAAAAGTGCACGTGGCTGTGGGATCTATCTCGATCAGCAGCGGGGGGCAGAGGGATGACTCGTCCGTCATCGTCTTGGCGGAGACATGCACGACTGACAGCTCGAGTCTCTGCCATAACGCAGCGTGAAATGCTGAAGGCGTAAGTGCCCGCCGCGCATGATTTTTTGCAGCGATGCTTGATCAAGCATCGCTCGTCATCTGGCTGCTCCAGCTGGAGGCGAGCTCTCTCTGCTGAGCTTTCACTCCACCTGGGGATTCTTGCAGCTGGGATGAAAGATGCGGAGATCGCCATCCCACCTGCAACAACTCAAACCAGCACGTGCTCCAGCAACGGCGCCACCATCGGGTGCAACCGCATCAATACACAAGCAAGTGTTCACCATCGTATTTGCACAACAGCTTGGTCAACTTCCGATGCCATTCACTCCCTCCGTTGTTGACTTACAGAGTGGGAACACCGCACATCCTTTCTGTCCCTCGCATCAACTTGTTGCCTCCTCGAGGTCCCACGTTCGCGACCGAAACGTTGCAACGCCCGATCGGACCAAGCCCTGTTTTGGTCCACTGCGCGCGAGCATCGGAAAAGCGCGGCGGCTCGGCCCAGTCTTTGACGATCGTAAAGCTCTAAGTTTTCGCGGAGCATCCAGGCGCCCTCTATCATTCTTCAAGCGGTTAGCAACACCAAATGCGGGAATCTATCGCGAAATTGCGGCAAACGCTTCAAGGATAAATTCTACGAAGAAACGATGTGACTAACGCGATTCTTGGCTGCTTAGTCGGACCACTAGATTTTGGTGGTGGGGTGCAAGTCTCCTGTAGCAGCACCGCTTCCTTAACGGAAGATTCGGTCAAGCGTGGTGGCGCTGCTCCCAACAGACCGAACGTTAGCCGGTTTATGGTTCCCACCACCTTCAGTGACAAGTAGCTACCTACCTGCAAGAAAATCAACTACTAGAGCCAGAATCGTCAATGTATTGACCGGTGGGGCCAACGACCCTAAATCCATATACCATTGAAGCGGCCCACTTATTCACACACATCGATACTATGCACTGACAGGTCGGTCACCTCCCTCTGCTTCTCTGCACTCGATCTGAACGCCGTTGGGTATCTTTTCTACTTTGACTCCGTCTCACTTCGTGCGCACAACAAAGATCAGGAGACAACTCGCGTGTTTGCCCTGTTGTTGCCTCCCACCTATCACATCTCTGACGTCGTAGCCCGAGCGGGCCTTTACCAGTGTTTAACTCCGGCGAATGCCTCGGAGCGCTAGTGACGGATAATCTGGAGCCGGTCGAGCCCGGTCAATGCAGCGCCAGCCGTCGAATGACAAAAATTTTCACGTCTTGAAGCGCTTGCTCTGCACTTGGTGGACCTCCAGCTGGAGACGCTTTCGGGGCGGACTTCTCGGTGGAAAGCCAGTCGATCTGCTCGCACGTAAAGCTCTGCGACAGAAGTTCAAAGAACTGGTGCTCCATCGGGTTGCGAGACCGATGAGCCATCAACACGAGAGTCTCCGGTGAAGTTGCCAGCGTCTCCAGTGATGACACGAGCGGGGCGTATCCTTCCGGATCGTACACGACGTCCGAGAGCACGAGCGCGTCCGGTTGCGACGGCAGATCGCGCGGAAGCTCTCCCCAAAGATGCGCTCTTGCAATCGGCAATACAGGAGCAGCAACGCCTTTAGCAGAGCTCAGCGCATAGCTGTCGACTTCATCTCCGTCAGGGAAGTTCAATCGGATGTTGTAGTCTAGCAACGGGATAACCTCCTATGTACGAGCAAGATAGAACGACAAGATGAGTACGTTGGATCAGCAGCGTGATGTCACGAGGCGACAAGTTGCAGTAAGCTGGTGTTTGCGTACCTCCATGTCCGTGAGGGTGACCCGTGCGCCGAGCAGGGAACAGAAGATGCCAACTAGGCCCAGTCCACTGCCAAGCTCCACCACTTGCTTCCCTTCTAGAAGATCTCGCCGCGCAGCTAGATAGCGTGTCAACACCAAACACGAGTCCCACAGCTTGCCTCCAATTCCTGAGTCACAGATAAGAGCAACAGCATTAGCTTCTCCGCAATTACTCCCATCCCGAGCTTTTGAAGCACCAAGATGATCCAGCGGTAACGTTACGTACCAAGGTTCCCCGGCGACTCGGCAAGAAGGATATCAAGCTGCAATCCGGGCATCGACACGGCTCGGCAGCAATGCACACCGAGGTCACCAGTAACTCCCTCCTTCACGTCACCACCAGGAGGTACAACACTAACTGGCAAGGACACCACGGGAAACAGATTCCACGTTGCTGTGGATGCCTCATGTGCCCGGACCTGAAGTGCGAGAGGTTTCGACGTGTTTTCTAGTACATATCCATCAGCAGCCACGACAGCAACGCGGAAACTCGCCTTTCCGCGGTCATTCAGTGTCAGCTTGCCATTTGCATCTGCACTGCCTGCATCAACTACGTCGGATGGTTCCAACGGCTCTTGAAACACCAACTTGTACTTGCCCTCGCCATTATTCCGCAGCGAACACTGCAGATAAATATGCTCTCCGTTTTTCACGTAGTCTCTCCTGAACAGTCCAAACTCGTTGCCAATATTCACAGTCACGTCGAAAAACTGGTCCAGCGGAACTTGCGACGGCAGCAGACACCTACGTCGAAAGAAACCCACAACGCACAAAAAAAAAATTTCGAGTAAGTGTCCGTTCCTCCAAACCAAACACCCGATGGTGCCCGCCATCATCCCACGTACCCGAAATTGATTCTTAGCTGCTGTTTGTCGTGAACCATTTTGCCCATCTGCTTGACCTCGCTGGCAGCCACTTCACGGTCCCTTGTGAGATTCTTGCGTAGCCGCCGTCGAGCTGCCACGCAGTACTTGAATACCGTCGGTGCGTCCTTCTCACCACTGTCCAGTACATTGTTTACCAGTTGCAGCGCCGCCTCGAACCTCTCCAGGTTCTCCAACGCCACCAGTTTGCGCAGAAGAGCCTTCTCATTGTCTGCGTGGTGCTTGAGCGCCAGCGTGGCGTCTAGCAATGCAGAAACACAATAAGTTTCTATTAGTTAAAGATCTGTAGATGTTGCGATTTATTGTTGCAAAACTGTAGCGGACCGTGCAACGCTGCAGCGAAGTCGCGTTCCTGGATGGCGGTCTGCGCGCGGTTGGAGAACAATTGCGAGGCCGTCACAGCCTTCCATGAGTCCGCGTTGCCACGGTCAGACGCGCAAGACGCTGCGCTATCATCTCCTGCAGTTAGTAGAACGATTGCTTGTGTGTAGCTCACACGTGCGGCGTCGTAGCGACCGTCGGCATAGCGCGCATTGCCCTCGGCCTGGAGCTGCTTGACCTGTTGACGCATTTTCGACGAATGAAAAGTTCGCAAAATATAACGGCTGGTTGAGGGCTAGGGGATTTAACCATAGACTTTTTCGTTTGACAAGCATGTTGCAATAGTTGCCTTTATGATAATATGTTAAGGATAACCTTAGGCTAAAAGGAGAATAGCTGCAAGTTCCTTAGTATAGGTACTGCGCTTCATTGTTCATTGCCACTGTGTTTATTGTGTGGGATACGAAGTGGCGATCGCCCGTTTCTGTTTGGATGTTCATTGTTGTCACTGCTCTGACCAAGCTTGACTGGTTCACGTGTGCAGTCCGCGTGGCCTAATGGATAAGGCATCGCCCTCCGAAGGCGGGGATTGGGGGTTCGAGTCCCCTCGAGGACGCTTTTTTTCATTTTCACCGGCGCTGGCGGCTATGGACAATCATTTTGGCACATTTTGACACATTTTCGACAACCTGCCATCACTTGTCTTGCCTCTTAGTGTCTTAGGCGTCTCAACGTGAGGACAATTTCGCCCGAGGTCACCATCAGCATTATTATATTATTGGCGTCGTTGTGATCTTCCGTAATAGGACATTGCATCTCACGTCTCGCACTCTTTCCAAGAAAGCACCACAAACCTCACTGAAATCCGTGAACAAACCGCCCATCATGTGCCCAAGCGAATAAGCTGAAGCTCGTCGCGGCGGGCATTGAATCAGCGCTTGTGCGGCTTGCTGTGGCGAAAAGATGGCGACTGCAAACGCTACGCTTCGATGACGTTGTGTAACTAGGCAGCAAACAGCGAGACAAGATCAGCTGCAACACGTGGTGGAGGATTTCCAAGACGCAGCTGACCCGAGTGTGCGCATTGCATTATGCAACTTGGCGTGTGACCCGCTGCTTCAAGATCAGGTGCTTGTTCATGGAGGCCTCGCACCAATTTTTGCACTAACTGAAGATCATGACGATCTGGAGAGACATGCAGCCATTGCACAACGTCCCAGTGGCAATTCTCGGCTTTATTGAGACGGTTTAGACAAAACTGAAAGCTGCCGAACCTTTGATCAGCTTAAAGCAACTGCAATACTCGAAGATGCTCTCCTCGCACCACTTCAGGATGTTGCTGAGCTTCAAAAATGGATGATAATCCACTCAGTCATCCGGATATCTTGCTGTCGCATTGCCTCGAGCACGAGTTTCTTGAACTCCGTTTCGTTGTAGGTACTTGCTCTTGTGGAGAAGGTTGGCCACACTCCACGTTTTGCTCACACGAAGTCTTCTCATCCATACCATGTTCAACAGTGACAGAGACCCAGGGGAGCTTGATAGCGTGTCTTCAGGGGCATTCGTAGCTTGCGAATCAAGATCTGCTTTTGTTAGTAAAGCTTTAATGGATATTTAATTGAACGTATGGCGTATCAAGCCCCACAAGCGCTTGCTGAGTACTAGTATCCCAGTTGGGAAACTCAAAACGCGTTTTTGATGAAGAGACGTCCAAAGAAGCTCCAAATCTTTTAGTGCTACCATGAAGCCCTTGCATCTCACGATCGCCAGCTTCGTCCTGTCCAAGAAACTCGCAACAAATGGGCCTGAGAACCTTGATGCCATCGTGTCGGATTTCCTCGTCTCAGATATGTCAATCTATCGCGCAGGAATGCTAAGCCCTCTTGGAACTTTATCGCTCTTGGAGTTAGTATGGACTCGAAGTCTTCGTAAAAGCAAAACGTGGAATGTGACCAAGATTCTCCATTTAAACAAAAGTTACTACCAGTTGGAATTTGGAAATCTGATGCTTTGGTCAATGCAACGACAAGATGCAAACATGGTTCTCTGGACCCTCAACCACTTTTCAGGTCCACTCAGTGCCGCAATAATGAGTGAAGCAGCTCGAGGTGGATATATCTGGGCTTTGGAATTGTTCCAGTCTGATCAAAACCGTAACACATTTCCGTGCGAATAAGATATTCTGAATGAAGCTGCCGGTAATTACCACTGGAATATTGTGCATTGGTTGCACGAAGTCAACAGAAACACACAGGAAGAGAAAGCGTCAAACACGACGCTGGTGACAATTGCAATTGAACAGTCGAATCTGCTACAACTCAAGTGGGCGATTGCTAAAGGATATGGATCACCATCATTCATTGGTTGGGAGCACTACCACGACCACTGGACATACACAACCAAGAAACGGGAAACTCAACGAGAAATGTTTGAATATGTTTTGAACGAGCAAATTGTAGACACTGGAAGTATTATTGGACGTGCAATGATGCGGGCCGCGGAATTTGATGACCTCGAGTTTATACAGGGGCTGATGCTTCGTAACGCAACGGACGAATTTCTTATTGCTTCCGCTGTTCGAGCTGCAAGCAAAAATGGTCACCTCTCTGTTGTTCAGTGGATTATGACGCGGTTGAAAACAACGCCAGATATGCATCTTAGCGCTCGACTTCTGATTGCAGCCATGTGTGACGCTGCAAAAACGGGAAAACTAGTGGTTGTTCAGTATTTATATGAGCACTGGTTTAAAGATGTTTTCATTATTCTCTTCGACGAAGACGACCTGTTCCAAGAAGAAACTGGCCTCCAACCCAAGGCTATAGAACTGTCATGGATATTGCAGCCGCTCATGGACATCTTGAGGTGCTTGAATATCTGCATGGAGTCAGCAAAAAGCACAAAAAGCGAGGTTGGATTTTTCGAAAGTCGGAGTGGAGATGGCACCACGGCAAATACTCTGGATGTACAGCGGCTGCGATCGATGGAGCAGCGGGAAATGGACACTTAGATGTCGTCAAGTGGCTGCACACCCACAGGTCGGAGGGATGCACGAAAAAGGCAATGAATTCTGCTGCTGCGTGTGGATATTTATCGGTAGTGAAATGGTTGCATGCAAACAGACGTGAAGGCTGTACGACTTCTGCAATCGACATAGCCGTAAAACGTTAGGAGGTTTTTCTGACAAACATTTTGAGACAGTGAAATTTCTGTTCACACATCGCTCGGAAGGTTGCACATTCAGAGCTATGGACGACACAGCTACTGATGGAAATTTTAAGATGTTGCAATATCTTCCCGACAACACAAAAGCAACATGCACAACACAAGCTATGGATGATGCTGCAAAACGTGGTCGACTGGACATTGTACAATGGCTCCACAGACATCGTTCGGAGGGCTGTACGACTTCAGCGATGGATGAGGCCCCCGCAAATGGACATTTGGGGTTGGTGAAGTGGTTGCATTTAAATCGTTCAGAGGGCTGCACGGCAGCAGCAATCGATGGGGCTGCTGCAAACGGTCATCTCGAAGTCGTCGAATTTCTATACGCGAGTCATTTGAAGCAGTTCACGACGGAAGCTTCACGAGGAGCACTCATTGGAGGACACTTGCGTATAGTTCAATGGCTACTCGCTCACGACTTTGGGGATCACGCTACCACTGCAATAAACCTGGCGAAAAGAGTTTGGACATGTGGAGCTGGAATACTTTCTTCGCGCACATTATACGGAAGACAGTCTAAATTTCCTGGATATTGAGATCGAAGCAAATTACAACTGAGATTGGTTTGCGGCGGAATCGGTATTATCATTTTTAAATGACATATATTTATATGTTCAAAAACGATACCTCTCCAACTCTATTAATCTTCAAACTAGGAAATCTAATAACACTGTTCATTTTTATATGTGTTGGCTAAAATGTGTAGTCTTGAAGAGTAAGTGTCGAGTATATTCAACTGCTGCATGCCCTGCGCCGGCCTCAGCTTTATTCCACTTTTACTCCATTGATCCCAAAATGTAACTGTGAAGCTGAGCTTCATCATAGTACGTTACAACACTTGAGATGAATGTTCATCTGAACACCACAAGCTCACCACAGGCTTCTCTGTAATATGGTCGTACCCCTTCCCAGGTTTTCATGACACTTCCCACTTATCAGATTTTTCTTGACCAATCGTCCAGTGATGGTCTGTGACCCCCTTTTGAAACTTTTCTCTCACTCACATTTCACGATGGCCCAACTCGCGGTTGTTACTCGCATCGTGTTCATGCCGTTGGCCATGACGAAATGTCTCAGACTTCTTGGTCTCCGATATGCCATTTTCCCAGGCTTGCAAGTTGAGTCACGTTGGATCTGTTTCTCTGCTGAATTTGGTGTGGATGCGCAGTCTGCGAGATACACGTCACTGGACGGTTGCGAAACTTTTCGAAGTGAACTCCAATATGGGCGATGGGTATTTTCTCGTTCATTGGTAGAATGCGTGTGAAAAGGAGACCTGCGTATGGTTCAGTGGCTGATAGATCACTTTCGGGGTTACACAGTGACCAGAGATGTGGTGAAGGAAGCTGCCCGAGGGGGACAATTGGCGATCTTGCGGTTACTGGAGGTCAATAAATCACACGGAGGAATTGAGTGGTGCAGCGTCAGTATTGATGAAGCTGCTAAACAAGGTCATTGGGACGTTGTGGAGTGGCTATTCGCGCGTACAAATACTACTCCGAACGAAAACACGGTCATCCTTAACTGTGCTATTAGACAAAACAATTTGAAACTGCACGGATACAACATGGAGTCATTGGATAATTTGATGGAGTGTTCGATAGAAGTGTAGGTATTTCGCTCTGAGATTTGGCGTTATGTGCTTGATGGAAAGTACGACAACGATTTCGGAGAGGCCGCCTGGGTTGACTTGAAGCAAGCTGCTGGAGTTGGAGACCCATATTTCGTTAAATGGCTGACTTTTCACCCCAAGACTGACCTCGACGACGAATTATCGTATTCACTGGAAGTAGCTAGTAAGAACGGGCATCTCTCCGTCGTCAAGTGGCTGGTGGCGTATTCTATCGACCTGGACGTGCCAAAGGCAATGTTCAAAGCAGCAGGAAATGACAAACTTGCTGTTGTGAAGTGGCTATTCGAACGGTTCGCTTATGACCCAAACGTTGATCTCTTTTGTGAGCAAGAAGGCGACGAGAATCGTCCTCTTAGTACAATGGACTTGGTACACCTATAAGTTCAACAATTTCTGCATGAAGCGGACGTATCATTCCGTAAACGTCAGAATAAAACAACTGGTAAAGCTCGTGGCAGATTTTATCAGGATCTAAAGTGCACAACGGAAGCTATGGATGATGCAGCAGCTCATGGTCACCTAGAAGTCGTAAAGCGGCTTCACTTTCACCGTTCTGAAGGATGCACCGATTCTGCGATGCATCGTGCTGCAGTCAATGGACTCTTAAATGTGGTGCAATGGCTTCACTGGAATTGTTCAGAGGGGTGCGCCAAAGAAATTATGGACGACGTTGCAACAAAAAATCGGATTTATCCCTGCTCCTTTCAGACTTCGCTGCTTAATGTCGATGTCAAAGATGAGTATTCCAGTGAAAAATTATGTCTTACGTACGACCCGCAACTGGAAATCCTCCAGTGGCTACATTGGAATCGCTCAGAACGCTGCACCACTGCAGCAATGGATGGTGCTGCTGCCAATGGAAATCTAAACGTGTTGCAGTGGCTCCATGCAAACGCAAAATCTGGCTGTACGGTGGACGCAATGGACTCGGCGTCTGCTAATGGTCACTTGACTGTGGTGAAATGGCTACAGGAAAATCGCTCAGAAGACTGCACTTCGGTCGTGATGGAAAGAGCAGCATCTAACGGTTATTTGGACGTAATGAAATGGCTTAAATCAACTCGCTCGGTGGAGATCAGTTCAATAGCGTTGGCAAATGGGGGCATTTACATGCTGTCAAGTGGATACTTGCAAACGCTGGTAGCTCCATTCGTGTGAAGGAAGCATTTTCTCGGGCGCTTAAGTGAGGACACTTTGAGGTAGCTCTATTTTTGCATGAACAACGGCGTTACAGTGAAGCTGCGGTGCGTCGATTATATGACAAACTGGATCGTGAGATTCAAGCTTGGCTTGAAGACAATAATCCAGACGGTGCAACAAGAACCCCGCGATAATGAGTAGCACAGAAAGAGAGCTAACATGAAATAAAACTACAGTGGTAAGTGCATCCACTTTTGCCTGTTAAACAGTTTTTTTTTAAAAAAAAAGAGAAACTGTTTTAACCCTACAGTACGATTTTGAGCAGGTGGTGTCATTCGTTTTTATTGGTCAAAAACGGGTTTATGAGCATCAAAACATTTCGGATCTTTCATAATAAGATGGTGGAGCTCGCACTCGCGAGTTTCGTTCTGCGTCACAAGCTACCAATCAATGCCCCCGAAACGCTAACTACTCTCCTCTCGGACTTCCTCATCGCTGATATTTCAGTTACTCGAGCCTGTGAAGTGAGTCGTATTTGGTCATTGGAGTTGTTGAATTTGGTATGGTCCAGAAGTGAACGGGGGGGTTACGTCAACACTTGGCAATTTACTCAAAACTACTGGGGACTATTACGAATGGGAGTTTTCTGAAGCATTGCTACAAACAGTAAAGAAGGCGGATCTGTCCATGATTCATTGGCTTCTTTCCCATTTTTCACGTTGTCCGGTGTCTACGAAGGTGGTGAGAGAGGCAGCTAAAGGAGGTCAGTTGTGGGTGCTACAATTACTGGAAGCTGACCAGTCACACGGTGGCATCCAGTGGCGTAAAGGACGGAAGGCCAAGTGTTTAACTGATGCAGCGAGAGCTAGACACTGGGACCTCATGAAGTGGCTAGACAAACGAGCAAGTACGGAGGATACTCGTGACAGCAACTTCGGCTTGTTCGAGATCGCAGTTCAAGACAATGACATGGAAAAAGTCAGGTGGGTAATCAACAACGGATTTGCCAAAGCAACTATTGATCACAAGGGTTGTCCTGATGAACGATGGGAAGATCGCATCCAGCTGTTATGCTATCTGCTTGAACGAGGCCATGGCGACTCAAGCATGATTGTTGATTATACGCTGTCGCAAGCGGCACGACTTGGCGATCTAACTACCATGAAATGGCTCGTAGCCAGAAACGAAGCGTTTTACGACGATGATGTTTATGATATCGTCTTGTACAAAGCTTGTGAGCATGGACACCTATTGATGGTACAGTGGATACTCGAGAATATTGATCATCTCGGCCAAATTGATGGTCCATCCGACGCCATGTTTGCAGCAGCCAAATACGGTCGGCTGGATATTGTGCGATGGCTCTGGGAGCATTTTTCTCGCGATCCCACCGTTACCCTGTTTAAAAATTGTGGGGTATCATTGACTAGCCCTTGTAGTGCAATGGATGCGGCAGCGGAAAGCGGGCACATTGAGGTTTTTCAGTATTTAGATGGTATTGATGGTGAAGCACGTGAACGGACCAAAGAGAGAGCTGCGAAAAGACAATGCCAGCGTGATCGGTATCCACGTTGTACCTCCCTCGCAATGGATTCCACTGCTGCTAAGGGGCATCTTGATGTCGTGAAGTGGTTGCATGCCTATCGTTCCGAGGGATGTACCACCGCTGCCATGGATAATGCCGCCGCAAATGGACATTTGAAAGTGGTGCAGTGGCTCCACTGGAATCGATCCGAAGGCACGAGTGATGCAATGGATAAGACAGCCGCAAAGCGTTTCCACCTAGCGTCGTGTACCAACACGAAAACAGATACGTGTTGCTTAACCAAGGTGCCGAATGCCTTCTATGAAACCCAGGTAGCGATTCTTAGCTGGTTGTACCGAGTTCGATATGAAAAGTGCACGGCTGCCGCAATGGATGGAGCTGCTGCAAATGGAAATCTGAAGGTGATGAAATGGCTGCGTGAAAATATGCACACACCAACCACGACGAAAGCAATGGATGAGGCCGCTGGTATAGGCCGCCTTGACATTGTCCAGTGGCTGCACGAGCAACAATGGATAGATTGTACAACAGCAGCGATGGATAATGCAGCAGCTGGAGGCCATCTGAACGTGGTTCAATGGTTGCATGCGAATCGTTCCGAAGGATGTACAGCCAATGCGATGAATTTAGCTGCTGCAAACGGACATTTGGGAGTGGTCCGGTGGTTGTTGGCGAATCGCAGGGAAAGTGCTATCATTCCAGCCATGGAGCACGCAATTGTTTGCAAGAACTTCGAGATAATGTGGTATCTTGATGCCCAGCGTATTGACTACACCGTCACCCTCCGTGAAATGCGCGATCGCTTACGCGGTCGGAATCTTTATCAGTTAACCCACGACATGATTTGATCGGATCTGGGAGGATCAAGCAGAGCTGGTAGTCGTGGTGGGTTTACTCGTCGAATGCTAGCTTTTTTTTTAATTTTGGTGTCTCGATTCGCAGATTGCACCTTCTAAAGAAATTGTCTGAGCCGGAAGTCTTCAAGGAAACAACATTAGTGTCATTAATACCCAGAGTGAAACTTATCTCTCTCGCTCTTTGATTATTTGTGCAGATCATAGATTTTCTGTTGATACCTATATCGAATTCATCTCGATTAAATGCCACTATGCTTTCCGCGTATTTACACGGAAAGCATATAACATAGATACTCAACGCATTCACTATGTTGTGACCATGCTCTAGCAGTCTATCCTACTAGGTAGTCTTTAGTGTACACCGAAGCCGGATAGGGGATTTTTGATCCATTGGCACGGGGCCGGTTGCGGTAAATTATAGCGGCCGTTGAACTGGTGAAGCTGCGGCTAGCGTTAATTTCCTCCGATGAAAGGTGTGATGACGCCCAAGACGACCTTGAACGTTCTGAATGCTGTATTCTTTCTCGAGAAGACTCCGAGCGACTGGATCGTCCGTGAAAGCTAGTACTACGTGTAGTAGATGCTTTCTTCTCCATAGCCAGCAGCTTTGTAGCCTCCATCTCGTGTCGTCGGGCTTCCGTCGAGACCTTCTTCAACGTAGACTTTTCAACATTTAGCGTATTGATCTGTCAAAATTATTGCAAACGCAAGTGATGCATCACAACCCTGACTTTTCATTAGCCACCCTCACCAAAATTGAACACGTACCCTCGCTTCAAGCCGAAGTATCTTCTTCTCCGTACTCTCTGTCTTCGCTCGAATCTGCTGGTTCTCCGCTTCGGCAGACGCCAGTGCCGTTTTCGTAGTATCGAGCTCACGCTGCAGTCGCTCTGCTACCAGTTGCTGTTCCGCCATCCTAACGCGACTGATAGCTGCCCAGTCCCGGGCTGACTCGAGTTGCGCCACGTCACGCCTAGCTCCTTGTAACGCACTCTCCAGCGTCTCAATCATCGCGCGACTCTCTCGATTCTTCATCTTGACCTAGTGTCAAAGCAAGAAGAGCATATGCAAGAAACAAAGAGTCATGAGCGAAGGCCGCATATTTGTATGCAGCACAATGGACCCACCGTTTTGCTCTCCTTGACGAGGTTGACCACCATGCGGTGCACCAAGTTGCTCGGCATGGTCGCGATCAGAGCCGCTGCGAGGCGACACACACACAGACAGACACTGTCAGTACCTGTTCAAAGCAGTCAATTTACTCAGTTGTTATTACTACACTGTAGTGATTACAGACCTTCCGCCTCAGGGAATGCGACGATTCTGTCCATGCAGATGGACTCGAAGTGTCTCGTCACGAATCGGAGGCATCTAACCGAATCACATAAAATCTCGTGTCAGTGACTTATTTGGCAACCAATTTGAACAATAATAATTGCTACCAGGACGTACAGATCCACTAGTGAGCGCACTTCCTTCCTCCTCATTGGCTTAGCAGGTTTATCTTGTTTCAACGCCTTGTCCTCCTCTTCTGTCGGAGGCAGCAGAGCACGACACCGACGCATGTGGATGGGCAACGAGGCGCGACCAAAACCCTGATGGCAATGTGGACACAGTTCCATGCCACGTAGTCGCACGTGCTCGGACAGATTTCCATTCGCTCGCAGTTCCTCCAGCGCCTGAACATTCTCATCGTCCATAGTGTCAATCGAGTGATTAGCGATCGTCTAGCATTGATACAACGACTACTCGGATTGGACGAAAAGGAGAACCAATCAGCGTCGGAAGATACAAACTAACAAACTAACTTCAACGTGAACGACGACCTGTTATCGCTTCCGATACACTACTAACCTAATTCAGTAAGACTACTCGATATTATCCGTACTGCCCTCAAGTAGGCTAACTGCATCTTTCCTGGGCGACCAGCGTCGGGTCTTGGTCGCCCTCGCTAACGGAGAGTAGTCCTGCAGGATGATGTCGTGCTCCTGTCAGTACTTGACGAGTGACAAGCGCATGAGCCACGGGTGCAGTTTGACCAGGGCTTGACGCGCGCGATCTTGACAAGCTTCTCCAGATGCGCTTCACTGAAGTTAGACACGCCGATGTCCTTGAGGACGCCTTGCTCATGCAGGTCCTCGACGGCGCGCTACGCATCCTCATGGTGTTCCGGCGCAAAGGGTGCGTGCAGCTGACACAGTCGATGTATCCGAGGCCGAGCTTCTGGTTGCTGTCTTTTGCGCCGTTCATGGCGCTGTTGTAACTCCAGCTGTCGAGGATCAACTTCGTGTCACGAAAATCATTTCACGCGGGATGTCCGAGTCGCGCATGGTGCAGCCCACGTCGGCCTTGTTCTCGTATTTCTGGGCAGTGTCACTATGGCGGTAGCTGAGCTTCAGGACCGGTAGGACGGCATTGTAGGTTTCGGCGCCGGGTTCGGACTGGAACAAACCGAGGCCGTCCAGTAACTCCAATGACCCGATACGACGTACTTCCCAGGCTCGAGCAACTGAAATATCGGCGATGAGGAAGTCGGGGTGGGGACTAGTCAGCGTTTTGGGGACTGGTTGGTAGCTTGTGACTCTGTGAACCCTGCGGAGATTGGCTTGTGCAATCTGCATCTGTATTGTCGTGAAGCCATCGAGCCATCTCCAGGTTTCCATTGAGTGCGACGTCATTCATGGCACGGGTTGTGCATCCTTCTCGCTGATTCGAGTGCTGACGTTCTTACACACCGACCCGATTTCGATCTATCGCAGATATAGCGCAGCTTTCCAAGGAATATCGATGCTGCCAATTAGCAGCAGCAGAATCCATGGCTACAGCTGTCCATCCTTCAGATCGATGGGTATTAAGGTGGCCGTTTACGGCGACATCGTTCATAGTCAGCTCGGAAGAGTTCATGACCGCGGTTAATATTATTGTATCCCCTCATGCGCTTCTGTGTCGCAAGACCACGTTCAAGTGTCCATTCGAGGCGGTGCTGAATAATTGTTCACATCAGCAAGTGCCCGAAATGGAAGTATACCGCTTAGAAACCACTTCTTAACTTTTCTGCTCGCAACCGCAGCAATTCCCACAACTCCAAATGGACTAAGATCGTAAAGCCCGCCCATAAAACTCCAGAACCACTGCATAATTTCATTGTGGTCACCACCGCCAGCGTGCTGCGAAACTTTTTCCGAATCCAGGGTGTGATCACATAGTTTTAGGTGTAACCACTTTACGAAAGGGAGATCCAGTGAACTCCAAAACATCGATTCACCCGCATGTTCATTCAACAAACAGCAGAGGAAATCGGGGTGAAACCCTGTGGATACTGCCCTTTTCAAGTTGTTCTGCTTGATGACCACATTTTGTTCTCCGACAAGCCACGTCCAACCACCCAGAGCTCACGTGCCAGGGTCCACGTTTTTACGGCTGCATAAATGCAAGCCTCACTCCATCGAATTTCCTCAATATTCTTACATTCAGCTTGGTGGAGTTTTAAATGGTCCAGTGAACTTTTGACGTCTCGGGGAAATCTCGCCCAGGCCAGTTTCAGCAACGCTAACAAATCCCTTCCGTGTTTTGCTCGCTAAAGTCCGTAGAAGCTAGGCGATCCCGCACACGATCTTTCATGGTCTCGACGGATTTCCCCCCAATCCAGGTTTAGCCATAACTGTGTGCCAGTGGCATTGCCACCGGGCAGTCAAGGTGAAAACGTACATCAAATCCTCGTGTTGATGTACTACATGTATTATAGTCTTTTTCAAGATCTGTACGTCAGCAAGTAGCCGTGACATACAACGAGTGTGATCATACATGTATGAACAGCCAGTTGGGATCGAAGTAAGACATGAAATTTAGTAGGACATGAAATCCTGTGGGGCTCTGTGTACGTCATTATAATTGAAACGGAGCTTTTACAGTGAAGAGCCGTCATTCGAGCAGCTTTACTGGACGTCCTTTGCTTTATTTACTCCACTATAGTAACGCCAGAAGCCTTGAGCAGAGCGTGTATGCTTGTACTTTCTATCTTCATTTGTCGAGAATCTCGACATGCAGTGATCTTGAGTCGAGATCACCGCATGCCACACGTAAGTACAATCAGCCTGAGTGACTTTAATCGTATGACGGTGAGCGAAAGTTGTCCTTCAGATTCATTCAGTTAACGGCTAGTAGTCGCACAAGATACAAATGCGACTTCATTCACAGCAACGAATGCTGGCGGGCGGAGAAGAAGTCGAAGTCATTGTTTCTGCATAAGTGCTGTGCCGTGGTATGAGAGCACCGTGCGTAAACGATTGGGAGCCGGTCTGACCTTGATCGCGAATCACATCACGAGCATATGTTGCTCACAGTGCTAACACTGTGACTGAGTTACAACGGTGAGAACACTGGAGAAGCACTCGTAGCCTTCCGCAAACGCTTGGATTGCGGCTCGATGCACCTTTTTCTCAAATTCCCGAACGCGAGGGATATTTTCGTGTTCACCGCTGCTTGCTTGACATTCTCCATTTTTCAACTGGGATCCTACAGAGCAAGTAATGGAAGCCGACGATTTCAAAACGCTTGAGGCAGCATTGGCTTTGATTGAGGAGTACGACGACGACTCTTCGCTTGGATCTATCAGCGATGAAGGAAAGGCAAAGTCCGTGCTCGCAGTCGAAGTAATGCCCCAACTCGAGCAACAGGAAAAGAGCGAGGATTCTGTGCCTACCGATCGAGTCAACTCAGACAGGAAGGAAGTCCAGCGACTTAAGGCCAAACTAGCGTTTCCTGGAAGAAATCGATCCAGGGATCTCCACAGGTTGGAACTGCTTGAGATACGTGTGGAAGCAGCAGTGTTACAGCAACAAGTAGATCATCTGGAGGAACAACATCGACGACGGAGACCTAGGGCTGAAGCCTCTAGAGTGGCAATAGCTTCAGGCGAAGAGATCAGTATGGCTGAGACTACCGACGACAGACTTTACGACGCATGGAGAAACCTAGCCAAAAAACACAAGAAGCTGCGGAGACACGCCGAGATCGAGAACCGGAACCTCCGCGAGCTTTACGCTCGCCAGCTGAAAACCACCAATACGTTCAAGAAACTTTTCCGAAAGCAGGCGTCTATCAAGTAAGTTCCTTGTGCAAGTCGATTGGAGAACTTGTTATAAGATTTCTCACCTTGTTATTGTCGTTGCTTGTTTCCCACAGAGAACAGCTTGGTTACCGTAGAGAGGTGCCTTTTTGATTGTTTTTCTCGACTCCGACTAGGATACAATACATACTTAAGTTATCAGTGTGCTCGTTGTCAATGATAATTTTTCGTGGCTTTTCGAAGTTGGGATCGTTTTCTGGATCTACAAACTGTAAATCCGCGCCTTGCCTGAGTCACAGCGAATCGGTAGCACGTCAAACTTACCACTTCGACGCCATTTTGCTTTCTTCGTACGACTCAAAAAAATCATGCTTAATCGTCCATTGGTCATTCTGAACGAACATATCACTGAAACAGTTGAACATCCAAGAAATACGCGATGCACATTGTGCAAACTTTAAAACAAATGCGAATATACACCGCCCGCGAGTTTTGGGGGTAAGGCTCGCTGCGTTGAAGGACCTACCGTAACCTTGGCGGTCGTTCAGACGATTATGAAAACTATCCTCAGTTTGCGCTGCAGAATCTGACGGTACTGGGCTAAAACGCGACGCCTTCTGATGCCTTTCAAGATGCTTATTTCGAAGGTAAAGACACTGTAGTGTGTCGACGTGCAATTGGCCGCGAGCGAATAACGACACATTGAGCCCCCTAACGGTAGTCTATCAGACGTTCATTTTGATACATATTCGGCCATGACTCATAGATAGACTCCATTTGTTCCTTCGACCTCACTGTATCCATCTACAGCTCCGTCGACGTCTCACCCGATCTCCTCCATCCTGCGTTTCTGCTCCGTGTCCCAGCATACTCCATGCTCCTTCATTCAGCATTCTCAGATTCCGACTGTTGTCGTGTGATAATCCAATGAAGGAAATCTCCTTCAACACGGGTCTCCACACCTTCTATCACTTCCATCCGTGCATCTTGATCATTCCAGTCGACCATGACACTCCCACGCTTGTCCATGGCGTAATTGGCCAACCAATCAGCCGCTTTGTTGTGTCTCCTACAGTGGTGGCTCCAGCTCATCACTTGACATTCATCCGCTGGTCGACGTGATACTCTGTACCAATGTTTGAGCTTTCGGGACTTTGGTTCTCTCCTCAGTGCCATCATTCGTAATATCAGCGCACTATCGCCAACAACATGCATTTTCATCCATCCTTGTGCAACTGCTCTCACCAACAACCGATGCAGCCCTATGAATTCCGCGATGTTGTTGGTCATTGTTCTGCTACCCAAAGCTGTCGCTGCTGCCCATACCGGGGTTCCCTTCTGGCGATCAACATCCACTTCTACTACGAGACTACGACTCCATTTGTGCCCTAGTCTTCTCTCGGGATGACAAACGTTGCTGAGCTTACGTCACATAACACTGTACATACTGTACAACCCTGGTCCTGTTGTTTTGTCGCTATAAACTCATCTAAACCCTTGATGTAACCTCATCTCATCAAACGACGTACATGAGGTGCTCATCTCAACATACGATGAATGACAACACTCAGAGTGACTTATTACATTAAGAAACAGACAGCGAAGGACATGGCACTGTATACGTCTTGACGGTGATAATAACAGGTGAGCTACTCCCACCAAAGAGATTAATGTTGGTGATCGATAAGCCACGACACTATAAGCTCAGAGATTGTCCTGCAATTGCGTCATGAACAATAGAGCAGAGCCGGATTGGTACGGTGCGCTACAATATGGCAAGTGATGAGGAACCACGCCTATTACAGTAATACTGGTACTACCGGTATAGGCTACAGCACATCGCGCATTTTATCGAATCAACCCTAGGAAGCCTAGGCTAGGAAAATTGCACCTTTTCTAGAGAACTGGTTGCCGAGGCGTGACTTAGCAAAAAATGAGTGACCTGGCTCATTCTTCTTTTCGCCGACCGCCCGACGATGCTTCAGGAATTCAGCAGCGAGGAGCTCAAGACGCTTGAGGCAGCTCTGTCATTTATCGACAACTGTGCCGATGGTTCCGTTCTGGACTGCAGCAATAACAGCTATAGTTCAAGCTCCCTCGATCCACATGAAGTCGAGTGCTTCACCGAGTGGGCTCTGCAATCGGCCAATACGGTGGACTGCAAAGACAGCATTCATATTGCTGAA
Source organism: Phytophthora quercina (assembly GCA_014706105.1). Lineage (NCBI taxonomy): Eukaryota > Oomycota > Peronosporomycetes > Peronosporales > Peronosporaceae > Phytophthora > Phytophthora quercina. The sequence goes on along the minus strand of JACBOW010000016.1, from coordinate 624,736 downwards.
GCAAGCGCTGATGCTGAGGAGATTATCCGTCTCAAGACGAAGCTTTTAGTGCCAGGGAGAAACCGTTCCCGAGACCTCCAGAGGCTGGAGATGCTTCAGTTGCGCATTGAGGCTTCAGCGCTGGAACAGCAAGTTAATGAACTGCTAAAACAACAACGGATACCGGACGCCACAATGCCAAGTGCACAGGATATTTCGGATAGTGATTTAGTTTTGACCATGCGTGCGAATGATATGTGTCTTCAAGCTTGGAGAAGCATGGCAACAAAGCATAAGAAGCTTCGGAGAGAAGCTGAGGCGGAGAACCAGAACCTTCGTGAGCTGTATGTCAATCAACTAAAGACAGCCAATACGTTCAACAAACTATTGTGAAGCAAGCCGCGCTAAAGTAAGTGTTCATGATTGAATTGGTGCGTCCTTCACGATTGTCTGACACCGTTCTTTTCGTTATGCATTTACCCCAGAAGTCAGCTTGTGCACTCTGAAGCAATTACGTGACGACCCGCTCTCGAACCGACAAAGACAATGTGCAATAAGATGAGAGATTTCTTGCAAAACAGTATAGTGAGCTACTGTAGACCCCGAAATGCTTGTTTATTTTTCCGTTCGCATCCAATGCGTCATGAATGGCATTTTCTCGACCAAGACATTCCGACACGATGCCCCCTCAAGATAGTAACCTCGGCGGCAGCTTGTGTCACAGCACCAACTCGGCACTCGTCAGCTCTTATCAATATTCATAGCTCGAACGATAAAAAAACATTATGGAATGACTTACATGTAGCGCTAACCGGTACAACTTCGTCGACTACAACATGGCAGGACGTTTGCTTCTGACTAGGACAGAGCAGGCGTTGGATAATTCCCCTCAAGCCAGCCAAGAATGGCTTGATAATCAGGATACCTAGCTGAATCTGTCTGGTTGCTTAATTCAGCCTTCAGTCTTCGTAGCTCGTCATCACCGTAGCCAAGGAGGCATTGTGAGCAAATAAAGAGCACCACACCAAAGCGACTTTTACAAAAGGCTCGCTCTATCGCTTCAATGTTCTGGAATCCCCTGAATGAGTGACCAACCACTGCATTACATGCATGTAACCACGTTCTGCCACAGTAAGTGCCCCCGCCGTGCACTTTTCCGACCGATTCTCGTACAGCCATTTTATCACATCTAAATGACCACCAGCAGCAGCCTTATCCATCGCCGCTTTCGTACACCCTGCACTCGTGTTTTCATGCAGCCATTTGATATCCAACCGACCCAAACCCGCCGCTCCGTCCATTGCTTTCGTCGTACATCCCGCGCTCGTGTTCTCGCGCAACCACTTGACAATTTCTAGTTGCTTTGAAGCCTCAACTCCAATAGCTTTAGCGGCACAGGGTTCGTTAGCGATCTCGTATAGCCATTTGGTAACACGAAACTCATCGTAGCCACGCACGCAGCATTGTCCATCGCTCCCGTTGTGCAAGAAGCGTTTACATTCTCGTGCAGTCACTTCAGCAGAACGAGATCTCCATTGGATGCAGTCTTGTCCATTGCAATAGTTGTGCAACCTTCTGAGCGATTTGCACTCAACCACTCCAATATTTTTTGGCCGTTTGTCGCGAGAAGTTACATGTGGAGTTGCTGCGTAGTCCATTGCTGCAGTCGTGCACCCCTCAGTACGGTTAAAGTGCGACCACTTTATGATTTTCAAGTGCCTATTAACAGCAGCAAAATCCATGGCATTGGTAGTACACCCCTCAAAACGCGTAACATGAAGCCATTTCACGACGTCGAGGTGTCCATTTGCTGCCGCTGTATCCATAGCAGAAGTTGTATTATAATACATTTTAGCTCTTGATGATACAGTTGAGGTGATTTGTCATCACGTCTTTTTTGTCTTTTTCGGGATGTAACATCGACCTCATGAAGATATTGTAGCACGTGAAGGTGACCATTACTCGCTGCAATATCCATCGTATTTCTAGCAATTGGGCCATTACTGCACTCGGTATTAAAATCCCATACATCAAACAGATCAATGTTTGAATCTCTCGAGTAGGTTTCACATAGCCATTTCACCACCTCCAGTGTCCCACTTCTTACTGCTCTCAGCATAGCCATCCCCAGATCAAGCACTATATCATAATCCATTGGAACTGAGTTCAGGTAGGCAAGCAGCCATTGTACGACAGGAAAATGGCCCTTTTCACTCGCATATTCCACGCTTAACGAGATCTCGTCTACAGGTACAAGTATGTTATCAAAACTCGCCTCCGCATATGACACCAAATATTGCACGGACTCGAGATCACCGATTTCCGCTGCTGGAAACAGCACATTCCAAGCAATCATCCCACCACCATGATCGCCATCCAACAGATAACGCACCATTTCAGTTCGAGGGCGCCAGTCCTCGTCAGAGTTCATATAAAAAGATAGGCCCCGTGCTGTGTAACCAGTTCGAATAGCCCACTTAAACTGCTTCACATCGTTTTGCTTGAAAGCAGTCGCCACCAACCCAGTGTTGTCTTGTCTTGCTTCGAGTGTACTCCCAGAACGCTCATGCAGCCAGTGTACAACGTTCCAATGACTGTTCTTGGCAGCTTCATTGATACTTGCCTGGGTCCACGGAATAGTCCCATGTGTTTTTGTATCCTCCAGTAATTGCAACACCCACAAGTGACCAGCACCAGCCGCTGCCGTCACCACATTCTCAGTGATGGAGCAACCAGAGAGGTGGCGAAATAACCACTGTACCCTGTGAAGATCACCTCGTTTTATAGCCTGCACCGTGCAGGCTATAAAACGGTGCAGGCTGCACCATAGCTCGACTGAATTCACATTGTACGTAGTGACGTTGGGTCTGCAGAGCCTCGCAGCACTCCACGAGTATCCGTTTCGAAGGCTTCTGACCCACACCAAGTCCAACAGAGCCAACGATCCGAAGCGACTCAAATTGCAAGCACGCGACAGCGGTATGTCTGATATTAAAAAGTCCGATATTGCAAGCCCGACGGGATTGGGGCTCGTAGCTGGCAGCTTATGCCAGAGCACGAAGTCCGCGGTCGTAACCACTAACGGTGACATCTTGATCCGACCAAAATGGCTACATATCATGCTATACAGAGGGTACATGCTTCAACGAAGGTTTATTATTTGTTAAATGTTACAAACTTCCGTTAAGTTAATCTTCATGCATTTCACGGATTGAAGCAGGAGGAAGAGCTACCTTATCCGCAGACGATGCTGCGACGCACGAGCAGCCTGGTGCGTCGCACCATCGAGCAGGAGGAAGCTCAGTGTGCCTACAACCGTCATGTAATTACAGAGGTGCGCTTACAACTCTTGCAAAGTGCCCACACAGGGACAACAGTATACTAACATGTATGTACCTAATTATCTACTCTTTATCAATAGGTGCAAAGCGTGCTGGACGAAATGGTGTACGACGTGGAGAGCTGTGAGCACGAGTGTGAACTCGTGAGACTGAGGAGGCAATTGGCGACGGCTGAGAGCTCGTTGGTTGAATATCAGGAGCGAGAGAGCGAGTTGATACAGGAGAGGCAGCAGGTCGGTTGATACTCTTTCAAGGATGATACTACGTGGAGACCATTGATGTCATAATACGGGTATTGTAATTGTGTAGGCATACGAGTATGCAGTGAAGGTGGAGGAAGAGGGAAGAACGATCATGAGTAAGCTGAATGAGCATTTGTCTGTGGTTGTCACGGAGCTCGCCAAGAAGGAGGTGTACGTTAGGCTGCAATACGCTTCGAAGTTTTAAGTTGCTGGTTGGCTGATGCTAGTTATCGGTATGTTGCAGAATGGAGAAGGAGTTGCAGCAGGCGAAAGAGCAGTTGAAATTGACAGGTCAGCTTTCGAAAGAGTTGGCCAGCGCACAGCGAGAGATTCGAGAACTACGGCGAGCGAATGATATCCAGTATATTCTCAGGAAGAATATTTCAGTGCCGGCAAAGCTGGTGTCAGACTCGAGGATACCACCACGAGGACATGGACCTGTTAGGTCCATGTCAGTTCCTGACGGATTGCCTGCTGCGATGAAGGAGGGGGAGAACGTTTTTTCACCGCTACCAGACAATGTCATGCTCAAATTGTTTTCCTTTCTGGACGAGGACAGCATGGTTGCGATCAGTGTGACTGATAAAGTGCTGGTAAGGCGGGTGAATGTGATGTTTGGCGTATCTACGCCTTCTACTTTGGCAAATAGCGCTCCTCCTGCACCAGTTAAGCCACGACCATCATCGTCTCCAGCACGGAAGCAGTCAAAGAGCCGCAGCCTCAGCTTTATCGGCTTGTTGGAAAAGGACAAGGTACTGTTTGATGGCGTCATAGATACTTGCGGATTTGCTTCAGCTTCACTGACTCTGAAGCTGTGCTTGTTTGTGAGATACAGCTCTCAAAGGTGGATGCAATCGTGAAATCATTGAAACCAGACCAGATTAAGCTCTTCCACGATATGTCGACTAGAGTGAAGACGTTAGAGGTGGGGTTTCCAGTTTTGGTTAAAAATGATCATTGGCGGTGACCCACGTTGCTTGTTATTGGCAGGCCCACCTCGCTCAAGTGCAGACCGAGAAGGAAGACGTGGCTGCTCGTTTGTATAGCGCTGAAAACGTGCGTGACTTTCTGATGGAGAAGCTGAAAGACCTAGAAGACACACTTGCCAGCAGCATGACCACGACAACAAAGAAGGATGAGCAGGCCGCTGTGGACCGCGAGATTATCGGCTTTCTGGATGCCAAGACACAGGAGTATGAGGTTGCGCTGAAGGAGTATGCGCACCAGAACAACGGTCTTCGCATGGAGATCGCCCAGCTTCATGAGGATCACGCTTCTAAGACAACGGTACGTTGATCTATTGTCTTCTTGATGTGCTTTCATGCTGCTCACTAACGCTTGTCTACATGCAGATCATCCAAGACATGGTGGAGTTGCTCACAGAAGAGAAGAAAGAGCTCGAAGCGCAAGTCCGTTCTCAACGCAAGATCCTCGTGCGCGAAGTCAAGGTGCTACGAGCACAAAACCAGCAGCTCGTCATCGAAAAGGACCACTACTTCACGCAATTAAAGCAACTCAAACACGCGTTGCAGCACCTCGATGAGCTCAGCTAAGAAATCCCGTAATCACACCAAGTTGAAGTGGTAATTAGTCACTATATCGAGGTAAATCCTCGCTACAACAACATCGACATTCGAGAACTTTAGTGTACCAGTACGTACGTAATCAGGAGTGATGGTCATTGCCCAATCAATCGCCAACCGCACTTCCGCATCCGCACGCTTCCCTGCATCATGGCGACGGCAGCGCTACGTCGCTTCGCGATGGCGCGTCCTCGCCCCCACATGGCCTCAGTCAACACACTGCGGTTCCAACGTGCTTCACTCATCGCCGCTCAATGCGTACGCCCCAACCCTTTCGCTCTATCTAACCGCAACATGTTTGGCGCCTTGTACTCAACCGATAACAGCGGCAAAGACGACGAGAAGGACGCGGAGAAACCCAACGAAGACGCTGAAGATGACGGAGTTGAAGTTGTGATTGAGAACGATCTAGCTACAGTCGGTGAAGGAGACAATGCGCCCACATACCCTCACGTGTTGGCTATGCCTGCCCACCGCCGTCCATTCTTCCCCGGTGTGGTGCTGCCTATGACGATTACGAATCCAGATGTGACACGCGCATTAATGGCCCTTAAAGAAAGTGGACAAAAGTATGTCGGTGTATTTCTGAAGAAATCGAGTGGAGACCCTCTCAAATCCGGTGGAGGAGAAGATCTGATTAAGGATCTGAGTGAGATTCATCATGTGGGAAGTTTTGCCCGAATCGACAATATGTTGCCGTTCGACGCTAATTCAGTACAAGTGTTGATGGTGTCTCAACGACGTATTGCAATTGACGAGATTCGGGATGAAGGTCCACCCCTTCGAGTGAATATCAGCAACTTGGACAACCCGTCATTTGACCCAAAGAGTAAGCTGATTAGAGCTTACTCGAACGAGATTGTGGCTACATTGAGGGAGATTGTCAAGATGAACCCACTGTTCAAAGACCACATGCAGTATTTCTCGCAGAGGATTGATATCCACAACCCGTACAAGTTGGCTGACTTTGCTGCGTCTGTGACGTCAGCGGATGGAGAAGAGTTGCAGCAGGTGATGGAGGAGATGTCGTGTGAGGCTAGGTTGAAGAAAGCTCTGGAGTTGATTACTAAGGAGTTGGAACTTAGTAAGGTGCAGCAGACGATTAAGGAACAGGTGGAGGAGAAAGTGTCCAAGAACCAGCGTAACTACTTGTTGATGGAGCAGTTGAAGGCTATTAAGAAGGAGCTTGGCATGGAAAAAGACGATAAGGATGCTATGATCACCAAGTACCGCGAACGTCTCGCTCAGTTTGAACCGGGTAGCATTCCTGCTAGCGTTAACGAGGTTGTGGAGGATGAGCTGAACAAGATGTCGATGCTGGAGAAGAACTCGTCCGAATTTAACGTAACGCGCAACTATCTGGACTGGCTGACTCAGCTGCCATGGGGCAAAGCAACCGAAGAGAACTTCGACCTTGCCAAGGCAAAGCAGATCCTGGATGAAGATCACTATGGCCTCAAGGACATCAAGGAGCGTATCTTGGAGTTCATTGCGGTGTCCAAGCTGAAGGGTGATGTCCAGGGTAAAATTATCTGCTTTGTCGGCCCTCCTGGTGTGGGTAAGACGAGTATCGGCAAGTCTATCGCTCGCTCATTGAACCGCGAGTTCTACCGCTTCTCGGTTGGTGGTCTGAGTGACGTTGCCGAGATCAAGGGCCACCGTCGCACATACGTTGGCGCCATGCCAGGCAAGATCATTCAATGTTTGAAGTCGACCCAAAGCTCAAACCCACTGATCTTGATCGATGAGATTGACAAGCTGGGCCGTGGATACCAGGGAGACCCAGCGTCGGCTTTGCTGGAGCTTCTTGACCCTTCGCAGAACAGCGGCTTCGTCGACCACTACATGGATGTGCCTGTTGATCTGTCTCGTGTTCTCTTCATTTGTACCGCCAACGTCACGGACACTATCCCCGGGCCGTTGCTGGATCGAATGGAAGTCTTACGTTTGTCGGGTTACGACTCGCCGGAAAAGTTGGCGATCGCCAAGGAATACCTTGTACCCAAGGCTTTGGAGAAGACGGGTCTGCAGAAGTCCGAGACGACACCCGAGTCGCTAGGTTTGACGGATGAGGCTATTCTGACCTTGGTCAAGCAATACTGCCGTGAGAGCGGTGTCCGTAACCTTGAGAAGCACGTGGAGAGGGTGTTCCGTAAGGTGGCCCTTGAAGTTGTTGAAGACATCGAGAGCGCAAAGGCGGCGGAGACCCAGGAGGCAGGGGAGCCGACTGCTGTGGCGAAGGACACGGAGGAAGTGTCGGAAGACGAGGACCGTTTTTTGATTACACCGGAGAAGCTGTCGAAATATGTGGGCATGCCGATCTTCACATCGTACGTAGTGACTTTGGCGGCTTCGTTTTACTATTGCTACTTACACTGACAATTTTCTGATGTTGTTCTCATTCTAGCGACCGCATGTTCGACAAGCAGTTCCCGGGTGTCGTGATGGGATTGGCATGGACCGCTATGGGTGGTGCCTCGCTGTACATTGAGACCACCAAGGTGTACACGAAGGGTGACCGCTCGGGCCTTATCACCACGGGACAAATGGGGTCTGTGATGGAAGAGAGTACGAAGATCGCACACACGTTTGCTCGCAGCAAGATGCATGCCATCGACCCGGAGAACAAGTTCTTCGAGGAGAATGAGGTGCACTTGCATGTCCCTGAGGGGGCCACGCCGAAGGATGGACCGTCAGCAGGATGCACTATGGTGACGGCACTGCTTTCACTTGCTATGAACAAGTACGTGATTTTCTCGGATTGTCCTGCGTGCTGAGATCGTTTGACTAACAGTTTCTTCTTGCTTCAACAGAACGGTGAAGCCGGATCTCGCTATGACAGGAGAGCTGTCACTTGTGGGCAAGGTTCTGCCTGTCGGCGGTATCAAGGAGAAGACCATTGCTGCCAAGCGGTCAGGTGTGAAGACGCTCATCCTGCCTCTGGGCAACAAGCGAGACTTCGACGAGCTGGAAGAGTACCTGCGCAAGGACCTGGATGTGCACTTTGCCGACTACTACGACGACGTGTATAAGGTCGCTTTCGAGCATTAGTAGATGCACGCGAGTATTCGTTATCGCTGGCAACCAGCTTATACAGGCTTATCAAAGCTCGGTTGCCTTGTGAACATGTACAGACATGTAATACAACCCGTTTTGCTTCAACTTGTGTATAAAGTGACCTGCCGTCTTCAGCGGCAATTGTGAGGGGGCACTTCAGTTTCTATTCCGCCACGTCGGACTCGCACGCTCACGATGGTTCTGCGCATGCTTTGGAACATCGGCTCGGGCCTTGCACACGGCGTTCTGCACAAGAATTCAAGCTCCGGTCTCGCGGGGCTGCATTACCCGGCGGTGTGGAGAGCTCGCTCGGGTTTCTTGGACTGCGATGTGAACTTGCACCTCAACAACTCGGCGTATCTCTTCAGCATGGAGCTCGCTCGCTGGCACTTCACGGCGTAAGCACAACTACATTTTTGTTGGATATCCTATCGATTAATTTTTAATGATTTGTTGTTTTCCAGGTCTAATGGCGTCCTGTGGCAAGCGTTGAAGCATCGGCGCATGTTCCTAGCTGCATCACAAGCTATTCGTTATCGCCACGCTATCCCCCCGTTTCATGCGTACGAGATCAAGACACAACTGGTCTATTGGGACGGTCCTTGGATCTACTTCTTGCACCAGTTTCAGGACCCCAGTACTGGCAAACAATTCGCTGAAGGTTTGTGTCGTGTCATGGTCAAGCAAAGTGGCGAGGGTGTGTCGTTCGACAAGATGATCTCGGAGGTGTACGATGGACCCATTCCACCTCAACCTGCTGAAGTACCAGAAGTCGTCAAAGGATTTCTCGACTGGGACACTGCCAGTCGCTCGAGCATGGAAGAAGCTCATGAACTGGAGAAAAACAAGCTTAGCAAGAATCCTCCACCTCAAAAGCTTGAGAAACTTTGGGATCGTATCTGGATGGAGATGCAGCGTTCAATGAACCGCCCGTAGCGAGGCACGTCAAAAATGCTTTGGCAAATTTTAACGATGACATCGTCTGATAAACCCTATCGTTTCTATGAACTATCAGCTCAAAAATAATTTCATGTTTTCTTTGTCACTGGGATAGTTAGTGCAAATGTGCGTGCCAAGAAAGAGGAAAGAAGAGCGCTATCTCAAAGTCCAAATAACCCAGCGTTCCATACATGTTTTTCTTGTTCCAACCATTATTAGGTAACAAGTATATTCCAGCGCGGTTGAGAATCAGCGACGATCGCAGAAGAGTACTATCTAGCGCTTTTGGCACTGATATCCAAGCGATCTCAACCTTGGAACGAAAATGTACGCTGTCTTCACATTTCACTGCTGTTGTTTTCGAGCGCTAGCATGAACTTGGTGTCATGCTTGTATTCCTTTATCCAGCCCAAGACACGTGTCGCACTTTCTCAGTTGGCCAAGAAGTGCAGTATGCATCACCACGAAGCTGCGGGTAGTAGACTATTTGAAAACCATGACACTAATTGCACCATGCACCTAGACGCACGTTGACGACGCACGCATGAGCAATCCATCACAACCCGCAGACTGGAAGCTATTGTAGACGGCAAAATGCCTCTCAGTGTTGCCGTCATTCTGCGTTTTGCATAATAACCAAGATCTCCAGCTACTACCAGTAGTACTACTGCTAAGTCTGAGCAAGTCGCCATCGGTATCGACGGCTTCGGTCGGATCGGCCGCCTCATGTGCCGTGCCGCGATCGAAAACCCCAAGACCAAGGTAGTGGCCATCAACGATCCGTTCATGGATCCGGACTATATGGCGTACCTGTTCAATCAAGTACGACTCGACCCACGGCAAGTTTAACGGCTCAGTGGAGACCAAGGACGGCAACCTCGTGGTGAATGGTGAGGCCATCCAAGTCTTCGCTGCACTTAACCCGTCCGGGATCCCATGGGGCAAGGTCAATGCCACGTACGTGTGCGAGTCTTCGGGTGCGTTCACAACGGCTGAGAAAGCCAAAGCTAACATTGAGGGCGGATGCAAGAAAGTGGTGATCTCCGCCCCTCCCAAGGACTCCACGCCGATGTACGTTATGGGCGTGAACCACAAGGAGTTTGATGGCTCTGTTTCCGTAGTGTCGAATGCTTCGTGCACGACCAACTGCCTTGCCAGGGAACCCGAGTACGCAATTTTTAATTAATTGGGTCGACCAAGATCAGCACAATTAATAACTCAATTATTTCAGTTACGGCGATCAGTTTCGGCGGTGTTGCTCAGATCGAATCTCATCGACAAGATGCACATCCCAGTATGATCGGTTGTACATCAGAAGCATTACCTTCACAAGCAGCAGAGGATCCATCCGCTTGCGAAGGTCTGTGTAGACTAGTTTCACAGTTGAAAAAAAGCGCTCGCATTCGTTTGACGTTGGTAGGATGTACGATGTGTTGACGTACTGCGAGCGCTTGGGGGCCTTGCGCTTCATGAATGCGCTGGCCACAATCGAGGGCTCTGCAACGTCTTCATCACGACACTGGACCACTGCCTTGAAGGGAATGCACGCATTGCGTTCGGAGGCGCTGAGCGTTTCGTGTCATTGCAGCTTGACAATACCGGACTCGAATTCAGGATAGTTGACAATGCGTACTTGAGGTCCGAGGCGGTTTTTCATGGCAGGATAGTTTTCGACGACGTGGTCGAAAAGCCATCGAGCACCGAAAATTGTGAGTGTCGTTTTTTGCAATGTTTTTGTGACTGCTTCAAAAATTTTCATATCACTCAAAATTGACTTGACGCGCTCCTTGTCTCTACGACAAAGGAGGACCGGCTGTATGTCGAACTCGACGAGCACGCCATGACCCAGAGAGCTCAGAGATGGCTCCAAATCAGCGTAGCGATCCAGCATAGCATACGTGCTGGACCACCTCGTGACGTTGCAAGTCAGTGGGGCCTTGTCGTAGACGCGACTTAAAATTGCGCGGCCTTTAATCGAGCGCAGCTTGGTCATGAGCGCGTTTACCTTCGCAATCAACCGGTCATCCTCCTTCAAGTAGTCTGTGACAGCGAGGTTGAACCGGTGGCTGGCACACCCGACTAACGGGATGCCGCCGCGTCTATTGCTGATGTACTGGTTAACATCACAGTTGTCACCGGTCATAACAACTACCGAATCCCACGGTTTATTGTACCGCGTGAGGGTGTCAGCAATTAAGTCGAAATGACTTTGCGCACTCAGGTCCTCCTCGTTATCCAGCGGAGAGAAGGCTAAGAGGACAAACTCACGACTTGTATAGTCGAGATTGCTGAAGTAGGTGTCCGAAGCCGATTCTGCAGGTGCCGATCCATTGTCATAGACTGCAAAAATTCCGACAAAGTGGCGCCCTGCTTCACTCCATCCGTCAAGCACTAGGCCAAACTTGTCAGGAAGCGAACAAGCAACCCTAACCTCCACCTTGGCGGCTACCAAGCATAAGTATCGCACAACCGTCTCTTCGCTGATGGTGGATAGGTTCGTGTTAAGCCTCGCAAGCTTTAGCTCGACAAACGAGAAGGGGAGGCGCTCCATAATCAGTAGCTCGAGCCACCGAAAAATGTCTCGGGTTCGTTGGTCCACCACGTGAAGCCCCAGGCGATTGCACCGTTTGACGGCCTCTCGAGCGTCCGCCTCGTACGTGGGGTGGTCGCGCTTAAGATGATTGAGCAGATTGGTGTAGCCTTGGCTGCTGGAGTAAGACTTCGTACACGTAGAGCACTGGAACCGTCCATCTTCTCTTTCAGAGAAAAGAAGGTCACAGATGTCCTTGTTGCTGAGCGACATCGAGTTGAGGTGGGTGGTGCTTGATGGAGGCGGGGGCAGGTGGCGTGACGAGCTCTTCGTGTAGAACTGAAGAAGCGAGAATGAGCATGAACGGCCTCCATTTGTACAAACCACCAATACAAGTGAATGGTTGAGAAGCTGGGTAACATCAGCGGCAATTCATTTTTGAATTGGAAAAATTCCAGAAAATTCTTCTAGTCTACAATTAATAATTCCGTACTAAAATTGAATTTTGTTTTAAGTAATTTTAACTTCGGGTTCACTGTGCCTTGCGCCTCTGGTCAAAGGAGATCAACGGCAATTTCGGTATCGTGGAAGGTCTGATCACAGCCGTAAACGCCACGACAGCCATGCAGCTACCTGTGGACGGCCCCGCGAAAGGAGGCAAGGATTGTCGTGGTGGACGTGGCAGCGGCCAGAACATCATCCCGTCGTCAACGGGTGCCGCTAAAGCCATTGGTAAGGTACTTCCTGTGCTGAATGGCAAACTGACGGGTATGTCGTTCCGTGTGCCTACACCCGATGTGTCTGTGGTGGACCTGACGTGTCGCCTTGAGAAGGCTGCAACGATGGACTCGATCAAGGCCGCTGTAAATTCTGCATCCAAGGGTGAAATGGCTGACATCCTCGGCTACACGGGGCGTCGATTGGAAACTTGTCCCGCAAGACGACGTTCGCAACTGGGAGTTGCGACTCCATGGCGAAATCGGAAGTGACGTAGCGGTCATGGGGAGGCAGATTCGGTTGTGTAAGTAGATATCACCAGCTTCAACAGCAACAGTTGGCAAAGCTTAATTTAATGGGTTAACGGTTGGAGTGTGTAGAGCAGGGGTTTGAAAGGAAAATAAGATATTGCATTCTGGCTTTCAGGATTCCGTAATATACAATGCAATAGAGGGCCTGCCAATAATATGCCATTTTGACCAATTATTGAAATAAATATATTTTAACAGTTTTGTTTAATGTTAATCTTTGTAAACACTAAGTATTGCACTTATATTGCAGATATTTCGACGATACGGCAAAGAGGTTGGTGCAATAATAAGTTATTCCGTACAAAAATACCGTAGCTATTGTATTGATATTATTTTTCCGACCCCTGGTGCAGAGTGCACACTCCGACCGTCATACATCTCTAGTAGGAAACTCTACACTGTAGACTCCACAGTTTGATCGTCGACGGCGGCTTTTCGGATATGGCTACATTTGGTTGAAGCGGATCAGCCAATCACCACGCAAAGAAACGTGCGGCCATGGGGTCGCTATTAGCGATCCGTCACTGACGTATTAATAGTGACGGAATCAGTTGGCAAGGGGTCTCGAGTCCTTTCACAACTGCGATGGTGCTGCGCGCATTCTGGAACATCGGCGTGGGGCTGGCACATCGGCTGGTGAACAAGCGGTCGATAGGCAAGGGCGTCATGGGCGTGAGCTACCCGTCGGTGTGGAAGGGAAGGACGGGGCTTCTCGACTGCGACGTAAACCTGCATCTCAACAACGCGTCCTACCTCTACAGCATGGAGCTCGCGCGCTGGCACTTTTGCGCGTACGTGGCTTTGATAATAATGGCGTCTTTCAACACTTTATATGTTTGCACTGATTACCTTTTTCGCCATTGTTTTCTGGCATTATTTGCAGAGCCAATGGCATTTTGTGGCAGGCGATCAAGAACCGCCGCATGATTCTCTTGGGCTCGCAGGCAATCCGTTATCGCCATGCCATCCCTCCTTTTCACGCCTACGAGATCAAGACGCAGGTGGTGTATTGGGATGACGACTGGATCTACATGTTGCACCGATTCCAGGATCCCACCACTGGCAAACAATTCGCCGAAGGAGTCGTGCGTGGCGTCGTGGTGAAAGGTCGTCGTCGTGTGTCGGCGAACAGGGTTTTCGCGGAAGTGAGCGGCGGCGAGATGATCGAAGCGCCGAAGGAGATGCCCGATGTGGTGAAGACCTTTTTGGATTGGGACGGTGCGTGCACTGCCAGTATGAAAGAAGCTGGCAAGAATGCCGAATTGGAACTGGAGGCGAACCCCCCTCAGTCTACACCGGAAAAGCTCTGGGCCCGCGTTTGGCAAGAGATGAAGAAGTCCATGAACCTGCCGTAGGTTTTGGCAAAACAAATACGAAAAGATGCTGAATCCGTCATTTTCACGTCGGAATCTTCACGTCGTCCTGCAGTATGCAACATGCTGTCTGACTGTGGAAGACAGTACTGTATCACTTGCGTTTAGGCTCGTTGCGCACCATCATGGTGGGTCGCATCATGTGGAATGTGGGTGCCGGGCTGGTGCACCGCGTTCTGAACAAGGCGCACATCGACCCGGGAATGGGCATCGCTTTCCCGTCAGTGTGGCGCGCTCGCCCAGGCTTTTTGGACTGCGACATCAACTTGCACCTGAATAACGCAACTGGCACGATGGCACTTTTGCGCGTGCGTTGGTCTAAATTTTGCAACGGCGACGCAGCCCACTCACTTTCTCACTTGCTTTTCTTTTCCTTTTTTTTGGCAGAGTGACGGGCATTTTGGGAAATGTGGCACGACACCACCGAGCGTTACTGGTGGCCTCACAAGCTGTGCGCTTTCGCCACCCAATCCCGCCCTTCCGGCCGTACGAAATTCAGTCTCAGCTCGAGTTCGCTGACGCCGAGTGGATGTATTTTTTGCACAAGTTCCAGTGCCCCACGACAGGCAAGCTGTACGCTGAGGGACTGTGCCGCGCCAGTTGTAGGCAGGACGGAGAGAGGGTTTCCGCGGCCAAGTTATACGCCGAGGTGTTAGGTGGCGACGCCGAGGCGCTGCACGCGGGCTTGCCCAAGGACATTCCCGACGTGGTGCAGCAGCTGCTGGAATGGGACTCCTCGCCGCGTCTTGTGCAGACCTCCGCTGAGGCCGCACGACGCCAGGCGGAGACGGCCATGCCGTCCACCGTGGCGCTGGCTTCAGGTAACAGCAACCCGTTCAAAAAATTGCTGGCGCGAGCCACGCGCTCGTGGAACTTGCTGGTGTGAACTCACATGTCAGTTCACTGAACTGCACCGACGCTCCGGATGGATGATAAGATAAGGATTTTTGTAGAGAAAAGGAGGAATTCACCTAAACTTTGTGAACAAACCTGGCCTTCGCGACGTTGTGGCCGAGATAGAAAATACGCACGCCACTTCTCGAACATACCTTCGCCGCCGCCTGTTTTAGCACAGTGGGCACGACGGGTTTCACTCGCTCGTTTGGGTCCCCTCTCGCTTCTCCCATCACGCACCGAGAAGGTGCTCGCGACAAGACGTCTGAAAAAACACAGCGCTCAAACAACACAGACAGATGGTTGCAGAAATACTACTATACTTAAACTCCGTATTAGGCTCGGTCCGCGCTGAACTGGAGCGTGCACTACGCCGAGAACGCGGCGGGACGCGAGGGGCCGGAGCGCGACAGCCACGCCTGCCTGCTATTAAACTACTGGGGGCGCAGTCGCCCTTCGCAGCTTCCGAACCACACATGCAGGAAGTGCGTCTGGCTGTCACGAGGGTCGAAGCGCAGAGGGGCGGCGTCCTTTAACTTGTTTTCTATCAGTTGGAGTGAATCTGGAAAGCTGAAACGCGACTGAACCAGCAGGCGCCATCACTCAAAAGACCCAAAAACCCAAAATGTCCTGGGTGGGTGGTTCAGTCGGGAAATGAAAAAAACTTGATAGTCCATCCAGCTTAGTTGATCCGCGCGACCTTCGCGGGCACCACGACGGGGTTCTCCTCCTCAAGTTTACGCTTGCCCGCCGTCTTAAAGTTGAAGGCACAGTTGTGCTCCTCCGCGTACCGGTGCTTGCCGCAGAACGTGTAGTCGCAGCGGCACTTGACAGCCGTCAAACCGACCTTCACCTTGCACTCCCAGCAGCGCCGGCGGTTCTTCTGAACAGGCTTGGCATCTTTCTTCTCTATCTTGTTCTCCGCAAGCTTAGCTGCAGGCTTTTTGTCCCCGCAAAAGGCCGTCGGCGGCAGCACCGACGACTTGGAGCGCTTCAGACAGCTCTTCCGGAAGGTTAGAGACGCCTTCACGCTCTGCAGCACGGCGGGCGGCACACGCGCATATCGCTGGGCTGATGACGGCGTCGAGGCATCTGGAGTCGCGTCCACGCTGGACGGGGAGGCAGCACCCGACGGTGGCGCCTTGAGGCAGTCGCTGGGCGTCGGGGCCTGCGTAGTGGCCACGACAGTGGACGAGGCCGTGGCTGTGGAGGTGGCGCTGGCTGAGGACACACCCGAGGCAGCGTCAGCGGGCGCACTGGAGGTCGTCGAGGTCTTGGTCACCATCTCGGCGTCGGTGGGCGTGGCGGCGGGCTGGGCTTCGTTAAAGACCGGGGACGAACTGCTCGCCATGAAGCGAAAGCGGAAATGAGGTCCTGCGATGGAGGGAGGGGGGAAGAAAACCGCAGCGCTGGCCTCGTCTGGGACAGGGGCGGCAGGAGGCATACAAAAACAGAGTGGCGAGCGAGCCAAGGGGAAAAAACCGGAGGAAGCCGGCATCTCTGTAACTGCTTGCGAATTATGGCAAATCGGGGCGCGGCTGCGAAAAATACCCGCCGGATACATGTATACGCGGAGCATCGCTAAGAAATACGGAAGAGCTCGTCCAGCTGGCCGCGGCGTTCATACAAAGCGCAACTCAACCGCCGACAAAGAAAATTCGTCTGGAAGTGGTATTTTCGTGATGAGGCATCGGCGGTCCGAAAAAGGCCCGATGCACTCGTTTAGGCGAGATGCCTACATCCACGTTTTAGTACAATGTATGTGAATTGGAGCTAGAGCTACATATACATGTATGTATCCATGGTGCAGGTCGCGGTTGAGCAGCTTTCCTTTCTTCGTTGTCTTTGCAGCAGAATGTAGCAGACCGGCAACCGGGCGACTGACGCAGTTGTCGATTCGAGAAGAAAGCGCGTGGTGGCGGCCACGATTTGAAAAGGCAGGCCAGTCGGTGAACCAGCGTTCAAACGCTATCTTCAGCAGATGGTATTGCTCGCAACAGGACCGAAGTGGGCCGTCAACAGCAACGCATTGTTTGGGTATGTACATACCCCACCAAACTCCCCACCTGACGATGCCTTCCACCCCCAGGTGAGGAGAGGTGTTTGGGTGCCCTCATTAACTTAGGGACTTGTCGGGATTGGGTCCAGGACAGCGTTGATTTCACCTTCCACAGCCACGCTATGCAACAAACAACGCATTGTTTGGGGGCGATGCATGAGCCTGCGTTGTATGATGTATACGTTGTTGTATACACTTCCGAATAATGATTGTGAACCCTATCCCTATTGGCTGAAAAGGCGTTCGAATTCTATTTAGGCTAGAATGACCCCCATAGTCTTTTTGTATGGCCGCTCAGTATGGCCGCTAGATCGGTCGAATTCTTCCCATCGTTTCATACAGCAGATGGCCGACGCGCCGACGCCAGTCGCCGAGAGCCTTACCGGTTTCTTTCTGGCAGCACACCCATCCGGAACGCGGCTCCCTTTTCTGCCTTTATTGCGTTACGGGCCGAACAACAGCAAGCACGTCGAGAGAGGGCGGGGGCTACTGATTCCTCCGCCTTCACACCAACGATCCGTCGCTGCCGTCCCCTTCGCTTTGCAGTTGATATTCCACGAGAGGCCATTACTACGGTAGTTCCATGGGTGTCCACGCATACAAGCATACAGCAAACAGCTCGTGCACGTCGGACAAATCCACACCATTGCCACAACAATCCCATCGTAATGCATTAACCCTATCATCAAGCATAATCTCCATCATGTCACTACCCACTTCAATGACACATTTTGGCCAACCGCGAGTTTGAGCAGTAGCCATGCGGCTCGGTCTCGAGACTCCGTCGCCGCGCATGGCTCCGTCACCTCCTCGACGTCGGTCACCCGTCGCCCGCTCGTCGGCTTTCAGCCCCATCGACGTGGACGGCGACTCCACCGACGACGCAAAGCCATCAGCAGCACGTCGTGCCAGCCAAGACTTAGCCGCACTCTCTTCTTCTTACAGCCGACCAACACTCCTGGATTTATCACCCGATGATAATAATACCGGTACGAGACACCGAAATTTGCAGTACGAAAGCAGTGACGAGAGCGAGAAGAAGCAGAACGAGCCTGAATCACGCAGTAACATCTTCGACCAGACGCAGGAGACGCAGGAGAAGAAAAGGCTTAACTTTTTCTTTAATATGGACCAATACACATCCCCAAGGCCACGTAGAGAAAGCTCCAGCTTCTTTCGACGCAGCAACAGCAACCCTAGCAGTGCACACAGCTCTCCAGTCAAGGACGAGCTGCATGAAGTTATTTCTGCTGCACGCACGAGCATCTGCGGCCAGAAGTTCGACCACTGCGAGCTTGAGTTCGGTCAAAAACGAGTGGAGTTGACTATTTGGAAGGATGGCAACCCACGCTGGCAAGGGAAAATCGAGTACGCGCACATGATGCGCTTCTGGTGCGTGGAAATTGGAAGACGTTGAGAGAGAGTGCAGGTGCTAACTGTGATGTGGTGTTGCCAGTTTTTCAAGAGTTGATCAACCGCCGTATATATTGTTGCTGCAACTGGATAACTCAAGGGGACGGTCGGACTTTGCAACTTTTTTCGATCCAATTTTCGCACAAGTTTGCGAAAAGAACGACGCGAAAGAGCAGAGGCCGAGTACGTTTGGTTTTGTGTTGTATTGTGCACGAGTTGTAGACTATTGTGGGTGATGTACTAATGGTTGGTGTCTTGTGGCCTCCTTTTAAGCAGAGGTGTATGGTGTTGTGTTTTTCTTCGATGATGTGGTGGCCTACACGCGCTGCCAGAGTATGGGTGACAATAACCCGAGTTTGGCTCATCTTTTCAGAGAAAAGCTATCGTGAGTGGACGCACGTGGTGCGATTAATAGCTTGCTGTATTGTGTTTGTCCCCTTATATCTAATTTGCATGTGGCTGGTTGTGACTTGTACGCAGTGAGGGAGAAGTTCGAGAGTATTTGAAAGTGGACGCATCGAACAGATTACGACAACCACGGCGAGTTGAATTGAAAGGCAGCTCATCATCTAGTGCTGGAGGACGAAGCCTTTCGTCAGTGATGGGCAATACTGCTAAAAAGGCACTTAGCAGTGTGACTGCCTTCTTCCGTCCGACACCACGGTCTTCAGTTTTGGAGGCGGGCGATAACCTCTTTGTTGTTCGAGACCGTGGCAGTTCCAACCGGGTTCGAACGCTGGATTTGTCACGTGAAAGCAATGGAATATCACATGCTGACTTTGGCGAGGAAAAGACGCCGATCTCGATCGACGATGCAGGTACTGATAAGCTAGGGCGGGGATCAGGTGCTGACAGCGGCGCCGAAACGGTGGTATTAATGCAAAACACACAGCATGAAGAATTTGAGAGTAAAGCAGCCTCGGCTGATGTTGTAGAAGCGAAACGAGAGGAGAAACAAAATGAGAACGTGGAGAAGGTGGGGAGCAAGAAGAGAGCAGCATCAAGCTGGTTGGGAGATGAAAAGGTGAAGCGGAGGAGAATAGAAAGTCGCCGCAATGAAGTGCTGCTTACGTATCCGTATGATGGCTCGGATACATCGGGTCGGATATCGGTGACGCTTGGTGACGTGGATCGGCTTGTTCCTGGAGAGTTTTTGAACGACAATATCATTGACTTCTATCTCAGGTAAGTCTGGACTGGGGCATTTATGTCCGAGGATATACACACGACTTTAACGTTCGAAACTCCTTGGTTGTGTGCAGGTTTCTTTGGCGGCATTTGGATCCGTGGCAGCAGCAGCAGATGTATTTCTTCACCTCGCATTTTTTCACGCAGCTGAATGGTACCAACGGCGCTCATGAACTGACAAATGCTGATCCCGATGAACGATTCGCGCGAGTTGCACGCTGGACGCAGAAGGAGACCAATCTCTTTGACAAGCGTTTCTTATTTATTCCTATAAACGACAGGTATCCCGTTGACTGGTTTTAGCGAGGCGAACGAGTTGGATTTCTAACGTTTTCATTGCTATGCTTGTTTGTGTGCAAAGTTTTCACTGGAGCGTTGCTGTATTTTGCAATCCAGGCTCCGCTATTATCAAAAAGCACCGAAAGGTGAGACGCCGTCGCCGCGTGGTCACTGATCTGGACAAAAGGGAGATAGTGGATTTAGTGGACGGCGATGGTGACGGTGGTGAAGGTGAAGTAAAGTCGGAGGGCGTTGGTAAAGATGGTGAAGTTGAAGAGGAGGTCGAAGAAGAGGAATTGCCGTCGTGTCAAGAAGATCGACTGGCAAACCCTCCGTGTCTTTTGTTTCTGGACTCGCTTCGCTGTCACCGGAAGAAGAAGTTCACGAAAATGTTGCGCAACTATTTGGAGTGTGAATGGAAAGCGCGCTACGCCTCCAGTGCCGTTGTCACTGAGCCCAAGCAGAAGAGTGTATCTGGTACAGACGAGACTGACGAAGAAGAGTCTATCGTAACGGTGTTCGACTTGGAAAGCATTGGTCTCCTCGAGCCAAATGTAAGTACTCAATCTTCTTTTTAGGTTTATCTCGCACTAACGTTGTGGTGGTTGCACGTGTGGAATTGGCCGGTGATACAGATCCCACTGCAGAGTAACAGCTCCGACTGCGGGGTGTTCCTACTCATGTATGCGGCATCAATCGTGCGTCTGTTTCCAGCCGGGGTGACTCGTGAAGACCTGGAAAACAATCTCACGTCGATGCTGACACCGAACATGTTTCACGACGAGCACGTCAGGGAATTTCGTGAATACCTCCAGCAACTCCTGTTTTGCCTACAGTTCCTGGAGAAGCATGGGCTTGCGGAACAAAAAGTGAAAGAGGAGGGACTTGAAACCTTCACTATCGACTAATAGGATGGATGGACACTTTATAATATTAACAACATCCTGTCAGTGTGCACCAATGTTACCTACGCGTTGTTGTCTGGATCACAAGAGCGGGTATGCCATGTTCAAGCTATTGTGATAGGTTTGGTAGCAGTCGCCGGAGTCCACGCACCATAAATTCGCGTTGACTTGGAACTTCCACCACAAGATCGAGCGTTCGCCACGGACAAATGATGGAAAAACACAGCTCGGGTGGTGGCATGGACCTCGAGTCCTTATGTGATAGGAATGCCTCCGTCGTGTGCCCCTCGCGAATTTCTTTGATCTCACGAAGTGAGATGGCACGTCCTCGCTTCGTGCTTCCAGATGCGCTGCTCTCAGTGTTGTTGCGTGTCAACATCAGGTTCTTGCGGGCGGTCCAGGTGATACTTTCCTCCATGAAGTTGAGAGTCAACGAAGTGGAATGGGGCGTTGTTGATTCCTTGAAGCCATATTTGACAACCTGGAAGCCACGAGACAGCAGCTCGGCGAACCCCAGGACTTCACAGTCCTCTGTGCGAGCGAGCTCGAGATCTTCTAGAGTGCTTCCAATGCTACTGGTTGACCCTGACATACCGTCGTGGATCTCATCAAACCAAGGATGGCTCAGTAAGTCTTCAGCAGAGATACGCTCAGCGTCATTTGTCGTCAGCATTTTTAGCAGTACATCTTGTACCAACGGGCTCACAGTACGCCACTGTACGTTCGAGCGGCTCAGGCAGCTCATATCGCGCACGTCAATACCTGTCGGAAAGTGATCCATGCACTGTAAAGCCGCCGCAGACTGCACGCTGAACGGGAATGCGCCGAAGAGCAGCACATATAACACGATGCCTAAGCTGAAGACGTCTGACTTAAGGCCGTAGGGCCGACCGCAAAGCAATTCTGGGGCCGCATACTCCAACGTACCACAACTACGCTTCAGCGTGGTTGTTTGTTGCGCAAGTTCCTTAGCCAGCCCAAAATCTGCTATCTTTACCATGTTTCCGTGGATCAAAATGTTTTCCGGCTTAATATCGCGATGAAACACACAACGGCGGTGCAGATACGCGAGTCCCTCGGCTACCTGACGAATGATGCGTCGAGCCTCAGGTTCCGGAAGGCGCCGCCGTTCGATAAGCAGATCGCACAGATCGCCATCTTTTAAATAATCCATAACCACATAGTGGAGATTCGTGTCGCGTTCGTAAACACCTTCAAGACTGACCACGTTCGGATGCGATAAAGTGCGTAGCAGCCTCTCCTCTTCCTCTAACGCCTGCGAGATCTTGCAGCATTTCACCGCACACACCTGGCCAGTCATGCGATTCACTGCACGGTGAACGATCGAGAACGAACCTTCTCCGATCTCCTTCATTAGCATATACTTTGCGGAAAAGCCTTCGAACGTCTCCACTTTCACCAAGTTGTTCACCTTCGGCAGCATATCGGGTGCGACTGCAGATCCGCTGCTGCTGCTTCGTCGACGTCGACGCATTTTTAGAACTTCTTCGTCGTTAGGGTCTGACCCCCGGGGAACCGTAGGCAAAGTGCTATCACTAGGCTGCGTCCGTGCTGGCGACGTCATCTCGTCAGTGTCTTCTTCATCGCTCTGACATTTTTCTTGGAGCACGGCACGTTTGTGTGCTTCGATCATGTAACGAAGACACTCGGTCCATGCCGTAAAATCTGCTTCATCCTCTGCTTTCAGAAATAAAGGAACTTCCACAACTATAGCCGGAATCTGGTGTCCTGTGACCTCGACGTGCTTCAAAATAAGCGTCAGGTTAAATCTCAGGGAGCTGCTGTTACTGTCATTACTGGACGTCGGCTCCTGGTGCATTTTATCCTGTGCTAACACTGAATGGATCGTAAAATTCACCTCAAACAGCGGGGTTGCGGCATCCTGCGACTTGTAGCACACGAGTCCATGTTCTATAAGGCGGAAATACTTTCGTTTCCAGCTTTTGAGAAGTCCTGCAACTGTTGGGACTCGGTGCTGTAGATACCCACCATAGTACAGCTTGCCACTTTGCTGGCGAGGACTCAATGTCTCTTGATACGATAGCGACTGCACGTCTGTCGACGGCTTGTTCAGGTCAAGGTGTGGCATCTCCATGGCTGTTGGCAACTGTTGCACCTGTGCGTCCCCTAACTCCTCAAAGTCCGACGAACCTGCGGAACTGGCACGTCCCTCCCGCTGTGACTTGAACGTGAAGGAGAAGCAGGGCGACGCCATGCACGTAGAGGCTTCTGATGTGGCTGTAGTGGACGTTGGGGAGCCTAAGTCACTGGCCTGTTGTTGTTTTCTCTCGGGTGAGAGAGGTGTGGGCTCAGGTTCGTGGCACGGGCTGAGCTGAGACGGCGAAGACTGTGTGGTGAGGTTGAGGTCTGCCATTTGGCACTGGAAATAGCGCCGTTTTTCGTGTGACGGATTTGAGGATTTTTGCAAACGAACTGGCAAACGAAAAAGAAAAACGTGAGCAAAAAGTGGCAAAGTGGCAATCCATAAATGGCAAAAGTGTACATATGGAAGTCAAAGGTGTCGTCGACCGGGGAGTTCTGGAAATGAAGCCGCAAGTTTCGCTTTCCCAAGGTCGCGTGAATGCGTGCATGATGGTGTCCCACTTTACCACCAAGTTCACACAACCCGAACTAGATTATACAGGCTGCAAAGCATAGAAAAAGAAGACAGTCTCTCTTCAGCCGGTATGCATTTTTGCAGGGGTGCGCATCTCTCGGCACTAAAACGGGGTCGCAGGATTTATGACGTATGTCCCAACGATGGACGAGCGACGCTGCAGCTCGCCGCGAGCCATCACCGGCGGTCTTCAAGCAGCTCACGTGATAGCTCGTCATCTCCTGAACGCTCTGGCCGCTCTTCACGCCGAGATCTACGCTCTAGACGCCGTAATTCAAGTTCTCGTAGCCGCAGTCGGAGTCCTCATGGCTACAGACGTCGGAACGATCGTCGCTCCGACGCCAGAGATAGTCAAGACGCTGCTCGACGTGGTGACACTTTTCTTGTGGCACAGGTAGGTCTAGATCAAAAGTTATGCCGTGTTTAGGTTTTCCCTCTCATTTTTCCATTGTTTTAGCGCGGCAACCGACATGGAGAAGAGCGGAGAATTCGACGTGTGGATAGGGCAAATGCCACTGGTGAGGTGCAACGTATTGCACCCAACGCGTTCGCACTCAAGTCCATTATGTTCGGCACTGCGCGGTCGAGAGGTCACATGGACGAACGCGAACGAGCTCAAGCTAAGAAGAAACTAGAGAATCTCACTGCAAAGACACAGTGATGATGGAACACCAAACTGCAACTGGGTTGTTCAGCAGTATCAACAACTTGTTGATACTGTAGCTGCAGCATCCCCAGGAAAGCATTTATGGGTTGAAGACCTACAGCTGCAAGCAGGCCCCGAGGTGCGAGCTTTGCGATAACCTGAATTTCGCAGATTCGAAGTTGGCCGTTTGACGGTCGGCGTGCACGGATTTTGGCAGAATCCGTGCAGCATGATGAAGATGAAGGCACGGGGTTGAAGGGTTTTGAGGACCATTGGGTAGATCTCGAGATGGATGCATTTCTCTTTCAATATTCTTACGAGTTGAGGTGAGCCGAAGCTGGCGACTCCCATGTCGTTGAGAAGGACGCCCAGAGATTACCAGTAGAGGCACTTTCATTATTCTACTCAGTAGAAGTAGAGTGGTGAATCGAAAGCTACTAAGTACTTAGTAGGTTGGAATTTGATCATCCTGGGATTTACTGCAGCAAGGCCTCCTGGACGCCTTGCTGCTAGAGATCCTTGAGAGCACGCCAGATTTGAGCACGGGTGGTGGAATCGCCGAGAGCGTAGAGTGGAGACAGGTCCGCCTATCACGGACGACGCCACCAACATCCTCCTCGTTGCGGTAAAGTCGGTGTGACAGGAACTCAGCTAAGCACGGCAGTGTGGGTCTCCACACAGGGTTGAGCCATAAACACGTCAAGACCGACGACACGATCGTAGCTTGACTCATTGTGCGATTTGGTCACGATGTTCGCGCTCTTGCAATCACCATGCATGTAGGTAGGTCAATACAAGTAACGCCTAAGATCACGATTCAAGAAAAGGTAAACCTTGACGCTATTTGAATCGAAACGTCAACAGTATTGTTGATGCTCACTTTCGTCCCGCTTACACGGCATGGTCCTTGATGGGGTCCCAGCAGGTAATCAGGTACTCATCCAAAGCTGCCAACCTCGCAACCTGGGCAGATGTCAGCTTGATAGCAGCAGCTTCAAAGTTGGATTTCTGACGCTCCGCGTGTACGGACTTAGGAAGCGTAATGAATCCATTTGCAAGGCTAAAGGCTACAAGAACTTGAGCTGGAGTAGCACCCAGCTCATTTGCGACCTCGAGAAGCGTTGAGTTCTCCATTTCATGAGCTCTGGCCAACGGCGAGTACGCCTCAAGCAGGATGTCGTGTTCCTGGCAGTACTTCACCAGCGTTGGACGCATAAGCTACGGGTGTAGTTCAACTTGGCTCACCGCAGGCTTCACCTTCGCCGTCTTCAGCAGCTTTTCCAGATGAGCCTCGCCGAAGTTCGATACGCCAATATCCTTCAAAATCCCCTGCTCGTGAAGCTCCTCAAGAGCACGCCAGCTCTCATCGCGCGTATCAACGTCACCTGGGGCGTGAAGCAGGTACAGGTCAATGTATCTGAGACCAAGTTTCTCGTTGCTTGCTTTCGTGGTCTCAATCGCTTTTTCGTACCCCAATTGAAAATGGCGAGTTTGCTGGTCACGAAAATCTGCTCGCGAGGAACACCCGAATCCTTGATGGCACGACCAACATCGGCTTCGTTCTCGTAGTACTGGGCAGTATCGATGTGGCGGTAGCCCAGTTTGAGCGCTGACAGCACGGCGTTGTAAGTCTCGGGGCCAGGTTCGGATTGATACACACCCAATCCGACGACAGGGATTTTTGCTCCACTGGAGAGTTTCTTGGTTGCGATATTGACACTCATTGTAGTTTACAGGAAGCTTGTTCCGTAGCTTGGGGAATTGAGCAATGAGCTTTATTTACCAGACTGCTAGTGTCGTTCCCTAGGATAAGATTATGGTTTGCAACATGCCAAGCTGCTTACGACTCGTAAGCAGATCAAGTAAATTACGAGAAAGCACCGTCAACACGGCAAATCTGCAAGTTGAACAAAAGGAAAGCTGGACGTGTTGTTTTGTATAGCATTGAGTTAAGGTCACTTTGACACTATCGGATTCAACCTACTTCGAAGTACAAACCAAACCTCTGAGTACCACCAGAGGTCACCTACACAGCGTGGTCCTTGATGGGATCCCAAGCGATGACCAAGTCTTCATCCAGTGCCGCGAGCTTAGCGACCTGCGCAGGCGACAACTTGATGTTCGCAGCCTCCAAATTGGACTTGATGCGATGCTCGTGCACAGACTTCGGGAGCGTGATGAAATCGTTGTTGGCCAGGCTAAACGCCACCAGCACCTGTGCAGGTGTAGCCCCTACCTCCTTCGCCACCTCATTCAAGGTCGGGTCGTCCATCTTCTTCGCTCGAGCTAGGGACGAGTACGCCTGAAGGAGGATGTCATTCTCCTTGCAGTACTTGACCAACGTCGGGCGCATGAGCCACGGGTGTAGCTCAACTTGGTTCACAGCACGTTTTACCTTGGCCGTCTTCATCAACTTGTCAATGTGGGCCTCACCAAAGTTTGACACACCAATGTCCTTGAGAATTCCTTGCTCTTGCAGATCTTCAAGAGCTTTCCAACTTTCACCGCGTGTAGCAGCATCACCAGGTGCGTGCAGCAAATAGAGGTCGATGTAACCGAGCCCGAGTTTCTCGTTGCTCGCTTTGGTAGTTGCCACAGCCCTGTCGTATCCCCAGTTATTGATGAAGAGCTTGCTGGTCACGAATATCTCGTCACGAGGGACACCAGAATCTTTGACAGCGCGACCGACGTCCTCTTCGTTCTCGTAGTACTGAGCTGTGTCAATATGACGGTAGCCCATCTTGAGTGCTGACAAGACGGCGTTGTACGTCTCTGGGTCGGGCTACGATTGATACACACCGAATCCGAGAGCAGGAATCTTGGCACCGCTGGGAAGCGTTTTGGTCGGGACGTTCACTCTCACGATGGTGAGGAAGTCTTGCGTAGTAGATGGAACGAGTTGGAATGAATGGGTCATAGCTGCAAGTAGTGAACGGCTACTACCGGTAGCTGCTAAGGATCCATTAGACCCTGTGCATCATCCACAACGGTACCCACCCTGATTACAATTTTTAGACTGGCATCGTCAACATTTCAGATTACGAGGGTCAAGGCTTCTGGTCGTACTGTACGACCAGTGGTCAATTATTGTACGACCATTTGTGTGTACGACCGGTTGTCGATCTGTTGTACAACCGGTTATGTACGACCAGTTGTATTGTACGACAAGGTACAAATTTTGTCCGATGCACGTCAAAAGTGCATGCTCACGTAGCTCTTCATCTCAATATCAACTATACACACTTTAGCTTTATTTATTTGCGTTATACTGGTGTACACTTGTCTGTGTCGACCGTTCTTTCGTGAATACGTAGTTATGGCCAGCACTGCAGCATTAGATACTGCTGTCTCTTGTCTAACTATAATCTCCAATGCAAATAAAACCATCCCTCACGGTGATGGTTTACCCGCTTGTCTGTTTACACGGCGTGGTCCTTGATCGGGTCCCAGCCCGTAACCAGGTACTCATCCAGAGCTGCGAGCTTCGACACCTGCGCAGGAGTCAGCTTAACATTCGCAGCTTCGAGGTTCAACTTCTGGCGTTCGGAGTTTACCGACTTCGGCAGCGTGATGAAATCATTCGCTAGGCTGAAGGCCACCAGCACCTGCGCGGGCGTAGCTCCAATCTCGTTGGCGATTTCATTTAACGTCGGATCCGCCAGCTTCGCGGCCTTGGCTAGTGGCGAGTACGCTTCAAGCAGAATGTTGTGTTCCTTGCAGTACCGAACCAATGACGTACGGGTCAGCCACGGGTGCAACTCCACCTGGTTAACTGCAGGCTTCACTTTTGCCGTCTTCAAGAGCTTCTCAAGATGAGCTTCACCAAAGTTTGACACACCAATGTCCTTAAGGATTCCCTGATCTTGGAGCTCCTCAAGTGCACGCCAAGTCTCATCACGTGTGGCAACATCACCAGGGGCATGGAGCAGATACAGGTCAATGTATCCGAGGCCGAGCTTATCGTTGCTGGCCTTGGTAGTCTCCAAAGCCTTCTCGTAACCCCAGTTCTGGACGAACAACTTGCTGGTCACAAAAACCTCCTCACGGGGGATACCCGAGTCTTTGACGGCACGACCGACGTCAGCCTCGTTCTGGTAGAATTGAGCAGTATCAATGTGACGGTAACCCAGCTTGAGAGCCGACAGGACGGCGTTGTAGGTCTCAGCACCGGGTTCGGACAGGTACACACCCAATCCAACAATAGGGATCTTGGCTCCACTGGGGAGAGCCTTGGTTGCAATGCTAGCACTCATGGTACTATGGGAGAACTTTGGATGCTTGTGCAGTAGCTGGAATATTGAGGAATGGCAGTGATGTTTTGTCTGGGGGGTAAGAATGGATTAGTATAGCCATTTTGGTGATGTAATCCAGGATTTGCAGCTAACGATAGTTGACGTCAGGGCATTTGGTTGTCGTGGTTGAAGCTGTTCTTTGACCGGCACCTCTTGCCTTGCACTATTGGTTTTCCCTCTTGAGACACAAGACACGTCACAAAGTATGTACATGTACTGGATGAGTGGAGATGCATTCAGATTCAACACTTTCGCTTCATCAGCCTACATCAATTCCGTCTCCTCTTACACAGCATGATCCTTGGTCGGGTCCCAGCCGACAACCAGGTATTCGTCCAAAGCCGCGAGCTTGACGACTTGAACCGAGGTCAGCTTGGTGTTGATACCGTCCAAGTTGGCTTTCTGACGACCAGCATCCACAGACTTCGGCAACGTGGTGGAATCGTTGGCGAGGCTGAAAGCCACCAGCACTTGAGAAGGAGTAGCGCCGACCTCGTTCGCAATCTCAAGTAGCGTCGGGTCTTCCATTTTACGAGCTCTGGCCAACGGCGAGTAAGCCTGGAGGAGGATATTGTGCTCCTTGCAGTACTTGACCAACGTCGGACGCATCATCCACGGATGTAGCTCTACTTGGTTCACAGCAGGTTTCACTCTCGCAGTCTTGAGAAACTTCTCCAGATGAGCCTCACTGAAATTCGAGACGCAATGTCTTTCAAGATGCCTTGCTCTTGGAGCTCTTCGAGTGCACGCCATGACTCATCACGTGTGGACACGTCTCCAGGAGCATGAAGCAAGTAGAGATCGATGTGACCGAGACCGAGATTCTCGTTACTTTCTTTCGTGGCAGCCAGAGCTTTCTCGTAACCCCAATTGGTGATGAAGAGCTTGGTCGTCACGAAAACCTCTTTGCGGGGGATGCCTGAGTCGCGAATGGCGCGACCTACGTCAGCTTCGTTTTCGTAGTACTGAGCAGTGTCGATGTGGCGGTAGCCTGCTTCAATGCAGATAACACCGCGTTGTAGGTCTCAGCACCAGGTTCGGACAGGTAGACACCCAGTCCGATCATCGGCATCTCAGCCCACTTGGTAGCGTCTTGGTCGGGATGTTCGCGATCATGGTTGGGTCTTGGTCGGTTGAGGGACTTGGTTCTCTTGTGCTGTAGCTCGAATATTGAGGAATGAGAACTGCGAGTACTTGCGATGTCGAGGCTCATTAGTTCACTCGATGAAAGACCATGCTCAATAGCTGGCTGGAGACTAAATGATCTTCATCTTTGGTAAAGTGCGTAATATAGTGACTTAATCGACTTCTTTGCTGACGCACGCGAATTTGTTTTAGTTACAGTGTACCTGTTCAATCAATGTGTCCCGTGCGTAATGATGCACCTGATCATTTGTATCACCTGCACTTCATTTCATGCGCCCCGTGCGTAAACTAAAAGCTTCGACGGGTGATGCGCCTAATTACTGTTCTGCATTTCATGCCTTTAGTCGAAGCTTTTTTTGTATGGCAGGATCGACTCAAAGCAAAACACACAGCATAAAATTAGTTTATGACCATTTCAGTGACTCGTAGCCATGTCGAAGCGGAGGCTGCAACCCGAAGCAGGTGACAACACGCTCAGCAATCCTTTCGATGGGCCGATTCTACCGTCGCACAAGCTGCAATGCTATTCTGTTGCCTGCCTCGGTACTATGGATTCCCCGTATAGCTCCGAGCGTCGAAACTCATCTCACCGCATGTTGTATTTTGTACTTTTAGACATGCCTCAACTCGAGTTTGGCGACAAGATCGTTCTACCACCGGTAGGTGATGCAATTGAAAATACTAAAATGTGTATCGGTACGCTCTAACTCAAGATGAACAGAACATCTTGCTTGAGCTACAGTGCTTGAAAATCCCGACGCCTCTGCTCTTCATGGTACGAATTTCTATCCTAGTTTTCAGACTTTACAAAGAATAAAGTCAACCAGGACTTGAATTGGGCAGGTTCAAGCCGCGGACCTCGATATCCAACTTGACGATAACTTGGACTCATGCAGCCGACAGTATTGCTCCGTCCAAGAGTTTAGTGCCTCGAATGGACAAGTATTTCTACCTTACTGGCTCATGCAGAATTTGCGTGTTCCCGAAGGTGGTTCAGTCGTGGTGACAAGCGTCGTCGACCTCCCTCGCGGCATTTACTGTCGTTTACAGCCAGAAAGTATGGATTTCCTTGATCTTGCAGCGGAAATTGGTCCAAAGGTACGAAGCTCAACGCTAGCCGAGCTGTCATATTTTATGGAAGATGCATCGAATAACTTTGTCCTAGCTGTTAATGGAGACAGCACTGCGAAGATACTCTGTTTTGAGTGTAAACTCGAGCATAGTGATTGAATACGGTAATGTGAGGTATTACGTTCGAGTGGCAGAGCTTAAGCCAGCACCTGTGGTTAGTTTGTGCGGTGATGTTGATCTGGAAACGGACTTCATGCCCCCGGAGGTGCGTTTAGATGCATCATATTCACGTTACTGTGAATTGGCGACTCATTGTTACTTGATCGTTAGGGATCCGATCCAAAACGACCATCAACTGCAACATCGACGGTATTGAATGAAAACATTAGAGTACAACCTTCCACTCCAGGTCCAAGTCCTATCGTCGACGAGAAAGCACTTCCAGATAATTCAACTCCTGTCATAGGCTACGGCAGAAGGTTGAGAGACGGTGGCTACGTGAAGACTGAAACCAGTATACCACAAGATAAAAAAGCAGTGCGTAACATCCCGTTTAGTAGTTTGCAAAGGGCTCAGCAAATTATTCGAGACAAGCAAACAAAAACACTATCTACCAAGGCTGTGGCTTCGGCAACAGATTCATCGGTACTTGCGGTACAACTTCGTTCTGCACAAAGGGCTTTCTCGACGACCGGATACACTCTCGGCACTGCGCCTCCTACATGTATTAGCTCAGCATTCCCAGTTGCTGCAAATTTTGGCTCTCAATCGAGCAATTCGGCAGTTGATCCAGCACCTCTGGCTGGCTGTAGCGCTTCATCAAGCGATCATAAGTGTCAACTGTGCTTGGCTGTTGTTTCATCGATAAACATGGAGCTTCACACTCTTCGTTGCGCCAAGAACTCGGCATATCACAAGGTACACAATGGCCACGTGTTCATTTGTTGTCAGTCCTGTAACTTACATGTACACTTTCTTGTGTTGTGGTGACGTAGTTCGAATGCTCTACTTGTCACGAGGAGATCCTACGCGTGAACGAAAATCAGCATCAACACTGCCCGAACTGTACAATTCTGTGTGAAAGCACCGAGGCACTTGCTGAACATCAACGTGAAGAGCACACCGCTTCTTGCAAGTGTACATTTTGCGGAGTACTGTTCACGCGTACAGAGCTGCAAGACCACGTGGACAATGATCTATGCGAACACGTCCTGGTGCCGGTACGTACATATTGAGATTGCCTCTGGTAAATGAGCTAACACCCGAATGTTTGCTATTTGATTGCAGTGCTCCTTGTGCGGTTTGGCTTTCAAGAAAACGGAGATGACTCAACATTCTCACATGTGTT
This sequence comes from Phytophthora quercina, assembly GCA_014706105.1. NCBI lineage: Eukaryota > Oomycota > Peronosporomycetes > Peronosporales > Peronosporaceae > Phytophthora > Phytophthora quercina. The sequence goes on along the minus strand of JACBOW010000016.1, from coordinate 592,785 downwards.
GCAGCCGAACCGAGCGGTGTGATGTAAGTAAAAAAATAATGTTTCCAAACGTCGAGGGTGTTTGCTAATTCATTGTTGGTGCAGAAATGTAAGTCTTACATCAAAATCACGGAATTTGGCGTGCACCAAGAGCAGTGCGAAGTGTTTCCAACTCAACAAAAGCCTACAACTTCTAGACCTGATGCAACAATCAATTTTGCAAGTGCACAGCCACCATCGAGGACTAATTCCTCAAACCAAAATGCTATCGAGTGCGCATACTGCTTACGAGGAGGTTTCCCTGACATCGCAGCTGTCGAACAACATGTCTTACGCGACTGTCGTATTGCCAAATCTTTCACTGCCCATGAACTTGCACAAGTTGCAAGCACCAATCAAGAAGACGGAGACCAACCTGAGGCTTCAAGTTCAGAAGACGTCAAAGAGCCTCACTGCGAAGAAATCATTCGTCCACTTCTTGCTCAAGGACGTATGCGACGCAAAGGAGACACAAGCGCTATCCATAGCAGCTCATCTTCACGACCACAAGCTGATATCAGCAACAACAACCAAGTGAGTCATCTCCTTGCCGCACCGTCGACTCTCCTATCAACTACACGACTAGCTCAATCTGGAAAGCTTCGGAAAGCCAAGCCCAGACTGAACCCACAGCTTCGATCGCTACCACAACGGATACCCAAGCCAGTCTCCACGCCAGAAGGTCTGCCAGCCAACGATAAAAGCATCTTTGCCGATCTCTGCATTTCCAGCGCTGGTGGCACGTCACATGGTGCATTGGCTGGTCCATCTCACTCTCGAACCACGACTCGAGCTAGACGACGACCTACTGCCAATCTCCCTGCCCCCGGTCGTCTTGACAAGCTGCCATGACTGCAATCTGCACCACGTCACAGATTCAGGGGTACACATTGAAGTTAAGGTTACGCTGCCAAGGTTACTCTCGTCATTATCTTCCAATCGCGTGTGTACCCTCCGGTTTTCCTCGTTCCTATTCGTCGAAATGATATTTTGGCGGGAGAGAACTCACCCCGTCCTCAAAATATACAAAAACCAAGTGTTTCATCCTCATGTCGTCCCTCCCACTATCTTTTCGCGCCAAAATCCTTCCAACACCAACACCAACACCAACCAAAAGCGTAGCTAACAGTCGGCAATTTGCTTCACCAGACACAGGTTCTCTCACCTTCAGCCCCCCTCTCGCTTTAGACACATTACGCAATCATGTTCGAGGCACGACTCCCCCAGGGCCGCATCGTCAAGCTTATCGTGGAGGCCATGAAGGACCTCATCTCCGAGGGCAACATCGACTGCACCAAATCGGGCCTGGCGCTGCAGTCCATGGACGGCTCGCACGTGTCGCTGGTCTCGTTGTTGCTGCGTGCCGAGGGCTTCGAGCACTACCGTTGCGACCGTAACATCTCGCTTGGCGTGCAGACGGCGTCGCTGTCCAAGATTCTCAAGTGTTCGGGCAACGACGACGCCCTGTCGCTTTCGGCCGAGGACAATGGTGATGCGCTCAACATCATGTTTGAGGCCACATGTAAGTTTTGCCACCAAAATACCGAGTTGCATGTGGAAATGATGACTAATCTTTTGCATTGAATTTGGCAGCTGGCGACCGTGTGTCGGACTTTTCGCTCAAGTTGATGGACATTGACAGTGAGCACTTGGGAATCCCTGGCACGGAATATGTTGCAACTGTTCGCATGCCTTCGGGTGAGTTCCAGCGCATCTGCCGCGACTTGCAGACCATGGGAGACACGTGCACTATTGCTGTGGGCAAGGAGGGCGTCAAGTTCTCGGTCTCGGGTGACTTGGGAGCTGGCAACATCACGCTCAAGAACAACACGGCTGCTGAGAAGGAGAGCGATCGCGTCATCATCACCATGGAGGAGCCCGTGGAACTCACGTTCGCGCTCCGGTATTTAAATATGTTTGCCAAGGCTACGCCGCTGTCCGAGACTGTGACGCTCAGCATGTCACCCGGTATCCCTGTCGTCGTCGAGTACGCGATCGGTGACATGGGTTACATGCGCTTCTACCTTGCCCCCAAGGTCGAGGAAGACGACTAAGCAAGTGATGAGAAGGTGGAGGAGGGTGATGTGATGCAGTGCCAACCACATTTAGAATACTCCAACACCACATTTGCTTTTTTGTTTTAGTGCATAGAAGTCTACCGGCTAGAAGACAATTCAAAGTCGGAATAAAATGTCATCGAGCTTTATTTCCTGATGTTGAAGCTGTTGAGTTTTGATAGTGTAAATGTAAACTGCTATTGCTATTGGTGTCGCTGCTGTGTCTCTTCATCTCTTCTTCAAGTTGCAGTCTTGTCTTGGCAAAAATTTAATGTTGTCTTCAGAACGCGCACAAGACAGGGAATTTTGAGACTGTCATCATAATTGCCTTCAATTGTGAAGGTTACTTGCTCCATGATTGGAGATTCGAGTACGTGACGTAGAAGAACGTGATCAAACCCACGAAGATCACGAAAGGGTCGACAATCTTGTCCATCCACGATGAGTTGGAATTCAGCTTCAGGTAAAACAATGGCGGATACACCAAGCTCAGTGGAACTGTAATGCACATCATAAAAAGTTAGACAACAATTCTAATGTCAACAAACAATTCATCATGAATTTACCACAGCAGAAGGCACCGACAATGGACACAAAGAGATCGAGGCGGTCCTGGCCAAAGTATGCGATGCAAATAGTGACAAGCACAGCCACAGCACGGAAGCAGTTCTTAGCCACCTTTTGACCCGATGCTCGTCTGGGGAATCCAAGCATTTCTTCCATGATCTTCACCGCAGGGAACAGGAACAAAGGATACGACAGGAGCTGGGCAAACGCATATCCGAACTGCACCGAAGTCGACCATCCATTGCGCGGTAGACTGGACGTGACCATGGGAGTAATACCACTGCCAAACGTGATGTAATTGATGCCAGCAAAGAACGAGTAGAAGAAGAGCAGACCGACAACCGTCCATGAAAGCAAACGCGGGAAGCGTTTCTGACGCGCCTGGTTCAAAGAGCTCTGGGTTGGTAGCACCAAACCAATGCCCTCGAACGTGAAGATCGAAGTGCCAATGAAGACAGGATAATCATTCTGGTTGAAAAGCTCCACGTCCTTGGCCGGACCTTGAGTGGCAAGAAGCCAGAAGCTGTTGCCTAAGATGAAAGCCAAGCCGTACAGGATAAACACATCGGCGATGAGGTTGCTGATGGAAAAGTAGCTGATGTACCGGATCCAAGACAGCGGGATGTAAACCGCAATCTGCAGCAGGATAAGCATGGACGTATCCATACTGTAACCCCAAAACTCCAGCACTTCCGACATATTTTGTGCCACAAAAATCACATACGTGCAGCAGAATCCCGCCTGCATCATGATGATCGAGATCTGGACCATGCGTCGTCCCCACGAGCCGTAAGCCTTAAATCCGACGTGACCATACGTACCACCGACAAGCTCGCGACACTGTAACAACCGCAGCATTGCGTACAACGTAAGCGCCGCGACAAACGTCAAACACAGTGGTGAAAAGAGAATGCCACCACTACGGAAACCATCGGGCAAGAACAAAATGCCTGTCCCCACAAATGACTTGAGCAATGTTAGCAGAGCATGCCACAACGTCGTTGTCTTATCGCTATCCTTGGACTTCGGTGGGGTATGCTCCGTCTTGATAAGCTCAGTCTTCTCGGTCGGTGTTCCCAATCTGCCATGAAACAAATCACACAAAATCACGTTAAATCATTCGCAACTGCGTGTTCTCCTTCAAGTGAAACTTGCAGTTGACTCACTCTCTCATAAACGACCGTCGATACGCCGGCAGCGTCATCGGTGGTGGCGTCATCAGCAGACTGCGCGCGCGCTCCTCGACGTTCATCTCGTCGTACTCGTCATTGTCTTGACTCAAAATATTGCCAATGAACGGGTCGTAGACGCCGTTAATGCGGTCGATGATCTCTTCGCGCAATCCTTTGGAGACTACGGGTCTTGGTGTCGTTTGCAGGTGGTGACGCCTGAATCCACCAGGCACAGCGATGTCCAGTGCCTTGGGAGTCGTAGAGTCCGAGAACCCAGGCTCAGACTCGCGGCGGCCAGTGATGTGGGGCGACGAAGCGCGCATGGCCTTGTGTTGGTCCCAGACTGATTCCGTCATGGGTTATCAGGGGATTGCGACGCGAGAACTTGATGGGTGAAGATGCGCCTTACACGAGGAAGAGGAGCAGACGTAGTGCGAGATGGCGAGGGCTTAACGACGTACGGGGGATATGCACAAGCAGCACGACGGGGACGTGAAGATAAGTGATCCGCTCGATTCTCTCTCTTCCACCGCAAGATGACAAGTGGTGGTGGAGCCCTACGAACATAGCGCATCCCCGAACGTAACGGTCAGCAAACCTTCTGAAACTTATAAATGAACCGATAGATACCGGTAGTAACTTTGAAGAAGGGTCTATTTGCCCTTAATGTCGCATTCCCCTGTTGAAAATGATGACCAAACGATATCTGCTGAAGTAGTGACGACGCCAACGTCGCTTCATGGACCAGAGACGGGTAACTTCAAATCTATGTTGGAGACACCATATTGTGTACAGCACCCAATAATACTGCCCACCCCAACCAATACAAATCCAAGCAAGGCACCACCATGGAGGCGCTCGGTGCGTACGCGTCCAGCGACGACGACGAAGCGCCGCGCTCAACATCGCCGCGCTCTACCGATACTCCATCCCTCTCTCTACCTGCAGTCAACTCGGCGCCTTTCGTAGTGCACTCGGACAGTCAGGAACAGGCCAACAAGGCGGCGTTTCTGGCGGCCGGGACACAGACTCAATTGGCCGTAAATTTGCCCGTAGAGTCCACTCTAGCGCCGTTTGTGGGTCCCCAAGGCAGTAACTCGACGGAGTTAGCGCTCATGGACCCTTTACGTGCTGGTAGCGGCAAGGAAGTGGTCACGGGCGTCGTGGAACAGGCGGACATGGAGGACTACAGCTTCGAGGCTCAATATCACACGTTTAACCAGACTTTGAGCCGCAACCCCACTAGAAACAGAGTTAAGGGAGCCCCTCCATTCGCTCCTGCTCTACCTGGAGAGACTGCACCCGATACTATCGTTGCTCCGAGCGAGGTGGACGTGTTTACTAGACGCAACACCAAGAAGAGGAAGAACCAGACCATTTCCAAGGAACGGGCAGCAGCTGAAGACTTTGGAGATGAAGGCACGAACGGTATTTGGGCTCCATACAATGAGAAGGGCAAACACTTGACAGATGCAGAGCAGGGAAACATGACCGAGCAGCAGAAGGCATTGAGAGAGGAACATCAGGAAGCCAAGAGACGCAAGGCAGAAGCTAAGGATGAGATGGATGAGGAGATGGACTTTGACAGGATGGTAGAGAAGAAGACGTCGCACTTGCTGCCGGCGAGGTTGAAGGCCGGACAGAAGGCTCTGGAGGGCAAGTCGACGTTCCTGGGAGGCCAGGAGTACGACTACCAGGGACGCGCGTGGGTGGAGCCACCGCGCACGCTCAAACCCGATGATGGAGATCACCAAGTTTTCTTGCCCAAACGATGTGTGCACAAGTGGACGGGTCACACCAAGGGTGTGCAGGCTATCGAGCTGTTCCCGAAGTATGGCCACTTGCTGCTTTCGGGCAGTATGGACAATACTGTGCGTATCTGGGACGTCTACAACGAGCGCAAGTGCCAGCGTGTGTATGAGGGCCACTCGGGTGCTGTGCGTGGTATTAACTTCAGCAACGATGGCAAGCAGTTCTTGAGCTGCGGCTTTGATCGGTTTATCCAGTTGTGGGATACGGAAACAGGGCAGGTGGTGAACTCGTTCACGACTCGACGTGTGCCGTACTGCGTCAAGTTCTACCCACTCGACAACACGCAGTTCGTTGTGGGCGACTCGAACAACATGGTGGTGCAGTTCGACACTCGGTCAGGTGAGATCGTGCAGGAGTACAACCACCACTTGCAGGCCGTCAACTCGGTAACGTTCGTGGACGACAACAAGCGCTTTGTGAGTACGTCTGACGACAAGAAGCTGCTGGTTTGGGAGTGGGGCATCCCAGTGCCGATCAAGTACATCTCGGAGCCGAGTATGCACTCAATGCCGGCTGTGACGCTGCACCCAAGCGGCGGATTCTTCGCCGGCCAGTCACTTAACAACCAAATCGACGTGTACACCGCTCGCGACAAATTCAAAATCAACCGCAAGAAGGTGTTCAAGGGCCACCAGAATGCGGGCTACGCGTGCCAAATCGGATTCTCCCCCAACGGACAGTACATTATGTCAGGCGACGGTGAGGGCAAGCTGGTGTTCTGGGACTGGAAGGCAACCAAGATGATCAAGAAGCTGCGCGCGCACGACCGCGGCCCGACCATGGGGGCAATTTGGCATCCACTCGAGCCCAGCAAGGTGGTCTCGTGCGGCTGGGACGGCCTCATCAAGTACTGGGATTAGAGTAGAGAACGTTGCAAAGCATGTAGGAAAAGCGAGCTGCGGTAGCCAAATCTTCAAGCACATTATAATACCTGTACGTCCGATGCTGGCGTCCAGCGTGATTTCCGTATCAAGTGTAGGAGATAATCATTTCCAAGCAAAGTGCTCTTAAGCACACACCGCGCAACCGAATCGCGCAAGAAATGTTCGGTACAAGCGCAACTGCGTCTATCATTCTGCTTCTGGATGACGTTGAAGTGGCCGCCGCAGATTAAACAAAAAATATACGATAAGTGATGTTCTATTGTGGTGTGCCATGAAAAAGGTGCTGCACCCTGTGTACTATTTTGCTTCTAACTTATTCTTAGGAATCCAACGGATACTCCACAATGACATGCATTGGCGTACGACAATAACATGCATGTGGTGCAAATGGGGCGTTTATGTGTAGTGTGTTGGTTCTTGTCCTGCTGCGGGGATAACCCGCCAGCTAGAGTTGTGGTTAGTAGCTTGTTTGTCTTGATGTCGAACTCTCTCGTCTCAGAGGACGAATCCAGCCTGCGTCTGCATAACTGGTGGTGTCTGCACCATGGCAGCCTCAAGGATGAAGTCAATCTCCTCCTCCGACATCGGGATCGGGTCGAAGTCGCTCAACATGGCTCCAAAGTTAGAGAACTCGGCTTCCGGGACCGGGTTCATACCGTAGAATTGGCATTGACTGGGCACCACGGGGTTGGGAACGAAGCACCCGTGGAAATCCATAGGGTCGACGCCTCTCCTCGCCGAGACAGGCATTGTCATCTTGGTATCCGCCACAGAACAAGGCGACGCGGCGTCATTTCGCTTGGGCTTCTGGTCGCGTTTCCGCTTCAATGAACGCGTTTCCTTGACCGACGAGCGCAAACCGCGTTTGCGACGTGCGATCTTTTCACGGTACTTCTGTGCATGGGTCATGGTCTGACGGGTGGTGCGGGTACCGACATGTGCTGCGATCTCCTTCCACGGACCGGACGGGAAGAGCTCGAGACCTTCGAGGAAGCGGTCGTGCTCTTCAGCAGTCCATGCTCGGCCATTGGTGTTGGTAGGCGACATTTTATCTCCATCCGAAGAACCCGAGGGCGAGGGTGGAGGTGATTCCGATGGTAGTCGGATAAGCTCACCACCACTACCCGAACTAGTGGGCTTGAACAATTGGCTCTTGACGTCAGCAGTGATGGCCATTGTCACTTAATTTGGTTGGTTTGGAGTGCGCGGTGCGACGCGAAATGGAGAATGAGGCATCGTTTGTTTACTTTGTGGAGAAAAACCAATGCGCGTGGTGTTCCATACAATTTTGTGTTGCTCAAAAAGTGAGACTCTCTAGCCACACAGATGGAGAAGTCGAGCTGGTCAGAGCGGAAACGGACTTCCAGGGTTCCCCGTCGCCCCGTTCAGAAAATCCATTCTTCGTTCTCGACTTCTTCCAATTCAACGCTAACGCATAGTGAAGTGGAGACGTCTGGCAAAGTAATAGAAGGAATTACAGCCACCTGGTTTTCCCTGGTATAATACCACAGCAACTGCTCGTTATTTGAAGCTATTGAGCCAGAATCCAGCAATGCCCCACCGGACTGCCTCCGACACGGGACGCGTTGTAGCGTCTTATCGCGCTTAATTTCTTCCGCGAAGGGCCAGTAGGGGACCAGCACCGCGGTGGCTCGAGCGTAGAGGCTGTCATGCGCTGCTAACGGCTGCAATAACTTTGGACGCAGTATTGCAGCACGCTGGACGGATCAGCCGTGGGACGGGCATCTGGCACCGCGGCAGAACATTGGCGACTCGCCTTGCTGCCGCGACAGCCCGTACTGTAGCGATCTTCTAGAGAGAGCGCCACGTAATTATCGCCCGATCGAAAGTGTCTGTACGATGGATCCTCACTCCGCCGCGCCTCGTTTGTTAAACGCCTTTGGCTTCTGGGTTTTGCGGAGACCACTCTTGAGTGGGCAGCGCCCGCCACACAGACCCGTGCCACTCACTGGCAGTTAGTTGACAATAGCCCACAGTGAATTCTCACTCTATGGGCAGTGACGACCAACGCAGCTTAGTGGCTACCTTTGACTTGATCCGCCACTGGCCCGGAATCTTCACTTAAGCATGTTGAAGTTGGAGCCAGTCTGCGATCGTGCTGACTTCTCGCAACTGTCAACAGAATCGTACATCGCGACGGGGGCAACGGAGACTTTGCATTACGCGTTCGAGCCGACGCGGCTTCGAGATTTCTTGCTTGCTCGACTACAACGGAGACTGTACAACCAAACGCACACGTACTAACGTCCTTGGAGTCGTTCCGCCCAGTCCAAGTTTGTACGTGGATCGCCTAACTTAACGAAAAAAATAGGGTGTCTTCTCCGCTTTGCGCTGTTTTCGTCGCCCCAGCAAAAGCTTCCACGCTTCTCCAATAGTCGGTCGTGCACTTGCACGCACTACGAGATTTATTGCCAGCGGGCTATCGGCGTCGACCGTCCGGCTCAGCCCCCCAAGCGATCTTAAATCGATTACTCATAACCTGCATCTCACAGTCGTGGCTGCGAGTCTGCTGCCATGCACTGAGCGCCGACCACATCAGGCTGTGGAACAGGACGGCCATCGAGGAAATCCCACAACTCGTCTGGCCCGAGCCAGCTGTCCGGCACCACCGAGACGCCGGCGTCGATATCTAACGGTTCTAGTGTCGCGTCGAGCTGCTGGTTCAGACGATCAACACGACCGATGTTTGCTCCGACCATTTCTCTGTCGAGTGTACGAGAAGCACAGCCCACATTGTTCGTCGCAAGCAAGGTCTCTGTTACAATGGGACCAGTCGCGCAATCGGGTCCTTGTGTGGGGCCAGTGGTCACGCGCTCGCCGTCACCATGTGCTTCCCATGGCAACTGGACTCCCGATGATACATGTTGCGGACTTGTGTTCTCAACCACGTGGCCCGTTGCTTCAGATCCAGTTGTTTCTATCGCTGTTCGCATCCTTTTGGTGGTGGAGGTGGCACAAGAAACCTTGTCAACGCGAAGCGGAGGCTCTGGAGTCGGTAGCCCCAACTTGCGGCGTTTAATCTTCTGACGATACTTTTGCGCGTGACTCATGGTTTGCCTCGCGTCACGAGTGCCAACAACATTAGCGATCTTTTTCCACGGTCCCGCCTTGAACAGCTCCATACCTATCAGGAAGCGTTCGTGTTCATCCTCGGTCCAGCGTTCACCTTTCGTTGATTCGGCTGTACGCACGGGACTGGACGATAGCGGAGGAGTCGGCACTGACACCTGTAGCAGCGACGTCGGGGTGGCTGGAAGAGATATCGGGATCGCTACAGAAACCTTTGAGTGGACAGCAGCATTTGCTGCCATCGGGGAGCTGTGGGCGCTGGGGTGGCATGGAATGTAGATGAGGTTATTGGTCTCGTCATCAAGGAACTCCTGTTGGACGCTATGCGTGATGGTCATCTGCTGTCGGTGCTGTATCTGGAGGATCTGTTTCGCTGGTCGTTGAAGTTGAAGTCGATGTCAAAGCACCTGTTCGTGTAGTCTGTGAGCTGTTGAGTTTGTTTGAATTGCTGTGTCCGGCTCTCGGGCTTTTCAAGAATGGTTGAGGGCATGCAGCGCGATCTTGCCTGCCGACACAAAATCGCCACGGAGCTTTGCATGCCAGGTGTGTTTGAGGCATCGGACCAGCGTGCTTGTGAGCAGCATGACCGCTTTTCGGCGTATGGATTATCATTACTTTTTCGCGGTTTTGATAGTCGTAGTTGGATTTTCACCGAAAAAGATCCAGATTTTTGGATACGCTTAGTTTGATAGCCTGCATATATATATATATTTGAAAACATTGATCTTCTAAATGATTGCATACTTACCCTAAAATGTGCAAAGTTTACAAGGATTCTGTGCAAGCCGATACTCTAATAGACGCTTCACGCTTTAGGGACGATGTCCTCTTCGGATCTCGTGTACGAGCGTGTCGAGCCAAAGTGTAGTTTACCTGCACTTCAACTTCCAACAATCCAAAACAAAACTATGACTTGGAGCTGGAGTCATTTCTCCAGCGCGATAGCGATCTCCAGCATCGCCAACCCCATTGACCTTATCCGGTCGCACTCGTGACGACCAGCGCTCCAAGCCTCTTGAGCTCTATGGTTGTTCCCGTCGCAAATGCGCAGTGGATACTGTGAAAAATACGAAAGGACACCGATGGCTTCACACAAATCCACACAAAAGGGACAAGCAGTCACCCTCCGCCACCATGACTTTGGCCGAATCCAGCATTGTTGCGCTCTTTTCGATAAGTGAACCATCACTCACCAAATAGCTGACCAAGGGTACGAACGCTTATCGCTGCCCTCACTGTTTGCCACACACAAGACGCCACAGGTGAGATCTCACTGTCCAACATGTAGCTTGACGCGGTTTCGCGCGAGACTAGCAAGTCGATAGAGATAAGAAGCTTCGTGTTCAGACTTGGAATTTCACATCAAAACCAATTGACGAACGTTATTCAACGCACCATACTCACCACATGAACTTTTCGCGACGACAAACTACCCGAGAGTCACCTTAACTCGTCGACTTGACACGTTTCCAACAGCTCGGCGGCACATCGGACATGTAGAGCCACACTGAAGCCAGTGGATGATGCAGTCCTCATGAAAAATGTGCGCGCACGGTAGCTGCGCCATTTCCTGGTCGGATCCACTTGGATCGCTGTCGCTCAGACAAATACAGCATTGCAACTCCTTGCTTGGGTCCAGCTTGATATCTTCCAGCGCCATCACTGCTCGTGTCAACTTGGCCTCAATTTCCTTCCGCTTCGGTGGGATTTCCAAGAACCGCTCGATCTCAATGAAAACCGCGTTCACGCACACGATCTCGGCGACAAAGTTGCCTTTTATAGAACCAGGAGCCCCCAATAGAACCTCCAGTTCCGCGTACACAGCTAGTAATGTCCGCACATAATTCATGAGTTGTCGCCGTCTCTCGTGGATGATCGCCCTTGTATCACACCGGACATGTTTCCTAGGGAAATCAGACCCCGCTGCCCGTTTCAGTAGTTCGACTACTGCCTCGAATGCCTCGCCCTGCTTCAGACAACTCAACTCCCATTGGCTCCTCGTACGTCGCAACTTCTGGTGCAACGCGTGGAAATCCGAGTATCGTTTACGCAATTTCCAATACTCTTTAGTTGCAGTAGTGGCGGCGCTCCGTAGTTTAAAAATGTATTGCGTATACGGCGCCGTCACATCCTGATTATCGAAGATGGTCGTGGGTTTGGCGGCAATTGACACCGTAGCAGCTTCCTCGCGACGCGCCTTTAGTAATCGACGCACGGTCGTTTGAGACGAGATCATGGACGGTGTATGCGGTCGGGTGCTAGTCAAGAAGTGGTGGAACTTCTAGGGTGGAAGGTGAGGTGATGGAAGTCAGATGAGGGAGTTTCACTTTTATAACTGTTTTTAACCAATGAGATACGGCTTGGATGAAAATTAGCCAATGAAATCACTTAATTTTACACTTGAATTGATGAGCCAAATGTAGCCATTTAGAGTACGATGGACGCGCCGTCCATCGAGACGTTGAAGGCGCTGGCGTGCCCCTCGTCGTCCATGGGGAATAGTGTGGGGTCGTACACCTCGAGGAAAGCGTGGAAGGCGGCGTCCAGCTCACCTACCTCTACCTTGTCGAACCAATTGCTCTCGAGCGGGGCCATCCGCTCATCGGTTGACTTAAGTGCAGCGTCCAACGACATCAGTGACGTACCAGCTACTGAATCACAGTCCTTGATACTGGTAGTGATCACAAGACCAAAGTACACTTCCGACGTCATAGGCACCGGCTGTCGTGAAGAGGTCAGCAGTCCACGACGCCGACGCTGGATCTTCTGGCGGTACTTCTGCGCGTGCGTCATGGTCTGGCGCGGCGTCCGCGTGCCGACGAATCCCGCGATCGCTTTCCACGGACCGGACGGGTAACGCTCGAGTCCCTGCAGGAACCGATCGTGCTCATCAGTGGTCCATGGTAACCCGTGGCGGTGTGAAGTCTGGCGATCTTCCAGTACTGTCGCTGGCTCGGCTTTGACTTTGTATTTTGTCATCGTCTTCTTGGTTTTCTTCTTGGTTTTCTTCTTGGTACTGGGCGCATCTGGTGGTCGAGTGAGTGGCAGCCGAATGAGCTGCGGACTGACCGCCTCCATGTCGTCGAGGTTGGGCTCGTTCGTCGTGAACAGCTCGCCGCGGATACGCGTGGAGATCGTCATTGAAGAAGGTAGCAGCTTTGTGCGCTCGTTGGGGTGAATTCCGGAATGGGGCAGGTCTCGCCTCTGCCTGCATCTCGAAAAGACGGCTGGTCTCCCCCCGAATGATGCGCCAGTGCCAAGGACGCCTTCGAAAGTGATTTCAACCAGACGGGAAGCCGTTTGCTGGCGATATGTCCACGGGTCTCGGACGTGTGGCTCTGGCTGGATAATGACGTGTTACGGGCGTGGTAACGAGGTGCTGGCCTTTGCTATGATTCATACATAGCCTATGCAATTATACCCCAGCTGCGACCGCCGAATCGAGGAGTGGGCATTTCTTGAGGATGAACGATATGAGACCTGATACGGCAGCGCCCAGTCAAGGCTGTCAATACGGGTTATCAGCAGGTATTCTCCCGCTAATACCCGCATCGGTACCGCTTTTAACTGTGGCTGGTCCGGAGGTACTTTATAGCGATAGTGAATCTGTTGATAACTTGTTGGACTGTCAAGGTGTCAAGGCAGCGATCACCGCAGACCGCGAGCTCAAATCAAGATATGCCTCCCTGCCAGGGAGTCCCTGGATGTTGTATTTTTACAGGCACTGTAGCTATTTGGGCATTGCACTTTGCAGTGCAAAGTTTGCACTTTGATGTTGGCAACAAAAGTGTTGGCCTCGATGGTATGTAGACGGCAAGAAGCCTCCTTCTCTGGAAATTCCTGCGCCGCGCTCACCTTTGGGCAACAACCCCGTGTTCGCGGTGCATTTTAAATACTTAAAGTCTCGACACATGCTGATGGCGTGGCTTTCGGCCTACGGCAAGTACAGGTTGTAGTTGTCCGTCGTGCTGTAGGATATCGCTGCTCTCGTTATCAACGCAAGTCTAGCTGCATGCAGGTTCATGCCGCGGCCTGCATTTCGCCAAAGCCCCGCGGTGAAATCAAGGGTGTGACAAAGATGGTCGAACGCACTTCATGTGTACACACCCATCGGAGAAGTCACGGCTCGACTTCGACTTCGAAGCGGAACGTGTACATCATGTACTACATGTACTCAGTACACTGTACTGTATCGCTTGAATGCGCCGTCGCCACCTCGAAAAGCCACAACCCAAGCTGCCGCCAGGATAGGACACTTTACTTCATTATGGAACGCTGTCTGTTACTTACACACGAGGGTTCTTGGCAAGGCAGAGGGCTCGGGGCATTCTCCTCGCGAGTAATTCCTTGGCGTGATAGACGGACGGTCAATTGTGTTTGGAACGCGACTTTGACACGAGCCATTGCTCGCCTCGTCACTAAGTCTTCATAACGATCGCTACGGACCCCCTTAACCACTCCCTATTTAGCAGCGTAACCACCTACCTGCCCATAGATCATGAAGACCGTGTTGCTGCGTGAGATCGACGTACATGTAGCGCGAGTAAACCCGCACGGAGAGTGCTCTCCATCACCCGAGTATGTATTCGCCATTCGACCACGAAGTCGCAGTCACCACGAAGCTTCGGTGGCTCGAAGACAGGACCTGGACCACGCCACGATACTCGACAGACACCAAGTTCCCGTGGCACACGAGGTTCCACGCACCTACAGCGAGTGTCGAGCATTCTACCGGGAGTTGCAACTCTTAACCGACTGCAAAAACGTACAGGCGTGCTGCTGCGCGCTGGGTTCGTGTCCATTTTGGTCGCTTTTCGCGGTGTTGGGCAGTATCGAGTTCCCTAAGCGGACGCTGTTTAATCACCAGTCTAAACATGTTTTCGCACAACGGACGCAAGCACTTGACGCCATGATGCGTACGGTATTGGCGGTGTTGCGCACTAACTACCGGATCCGCCACTTCCGTTGCTATCAGGCTCCGTTCGGCGCTGCCCATGTGTGCAAAGTGCTGGTTGCATTGTGTCTGTTCCTGGAACTGGACAACGTCGATGTGGAGCAGCAAATACTCGAAGGCGGCGAACGACTTGCGTACAAGCTGAATCTGCAGGGTTGGCAGTCTGACCGACCGAACCTGTATTTTCATTGCGAGGACAAGAAGAAGTATCGCAATGCTGGAGAAGTACATGAACGCAAGTCGATGGAACTGCGTCAGTCCCTGTCGATGTCTGATAGCGACGACAAGGACCCGACAAGCGCCACGACGGACGACGAAGAAGATCAACAGCGACGGAGCTCGTTGCTCCTTGTCTGGAGCTGAAGACATCGACCATAGAACCCGTAATTATAAAGCTCCATGTATAGAATACAACGCACTTTCATCGTAGCCGGAGCCTTCCATGTCAGTATTTGTTTGAACGCAGAACTTCGTCCAACCTCTTCGGATATGTCTGTATCTCGACAGCTTCGACTCCTGGTGGCAGCATGGGGATCTGTACTTGCATTCGCCATTTTATCTGGGACCATCCGTCGCCATTGGCGCGCGGTCGATTGTCGTGATGACAGTTCACAGCGAAAACGAAGCAGCAGCACACAGACCTCACTATGCAATCTCGAGCGGCGCGAGCGATCACCAAAGCAGTCGTGGCTGCAGGTACAGCGGGCGCCATCGCAACGGCCTACTGGCTTCTGAATCGAATTCTGGACGGCACCCAACCCGAGTGCCTCGAAGACACCGCCGCGTACCTCGATATCAACGACAGAGATAGTGACGATGAGTACGACGGATACTACAGCAACCAGGAACTTGACGCCGCCGACAGCTTCTCCCTGCTACCTGTCGTTTCCGAATCCGACGACGAGTCCGATGAGAACGCCTTGGGCTACACAGCCGACTACTTCACCCCGCACTACGACGTCTGCGTGCTATCTGTCAGCGTCCAGACCCTCGTGGATCCACTTTCAGATGTTCCTACCGTCGACTCGAGCGAGTGCAGACTCTGCAGAGCAGCAACCGAGAGTTGTGACACCGCCAGTGATGGCATCGATCTAGGCGAAAAAAATCGT
The DNA here is from genome assembly GCA_014706105.1 of Phytophthora quercina. Lineage (NCBI taxonomy): Eukaryota > Oomycota > Peronosporomycetes > Peronosporales > Peronosporaceae > Phytophthora > Phytophthora quercina. Next base: position 577,122 of record JACBOW010000016.1, on the reverse strand, counting down.
GCGTTGTCGTTTTCAGAAACTGATAGCAGCAGCAACGGGAGTGTGGTCTCGACCGCGGGCGAATTGGACGAGCGCAACGAAGACGAGAAGCCTACGCGCTCCAGGACGGAGCAATGGTTGTACGTCAGATTGTAGCCATGTTGCAATTCTCACACGTCACAGATTTGCATTGCAATCAACGTGATTATTCCATTGATTCGTTCAATTTGAAATTATTTTCGTCAACGGAATAATCGTGATGCGTTGTTGCTCTTGTTGGTGCTGTGCGAATTTCCAATGTATAACTTGCTGTGCATTCCTCGATTTGGTATCCATTGCAACGATGACCGACTTTAATACACGCCAAGTTGCCAAGAGCTTCCAATCCGTTGAAGTGAACGATGGAGACGGCGCTGTGGTGCATCGGTCGATCGGCTCTACTCATCTGCCCAAGCTCGACCCCTTCCTGATCCTGGACAAGTTCAGCTTGGCGCATAGGGGGTTTCAGACCGTCACGTACGTGTTCTCCACATCCAAGGGCGGCATGCTCCACGAAGACTTCATGGGCAACCAAGGCGAGCTGCGCGCTGGAGATTTCCAGTGGATGACTGCCGGTCGGGGCATTATGCATGCTGAGATGCCATCGAGTATTGAGCCTGCGTGCGGACTGCAACTTTGGATCAACTTGCCACAGAAGGTGCAGATGATCAAGCCGCATTACCAGGAAATCAGCCGGGAGTCGGTCGCTCACGTCTTCAACGAGGATAAGAGCGTTGAAGCCGTCGTCTTTGCCGGCGAAGTATTCGGCCATAAAGGGCCCATTGAAACGGAGGCACCTGTGACGTACGTCCACTTCTTGCTCAAGCGGGGAGCAACGATGGAGTATTCAATTCCAGCGAGCCACCATGCCTTCGTGTACGGCGCATCTGGGACAGGCAAGTGTACTGGCGTGGATGTTCGAGCGCGTGAAGCAATCGCGCTGGAGAAGGAAGGTGACGGTGTTCTCTTGACGGCAGCAAAAGACAACAACCTCGAGGTGGTCGTGATGACAGGTGAGCCGCTGAACGAGCCGGTATTCCAGTACGGGCCGTTTGTCATGTCCTCGCGCGAGGAGATCGCACAAACGCTCTGGGACTTCGACATGCGCACGAATGGCTTTGAAGACGCACACGGTTGGAGATCCAAGCTTGCGTCGTCGCGCTCACTGTAACTAGAGCATCAGTGAAGTCAAACTCGTTTCGCTAGAGTTTTTTTGTAGCCATTCTCACACGTCGCAGAAAAATATCTGTTTACGAAAAACTTTTGATTGGACAACTTTTGATTAGACAAAATACGTTTCAACCAATCATTTATTTTATCGGCGCTGACGCACAATAATTTGTCTGATTCGCCGTAATCACGCTGCGTGGTCAACACGCCTCTGGATGCGCATTCCTCGATTTGCTTTCACTTGCACCGATGTCCGAATTCAAGACGCGTCAAGTGGCCAAGCACTTCCAGGGAAAAGAAGTGAGCGATGGTGCTGGCGCTCACATGCATCGCTCGATCGGGTCTCCTCAATTGTACAACTTTGACCCGTTCCTGATGCTGGACGAGTTCAACGTGGGGCTACCAGGAGGGTTCCCGGACCATCCGCACAGAGGCTTCGAGACTGTCACGTACGTGCTGCCGACGTCCAAAGGCGGCATGCGTCATGAAGATTTCATGGAGAATAATGGTGAATTGCGACCGGGAGATCTGCAGTGGATGACGCCTGGCAGAGGCATCATGCACGCCGAGATGCCCACAAGCACGGAACCCGCGCACGGTCTGCAGCTCTGGGTGAACCTACCAAAGGAGAGGAAGATGGTCAAGCCGCGCTACCAGGAGATTAACCGCGAGTCTGCACCACATGCATTCAATGTGGATAGAAGTGTTGAGGCAATTGTGTTCGCTGGAGAGGTTTTCGGCTACAAGGGACCTGTGGAGACAGAGGCTCCGGTGACCTACGTACATTTTCTGCTAAAACCGGGGGCGAAGATGGAGTACTCAGTTTCGGCGAGCCATAATGTATTCGTATATGGTGTGTCGGGAACGGGGAAGTGTGCGGACACGGAGGTTGTCGCGCATGAAGCAATTGCGATGGAAAAAGAGGGTGACGGTGTCGTGTTGACTGCAGCGAAGGATGATAATCTCGAAGTGGTGGTAATGACAGGAGAACCATTGAACGAGCCCGTGCATCAGTACGGTCCCTTTGTTATGTCTTCACGCGAAGATATTCAAAACACGCTGCGAGACTTTGACCTGCACACGAACGGATTCGAAGATGCACACGGCTGGAGATCCACGATTGCACCTCGCCGTCGTCACCGTTAGTATTTGCTCAGCCACGCTACGGTCACTTGCTTGGAGGGGCCAATGATATCATTTAAAATATTGTTTTTGCTTATGAGATTGAAGTTTTTGATATGGGTGGAGTTTTTGAACTAGTCATCTGTGCATTTTTAACTAGTCAATTGCAACAATTCATAGCGTAACTAGCCACATATGCATGACCGTCTTGCTAATTGTGGCTAGCCGACAATGCATAAGTGGCAAGTGAAAATACACAACATACACACATTTGCTTTTGCAACTTGCCAGTTCTGCGACCTCGACTTGTTCGACGAGTGACCAGTTCGCTACGCAAAACAAACCAGCAACAAAACTGAAGTGGTTGGTGGAATGCATTATCATGTAGGCATTTCTGCGGTGTAATCTACTCTGTTGAGTAGTTAGTCGACGACGCAATTGTGCCAACTTGAAAATGCAAAACGGTGGCCGCAAAATTTTTTTTAGTAGTCACTAACGCAGGTTGTCCTTGGTTCTATTTGCGTGCTTAATTGGTCCCTGACCTACCACTATTTGCGTGCAGCACTAGCAACATCGCTCGCTTCGCTTCGCTCACAATCACATTCCCAACGTGAGCTCCTCGTTTGCACCGCCAATTTCGCTTCGCTCATGGTGGGCAAGGCGTCGGTAATTAGATAGTATCCGCGGTGGACATGTATGTGCTCGGGACATGTATGTGGTAACGGGCTGGTATACAAATTCAAGTCAATAGCAAAGCTGGGTTCAAATGGGCTATCGACCATAGCTCCCATAATATTCCATCTCCCCAATCCTTGCGCACATGGGTCGAAAGACGAGACATCGCTGAACGTTTTGAGCCCAATCACAATCTCGAGCGACTCATTTTGCGCAAGCTACAGTCCTCCAAAAAACGTCATACAAATGCTGTTTGGGCAGCAGTGCACCTTTTGTGTGCAAAATACCAATCCGGGAGCAAACAATTGTGAAACCAAGTTTATCCACAAAAGTGTCCAAAATGTTTTGTCTGTGACGTGTGAATACTTGAAAAAAGGCAGGGGTCTGAAGTTGACCACCTACATGTCCGGCGCGGATACCTCCTTGTTAGGGCAACTACTCCGGCCCACGCGCCGACCATTGCAGACCTCCGCTTGCAAACGGTCTCTCTGAGGCCTCATGACTTGCCTGTTACAGTGACTGTACCCCTGGTTACAAAAAGTCATACCGTACCCTCGAAGTACCTGTTTATGCGCAACTATCTAGTCGAAAATGCAAAACAACCAAGTACAAAATACACTTTTTGAAGTGACAAGTTCAAAATGCACAAAAGACAAGCCCATAATATATTCCCTTTTGATATTCCCTCATCGTCTGGTGCTCTGCAGGCTTGAATGAATCTGCAAATTGGCTAACGTTAAACTCGTATTACAGTATCTACGAACGACGCATGCATCACAAATTGTGATGCCACCGATTGTGATTCACAATCGGTGGCATCTGGGATTGCGTACAATAGTCCAACCGCAACCCAAGAACCATGCCGTCATCCTTTTATTCAGTTGGGCGAATCATTCCACCGGGGCACCTTGTCTTGTTATGATCATTCTTCATTTTGCTTGCTAAAGCACACTCAACTGCGGTTCTACTAAAAGCTTTCTCCCAAGATGTTCACACCTCGCCAAATCGCCACGAAATTCGTCGCCCGCGAACAGAGAGAAGGCGTTGGTGCTCGAGTCTACCGACCGATCGGTTCGTCTCGCCTTCGCAACCTGGATCCGTTCCTTGTACTAGATGAAGGAAGCGCTGGACTTCCTGATGGGTTTCCTGACCACCCGCACCGAGGTTTTGAGACTGTTTCGTACATTTTACCTTCGTCTAAAGGCCACATGTGTCATGAAGACTTTCTTGGCAACAAGGGAGAGCTACGCCCTGGTGATCTACAGTGGATGACGGCTGGACGCGGCATAATGCATTCCGAAATGCCGAAGAGCCATGAACCTGCTCATGGTCTTCAACTCTGGATCAACCTTCCCAAGCATCGCAAGATGATGGAGCCTCGCTACCAAGACATCAGCTGTGAGTCCGTGCCACATGCCTTCAATGAAGACAAGAGAGTTGAAGCGCTTGTTTTCGCTGGTGAAGTATTTGGACAACGGGGTCCAATTGAAACCGAGGCCCCCGTCACTTACGTGCACTTCATGTTGAATTCGGGCGCCAAGCTCGAATACCCAGTCCCACCAAGTCATAACGTGCTCGTGTATGCGGTGAGCGGTACTGGAACGTGTGTAGGAGAATCGATCGAACCGCACGAGGCCATCGTGATGGAGAAAGAGGGCGACGGTGTGCTACTGACAGCTGCAAAAAATGACAAACTCGAAGTGATCGTGATAACGGGCGAGCCATTAAACGAGCCTGTCGTACAGTATGGCCCATTCGTGATGAACTCGGAAGAGGAGATTCGTCAGGCCTTTGAGGATTTCAAGCTTGCGAAAAACGGGTTTGAGAACGCTCGCACGCGGACGTCGGAAATCGGTAAACGTAGTGTGTGAATTGGTAGAGGAAGTGCGAAAAGGTTGTTTCGAAAGGCTTCTACATTTTCCCCACAGGTTCTGACGAACTGGGCTTGTGTTTAGTAGATTTCGATGAACTCGTTGCTTTTCGTTGTTGTTGTTTAACGGCAGCCTTCTTGATATCTTGGTTTTAGTAGCAGATAAGCTCAAACGTCTGCAATCCAAACGTGAGGAGAAGTCTTCAGAGAATACTGCAGAAAAACCGCGAATGAATGAGAGTGTAGAGGTTGCTGGAGCAGTTGACGATCTTAGCTTGAGATTCACTGCCAACGCTCTCACTTCGATGCCTTACGAAAGAAGTGGCACGTCGGAACTCCAATCCTGTCCGACATTTAGAGTTGCAACCTGAAGCGAGTGACGGTAGGAAGTAAACATTCAAGTTAAACATATCGAAACACCACCACTAGAATTATGATCCCAAGAGTATTCATTTCATTCGTTACCTACAATATAGAGAATGGCCAAGACAAGCACCAACACCACTGAAGTTATGAGCGTGGCGATATCTTCCTCGCCAAATCTCGCTCTCCACTTCGCGGTTCAACGACGGCGGTTGCCGATCTCCGAGGCCCAAGAGTGCGCGCCCTCGAAGCCGTTCTTGGCGAGTTGGAAGTCCATCCACGTCTGTTGGATCTCTTCACTGGTGCTCATGACGAACGGGCCGTACTGCACCACGGTCTCCTCCAGTGGCTGTCCCGTCATGACAATCACCTCGAGTGTATCGTTCTCATCAGCCTGCAGCAATACACCGTCACCCTTCATCTCGAGTACAATGGCTTCATGAGGTTGGACCGAGTGCTCCACGCACTTGCCCGTTCCTGACACGGCGTACACGAAGACGTGGTGACTCTCTGGAATGGGGTACTCCAGCTTGGCTCCTTTCTGTATCATGAAGTGGACGTAGGTGACAGGCGCCACAGTCTCAATGGGACCACGCTTGCCGAAGACCTCACCGGCAAAGACGATGGCCTCGATGCTCTTGTCCTCGTTGAAGGCGTGGGGGACCGTGTCCCGACTGATCTCCTGGTACTTTGGCTCGACCATGCGGCTCTTGCTGGGCAGGTTGATCCAGAGCTGCAGACCATGTGCAGGTACCTCACTCTTGGGCATCTCAGCGTGCATGATGCCCTTACCCGGTGTCATCCACTGCAGGTCACCAGGACGGAGTTCGCCCTTATTGCCCAGAAAGTCTTCGTGGCACATGTGACCCTTGGACGTCGGGAGGACGTACGTGACGGTCTCGAAGCCGCGGTGCGGATGGTCCGGGAAGCCACCGGGAAGACCCACATTGAACTCGTCCAGCATGAGGAAAGGGTCGAGGTTGCGTAGGCGGGTGGTCCCGATGGAGCGATGCACACGTGCGCCGGCGCCTTCGCCCTGCTCGCGGGCCACGAATTTCTTGGAGATGAGGCGGGGTGTGAACATCTTTTTGGCGATGGACTTGAGAGAACTCGTGGTTGCTGTGTTGGTTGTTGGCGACTTGTGCGCTGAGAGGCAAATTGAGGAATGACCAGCAGGAGCCGAAGCGATGGACGGGTGAGACAGCGCTAGTTGAGGTGAGACTTTTTTGCCTTTGATTCGCTTGACATGACAGTCAAGAGACGGCATTGGGATTGGCTGAAACGTCATTCACGGCGTTGCGATTGGTCGAAAAGGGTTGTTTACGAAAGCAATTGATGCGTCTTGTTTGTTGACTTGGCATTTGTATGCGTCATAGAAGCGACATTTTGCCACGTCACGCGTGTTGGTGGTAAGCGCAATCACTAGCGGCGAGACAGGATCTTGGCAACATCCACCACCGGCACGTCTCCGCATGGATTCTCTGAGACTGAGATAGATTGCGTTGGTGGAGAAGTCCACGTGGGTGTCTCTGTCGGAGACAGCGATTGCCATGTTGCGTGGTCGGCATGACCTGCACGGCTTGAGAGATCTAAACCGATCGAAGGCGAGTTGGAAACGATAATGCACATTGTTGAACAACACATTAATTGCTTTTCGATTGTCCTCTGCGGCTATGGCTGAAGTGCCGTCTTGATAATCCACGATTGCGTCTAGCACTGATCAGTCACTACTGACTTGTTATTCTAAGCAACAAGACGCATCAATTGCTTTCGTAAACAACCCTTTTCGACCAATCGCAACGCCGTGAATGACGTTTCAGCCAATCCCAATGCCGTCTCTTGACTGTCATGTCAAGCGAATCAAAGGCAAAAAAGTCTCACCTCAACTAGCGCTGTCTCACCCGTCCATCGCTTCGGCTCCTGCTGGTCATTCCTCAATTTGCCTCTCAGCGCACAAGTCGCCAACAACCAACACAGCAACCACGAGTTCTCTCAAGTCCATCGCCAAAAAGATGTTCACACCCCGCCTCATCTCCAAGAAATTCGTGGCCCGCGAGCAGGGCGAAGGCGCCGGCGCACGTGTGCATCGCTCCATCGGGACCACCCGCCTACGCAACCTCGACCCTTTCCTCATGCTGGACGAGTTCAATGTGGGTCTTCCCGGTGGCTTCCCGGACCATCCGCACCGCGGCTTCGAGACCGTCACGTACGTCCTCCCGACGTCCAAGGGTCACATGTGCCACGAAGACTTTCTGGGCAATAAGGGCGAACTCCGTCCTGGTGACCTGCAGTGGATGACACCGGGTAAGGGCATCATGCACGCTGAGATGCCCAAGAGTGAGGTACCTGCACATGGTCTGCAGCTCTGGATCAACCTGCCCAGCAAGAGCCGCATGGTCGAGCCAAAGTACCAGGAGATCAGTCGGGACACGGTCCCCCACGCCTTCAACGAGGACAAGAGCATCGAGGCCATCGTCTTTGCCGGTGAGGTCTTCGGCAAGCGTGGTCCCATTGAGACTGTGGCGCCTGTCACCTACGTCCACTTCATGATACAGAAAGGAGCCAAGCTGGAGTACCCCATTCCAGAGAGTCACCACGTCTTCGTGTACGCCGTGTCAGGAACGGGCAAGTGCGTGGAGCACTCGGTCCAACCTCATGAAGCCATTGTACTCGAGATGAAGGGTGACGGTGTATTGCTGCAGGCTGATGAGAACGATACACTCGAGGTGATTGTCATGACGGGACAGCCACTGGAGGAGACCGTGGTGCAGTACGGCCCGTTCGTCATGAGCACCAGTGAAGAGATCCAACAGACGTGGATGGACTTCCAACTCGCCAAGAACGGCTTCGAGGGCGCGCACTCTTGGGCCTCGGAGATCGGCAACCGCCGTCGTTGAACCGCGAAGTGGAGAGCGAGATTTGGCGAGGAAGATATCGCCACGCTCATAACTTCAGTGGTGTTGGTGCTTGCCTTCGCGATCCTGTACATTGTACGCTAAGAAGAGCGTTAGCAGTAGGTTAACGACTGAATTCAATACACTTGATATCACAATTTCTAATAGTGTTGTCTTGGTATGTTAACTTTCATGTCTAGATGGAACACTTCCTACCGTCACTCGCTTCAGGTTGCAGTTCTAAATGTTCGGAAAGGATCGGAGCAACTGTTGCTGGAGTTCGCACTCGTTCCGATGTGGTACTTCTTATCGTAAGACTTGGTAGTGACAAGTTAAGCCTAAGAGCTAGACTCGTCTTGGCTCGTTGACTTGGCTGTTCAATTTCTGTGGACTCAACAAGCTCTTCAATTCGTGGTACGTCTACAATATTTTGAGAAAAGGTTTTTTTCTCAAACTTCGGTTCCACACGTTTGCGTTTGTCTGCTTCACTTGCACGCTTGGCCATTCGTATCATACTTGGAATACGACGTCGTATCCGAAACATCCTGAAGGTCGATTGAATAATAATCGCCTTGCGGTGACGGAAGGCGTATCCACGCATAGCAAGTTCGTCCACTTTTTCCTGTACTGTCAGACTTGCAAGTGGCAGAACTCGCATCGTAAGTACAAGTAGCAGATCCGTAAATCGGAACATGTTTGGAGGACATGTCATATCAGGATTTGTGCTGATGTTTACACTCCCATTTCGACCATCGTAGCTTCCGAGACCGAGACGTACTCGATAAGTAAGCTCTGCAATGCGCGCTTCGATGTCGTGGAAAGTTTCACGTCGACGTTGATGAACTGCAATGGAAAGTGCCGTCCACTCTTCAGGTTTCATATCTTCAGTTGCTAAACTATTGATCATGGCCTTGTATGTACCAAGGCCAAGTGGTGGCTCCAGTTTCTTGAGTAATGCCAATAAGTGCTTTCTGTGGAGTAATCCCAATGCGTCTGTGTCGAAATCACTCCATATTGTCTGGAAGCGTTGGAGATGCTCGGCTTGGAAACCTAGAAGCTGCTCCTTATCATCCGCTCTTGCTGACATGAGCACGTACGTGTCTACCATCGTAGATGAGTACAAGTTTTGCAGAATCAACACAACTAGCACGTAAAAAATGTTGTAAAAGAGAGCACTGATGGTCGAAGACCCACAATCACTTGATGAACGTCCCCAAAGTACACATTGAGGTGGTGCAACACTTGATGCCAAATACGTCGCGTACCAATCTTCACCTGCTGCAAACTTGACAAAAGCTGAGTAGGCACTAGGAAATGTTGTCAAATTCAGATTGGCGTTCAAACCGGTAGCCCAACGCGTAAGTGAAAATACCTGAACACCGACAATCGCGAAGACGAACAGTACGTAACCCAGTAAAAGCGTCACTTTCAGTGTAAGTTGAACACTTGCCAACAATGTTCGGAACAATGTCCGAAGTGCACGAGATCGCTCAAGAACCAACGAAAGATGTTTAAAGTCGAATGCTCTTGTCATACCCAAAATGAGCAGAACTGGTGAGTCAGAGATCAATGGACCCACCAGCATAATGAAAGCTGTACAACTATTGAACGTTCTCCATGTAAAACCTTTCATGAGAAAATCTCTCCATCCTACAGCAGCAACTCGAAGTACAGCATCAAAAGCGTAAATTAATGAGAAAATGTAGTGAAACCACCAGACGCCAGCGCCGACGCCCACGTCACCGTCAGTCGTTCCACGATGAACTGGAGATCGGTACCAAGCTAGTAACGATGTGTGTAAAATCACCACAGTACTGATAAATCCCCGAAACGACCGCTTTTGCATGTACACTTGAGCTAACTGCATGAATTTGCTCGTTGGAAGTGGATACTTCGGTCGCATGGCAACTATAGCCTGTTTTTTTCGTAACCAGATCAACTGTAGATTTGTGAGCAACAGAGTTCCGTTGTAACATCGGAAATTATTCATGAGAATACCTGCGAATACTTTCAGCAGGTAAAATCTCGTGAAAAAGAGGAACGCGACAAAGAACCCAGCGAAGTAAGTTGATGCGATAGCAGACGCTTGGTGTTCTTTGTTCAGGTCGGTATCATCAACAAAATCCATAGCGATGTTCACAACCGGTAGCCAGCCTTTCATAGAAACCAAGAACAGAATCGAAGACATGGCACCCGTGATGTTGTCAAAGTGTAAACCCGAAAGATTCCCCCATACACGAGGTGTCAAGATGCCAGTGGCGCTGTTCCAGAACACCCCCACACACTTTTCAGCAGTGTCAATGGATGGATCACTGCAGTAGGCGAAGCGACCACCGAAAATTTGCATTCCAAGTGTTGCAAAGGAGTAAAACAGAAAGACTGAAAGCACAACGCAGTAGAAAATTGGTTGTGCTGATTGTTTCAATGCCTCAGTGATGACTCGGAAAGTTCTCACACGGTAAAATACACGAATTGGACCGAAAGCTCGTCCAAGTCGGAACAGTGAGATCATTGTAGAGTGTGGTAGTAGTAGTAGCAGTGAACAGGCCATCAATACTACCATATTGATTTGGTTCCACGTATCTGAGAGGTAACTTTTAGGTGTGAAGATAAATCCACGAGAAATAACTTTTAACGCGAACTCGAAGAACAGTACGAAGGCGTACACCACATCGCTCAGCGTCGTAAGTTCTTGGATCAAGTTTGAATAAAGTGGAGATTGTACTGTAAGCATGATAGTACGGATCACAATTGCTGCGAAGATATACTTCTCTGTCTCCTTCTCCAATCGACGAGCTTTTAAGCGTACCCAGGACTGTGGTGGAAACAAGAACAAGGACACATCTGCCATGAGCCAATGTCCATCAAAGAACTGCCTCACATAACCTGTTGTACCCCCTGTAGACGTCCAACCTGTCCATTCATCCGGAGCAGGAGTGTCTGTCGAGCTTTCTGGGCTTGAAACAGGAACAATTGTTGCAGTAGGGACAATTACAGCTACGCTTGCAGCTTCGTCAATTGGAGTTACTGTTGCTTGGTTCTTGTGTTTTCCATTGACATGAAACTGGCCTTCGAGTTGTACGTACTTACGTTCGTGTTGAGTTTTCGTTGTGCCATAGTAACCTTTTAGTTTCAGGAAGTCCGACGTTGGTAGGACGTTGAATAGTCTCGCTTTGAATGCTTCAGAAGCAGATAAAGCACGTTGGGCTCGCTTTCTAGCACTTCCAGGTAAACTCACATTCATCACATCACCCTGGTAGAGATTACTGAATTCATTAACAAACGTGTACATGTCAAAGAGATGAATACGTTGCATAGCGAACATCCGATCCTGGAATAATTCACTCAAAGTTTTCCTTCGTTCATCACCTTTCATGGCAAAATTACGGAGCAGAACGACCAGCATGAAGTTGAGTGCGATGAATCGACACAAAACCACATAAGCCATGTAGTACAACAGCGCCACTCCAAAAGAACTTGCTTGAAGTGAAGCATGGAAGATTGGCCAGATACTACCGCCATTCGAGAACTTGAATAGCGTGAGCATACTATCGCTGAAAGTGTTAAAGTGTGACTGCATCGTCAGTGGGAAGTTACCACCAAATAAATTCATACCGACCACAGCAAATACGCTGTTGAGAAGAATGTGGAAAGCGATCGAGCTTAAGAAAGCTGGGACACTTGACAGGATAGCGTCCAGTACTAGCAACAACTTGTTGTTTTGTCGAACAACCCGGAATGGTCTCACTAATCGAAATAAACGAAGTACGAAAATTCCGCGAGCGTAGCTGTCACTGTAACGCAGAACCGAACATGTCAACAGTAAGAACTCGATACACGCGATGACGAGAAGCACGAAATCCAGTCGATTCCAAGGGTTTTGCAGGTAACTCAAGAGTCCACCGGCAGCTGCTGCGATGATGATAAACTCTGTTCCGTATACAAGCATGAGGAAGTTCTCAATCATGTACAGACGAGAAGCGTAGCTATCACTCATTCCATGATATTCTAGTGCGAATAATACCGAGTTGAAAAATACCACGAGATTCATGAGATGTTCGAATGCCAACGACTCAGCGATCGACGAAATTCTGTCCATTGTCGGACTTCCAGGCTCAAGTATAAAAAAAATTCGTTCTTGTCGTAATCTGCACCTGCTTAAAAAAGTACCATCCGATCTTGTAAAAAGAGGTGATTGCAACAACCATTCCTTGAATTGCGCTCGATAGATTTGCCATTTCGCATCAACTACTTGCATCACGTCGGGAAAAGCTTCAGTTCCTTTTGGAAATTGCACACGTGGTTTTTTCAAATATTTTTCGATTCTTTTCTCTTGTTGCTCAAGTTTCGCAGCGTGTACAATTGACACGGAGATGTAACTTCCTCGAACTATTCCCACAAAGAGTGAGAGGATCATGTAGCTTACGAAAACTACTAACCCAATGAAATAGATGATTGAGAAACAGGACGAAGCCTGTTGTGCTCCGTCCAGAGATGGCCCAAATCCAGATCGTAAAGTGATCAAGAAAACAGTCAGGAACGAAGCTTGAAATGAGTGAAAACCTGTATATCCTCGATCGGGTGGCGACATCGCCACACACTCCATATTGGACTTGCATCCTGAGAAAATATCATCAATTCGGCAGAAATGAACCGGAGTTTCAGCTATGTACGTTTTCGTTTCCCCAACTGACATGGGGGCGATAAAGCTGTCTGATTCAGCTTCAATAGCGCAGCGATGCGAGAGTGAATCGTTGAAGAGATACATCCCTAAGATCGCAAAGAGAAAGAGATAGTAGCAATAGCAAAGTACTGCATTCCCAGCCATAGGTAACGAAACTAGGAAAGTCTCCATTGTTTCTTGAAAACTTTTCCATTTCTTGAAAATTCTCATTCCACGGAAAACTCGAAATGACAGTAAGTTAAATCCTGCAAGTGACGAGAAGGGAAGTACAGCTAACCAACTAATCATCACTGCACACAGATCAAAGGCGTCCCATTTGCTCCTTAGCAACGGTATCACTCCTTCCAAACCAATCGCTTTGCAGATCTGCTCCATAGTCAGGAATACCAGCAACAGATATTCCAAAATGGTCATTCCAAATCTCGCCACTTCCTCGACGTCTTCTTCGTCGTCAAGGTTCGTCACATATCGAAACGAGCGCCATCCTACAGATGTCATGCTACCGACTACAGCAATCAACACTGCAAGTTGGAAAGATGGGTGAACGACAACTTGGTAGCATCGAGTTGGTAACCCGCTTGGCAGTTGAATGTCTGCGTACGTTTCTGCATCATCTGATCCAGAATTCTCATCCAGACCTGCTTGTTGACGGAAGAAAGCACGTGCTATATCTCGAATATGTTCGTTTTCAAACTCTAAATCAAGAGTTTGAACTGCATCAGAAGTCTTTGTTGGGGATCCTGTAGGTGGATCAGCTGTAGTTTCAGCTGAAGTAGAAGAAGTTGGAGGTTGTGGAGTGAAGCACAGTGATAAACACCGATCGTCACTTGCTGGGAGCTCATCAGTCGTCAAATACTTGATGGTCCTCACAAAGTTCGTCGTCTGTCGTCCAACTCTTACACTTTTTGCTTCCGTGATCACGACACTCACGTCATTTATGACCAACTTGGTCAACAGTGACGGTGGCATGTAACTCTGCAGTGGAAAAGCTTTTGGTTGCCATACCAACGTCACTTTGTCTTCCAGCAGTTTCAAACCTCCACTTGCAGGTTCTTCTCGTGCCCCATGCAGTATTGCACTTACATTCCCATCTCGAAGACTGTCCCGGAACAAGTTGAGTTGCCGGTCGTCATCCGAAGGTGCTGCGATCTCGGCGGCGTCACTCATTTCGTTCGACGCTCCGAACTTCCAATTGAACCAAGAGCGTCTAAAACCAGCTAAATTTACTGCAACACAACTTCCCTTTTTTTGGAAGTTGATGGGAGTGATGGTCTTTTTGTTGCCTTTTTCAGTATGACCAATATTCCTTTAAATCAAGAAACCACCGTGCTATTCTCCCAAAGTGGATAAAAAAGTCTATTGTTGACTTATAGACAATGTCTAAGCGACGGAAGCAGGTGCTGCAGTCATCTGCATCTCCGTCGGAGTCTGTTTTTCATGGTTGGGAATGGGCACACGCTTCTCTTTGGAATGAAGATAAAAAATGTGGAGTGCTAATGACAGACACTATCATGTTTTACCACAACGCTGAGAGTGGTAGTATCGATTCGTGCGTGTGGTTGTTCACTGGAAAAAGCGGAACAATTTCACGTAAACGCACTTCGAAGGATGGTTCATTGCCTGTGGACAAGATTCGTGAGAGATTTCTGCAATTTTCAGGTCGTTCGAGTGGCAAAAGTGTCGACAGGATGGCTGTCGTCAATTTCCTGGATGGTTCACGAAAGTTAGTCGGAATTGACGAGTTTGAGGAGATTTTACAAGCACTTGATGGTGGGAAACGAGGTGTTTCTTCGCTAAGTAAGAAGATTGAAGGAATTCAAGCGTATATTCCATCAAGTGGTGGCGAGGAGAGTCACATCCAAGTGGAATTTGAAGTTTCACGAGATAGAGGATCTACTATACCAGACGTGAAAATTGATCGGCGAGTGGGATACTTGAATGATAGGACAAAATCTGTATCACTTCAGCTATCAAGTAGCATAATCAAAGAAGTGGAGAATACGACAGCAACAGTGGTGAATTATTTGTCAAGAACCGCAAACGCTAAAATTGTCGGAGCTACGCTTGAATTCGTGTGCGATAGTAGTCAGACGCTCTGGTTGACGCACATTTCACACGTAGATCTCCAACAACTTGAGGTCGGTCCGTCGCTACTACAGAAGAAGAATTCACTTCCGAACCTTCAGTCAATCAGTACTAAAGGCGATGGCTCTGCACCGAAGTGTCGAGGTGAATTCTGTCCGACTCCTTTAACATCGCTTCCTGGTCTTGCTAGGCTGATAAAAATGCTACGGAATCATGATGGCAACAACAATCTCGATGATACTGGAGATCAGGACCAAGTGGTTTTGGAAGATAGTGGCCAGCGATTTAAAATGGGCAACAACAATCTCCTTCTGGCACATGCTGAGCTCGGTTTTCTGAAAGAATCTACCAATAATTTGCTGGATGATGATATTTTTGCCATACAATGGCAAGAAGCGGACAACGTTTTCCGCATGGAATTAGGTCGTTCGAACCCGACGCAGTTCTACAAGCAAGTTCTTGTGTGTTCCAACTGCCATCGAGTGTATTCGGAAATCAATAAAATTCGTGATTTGGGATTCCAGGGTCCTCGAGTTTCGCAACAAAAAAATTCCACCAATACCATCGAAGTGGCTCAGATTCTGGAACGCACTGGTAACATTGATGATGTAGGCCACTCTGAAGATCCTTACGATAAAATATTTCTTGAAGAACTCGCGAAGCAGTCTGCTGCTATTGATCGGAAGTCTGAAGAGCAATCACAAGTTTCAGACGTCAAGAAGAATGTTTCCAATGGACCTGAGCTAGATGATAGTACGGATCGACCAACAAGTGGCTCAACTAGCTCACGTGAACGCTCGGTTTTACCTTCTCTTCAAACTACTTCAAAACGCAAGAAGAAAATCCACAACTCGCACGGATTTTCGATAAACGATGGCCGTAGTAATCAGCAGTCGACAGCAAATCTTCCTCCTCAGACTCGAAATGATAGTCTCTTAGCAGAGAAAGTAACAAGCTTGGAAGCAGAACTTTCACAAACTAAGCAAAAGTTGGCTGGAGTTGAAACACGAAGACACAAACTGGAGCAAGAGATTCTTCAAACACGAGCACAATGTACAGCGATGTTACGTGAAAAAGATGATCAAGCACGAAAGCAGCTACTCGAACTGGAATACAACTTCCATTCGAAACAAAGTCAAGTCAAGCAAAACACTAGCGACAGCAGCTCAGGTGATGAGATCACGCGCCTTATTGAGACAATTGATTCGTTACATCTTCAACTTGATCAAGCAAATCGAGAGAAAGAACAAGCGAAGAAACAACTGATACAAAATCAACAATCCGAGCTCAAGAAACTCCATGAGAAGTATCAACTTGATATGGAGACACTGCGTCTTAGTGAACACTCAGCTAAAGAGCAGGCTGAAAACTTACAGATGCAAATGTTGAGTCTTCAAAGTCAAACGCAAGTCGCTACAACACAAGCGAAAAATGCCAAAGCAGCATTGGACGATTTGACTAAGAACAAAGTTCTCGTCTTAGAAGAGAAGAACCATCGTTTAGCGCGTCAAGTAGCAGCGTTAAAGCTGCAGCAACGAAATCAAGGACAAACTTCAGGAGGAACACTCAACTTGGTGGCTTCAGCTTCTGTTGCTAAGCAAGACGTTGAAGCGATGGAGAAACATCTCAACAACAAGATCGAGTACTTGAAGGCTCAACTTGCATCCGAGATGAAGTGTAAAGAAGAACTTGGAACGCATCTAGCACAGATCACAAATGTCATGGAACAAATGAAGATTGACAAGCGGCAGGCGTTGGCAGATCAAGAAGAAGCATTTAAAAAACAGTCAGAACGGATTGAGACTGCATTTTCGCAAGAAAAAGAGCTTCTGACAACTCAACAAGCCGTTTTACAAGGTAAAATGGTGACGTTGCAAGCGAATGTGACGGATTTGGTCCAAGAATTGACAATGTGGAAGAGTAAAGAGAGTAATGCGAAGCTCGCGATGGAGAAAATGGTCGAAGAGAATGTTCGTCTTACTCGTCAGCTTGTGGATGCTGAAGGACAAGTTGAAGCTCTTCAAGATGAACGTAAACAAGATGCTGCTAAGGTTGGATCGATGAGTGTCATGAATGCCAGTGAAGAGACCAAACGCATGCAAATGGAGGCTCTACTACGTCGACTTGACAATGAGCGGCAATACTTAAAGAGTCAACTCGAAGATCAACAAGAACTCAAGGAGAAAAGTCAATCACAGGTTACAGATCTTCAATACGAGATTCAAGAGCTTAAAGATGCTATGGAAGACGCTTTACGTGTTAGTGAGCAGAAGATCAATACGTTGATGACAGAAAAGAGGAATCAAGAGCAGGAACTGCGAGGAACAATTGAGTGTCTGGAGGGAGCAAAACTTCTGTTGAATCGACAGTTGAAAGAAGTTCAGACGAAGTTCGCAGAGGCTCGAGAGCAATCTTTGCTTGAACGTGACGAGATCGACAAATCTAGGATCGAAGTGAGTGAAATGCGTGCGTTGTTACTTGCAGCGAAAGAAGACAGCGTGAAGGAGCAAAGCTATGCTAAGAGTGCAAGTGAGAGAATGTCCAAGTCTCTGGCAGCTGTGAAAAGTTCATTGAAAGTGATGGAAGAGGAGAAAAATATGCAAATCAAGCGTCTAGAAGAAGAGAATGCGGAATATATGAGCAAATTAGCGACAACTCAAGGCGAGATGCTCGTTCTTGAAGAGAAACTTGAAAAGGAGAAGGTTCGAGCTACGAAGGAGAAAGCTTCGGTGATGTTGGCTATGGTGTTAAACGAGAAGGTTGCGCTGTGGCGATTGAGGATACAACATCGAGCTTTCACTCACGTAAAACTTCATGCCAACTTGATGCATTTACAATTTATTCAAGAGCAGAGACGAGTTGAAGAACTGGGGAGACTGGAAGAGCGACTGCGTGCCGATTACATGGCGAAATGTGATGAAATGACCCAAACACTGCATGAAGAGCGTCTTGAAGCGATCCGAAGGATGAAGGACGAACATGATAAAGATCGAGAGGAGCTGAATGAGTTCTATCTGCAGGAGAAGTCTCAATTACAAGAAGATCTTACAGCAATACACTCTGCACAGATGCAGCAGATGAAGGAGAAGTTTGGAGCATTGTCGAAATCAATTGAGACTAACGCACACACGACAATTCAAGACCTTCAAGACGAGAATGTCAAGCTTCAACAAAGCAATACTCAGCTAACAGAAGAACTAGCTGAGATGACGCAGAAGAGTGAAATTATGGCAAATACTTTTGAAGACGAGCTTACAGCGTTGAAAGCAGATTGGGAAAGTAAACAAGAAGAATGGACCACTGAACAAGAAGCTCTTCAAGTAACAATTCAAGCTCAACACGACCATTTTGAGGAGAGACTGAGCTCAGAGACACATAAACTTGGGCTAGATCATGCCCGTGAAGTGACAGCGCTGAAAGAATATCATGAAGCAGACACAGCTGAGCGTGCGAAAGAATTTACTGCAGGAATGATGATGATATCTGAAGAGCTACGTCACCGATATTCGCTTTTCCACGAGGAGACCATCGCTGTTTTGACTATTAAGCATCAAAGCGAGATGGAGGAGGTGATCAGTGCTGTAACGCAACGTTGGCAGAAGGAAATGGCGAGTCTTTGTGAAGTTCAAGAGAAGACACTTCAAGATGCAGTAGTGAAGGCTGAGTTGAAAGCAAATGCTCAATTGACCTCAATGCAGAAGGAGATGAACGAACGTAAGGGTACCGCAGTTGTTCAGTGTACTTCTAAATGGCAACGAGCGATGGAGGAGCTTCAAGAACGACAAGAAGTGGAGAAAAAGATGGCGTACAATGAAGGTCTACAAGATCGTGAAAAGGAATGGCGACACGCAGCAATTCAAATCAAGGAACGACAGCGAGAAGAACTTGATAAGGTGCAACAGGAGGCTGTTGCAGCGATTCGAGCTGCAGAAGAACGTCACGAGATGAGATTCCAGGCACAATTGGCAGAGTTGAAGACACAATTGGAAGAACAACACACTCAAGCACTTCAAGACCTTACGGAAGAGATAACTACATGTGAACGAGAGCGAGCCCAAGAACATTTTGACGCTAGTGCTGAAGTGATGGAGCAAGAATTAATCGACAAGTGGATGCAGCAGCTTGAAGAGCAGCGTGCAGAACTTGAAAGAAAGTTTAACGAAGAGAAAACACGTTTGACTGCTAACATGATTGAAAATAAAGCAGCAGCACTTCAACAACTACGCGAAGCTCATGAAGAACAACATGTGCAGCTTGATCAGGCGTGGAGTAAAAAACTGGAGGAATTTGCAGCAACCACTGCTGCTACTCATGAAAAGCAGCTTGAATCTCTACGTGAAGAACTGGACAGTGAAAAAACTGTCTTAACTAAACAACTTCAGGAAAAATTCTCTGAGCAGTTGGAGGAACAACTTGGTGACCAAGAAGCGAGGTTACTACGTGAGCAAGAAGACGCAATTGCACAAGTGCAAGAAGATTCCGAGAAACTCATCGAACAAGTTGAACGTGCAATGGCTGAACTCAAGAAACAAAAGGAACATCTTGAAACCGAGTTACTCTCTCTCCGTTCAGCACTTGAAGAAGTTGAAGATTCTCAATTCGACGCCCAAGAAAGTTTCAAGAAGCAGCAAAAACATGCTGCGTTCCACGTTCTTCATATCATCATGCGTGCAATGAGAAAAATCTCTAAAGAAACACAAACGCACCAAATTTTACGAACCGAAATGGAAACGAAGGTCAGTCGACTCAAAACTGAACTCTCCGACGAAAAATCTCGATGGGAAGAACTCGTGACCCGAATTCACGTAACCTGGAAACAAGTGCAAACTCAACACGGAGAAATGACTCAAACGTTAACTAACTACAAACGCGACGAATTAGTGGCCCATCGAAGTTCGAGTGCTGTGTTATCCAACGAAATCTCGATAGTCACGAAACAATTGGAAGAAGTGGAAGAGATGAAAATCGTTTTGGAGAGAGACATCGAATCTCTCCAAAGTGAAACGCAGACTATTGAAACTTCACTTCGAGATCTTATGTTACAGACTAGCGGCAACAATGGATCGCTGAATATGGCTGTGGTAGCCAAAAAGCGTCGTTTGAATGAAGAGTTTGAGGCACTTTTGGAACGAATTGAGAAGAAAAAGACCGAAATCCGTACAGTAGACCAAACTTTGGTGTCACTTCGAGCAAGAAGAGAAGAGAAAGAGCAGGAAATGAGAGTGATGGAGCGGAAATTAGTCGAGATTCTGGTACAGCAGCAGAAACAAATGTTGCTACTGGTCTCCGCTGTACGGGACGTCTCACTACCTACTATTGCAAGTTAAATATTACTTATGAAAGTATTTATCACAGAAGTGGGTGTAGTATATTTTTGGCCGTTACTTTTGGGTGGCTTTCTCAGCTTCGAGACGCTTGCGTGCCTCAGTTTCCACCAGTGCGGCGACCTGTGACAAAAAGAGGTGAGATCGTTGATGTATTATTTAAAATATTGATATTTTGGCATACCCGACGTTCTTCCATGTATTTGCTCTGCAGATAAAAGCCATAGTATGCGCCAGCCAGACCGCCACATAGGGCGAAGATAGCTCGTCCTGTGGAGCTACCGCCGCCAACGTTCACACCGCCGCGAGGGCCGCCCGCCACCATGCTGGGAGTGCCGCTCATCTTGACAAAATAATATGTGGTGTGGTGTACATCTCGTAAAATACAACTTAGTGTGTTGCACACTAAGTTGTATTTACAATGCATTTCGCGAAACGACGTAAGGATCCGATCTTGGTAGTGAACGGCTGAGCATTGCGCAGTAGCAAGAGTCGGCGGCGCTCTAGGGCGCTTGTGAGCCGTCGATTAATGAATCGTGAATAATTTGCAGCAAGATCTTTCTGAAAGGTTTAATGGATCCGAAGTCAATGATGTCCGTGCAGTTTGGAATTCACCACTCGGTCGACATCTCAAATCTGTGAAAAACCGTCAACGAAATCATGATTGGAGCTGTGTCGCGTGTGTTGCTGTTGAGTGCGGCTTTGTTTGCTGCGGGTCAGGCTGGGAACAACAAGTGGGGGTACAAGGAAACAAACGACGACGAACTGGGCCCTGACGACTGGAAGGAAGCCTACCAGAATTGTGGTGGAAATCACCAGTCCCCGATCAGTATCCCGGTGCGCGAGTTGTCACACAATGACTGGGGCATGACTTACGCTCCGATCAAGTACGGAGGCAACTGTGAGAAGTTCACGCTCAAGAAGCTTGAGGACCTGTACAAGTGGGAGATCAACGGAGACGAGAGTAAGTGCTACAGGTTCTTGGTTTGTTTCAAGAACTTACATGTTGTATTTATTGACAGACTGCACGGTTAAGTCAATCAACTACGACGAGCGCGAGTACGGACTGGCTCAATTCCACTTACACTCGACGTCGGAACATGCACTCGACGACTACCACTACGATGCGGAGCTTCACTTTGTCCACAAGGCTGTGGATGGCAGTGGCAAACTTCTGGTCACTGGTGTTTTCTTGCACGCGGAGCAGAATGTGGAGGATAACGCCTTCATCAAGGAGCTTTGGATGGATTTGGAGAAAGAGGACGAGACCTTCGACCTCAACGACGTTGGGTACGTTCAAATATCTTTTGAATTGAGCTTGTATCTAACTTACACATTTTGTTTTCGATTAGTATGAACTACGCCGAGCTCCTAAACGGCCTCGTGGCTAAGAGCCACTTGTTCAATTACAACGGCAGTCTGACTACGCCGCCGTGCAATGAAGTCGTGGACTGGTGGGTGATCAACAATCCCATTTCGATCACTTATGACGAACTTCACCAACTGAAGAAGACGTACGGCGATCTTCCGTCCACGAATGATGCATCGGACAACCGCCCCACGCAGCCTTTGAACGACCGCCAAGTCATGTACTACTAAGCAAGTCACGCTGTCAGGACTGACAAGGTCAATCTCATTATATGTGAGCAACGAATCGAAAACAAATAAAAAGTGACTGGATGTGTATGTTCAGTCTATCAATCTATCAATTGTAACGATTGCTTTGCATGTGTACGATTAAAATGTGTACGAACAATTGAAATATGTACGAACAAAAAAGGTTGCACGAAAGAAGCTTCACGTTATCAGCATGGCAACAATTACGAAGCTGTACGCACATTGAACTCTTGGATATCTTACTCCACGGTTTAGTTTTCTTCTTCTCTTCATTCCCTGTTCTACGCTGGCACATCAAAAACGCGGCCTTCACCATTCACTATTCTGACTCCTCCTGCTGCTCTTACAGGTTGTACGGGTCGGTGTACGAAAAGCCCTGGAAGACGTGGCTCTTGCCGATCGGGGCATCTGACACCACCGAGTCCACGACCTCCTGTCGCTTGAAGAACTCGGGCACGTTGTTCACCTCGCCATCTGACTTGACCACAGGCCTGAAAGGCACAGGCACATCACGCTTGTAGAGTTTCTCCCAGTCCACTTCAGCGAAGAACGGATGATCCATGATCTCCTGGGCACCACACGGACCAGAGCCAAGTCGCTTGGCCGGATTACGGCAGATCAGACCACGCAGCAGCGATCGGGCATCGTCGGAAAACTCGGACGGGAACCGAAGCGGGAGCTTTACAATGTTCTGGAAGTTGCGCTTGCGGTTCGCGTGGTAGAACGGCGTGTAGCCTGCGAGCATCTCAAAGATGAGGACACCCATTGACCAGTAATCCACAGCCTTACCGTAGGGAACACGGCGAATGAGCTCAGGGGCGATGTACTCAGGGGTACCACAGAAAGTCTGCATGCCGTCCTTGCTATCGAAGTGGTCGTGGGACAGTCCGAAATCTGTAAGCGCGATGAAGCCTTGGTCATCCAGCAAAATGTTCTCCGGCTTGAGATCGCGGTACACGATGTTGTACGTGTGCAGGTGAGAGATGGCCAACACCAGTTGTGCAGCGTAGAACCGAGTGCGCACCTCATCAAAGTGCATTGCCCGACGCAAGTGGAAGTGCAACGTGCCACCGTTGTAAAAGTCCATCACGAAATACAGCTTCGCTTCGTTCTGGAATGCATACCGCAGCTTCACCATGAAGGGGTGATCCACTCCTTGCAAGATACGTCGCTCAGTCTTGGTGTGTTCGACCTGATTCTTCGCAAACACAGCAGCTTTCTTGATAACCTTCATGGCATACACCTTGCCATTTTCGCCACCAGTAGCACCTGCAATCTGTTGCGGGGTCATACCCATTGCCATCATCGTGCGTGGGCTTAGTAACCGAGCTCCCTTCTGTTGCTGCGGCACCTTTCGTCGCACCAACATGACCTTACCGAAGGCACCACGACCCACGACCCGCAACAAGTCGAAGTCGTCAATCGTCAGGGAATCATACTCACGCGGCTTGAGCTCGCGAGCGGCACCTCCAGCAGCACCACCGAGAACGGTATCATACACTGATTGCTTACGAGCGCGTGCAGGCTGATCCCGAGGAGGTCGTCCACTGTCACCACCCTGTCCAGCATGATCACCTTGTACACCAGGTGCTTTTGCTCTGGTTTGCTGCTGCTCCTCCAACAGCGTGTTCAAACGCAGTTCACGCGCAGCACGGCGCTGGAACTCGTAAGGAGTCGGTGACACCAGGAAAGCAAACACCGTATCCAGCACCTCCTTCGTCGTGTAAGCAGGACTCTCGTTCGCGCCTTCACAAGGTCCTGCAGACAAGCAGATACAGCCGAAACCTGTCAACAGTGCAGCACTTGGACTCTTCGGAGAGCGTGACGACGGCGACGACGCCGTAGCAGAGAACGTGTCGTCACTGCTCGTCGTCGTTCCAGTTCCACTCGGGCCACCGCTCGTAGCAAATGCTGTCGCATCACGACTAAGCTCTGTGTTGAGTGGGAAATCCGATCTGGACCATGAAATGCTGTGCTGCGAGAAGAACCGCTTGAATCCCGAGTTCCACGATGGATCAATCTTGTGTGAACTCTCAATGAAAGCCACATTGCCCAGTCGACTCTTGAGTTCATAGCGATATTTCGCAATCAATTGCGTCACCAACACACCGCCGTAACCATAGGCGATAAAGTGCACTTTGTGTGCTGCTGATGGGAAAATATAGTTTCTCCATACATGATCACAGTGGTCCTCAGCATTACTTGATCCTCGAATCGGCATCTTCTCCACAGTTCCGTCCTGAGTCACCATCAACTGCGTGTTCATGTTTGGGTTCATGACGAGAATGCCATATCCAGCAGCAATAGCTTTCTGGAAATATGGCAACATCGATCCCACTTTTACTCCATCTTTCAACAAGACACTACGACTCCAAATGCCACAACTTAAACCTCGAAAGGAGCATACAAACACCAACAATTTCTCAGCAACACTGAAGTTTTTGCTGGTATGGAAGATGCACCTTGGTTCATCCGTGTCGATCATCATACGGAATCCGTCATTAGTGGAGCAGATACTGGAAGAACTGGATCTCACCGAGCTACTGGCACTGACACTGCTGCCTGCATTACTAGCCCCTGGATCGAAGCCAGATTCGACGGAACTACGGTCAAATTCCAAAGGAGGGATCGCCTGTTCCAGGAACAAAAGTTCTTGCAACATCCTCGTGTGTACGTGCTCAATGAGACCACGTAGAACTTCCTCTCCATGTTCACGTATCTCCAATTTCGAGATATGTTGTCTTGTGGTCTTGTTGCGTACTTCACCACTTTCAGTAAGTTCGAATCGGTCATTGGACCAACCAGCAGATGCAGCAGTGAAAGCTGCAGGCATTGTGTCTTCAGAGATTGTCCCCATGTCCCATTTAGGCATTGGAGGACGACGTGACGTCCCCACGTTGCTGCTTGTACTGTTGGAACTGGTGATGACGATTCCGTCCATTAGTGCAGTAAGCGTGGGGCGTTCCCCGTTTGAAGATGTCGTAGTTGGAGCATTGGAATTGCTGGAGGCGTTGCTGTTCGTGGGCCGATACGTGGAGTCCCACTTGACCTTGATCATGATGGAGGAAGCGCTTCCTCTTCCTCTGGCTTTTGACCGCTTGCTCGTCCTCTGGCTATAATAGTGACTAGAGAGACAGAACACCTTCCGGCAGCACTCTCCCATCGTTAATTTTTGTCCAATCGGAAGCTATACAGTGTTACCGTGGGACGTAGATGGGGCGGAGGATGCGAAAGAAACTAATATAGTGTCCACCACACCACACGATTACGTCCGTGCATGATTAGGCAAGCAAGTTAAGAGAGAAGACCGATTGAATTAATCAGTTCACGTTCATTCAGCATTTCATCACTTGACACTTCCTAATTGCCTCGAGGTTTTCCTTCTGACGCTTGATATTGGCGGATTTGGGCAGCGGGACGATGTCTCGGACAAGACTAAAAGCTACCAGCACTTGCGCTGGGGTGGCATCCACCTCGTTGGCGATTTCGTTCAACGTCGAGTCGCTCATCTTGAATCCTTTGACCAGTGGTGAATAGGCTTGCACGATAATGTCGTGTTCCTGGCAGTACTTGACTGTCTCCGGACGCGTGAGCCACGGGTGTACTTCGATCTGGCTCACTGATGGCTTCAACTTGGCCGTCTTCATGAGCTTATCAACGTGGGCGCCACTGAAATTAGACACGCCAATGTCCTTCAACATGCCTTGTTCATGGAGCTCCTCTACGGCGCGCCAAGTCTCCGTACGAGTAGTTGCATCCCCAGGGGCATGTAACAGGAAGAGGTCGATGTATCCGAGACCGATCTTCTGGTTACTCTTCTTGATGCTAGCAAGAGCTCTCTTATAGCCCCAGTCCGTGAGGAACAGCTTGCTAGTCACGAAAATCTCTTCACGGGGGATACCAGAGTCTCGAACAGCACGACCAACTTCAGCTTCATTGTGGTACAGTTGAGCAGTATCAATATGACGGTAGCCCTGCTTCAGCGCCGATAGCACGATGTTGTACGAGTTGGAGACGTCGTTCTCCAAGCAAGCGCCGAACCCGATGATGGGGATCTGTGCACCGGTTGGCAGTGTTTTGGTCGGGATGGTCACACTCATCCTGGTATCAGAGACTTGTGCAGGAGCTGGAATCTTTCGGAGCGATTCTCAGGTTGAAGTGAGCTGCACTACGAACGCCATGCGCAGGTCTTCAACTTAAATTTATAAGCGTGCTTGGTTAATACTGTTAAAACATGACACATTCATCCACAGGCTGCTAGTTCGTTTGGTCTTGCTTGTTTGTTTGGCTCATTCCGTGGCCAATAGCGACACCATGCGGTCCCAGAACGTGCCGTTGTTGGACTGCGAAGACTGGTCCGAGGTTCCGGAGAAGGCGTGGCTTTTGTGGTTGTTGTCTTCTTCAGGACTACCATCACGCCATTTAGCAGCAGTGGCGGCAGCTGTGGCTGCACTGGAACCTTGAGCTTTGCCCTGCTTTCGATGGAGGTCACTACTGCCGCCACTCTTGAGATCTGCAAACGGAGAGTCCGTACTCGAGTATCCGAAGCGAGAACGCTGATAATCTCCGTACGGGTTCACGCCATTGCTTACCAGTGCGGCGTAGTTGCGCTTCTCAGCCTCCGTCAGCACCTCCACCTGATGACGCCACACTGCCACTTGTTGCATGAGACTTTCGACCTCTTCTGAGTGCTCCTCTGCTAGTTTCTGCAGATACTCTTCATGTTTGCGCTGACTCTCATTAGCAGCAGCCTCCAGCATCTTCTGGGAACGACGTTCGGCCAGTCTGTTAGCATTCTCAATTGAACGGTTCGACTCCTTCACCAGCTGCTCTTCGTGCTCTGCAAGACGCGCTTTGGCACTCTCTTGGGCCTTTTCGAGCATGGTCTCGTACTCTTTTTTGTTAGTAGCAAGCTTGGCCTCAGCCTCCTGCGCACGTAGACGCGATTTCTCCAACTCTTGACGTTGCACATCTACCTCCTCCTTCAGCTTTGCGATCTCGAGGTCGCTCTGCTCAATCTTGGTCTGGAGGATACGCTCTCGCTGGGCCGCGCGTTCCTGCGCAAGTCGCAATTCACGATGAGCATCTTGAAGAACACTTATCTCATCTCGGATCGATGCGTTCTCCATCAGAGCGAGCTGTAGGCTGTTACTGAGATCAGTGTGAGCTTCTGCAACACAATCCAGGTTGTTCACAAATGCCTTGGCTCCGATGGCGTGGGGTTTAATCAAACTAGACGACCTATGAAAGCTTGATCCATGCTGCTCCGCGAGCTCTGTCTCCAAAAATGGGCTGAAATCCTGGTACCAACGGAAGCATAAACTCGTGGGGCGCGAAGCTGAGCGGAACCGCTTGATCACAGTAGCAAAGGGAACTCCAAATGTGCTCTCATTGTTGATCGACACTAACACGAACCCCTTGCACAAACGCTTCTCGCTGCCGCGATGTTCAGATCTCGATGAAAAGAAGACTGGTGATATCTCCAGCATCGCTCCTTCAACATCACAGATTTTACAAGCGCCGAGTGATAAGCCCATTGGGCCTGTCGAAGTGCTCCACACACCTTGTGCCTTGCGGGACATGATCATCTTCATATCTTCAGAGCGCTGGTTATCATCACTGTCATCACTATCGCTTGGGTCAAGTTCAGGAAGGAATGCATTTGCCTTCTTTTCTGCGCGACGCTTTTGGCGTAGCTCATGGAGTAACGATGGCGGCAGGTACGAAAAGAATCCACGTGAAATGAGGTCGCGAGATCCTCCACTCACATCATCCCATGAGAACAAAACTGCTCCACCGTTCAACAGCGCGTGATGAGTCGATCCCATCGCGATATCAGCAGTCTCTCCTCTCTGTTTGCCAGTAACACTCACAATACCCGTACTAACGTTAGCTGCACCTGTCGAACTCGGAGGTTTGCTCACCTCGGAACCGCTTCCACCACCAAATAAGTCACTAAACATTGAGCCAAAGAGACTGGAAGTCGATCGTGGGGCATCCACACTATAACTGCGATGGTTCGGGTTTATAGGAGGCTTTGCGACATCAGCTGGGCCCACCGTTGAGTTCCCGCTGCTGCTTCCACCACTGACAGTCGAGACTACTCGCTGCCTCCCGCTCAATGACTCTGCATCGGACGCGGCATCGACGCTACCTCGTGGCGTCACTGAGTTGCTTCTTTGATGGTTGAGATGAGGATTATACAGGAACCTCAGACGTAATGGCAGACCCACACTGCGTAGCTGAATCAGCACTTGATCAAACGGAGAGTCACTGACATCGATCCCATTCACCCGAATTAATTTCGCTCCAACTGGGACATCCACCAGCGCCGGGTCCAATTCTTGCTGGTCACGAAGAAAACCTGCCACCGTCGCTCCCAAATACTGCCCTTCCTGTTCATGACTAGGCGTTAACCGCAAGCCCAGACCTGCTCTTGTTGTCATCGAATTCCTCAGCTTCGAGGGAAATACAGCAGGGGCATCCTGTGGTAGCTGCACATTCAACTCCTCCATAGCCAACGCAAAGCTCGGCATACCTCGAAACACGTGTGGGAACGGAAAATTCGCTCCAGCAAACAGGAAGCAACTCAGCATGACCACTGGCATCGCTTCCCCCTTATCCGTCCGCAACATATTCAACGCCGGGTCTCCTTGCTGCTCTATCGTCTGCAAACTGATACTACTCCGTCGTCGGGTAGAAGCTGTCGCCGTACTCGGTGCTCGCAACCTGCCAGTGCTCATACTCGTCATAACCTCATAATAACGAGTAGCAGTGGCATTGCTACTGCTGTGGCTTTTGTGTTTTCTGGTAGCTTTGAGCTTCGCTTGTTCCTCTAACTGAACAAGTCTCTGCTGTTGAAGTGCATGTAGCTTCTCCTTCTCTTGTTCCTCTTGTTTCTGCTGCAATGTCCTGCAATAACTTTGAGTATTCTCCGCCACTCCTTCCAGCCAATTGTGCAGCTCCACAAGTCGATCTTTGCAGTGTTGAGCATGGAAAATCTTGAGATAAGCTTGAGAAAGTCTTGGCACACGCACCGATCGACTGGCCAATAGCTCAGACGAGTGTGCGATGTACTTCTGGAATTGTCTATAGCGTCGATAGATTTTCCACCTGTAGCGTCGAGCACTGGACGCATCTCCCATCGAGCATTCGAACACATAGCTATATGATATGACAACATCATATAAAAAGTCACAAAGTTAGTTATATGTCCATATGAGCTCATACCGCGAGTGGCTAATTATAGCATAGCGGCCAACTATGACGGACTTATCCGACGTACATGTCAATACTGTCAGGTGTGCGGTAGTAGCCCAGAGGCTTAATGTTCACAGGCTGTGTAGCCAGTAGCGCTGTAAGCTGCTGCCAGCTCTCCAGCTGTGTGAAGGCGCGGTTGGGCTCATTCAGGAAGGGACGGGGCAGCCCCAACGCCTTGGAAATGCTCTCCACAGCCGCCGCTTCCATCGCTGTAGGTGAATGCACAAGTGAGGGCGATGCTACTGCTTGTCGCAATCGCTACGCGCCCAATTCTGAACTGCCGCCACCTTCTCAGGGGGTTCTGATTTCGTACTGAGCCTTCCGACATGCTGGCAGTTCCGGCCCGATACATAAACTCGGCTACGACATGGCGGTTGGTGCCACAACCCACAATTGCGAATCGACTTGAAGAGGATTTGCAGCTTTTTTAGGGCGTCAGCCGCGAGTGCGTCATTTGTCATGCTCTATTCCTCGTGCCCATGGATTCGAAGCCTTGGAACTTCCAATGGAAGCGCTGGCAGTTACTACTAGTAGTATACAGTACTGTATCCAAAATAGAGGAATGGTGCTGACCTGTGTGTTGCAGTCGGCGTCGCCGCTAGGGAGATACTTTTGCAATCAAATTAGGTGCTAGACCGCCACGCCAACATGGCTGAGTCAGCAGCGCGACATAGCTTCCTTCCTTGCTCCCGTGATCCACCGCGTGCCAGCCATCAAACGCGGTCTGTATATTAAACATTCACTGCCTCGTGCCGAGTATTTTCCTGCTCTCCAAGCTTGTTCCTCTCTGTTCCCGTCGACACGTTTGCTCTCCGCGTTTTGTCGTCAACCAACAAAATTAAAATATAGGTTGCCTGCTGCTTCCAGTCACTCGTCACCAGGTCGATGCGTTGCAGTTTGGTAATGCAGAGCCCGTCTGCTCGATCGTCGGTCGCGGATGTCCTGTGGCACTGTCATCGGGCTAGCTGCGAAGGCTGCTGCATCGAGCCCCTAGCGCTTTAGATGTCGCGATCCACGCGGGTCGAGCACACCACGCCCTTCTCCGCCAGGCGAGCCGTCGTCTCCGCGTTGAAGTACTCGCCGTCCGTTGACTTCATTCGGAATTTAACTGCAAACAACCACCACAAATCGTGCCCTGTCAGTTTGCGCGAACGGATGGATACCTTACGTGGCAGAGAGGTACGTACATCTATAAGTCTCGCCCAGCGTGTTGAGCTTCGTGAACACCGCACGGACTTCCTGTACATTGTCCTGTTCGCCACCGAAAACATACATTCGCACGCAAGAAATGATTAGCGACACTGGTAACGATACAACCAAACGAGATCGACTTACCGGGTGCACCATGTCCAAGAAGCTCGTTTGGCCGGGAACGATCTGGTGATTCTGGTAGCCAAGCACGCGCGTGTACGCAGCGCTCGAGAAAAGGAACACCGCCGAGGCCTCGGCCGCCACGAGGGCGATGCAGTCCATGCACTGTTCACAGATTTGCTGGTACACCTGCAGCTGTCCAACCTCATGCTTTAGCGACTCGACGAACTCTTTCTTGCGCAGACGCGACTTGCGCGAGTGGTCACGGTTGCGTTCTCGCGACTTCTCCTCCTTGATCAGCGCCTGCTTCTCGTCCTCGCTCAGGTTATCAAAGTTGTGCGACGGGCTGTTCTTGATCATGGCCGAAATGATCTCAGGCGGCAACGTCTGCGAGCCCACCATCTCAGGCGGCAGCATACCCGGCCGCACTTGGGGGCCCTTGTGGAAGGGCAGAGGTGGCGTTTGTCCAGGGAAGCCAGACGACGGATCGTACAGTCGCGAGCCGCCGTCCTGGAACGCAAGCTCCGTATTGGGGTTGTACATGGGCGGTGCGGGTGCCATGGGTCCACCCATGAAGCCGTTCATGCCGCTTCCGATGCCTGCAGGAAGCGTCATAGATGTAACATTGTTTCCGTCGTCCATGGCGTCGTTGCGGTCACGGTTGATGAGGTTCTCGAAGTAGGCGGCGTTGGCCTGGATCTTGGCCATGTCGTTGCTAGGACCGGGCACACCGAAGGCATTACCGTTGACGTTAGGGTCGTCATTCTCCACCTTGATGCCCATAAGGCGTGCGTACTCTTCCATGGCGTCACCTTGCTGCGGTTGGTCCATGGGGTTCAGACCGGGCACGTAGACACCCGGGAAGACGTTCTGCGGGTCGGCACTCATGCCCGGGATGCCTGGATGTGGCGGCAGGCGTTGACCCTGCTGCGGGTGACCGTACTGCGCTGCGAGGTTGGCACCGAGCATCGAGTCATCGTGCATCATGTCCACATCGGACTCATTGGGTGACGTAAAGTCCATTGTTGTCT
The DNA here is from genome assembly GCA_014706105.1 of Phytophthora quercina. NCBI lineage: Eukaryota > Oomycota > Peronosporomycetes > Peronosporales > Peronosporaceae > Phytophthora > Phytophthora quercina. The sequence goes on along the minus strand of JACBOW010000016.1, from coordinate 545,698 downwards.
AGGTCGAGCGGCTGGCTGGGAAAGTATTCTCCTCTGGGTTGGCAGGTGGTCCCTCCCCCTCTTGGTCCGCAATTGAATAGCGAGCCCTGCAACTCGACGAGGCGGGAACGCGTACGATTGCGGGGGATGTCTCTGGTATGGGAGTGACACCTGGTGTTCAACAGAAGTAACGGTAAGGCGTACTGTGCAAGACGCAATAATGCAGTTGCAAAAGTAGTGTGCACAACCTGGATTGAGGACTCGTTTAGGACGAATGCTTCCGAATATAAGGTTATAATTCCATATATTCGGACGCTGCTAGTCGATTACGGTACGCCACGCCGTTTCGAGGAAAATAATTCTGAAATTTCCGAAATTAGATCGCATAAAAGTTGCGCTATGAAGTAAACGAACGGGTTTTTGACTGACCACTGACCACTGACCACTGCAACTTCGGAGCCGCGAATGAGACTGGCGATGATGCATGTAGCATGCGGGCCTAGAGTCCAGACCTGACCGGCTAGATGCCACGCGGCCATGGCGGTGACTACATGAAGACCGATGCGGCCTTTTCCTGAAAGTTTGCAAGGCAGTCAGGGAAAGGCGACGGCTACCGAAATGTGCGAGCCTCGTCACACGTTACAGGCAGCACTTGCCGATCCCATCGAAACCGCGTGCAGCTACATGTACAAGTATTGTCAAGCCAAATAGTTAGTCCGCTTTTAGTGCTCGCTTCAGCCCCACCGTGGTCGTATGATTAAGATGTTTACACGTAGCGCGTTGTCGGCGTTGAGGTCGGCTGGAGAAGTGCATGACCAGTGGCGTTCTGGACTGCGAGCGCCCTTGCTGCTCAATGGTCTGTACATCTTGGCACTACTTCACGGAAATGGGCTAAGACTAAGACTGTCCCAGCGCCGGCTCGCTGCAAGAGTGGCAACATCGCAGCGATCGAGTCGCCGCAAGGTTTGTGCAGAGTGGTTGCAACGATGTGCATTGGGGCTTGAAGCCCCACAACTGCAACTACCGGTACGGACCAGCTAAGCGCTCCTCGTGCTCTAGCTAAAGCTCCCTCGTTGACTCAGTGACCACACTTGTGGTAATCTGATGAGCTGACGAACTGGCATGGCATTGAGCGCGTGCTCTCAAGTTGAGAGTCTCAACAGCGGAATGACAAATCCTCTCCGTGCATCCGTAGGTGATCCATTCGCCGAGATGTCCAACTTGGAGACTTGGAGCCCAAGTCGAGACGCACTGTCATTGATAAAGATACCGGCAACGCTAAACAAAATGGTAGCGAATTTTATTCCCACTGTTTCGGCTACAATAAATGCGTACTACTAGGATATCAGTATTCTTCCAGCATTCGGTCATCTAGACAAGCGCCTCCGCCTTGAGAATCGCAGCTCGGGCAAGCAGCTCGATAACGCCAACAGTTGACTTAGGTCGCTTGTAGTCGCCTGGGATCTTCTCGTCCATGATGAACGAGCGTGCATGGTCGACCGAGATCGTGTCACCGCTGCCAAGCGCCATCAGAAGCACCGAAGCTTCCAAGAACGCCAAAGTCTGGGCCTTTATTCCGTACGTGCACTTCGGATTTTCGGTTTTGCATGTGTTGCCACGATCCTTGCGAGTCTTTGCCACGATCTTGTTTGTGAGCAGTCCGCCACTTCCTGCGCGGTTGAAGAAGTCCTCAGCCAGCGTCGCGTTGGCCAACATCGGGTCATGGCCGTAGTATGCGTCTGTGTGAGCGAGCGACGCATCGTGCTCGATGTTATTGTGGATGCCTAGATAGTCCCATGTTGATAGGGTCCGGAACCTGGGAGAGTAGGATCGCAACTACACCGAAGCCGATGTTGTACACGTTCTCGAGAGCGGTGGACAACATGTCGTGCGTGGTATTCTGTCCGTTGCGAGGCAGGTAGCCGTGGTTGGCAAGCGTGTTGAGTGCGGGGCACGGCGAACGACGGTACGTGGCAGTCGTGCCGTACACTCCTGAGGCATCATTGCTGGATGGACGGTAGTAGTCGCCTTCCTGCAGAGCGAACGTGGATGAAGTAGCGACCGTCGTCGCGATGGCAGCAACAGCGAGCGAGTGGGTGAACGACACCATTGAAATCGAAGTACTTGTTGACAAGGAAGCAAGTTGCGGAATGAGCTGAGACCGGACGACCGTTGATTCGGATCGCGGAACGAACTGCCAGTCTCCAGGAGGCAGGAAGAGGTGGGGAGACCATTACTGAAGTGGCCGACGAGGCGATTGACAAGCCATGTGGTACCCAAAATATATTCGATTCAGAAGTTGTGGCAAACCGAAGTTTAGTACAGTTCTGTTTGATACATTATATGCTATAGGGAGTATTATGATATTGAACAGGTCAAATTCGACCAGGCCAAGGCGGGTTTCTGACAGCGATGCAGTGTTCACATCCATTAGAGGGTGGACAGATCACCGTCTCTGCTGGTGATCCGTTGTCAGGTTGCACGCATGACACATGTAGCGTGGGGTCCAGGAGTGGCTGGACCCCCGGACTACAGTACAGCTCTGAAGCGTGAAGACTCTGCGGAGATAATTGAAGAGCTTCTGGTTCAAAGCTACATGTACAAGTTATATCGCCGCATTGATTGGAATTAGACGAGCTACAAGAGCTAACTGTTAGGCTAACAGTGTTAGAACGTGACTCAAGTGACGGTCTTGACCGGCTATTATGTATCCTAATCCCTAGATTTGGAATATGTACAACAGATGATCCCATCGTAGATACTACATGAAATACCCCGCTCGATAGGAATATGAAAGCAAGTACCGCCAAATTAGTAGCTGATACACTTAATAATCGCTCAAACAATACAAAACCCGATCCACTAACCCGGTAGGCTTTACTATGGAGCTTATCTAATACGCCCCTATTTCTCAAAAATATTGCCTGATCGACCCAGTTTTTGCCACTTTAGGTGCCTTCTCATCCCCAAATATCAGATTTCGTGCGATACAGCTTTCGAGGAGGACCTAATGGAATCGAAGTGAAGATGACTGACTGCTGTATTGCCAGCTACGGTGGCTCCACGAGTCTGGAACGTGACACTACGAGCGGCGAGGGAAAAAGCACGTCATACGCTTGCTTTTTTTAGTGCTGCTGCCAACAAGTACAGTCTTATAAATTTGGTTAGCGTAATAAAGAGATTCTTGTGTATTCGACGTTTTGAACTATCACGCAACCTCGCTCATTCAGCGTAGCAGCCGATTGCCGGTCACAAGCGTATGCCTGAGGTGAATCGTGAAAATGAATACCCTAGTGAAACTGGTCAGTACATGTTTCGAAAAAAACTTTTATTCTGATACCCTCTCAGATAACAAGGGATTTGTGGGATTATAAACGTCTTCACTTGACAATTGTATGGAATTACATGGTGTGCCACACACCACATGCTGGCACGAATTAATCCCTTTAGGGCTGTATTAATACGTACTACAGACTCGACCCTCACACTTTGCCTCCTGTACGTTTAATAATCTTGCAAAATTGTTCATTTCTGAAAATCATTTTTAACGGGAAATATCATCGTCAACCGTGCTGTCGCTCTGCTATTATAATTTGAAGTAGAGAGTGACTAAAGATACAAACTGTATATACTAGCATTTGTATGGGAGCTATTGATTGCACCCTTTCCGCCCTTTTCTGCTGAAATGCCCGGAGGGGGTGAATGCCAACTCGCTCGGCAAGCCGAAACAATGCCTGTGGGTGAAGATCCGTGTGCGGAGCACGCGGTCTTGACCCCAGGACCAAGCATGGTCAGATCCCGCTCGGCCCTATAGGGTAAACACGCACAGGAAAGGTTTTTAGGGGCGTAGCTAGGGGACAGTTTCCTGCCGATGCCTCCGATTTTGAAGATTTGCTGTTCATGACACCCGTCCCCAGACCGGCTCTCTGGTTTGTAACAATAGTCTCTGTCATTCGAAGTAGGATTGCGTTGTAGGATCTGCACTTCCAAAGATTATATTTTGCGCACCCTAAATTACCTCTATGAATTAAAAAGTTGAAGGGGGCAGAGTGTGAGGGTCGAGTCTGTACTGCCGTAGCACTACCAGGATAACCTTTTTTTAAGACTACTACTTTGGACATCTTGCCCAGAATGGACTTTTCGTATAGTTAAGCACCCCATAATATCCATATTTCTTATTCCTCGCGTAACGCACGCTGCATCGTTTGGAGCCCCCTCACAGACATGTCCGACACCATCTATTGTATTCGCTCGATTAAGACCCACTTGAGATGGTCCAAGCTCTACAATCAGTCAGTACTCTCAGTTTCATTATCAACTACTTCTCGTGCATGACACAGTTTTCGGTTGATGGCATACGTCCTTGTCGATGCCACAAAAATCTTCGTTGTTGGGCTCGTCGATCACGTTCTCCTCTGGCTCGGGCCAGACGCCCGTAGGCGCCGATAGCATCATACTTAGTACTGAGGCTCAGTAACTGAGCTCGTCGGTGATGGGCTCGTCTTCATCGGACTCGTCTCCGAGATTAAATCTGGTTGTGGGGAGAAGGTCGGGTGAGCCACACATGGTATTGAATTTGCGGTGTCGGGGTTGTCGCTGAAAATGTTGACGGTGCTAAGCCAAGCGTATAGCCTCTGACGGGCCATCGCAACGGCACACCCCAGGACAAGAATACCCTGACCTATGGTAGGCATAAAAGTGGGTTCCCGATGCTATGAGTACGGAAGGGATTGTCTGTAGTACCCGCTCACCAGGAATATGAACGTTTCCTGCTTTCATACAATTTGGATATTATTCCTGTTGGTATACCGTACCATATTTATCTCGCCCCTCAATCGTACCGTAATAATATTAACGAATTTGCCACACACAAAAACCATCTGTACAGGCTGACCGGTCAAGACTTAGGCATCTTCCCTGTAGCGAGGACGCCATATGTAATCGACCAAGGGTAATTGTCGCTTCTGTTGTTTGGATTGTTGCTTCCTGCCATACAGTAAATGCTCTCACTTCCGACAATCCCACAATAGCCTTAAAACCTTTATACATCCCGATTTATGGAATTATGGAGGGAAACCATAAAAGGAGCCGTAGATATAGAGCCCCTGCTCCCCCCCGCCTCCCCAAGAAGACCAACCACCCACGCAGCATGGGCCGCTGGATGACCATCGCGAAGCAGCATGGCTTCCAGTACCGCTCTAACGAGAAGGCGTAGATGGCATGTGTTATCGTAGTGTCTTATGGCCTTCGACCGGGGCATGTGTTCATTGCGAAGGCAATATGAAAACTTTGTGCTAGCTGTTGGATTGTTTAGAGCGCAATTGAGCTTCGAGCTTATCGGCTCCCAGAATCCCCACAAAGTGATTAAGCATGCTCCTAAAGCTTGATTTCGCATGTTGACACACTCTGAAGATCCAAACTTGTGTGGTGACACTTGCGTTCCTGCTGCAGAATCATATTGTGCCGGGATCGAAGCTCTATGTGGATAGCTCCGCTTTAACATGGTACTTTCTTGCACTGCAGCATCCTGGACCACCAGAAAACAAATCTGGAGATTACATTTACCGCTGGCAACACCACCGAAAACGTTAATGCCTTGCTACATGTAGCAACTCCTTGATTTCTATCAACAGTAAAGACTGGCACTAAGCTTATAGCCAGCCTCGGTTTGCTAGTTCACTTGCTAATTCGCATCGGACAGACAACTGCTTCTTTCAGCAACATGCTGCGTGCCACACTCATCGCTGCTGTCGCTTTCGTTGCTGTTAGCGACGTAGTTTCGCTGGAAGCGGGAGGAACCCTACAAAGCGAGGGATACCGCTACACCATCAAACAACTCCAAGTGGGCGAGTACTACAAACCTTCTGCTCTTGAAGCATCGGGAGTACCGAACACCACTGCAGCGTTCCACCGCTCGCCATGCCCAGCACTTAATGCCTTGGCCAACCACGGATACCTGCCGCGAAATGGCCAGAACATCGCGAAGGGCGTGCTCAAGGCTGCAGTCATGAGCGTGTTCAACATGGCCAACGACACCGCCACGACGCAAGTCAGTCAAGTTCCGGAAGTATTTTCCCTTGACTCCCTGAGCAAGCACAACGCACCTGAACACGACGCATCGCTGGTGCACACTGACGCTTACTTTGGCCATGACCCGATGGAAGTGAATATCACACTTGCTAACGACGTTCTGGCGCGTGCTGATGACAAAGGGATGATCGACACTGCTGCAGTGGCCAAAGTTCGAAAAGACCGCGCGACGTTGTGCGAAACCAGCAATCCGAATTGTACGTTTGGTGACAATGAGAAGAAGAAAGCGTTCACGCAAGCGGCACTGCTCCTGAAAGCTCTGGGTAAAGGAGACTCTATCTCTGTGGAGCACGCAAAGTCGTTTCTCGTGGAGGAGAAAATCCCCAGTAACTTTGTGAAGTCGATGGAGCCCGTGTCGGTTGCAGCACTCGGTGCGAAATCGGCGGAGCTGGTTGCACAAGCCTCCTAGATGCTACTGATAGCAATGCAGCTGTAGATCTTGTACCGGTATCGCAATTTTGGAACGATTTCTCTTGACCTTCTATGACCGATTCGTCTTTCTTAGCAGACATCATGACTATAAAACGAGAGCAACCATCCAACCTTCTCTTATCAGTCACTATCCGCGAGTTGGCGTTCATCTTAGTATCGTTATTGGTTAACCTACGTTGCTTTCCTTTTTCTGCCCACAATTTTGGTGTTCGAGTCTCGAAATCTTCGAGATAGCTGTAAACGAATGAGTCTTGATCGGATGAATCAGCCCGGATGAGCTGATCCGGTTGTCTCGTTAAACCGTACCTTTTGTTGATGCCCACTTCAACGCGAAATCGACCACTAGCAAAACAAATCCGAGGTGTTTATCACTATTGAAAACGTCAACATACTCCTTTCTACCTATCAGAGCAAAGACACTGTAAGCCTCTTTCGGCACAGCAAAGCCTTCCACTTTCACGCTGTTCTACCAAAGACCATTCGTCAATCTGCATCGACCTCAACGAACAACCTCTTCCTTCGGCCAATTATGCTGCGCGCCGCATTCATCGCCGCGATCACTTTCGTCACTTTCAGCAACGTAGCGTCGCTGGAAGCGGTTGAGCCTCCCAAATGCGACGACCAAACCAGCCAACAACTACAAGTTGGCGAGTACTACAAGCCTTCTGCACCGGAAGTATCAGGTGTGCCCAACACCACTGCTCCATTCCGTCGCTCGCCGTGTCCAGGGCTAAACGTGCTTGCCAACCACGGCTACTAACCACGAAATGGCCAGAACATCGTTAAGGCGGAGTTGAAGGCTGCGATCATGAATGTGTTTAACATGGGAAACGACACGGCGACAACGCAAGTCGACCCGGTGCCAGAAGTGTTTTCACTCGATTACCTGGGCCAACACATTCTACCCGAACACGATGCGTCGTTACTGCGTTCCGACATTCACTTTGGTCACGACCCGATGGAGGTGAACGTCACACTTGTCGACGACCTGCTGGTGCGTGCTGATGCTAATGACAAGATCAACACTACTCGTTTTCGGCACCGCTTTAAACACATAACCCAGGATAATATATCGTGACTTGAACACTTTATAGGTCAATATTACTCCTGACAAATTATCCATTGGAGGCATCTATATATTGTATATAATATATAATATATAGATACCTCCGATGGATAATTTGTCAGGAGTAATTTTCTATATATTATATAGATACCTCCAATGGATAATTTGTCAGGAGTATTGTTTTCATATTATGGTCCACCCTGCCGAAAACGAGATGCACAACTGTACCTGAGCACCATATTCGTTTTGGCCTTTAACATGTAATGTAAGTTAGAAATGAATGAAGTAGTTTGAAATCTTTGATTGATGGTGCTAAGCTTACGTTCGCTCTTGCGTATTTCGAGCCTCCACGTTGCTGAAGTTGTGGTGTATCGGAACTCGCAGGAGATCCGGAGATCAGGAGATCCTAAAGAGACGCTGGCACGGACACAAGATGGTGAACATCTCCGACAGAGACGAGAAGGTGAGAATCTCCGACGGTGCGAATGAGACGACGGAGATGGCGAAGGAGGTTGAGAAACTCCTCATGGGAGCAATGCATATTGACACAGCCAAGACGGCATTTTATCTAACTACAAAATACATCAGTCTTCAATCTTCCAGCTGGAGTTCATTTCCATCTTTCTACATGGTGTGCTACAACATTGTTGCTCAGGGTGTTCCTTGCCACTACAACTTACTCCGAAGTACAAGTGAACGATGGTTCACTCTATTATTATCTCAGATAAAAATTCTGCTTGTGGGCGAGGGTTTTCTAAAAATAGATGGCAATATCAATAATCGCCATATTTTACCATACAACAATGTATTTCCAGGAACCATTGCCTTGTACCATAATTTATTTTGCCAGCTTGGATGTATTAGGCTGCGACCGTTTTCCGCAGTCCGGACGGATAGAGTTGGAGTGCCTCGAGGAATCGATCGTGTTCGTCGATCGCCCATAGAAGGCGACCTCTCTCGGGTGGTGGGTCGAGGCGACGAGTTCTTCGTCTTCGTTGTGACTTGGCGGCTTCGGCAGCTCGAGCTAGGATCCGGATTAACTGGTGGTCATCGGCGTCTCATTCAAATTGAGTTATCAGCACGACTTCCGAAAGTGTCATAGTTTGTTCTCTTGTGTTTATTGCGTTTATTGTGGAACGAGGGCAAGAACTGCTGTCCGTTTGGTTTACAAGTAAGTGCGGCCAAAGGAGCTCAAGTGCTTCGCTATCAATGATCGTGTATAACCTATCGGTCTCCAACACCACTTGACGATACGAACCTTTGGCTTTCCCCACCTAATACCATATTAGTGTTTCCCAGTGGTATAGCGGCTTCTTGCGAGGACTACCGGTAAGCTTATCCCAAGTTGTGATACGAGTCGGGAGCTCGGGGTATGGGGGATAGGTATGCACTATGGAGCTATTCATACTAGAAATCGGGGTAGCCAAGCTGCTGTTTGGACTTGCGAGCATTCGCGCAGCTGTGAAATGTAAAGTGTGTTTGCGTGAAAGTTCATTCGGCCTAGCGTCATTCCCCTTGTTGCACATGAAACGGATGGTGGGACCCCGGGGTCCTCCTGGACCTCGGTACTCAAATAATATACCGGTATCTGTGAACGTACTGCCTAAATCGTGAGTAACTGAGAGTCTGAGCACCATATTGGCTCGATCGGTCTCGTACTCATAGCGGGCGTGAACGACCTTTCCAGGTCAATTTTGGTTCCGTAAAATATTGCCTAGGACGCCGGTGCGGACATGGGAAGCCATCTTCAAGTTCCCACGTAGAGCAATGCTCTTTAAACTTATCAGTGTCTGCATCGCTGAAAGCATGCCACGGTTTCAACTGAGGTCGGCGCGTGTGAAGAGTATTGATTCCGCCCTTCAGCACCTTTCTGAGTCGATCAACCTGATAGCCACCAACGGGCAAGATCGCTCGAATAACTCGCTCCGACAAGCCTTCTTGCAACAATTGCAAAACTACACCCTCAGATTGTTCCCACTCCCTGCCTCCGTAGTCAGTTTCCCATGAAGCCCACTCCTCTCGCATGCGCAGCACAGTGTCCTCTCCAAGTATCTCGATCGCTCGTTTGTATGCTGTTTCATTCCGATCGGGCCATTTAATCCGCTTGCGTGCAGGTACAAGAGCCTGGGAGCCTCCTGTCGGACGAGAACGTGAAGCGATCGTGTGTAGTGAGGCGCTAGTGAGTGCTTGGTTGCTGTAGCTGGTTAAGAAGAGAAGTGAGTGGAGGATCACACCTCACCTCAGCATAAAATCACATCTCACCTCATAAGAACGCACCGAAGTCGGTATACCGAACTATTTTTTGCGGGAACCCGGGGTCCCACCGTCCGTTTCACATGTTCACAAAATTTACAACTCACAACGTTTTGTCCAAATCGGGGCAAGTATGTGTGGTACTTCCCATTCAAGGGCAAACAAACACAGGCAGATGAACCGAGGTGCGAACTTAATTTGTTCACCAATAACGTCCCCATTCATGTTATTTTAAGCAGTAATCTACAGCTCTTTCTGGTGTTAGCGATCGATAGAAACTTGTTCCCCACGCACACCATAGCCGAGAATGCTCAAACACGAACGCCTAGCATGACTACGCTATCACTAGAATGCAGAAGAGGTGTCGCGAGCTCGATCTCGCTCGGCTTGAATGTTGTTCAAGAACTCCAGCAACACCGACAGTTCCGTGGCTTCGTCCAGCAGAGTAGTCGTAGCTTTGGTCATCAATTCAGTTGCAACAGGACTGGTGTCCTCACCTTCTGAGGACGAATCATAGCGGGAAGAGTCAATACCCTTCTTGCGTTCTTTCTGCTTCCGACGCTCGATCTTCTGGCGATACTTCTGGGCGTGCGTCATGGTTTGCCGCGCTGTCCTCGTACCAATGTAGTCTGCAACAGCTTTCCATGGTCCGGAGGGGTAGAGCTCCAGCGCTTCCAGGAACCGGTCGTGCTCGTCGATCGTCCATAGGAGTCGACAAACCTCAGGCCTAACCTCGCCATCACGCGACGAACAACCCACACACTAACGCACACAATACTTGCACCTCATGGACAACCATGGGAAGCGGTACAATTCGCAACAGATCCGAATCCCAATTCGGGCCACTGAAACCGCTGAGTCACAACGAAGGCGGCGGCCTCGTCGCCGCGACCCACCAACCGAGGCCACTGAAGTCGTCTGTAAGCTGCCACATCCCAGTACATGTACACTTCTGTCTGTTCCAGCACGATTTTAGTATACGTATCCGAAGATAGCGTGACCATGGTAATCCCGTCGAGTGTTCACGAGTGAGAGGAGCGCAAGCTTGCATGCATTTGCTATTGCTGTGAAGCTACACTGTACCTTACCGGCACTGTATTTTACCTGCACCGTACCTGGATCTCTTCACGAACGCAACCTCGTTTTCGGGCAACGATAACAACACAAATTGGTATAACGATTACGGGCAACAGATGCGAGGTTCATAGCTTGAGCGTCCCCCCAACACGACCTTCTTAACAGACGTGCTCTGCGCTTCTGTTGGTGAACCTATTCAGTTCTCCTTGCGGGCATTCACTGAGGTGATCGCACCACACCGTTTGTAGTATCGAGAAGTTCATTTCCATAGTAACCTATCGTAGGTTACCTCAGTACTGTGATGGCCTACAGAAATGCAAGACACAAGGCGAGTGTGACCGTACGCTTCGTCGATCGCGTCTTCGGTGATATTTTATCCATTGCTCTTCAACACATGGAACTAGGAACACGTCGAGAGACAGTGGTTATGTTGCCCTATTTACGGTAGTACGGTTTCCTTTACAATAACCGCACGCTATCCTTGGTAAGTTGACAGCAGCTTACCGTAGCATTTACTAGGAGAATTCATTTATTTATTTATTATACTTCAATTTCGAACTAATTTGTCTGTGAGATTGGGCCGAAGATGACATCATGTTTAATAAGAACGCGATGACAGCAGGTCCGGGTACCCGCACACTACCCGACTGCGGGTATACCCGGCGGGTGAGGCATTTTATTTACCGGCCTCGGGTACCCGATTGCGACCTCTGGTATTTAAACAAGGGTATTACCTGCTATTTTAGTTTTGGCAAAACAAAAATCACTTTGTGGCTACAGTATCTCTAGCTCTGCTTCAAATAATTACAGTCAGGGTGCGTCAGATAAGGACGTTCGTACTTAGGCGGACAAAAGTCCTTATATTAAGTTTTTAGAAGTCCTTATGGAACCCGATGGCTACACAAGGTTGCCACGCGTAACTTTCCACTTTCAAGACGGCCTAGCCCCAGCACAAGCACCTCCAGCAGGACATCTTACCAAGATAAGCTCATGACTAAGCAACAGAGCATTAACGACTGCCTCGGCGGATACAAAACGGGAAGGGGGAGAAGTCAAGTCATGACCGCTGCAAATGGCTCCCCACGTACGAGTCGTCGTTTGGTCTGCGACCTGGATCCAAACCCCGAACAAGGTGTCGTCTTTGGCGCAAGCTGCAAGTTCTGCTCTTCTTTTGGGTGAGAAGAAGAAGAGCAAGAGTTCGCTTGTGGGTGCTGATCTGATTTTCATGAAAAATACCAAAAAGCGTAAGCAGACAAAGCGCGTGAAGTGTTTGACCCACACACATGCAACTATCCAAAAGCGGATCGGAGGCAACTGCCCCTCGCACGCTGAAACTCGTTGGGGCTCGATCCACGATTGTTGTCGATTTCTCACTCTTCCCTATCTTGACCTCGCTCAGCTTCGGATAGAGAAAAGCATGCTGTTTCCAAATCGGTGTGGTGGCTGTCTTTTATTCGTGGCGGAAATCACACCTGTACTTCAAATATGTTTCGCGAGGCTGCAATACAAGTTTGTTACTGTAGCGGAGCAGTATGACGCACCCCAGAAGTTACTGTCTACGCTTCAATTTCGCTTCGAAGATAACGGCCAGGACGGAGTTCCCTGTTGGATGAAGTTAAGATCGATCACGAAATACACCACACATCAGCCTTTTCGAGAAATTTGTATTCCGCATTGGATATTGAGCTGCAGGAGCAACTTGTACCGACCGTACGCGACGCTGTTCAAGTTCGGATTGACGGTCTAGCTGCAGATTGATGGGGAGCCCGTGAGTATTGTATCGCGATGCCCAAACTTGTTGTCGGAGTAAGTGACGATTGCTTCGGCGATCTCTCATAATGGCATTAAAATCGACTAACTCATCTGTTTAGGGGTTCGATGGTCCGCAGCATGCGGTCGTAACGGAAGAAGATGAAACCAGAGTACGAAATCGATCGCACGTACAAGAAGCTCATCAGTCGTGTGTCTGGCGAACCAACAAATCAGGCATTGGAAGAGAGAGACTTCGATCGTCGCTTTGCAGACATTAAGACGTTTGCCTTAGGGCTAGCCAGCATCACGCCGGGAACGCACTTGGTAGAAGGTGACTTCAGTAACCTCAAGCGACCCAAAAGCAAGATTCGCAATCGATTGACGGACTTTTCGCTGGAAGGAGAGCTTCCAACTTCGCAATACTTCGACATAGTTGAATTAGCTTCGATTTTCGCTAGTATTGAGGCCGACTGTGAGTTGTAAGACAGTCAAATTGATGCTTAGATGCAAAGTCCTTATCTTAAATTCCTGGGGTCTTTATATGACTCATATAAGGCTTAAGGACTAAAGTCCTTATCTGACGTACCCTGATTACAGTACATGTCGTATTTGTATAAAAATCATCAGATATCTTTGAAAAATAAATCCCTGGTGGCCTCGATCAACAAAGAAAATTTAATTCGTTTGTTGGCCGAGCACTTGATAGAAAAAAGGAGTTGGGTGGGAGAGAAAGAGCGGTCGTCGTTCGAAAACCCAATGCTTTGGAGAGATATGAAGTGGGTGAGAGTATTTCACCTATGGGATATTGACGCTTCTATTCTTCAACCCATGATGAAAAGGTGGCTTGGGGCTCGTTTCAGTGAATAACTAAAACGAGGGAACAGTGATTTTAGCTTCGTCAAAACACTTCTCGAGTACATGTACTCACTAATTGAGAACTTAGCTGGCGTTGGTGAAAGCTGCATGTCGAACACCATGGTGACTTTCGACAATGCCCAGTGTTGAATGCCGTGGGAGTCAACAGATACTACATGTAGAGCGTGGTTATGCTGCCAAGTTGAAGTTGTGCTGCAACGGCCGCAAAGCGTTTTGCTCCCAGAAAATAATCTTCGGACTTTTAATTTTAATATTATTACTATTTAAAAATACTACATGGTTGAATACGAGCGGATTGTAGTAAATCGCTGGTCGGTTCCTCGAAAAGGAGCATCTTCGTCAATTTCAACTCTTCCAGCAACTTTTGCCTCTTACAACGGAATCACGATCGCCAATAGCAGGGGTCGGACAATACAGTATGATATTGTACTGCAAGGCCAAAACCGCAGTAATAATAACTGCAATACAAGGGAAACAACAATAATAATTGGTACAATTTCAGTATATGGTACCATAGCTGACGTGAGCTATGAGCGTAGCGTGAGCAAAGCGGGACGAGCGAAGCGGACGGAACTGGAAAATATGTTTTTAAGAAGAAGGAAGGCGACGCGCCAAGATTACGCTGAAGTGCCCAAGATGCAACTGTACCAGAAAATGGGCACAGTCGTTCGTGTCTCCCGTTTGCGGTGTGTGGTTCATTTAAACAAACAAGCCGAGCGCCCTACGCCGCACGAGTGCAGCAGTCGACCAGCAGCAGCGCGCTTGGACTATGTCGTCGACGCTGGCATAGCAATAGATTTTTAACCCACCCACCATCCCTGGCAGGGGTTGCCATTCGGCACCTTGCTCCTCAAGCAAGGAACCCTCATGCCTGTGGCCATACCACATTTGATCCCCCCATGTCTGAAGTTTGATTGAAAGTGAAGAGCCCCTGACATCGTCTTCTGCACGCCAGCCCCAGAATTCATCTAACCCGGTATTGTATTGATATTATTGGGGCAATATCATATTGTATTCACTTTGTGAGCTTCCAGTAACAAATAATTGCAGTGGGACAATAACCAACACAGACTCCGAAAGGTGTCCATAATACCATAATAATTAGATTGATATTATTTTTCCGACCCCTGGCCAATAGCGTATTCCACATATATCGTTTGTCGCGAAGTTCCTCGAAACCAAAAGTTGCCACTCGAAAGAGGCACGTGACCATTGCAATTTGACCTGCTGTCTCTGGCACGAACACTTTGGCATGATGCAATGCACCACGGAGTCTCTGAGCCTTCGGAGCTGCTCGCATCCCTTCGAACATGGTGCCATAGACAAACTGCGTTCCCGCCACAAATCCGAAAGCTCGATTACAACGCATTTACTGGTCACCGAGCGGTAAATGCGTTGTAATCGAGCTCTCGGATTTGTGCCGTTTAGTCGTAGGAGGCAGCATTAGGGAACTGGGGTCAAGGATCTTTTTCCGAGGGTAAGCATTGGATGTGGGTTTTTCACAACACCCCGCCATAAAACGGTCCGAATTGGACTCGACCGCACGAATTTGATTGAAAAACGGATTTTCCGATACAAAAGCCAAGTGAGACCGCGACGGCAGCGCTACGCCTCGAGCACCACTTGAATCAAAAGTGCACACAACGATACGAACGGCGGAGACGATCCTCAACTGCCCCGAAACGAGTTGCGAGGGAGCAAAGCCTCAGACAGGAGCCCCAGCCTGGTCACATGCACGACCACGACCGCACAAACTTGATCAAACGTCGCGGCGTCATCGAATGCGCGGTCTGATGATACAGCAACGAAGACTGCCGTTCGTGGGGAAGGGCATCCCCTGATACCAACGCGATGTTAATGGAGACTAGACTGTGAAGGTGACGATCTTTGAGGTTGGATAGGCAAGTACATGTAAGCTCGTTTATCTTGAGACTCAAGCTAAGTTACCAAAAATACGTTCAAGTAGGACTGGCCAACGGCTCTAACTTCAACGTCAATGCGATAGGATCTACCGATGTATAGCTACTCGCATTCGTCACCAATGTTCAGCAAGAAATCGCTGCCTTCCGTGTACGTCAGCGGCTCGTCGTGGTTGATCTCGCTCGGGTGGAAGTTGTCGAGGAACTCGAGTAGCACGGCGTGCTCCGTGGCGTCGAACGGAGAGTCGTTAAGTGGTTCCGTCATGGATGCTGCTCTGGTCTGACTGTCTAGAGACGACGACTCGGAATGCGCACTCCCGATGCTGTCTCTCCGCTCTTCCTTCAACTTGCGACGTTCGATCTTCTGGCGGTATTTCTGAGCGTGCGTCATGGTTTGCCGCGTTGTGCGTGTACCGACGTGGTCGGCGATGATTTTCCAGGGCCCAGACGGATACAGCTCCAGCCCTTCGAGGAATCGGTCATGCTCATCAGTTGTCCAGAGAAGACGACTCCTCTCGCTGGGTGGGTCTTGGTGATGCGAACGTCGTCTCCGTTTTGAGCCATTTGTTTCGGCGGCGCGAATGGGGATTCGGATGAGCTGCTGCTGGTCCTCACTGTCGCCTTCGAACAGCTCGCTCTGTACGACGTCCGATATCGTCATGCTTAGTGATTATTAGCTGCAGAGTCCTGTAGTACCGCTGCTGTGTGGTAAGGTGCGCTACCGTGGGTGTGTGCTTCACGGTGCCAATTTTGAAATGAAGACCAAGCAAGCAGATGACTTCGTCTCGTGAGCCGCGTTGCATTTTGCCAGGCGGCCCCAACTTAGTGTAGTGCGCGTACAGCCTAGGGCGTCGTGCCCTTTCCAACCCTGCAGCATCTGAAGATACAAGTCCCTGGCTATTATCCAGATTTATTTCTCGGAGCGAGTGGCACGAAGCCATCGCGAGCTCACTGAATTGATCGGCAACGTCGGACAAAGGAAAGGATGCACCGGGGGATAATCACCCGATCTAAACATGACACTAAACAATTGGGACTAATGAACGGATAACATGCATATTCTTGTATCTAAATGGGTTCTTCAGAAAAGAGGTTACACAACCCATGTACAATTGACTTCTAAAGGAAACACACAACTGTAGCTTGTGTCTTTACGATCGACTAAGAAAGTGGATTTTGAGCAGAAAGTGCCCAGTTCATGTTCATGTGGACCAAATGTACGGATCACGCGTTGAAGCTGGTCAGTCGTCTGTCAATTTTATTGCCGCGGTGACGGACAACCTGCTGCCGGCGGTGCGCACTCGTATTGTGTGGCTTCTAAACTGCTCCGTACGAGTTATGTAGGCCTCCCATCTCGCGCCTCCAGCCCGACGAAAACGGAACCCAGCGGGCTAGGCCACAAATCTTAATCACCATCTTTAATCAAACCTGCTGTTTCGGTCTTTGCGCTGCGTGTTCCTTTGCTGCTGCTACATGTACGCTAAGACGACTGCGATCGCTACCAGCCAGCTGTGTAGGCCCCACAATACGTGCCGCGATCGAGAAGGGTGACACTTAAGTCCGCCTACTCGCCTATTAATACTCATGAGGAAGCCGCTCCGGCCACAAGACGGAACGGTCGTGCGCGCTCAGCTGAGGTGGCGGCACCTGCGTTCAGTACCAGCAGGAGAAGCACTGCTTGCAGGAAAGGCTGTTCATTTTGTTATCGAACTAGGTGTGGGCTTTGGATTATTGCGACATTGATCGATTCAGGTTTGATACCGCGCGACTCTGTTATCAGAGTTACGCGAATATGTTCAACGAAACCAAGAGACCAATTATCACAACGCGACTGCTGAGAGAGAACGGGGTGTGCCAGGTATTCGATGCCTTGACAAACATCGGGTACGTAGTTCAAAGTTGTCTATAGATATTGACGATGAAGCTTTTCGCGAACCAAAGGTTGGTACTTGTATCGTGTAGGTGATGGTGAATTTTGCGTGCGAGATGACGTTGCACATTAAAAAAAAAAGTATCACTACCTTAGATTGGAATTAAAACCGATGAGTGTTTGTGAAGAAGGTATCCATGTAGTTATCTACTAAGCTTGACTACAAATCTCCATGTACAAGTCTCCATTATTGGGAAGGTGTCAATTTGTTCGTAAAAAAATGTGTGAATTACTACTGTCCGCAGCAATGTTGCACTGGAATATGATAAAAAAAACTATTTATTATGGCATCAAAGCCCTGGAATAACCAGAAAGCGTATTCATAGGTGATCTAGACGAAGCACATTACTGGGTCTTCGTTGCGAGCTTCCGATTTCCCATGCTTGGCCTTCTGGCGGTTCTTTTAGGCATCGTTGGGGTTCATCAGAAACTAACGCCTAACATGAACACGCTGTCGCGAGCG
This sequence comes from Phytophthora quercina, assembly GCA_014706105.1. Lineage (NCBI taxonomy): Eukaryota > Oomycota > Peronosporomycetes > Peronosporales > Peronosporaceae > Phytophthora > Phytophthora quercina. The sequence goes on along the minus strand of JACBOW010000016.1, from coordinate 527,861 downwards.
TACAGCAGAGGTGTCGCGCGCTCAATATCGCTTGGCTGAAAGTTGTTTAAGAACTCCAGCAACACCGACAGTTCCGTGGCTTCGTCCAGCAGAGTAGTCGTAGCTTTGGTCATCAATTCAGTTGCAACAGGACTGGTGTCCTCACCTTCTGAGGACGAATCATAGCGGGAAGAGTCAATACCCTTCTTGCGTTCTTTCTGCTTCCGACGCTCGATCTTCTGGCGATACTTCTGGGCGTGCGTCATGGTTTGCCGCGCTGTCCTCGTACCGATGTAGTCTGCAACGGCTTTCCATGGTCCAGACGGGTAGAGCTCCAGCGCTTCCAGGAACCGGTCGTGCTCGTCGATTGTCCATAGGAGTCGACATCTCTCGGTTGGTGGGTCGCGGCGACGAGACCGCCGCCTTCGTTTTGATTTGGGGGCTTCGGCAGCTCGAATTGGGATTCGAATGAGCTGCTGATCGTCGGCGTCTCCTTCGAATAAGCAGCTCTGCACGATTTCTGAAATTGCCATTTTGGTCTGTTGTGTCTACGACGGGGGCAATTTTAAAATGAGGATCAACGTGTTGGTCCGGAGCGCCGCTGGTGAGCCATGTTGCGTGTAGGTACGCTCGTGTCTTGCGATTCGACGTTTGCCCCTTCCAACCGAAACACATGTAAATGCAAGTCTCTGGCTATATGCATATTGGTAGATTGATTTCTCGAGCGATACGCATCCTACACAGGCCGCACAAAACAACAAACACTTGTGACGAAACAGAGGAAGCCTCGTTTCCCAAATAAAAAGCTGTGATATGAAATCTAAGGACGCTATTAAACGAGTGGTAGGCCAGTCCTACGGTAGTGGTTTTGAAGCAATCCAGGTTGCATTGCAACCTCTCATCTTGTGTTGATCAGCCGTACATGGCGAGTCCGACGAATAATACGGAACCCAGCAGGTTAGGCGTTAAAATCTCGTCATCATATGAACTTCTGTGTATGAATACAGCACGCTCGGCCTCGTCGTAGTGGCCTAGCTTACAGCAAACTTTCATCGCACATAGCACCCCGTCCGTTTGCAACCCGACTTGGTATTTGTATCGGATTGGGTTGCAAATCTGACTCAAATGTGCTACCGTGCTTGCAATCCAAGTTGCAAACGGCACCCCATATTTAGGAACAATATCAGCCACGATTTGGAATAATCGTGGCCAATATGCTGCATCTAGACAATCAAGGGCCTGGATTTTCAGAAATACACCCCGGTTGCAAATGGCCTGTAATGTACTAGTACTTATACTTTAAAAAATATAAGTACACAGTAAAAATACATGCACATGTATCAATAAAAAATACTTACATGGTGAAACATACCAGGCAAAAACATATATAAATTGATAGCCAGCAATTATTGGTTACCCGCAAAAATCCGAGGTACATGGATACAGACAACGACGGATAAATCCGGCATCACTGAATGCCATCCTTGAACCTAAACAACGACCGACAAAAATTTCCGGCACAGAATACACTACGAATATGATTGGATAAATCTGGTAAAAATGTGTATAAAAGAAGCCAACAAATCGTCAGATATTACAAAAAAAGAACTTGATTTAGACAGTCACCTCAGGGTACTGAGGGATTGCTTTTTCAAAGCTACGAATTATCGTAGTCTTCGAGATGGCTTCCCATGCAGCAATAGTGGACGCAATTGCACGGAGCCGTTTTTCTTTCGCAGTGCCCCGAATGCATTTAGTACTATGTTGCAACTTTGCTTTCAGTGGTCCCATTACACCAACATCAAGCGGTAGACAAACCACTGTACTGTTTGGTGGCAAGGGGACCACTGTCGCATTAGCTTGCTCTGCCACAATCCGCTGTCCTTCCTCCGATGCATGACAATCGAAATTGTAAAGGAAGAGGACAGTGGGGCCATCTATTTCTAATTTTAAAAGCTTCTCTACGTAAAACTGCCATACGTGCTTGTCCATACACGCACTTTCTTGCATAGCGTAAACTGTCCGTCGGGGTACGACTCAAATTCCACCTCTTTAATCTTGCCTCCACGTACGCCACGGATAATTAAAAGAATCGGTAATTTATCACCTAAACATGCAAAACAAATTACAATCAGTTAGAAAACGGTTTTCCAAAAACAAATCCCCAAAAAAAATATTTACCGTTGTCGCGGACAGTGAGAACCGCTGTCATGCGACCGACGTGCTTATTAGCACCCAGTATACGAGCTGCGTCCTCTCGCCCTCTCTCAGCCCAGTTCTTGATCGGCGGCATGTCGAACCAAATGGCAGTCTCGTCGACGTTCAGCATGCCGCCGTTGGTGTACGAAGCGTACTTCTCCCAATTCAATTGCAAACTTGGCTCGCACTTCTTCAAGTTCTTCGTAGGGGTTTTTTGCGGCTTGCGGCTTTTGCGATGTGAACCGTATCTTAAAAAAATAAAAATAAAAACAATTATTGTAAAAACAGTGTAATTACAGTGCAAAAAAATAACTCCAACATAGGCGTTACCGATTAGCCAAGCGCTGTACCAACCGTTCAAGCGCTAATTCGCCATTGTCTTTTTCACTAAGGTAAGAATCCATCCACTGCGGATGGATCTTGAGCATAAATTCGATCATGCCTGCAGTCGATAGAATCTACATTTTATAAAATCATAAAGCAAATATTAGAAAGAGTCAGGGAATTGATAGTTGCTGTGAAACTTACCGCCTCAGCACGCCTCGTGTCCTTCATGTACGTTAAAAGGTCAGAGATGCCAGGAAATCTTTCCTTGCGTCCCTGGCCTTTTAACGTCTTGGATGTTGCGTGGCCCTTGTAGTTGATGATGGTGTCCGCTTGTTTAGGGCAGCCATGGATGGTCCCACGCGCGATTTACAGCTGGCGCGCTGCATCCTCGATGCCAACCTCGCCGACCACAGCTAAGGCCTGGCGCTTTTGTCGGATTGTATAACTGCGCTCTACGCGCTTGATCTCGCTAAATGAACAAGGATTTAGTGACTGCGATGCTAAGTCTTGCTACGAATCACTCAATGTTTTTCATACCGTAATTGGTCCAGAAAATGAGTAATAAACAATTTTGATTGGATGAAAATATGTATTATTTTTACTATGGAGATCGAAACGTCCCACTCCCGACGCCGGATTTTTGTGTCGCCGGATTTATCCGTCGTTGTCTGTACTTTGCTTGCAACGTCATCTCACACGCAAAATTCACCATCACCTACACGATACAAGTACCAACCTTTGGTTCGCGAAAAGCTTCATCGTCAATATCTATAGACAACTTTGAACTACGTACCCGATGTTTGTCAAGGCATCGAATACCTGGCACACCCCGTTCTCTCTCAGCAGTCGCGTTGTGATAATTGGTCTCTTGGTTTCGTTGAACATATTCGCGTAACTCTGATAACAGAGTCGCGCGGTATCAAACCTGAATCGATCAATGTCGCAATAATCCAAAGCCCACACCTAGTTCGATAACAAAATGAACAGCCTTTCCTGCAAGCAGTGCTTCTCCTGCTGGTACTGAACGCAGGTGCCGCCACCTCAGCTGAGCGCGCACGACCGTTCCGTCTTGTGGCCGGAGCGGCTTCCTCATGAGTATTAATAGGCGAGTAGGCGGACTTAAGTGTCACCCTTCTCGATCGCGGCACGTATTGTGGGGCCTACACAGCTGGCTGGTAGCGATCGCAGTCGTCTTAGCGTACATGTAGCAGCAGCAAAGGAACACGCAGCGCAAAGACCGAAACAGCAGGTTTGATTAAAAGATGGTGATTAAGATTTGTGGCCTAGCCCGCTGGGTTCCGTTTTTCGTCGGGCTGGAGGCGCGAGATGGGAGGCCTACATAACTCGTACGGAGCAGTTTAGAAGCCACACAATACGAGTGCGCACCGCCGGCAGCAGGTTGTCCGTCACCGCGGCAATAAAATTGACAGACGACTGACCAGCTTCAACGCGTGATCCGTACATTTGGTCCACATGAACATGAACTGGGCACTTTCTGCTCAAAATCCACTTTCTTAGTCGATCGTAAAAGACACAAGCTACAGTTGTGTGTTTCCTTTAGAAGTCCAATTGTACATGGGTTGTGTAACCTCTTTTCTGAAGAACCCATTTAGATACAAGAATATGCATGTTATCCGTTCATTAGTCCCAATTGTTTAGTGTCATGTTTAGATCGGGTGATTATCCCCCGGTGCATCCTTTCCTTTGTCCGACGTTGCCGATCAATTCAGTGAGCTCGCGATGGCTTCGTGCCACTCGCTCCGAGAAATAAATCTGGATAATAGCCAGGGACTTGTATCTTCAGATGCTGCAGGGTTGGAAAGGGCACGACGCCCTAGGCTGTACGCGCACTACACTAAGTTGGGGCCGCCTGGCAAAATGCAACGCGGCTCACGAGACGAAGTCATCTGCTTGCTTGGTCTTCATTTCAAAATTGGCACCGTGAAGCACACACCCACGGTAGCGCACCTTACCACACAGCAGCGGTACTACAGGACTCTGCAGCTAATAATCACTAAGCATGACGATATCGGACGTCGTACAGAGCGAGCTGTTCGAAGGCGACAGTGAGGACCAGCAGCAGCTCATCCGAATCCCCATTCGCGCCGCCGAAACAAATGGCTCAAAACGGAGACGACGTTCGCATCACCAAGACCCACCCAGCGAGAGGAGTCGTCTTCTCTGGACAACTGATGAGCATGACCGATTCCTCGAAGGGCTGGAGCTGTATCCGTCTGGGCCCTGGAAAATCATCGCCGACCACGTCGGTACACGCACAACGCGGCAAACCATGACGCACGCTCAGAAATACCGCCAGAAGATCGAACGTCGCAAGTTGAAGGAAGAGCGGAGAGACAGCATCGGGAGTGCGCATTCCGAGTCGTCGTCTCTAGACAGTCAGACCAGAGCAGCATCCATGACGGAACCACTTAACGACTCTCCGTTCGACGCCACGGAGCACGCCGTGCTACTCGAGTTCCTCGACAACTTCCACCCGAGCGAGATCAACCACGACGAGCCGCTGACGTACACGGAAGGCAGCGATTTCTTGCTGAACATTGGTGACGAATGCGAGTAGCTATACATCGGTAGATCCTATCGCATTGACGTTGAAGTTAGAGCCGTTGGCCAGTCCTACTTGAACGTATTTTTGGTAACTTAGCTTGAGTCTCAAGATAAACGAGCTTACATGTACTTGCCTATCCAACCTCAAAGATCGTCACCTTCACAGTCTAGTCTCCATTAACATCGCGTTGGTATCAGGGGATGCCCTTCCCCACGAACGGCAGTCTTCGTTGCTGTATCATCAGACCGCGCATTCGATGACGCCGCGACGTTTGATCAAGTTTGTGCGGTCGTGGTCGTGCATGTGACCAGGCTGGGGCTCCTGTCTGAGGCTTTGCTCCCTCGCAACTCGTTTCGGGGCAGTTGAGGATCGTCTCCGCCGTTCGTATCGTTGTGTGCACTTTTGATTCAAGTGGTGCTCGAGGCGTAGCGCTGCCGTCGCGGTCTCACTTGGCTTTTGTATCGGAAAATCCGTTTTTCAATCAAATTCGTGCGGTCGAGTCCAATTCGGACCGTTTTATGGCGGGGTGTTGTGAAAAACCCACATCCAATGCTTACCCTCGGAAAAAGATCACCTTTTCATCATGGGTTGAAGAATAGAAGCGTCAATATCCCATAGGTGAAATACTCTCACCCACTTCATATCTCTCCAAAGCATTGGGTTTTCGAACGACGACCGCTCTTTCTCTCCCACCCAACTCCTTTTTTTCTATCAAGTGCTCGGCCAGGCTCACCGCAAATGTATCAGGAAAATTTCCACTGCGCCGATGATCGGTTGCCGGCGGTAACAGAGTTAACGTATCCTTCGGTTGAAGAGCCCAACGGCCATGCGTTTAGCACAATGAAGTCAAATCCTCATTCTCCATTTAGCATCGTAGTGCTCACATCGCACAACAAGTGACCCATTTTACACTTCACCACCATGACGATCTCTTCCGTCGTGCAGAACGGCTTCTTTCAAGATGGCAACCAACTGATCCGCATTCCCCCACGATCAGCGGAAAAGGTGACAGCAGTACGACGTCGTGCTCGCCTGGCCCGCGAAAAGTCTAAGAAGCGCATGAACGACCGCAGTCGACTACTCTGGACCACCGAAGAGCACGATCGCTTCCTTGAAGCTTTGGAGATGTACCCATCTGGACCGTGGAAGATCATCGCCAACTATGTTGGCACCCGCTCTACCAGACAAGCTATGACCCACGCACAAAAGTACCGTCAGAAAATCGAGCGTCGTAAGCAGAAACAGCTCAAACTGAGCACAAGTGCCACCGCTAGCATCGCTCAACTTGACGCATTGTTCCCATGCTCACCAACCACAGTTGATTGCATCGATTTTCCCCTTCAGATGGAGGTAACACCGGAACAGAAGACAGTTGAGCAACCGGTTGTCAGTGACGTTGCAGCGGATATCGATGACGTTGAACGTGCGTTGACGATGGAGTTCCTGGACGAGTTCCAACCTCTGACGATGGACTGCGAAGAGCCTCTGTCCGGGCTGGCAGGGTTCTCAAGTGACGACCCCTTCTGGCTCGACATTGGGGCTGTCAGCGCTTCGATCGCTTCTTCTTCAACGGCACCTGAATCACCCGTGTGGGACAGCGAGATCCTCTCGCTCTAAGTAATTTCTTATAACTAGCGCCAAACTCGACCGAGTTACCGTAAGTGTCAGTGTGGGCAAACCCTCAGTAGTACAACGTAGTAGAATACAGTGAAAAGCTTTTATGAATCAAATCAAAGTCGTTTGAGCACAACAAATTGGTTCACAAATCTTCAAAAAGATATTTCCAACGATGCAATCTCGATCGTTGGTAGCCTCAAAGGTGGATCAAATGACAAGACTGATTCATCCGCAAGGTCCTCTAGCATTGTATCTTCCGGTGGAAATTGGCCTTCTATTTGATTTTTATGTGTTTTTTTCCTATAGAAGCCTCCTCTAGCATTGTATCTTGTTATCGCCTACATTTAGTGATGTAGTAGACTAACGATTGCTAGGTATTTACGTATGCCACGGTCTACCCACTTTGCTGCTTCGTGGCCTATTGGAAGTCCTCCATGCCCTGCAGCCACGACTCCACCGTGAGACCTTCGGGGCAGTGTGAACACACCACGCCCAACGCACTCACGTCGTGCACGTTCTCCATGTCGTCGTCGTTGAACAGCATATCCTCGAACGCGATGCCGCTCTGCTCCTTGAGCTGCTTGAAGTGTGTCGTCTTGCTGCCCGGGAACACGGTCACGAAGTCGGCGATGTCGCCCAGTGGTTTCTTGGCAACTGTCACACCGTCCCCGTTGCGAAGCTCCACGTCCATGAGACTCAGCACCGTCTTCGCCGTCTCGATTTCCTCCGTGCGTGACGCCACACCGATCTTCGTGTGGCGGAACTGCGGGTCCGTCTTCAACACACTCAGCACAGAGTGGATCTCCGGGTAGAAGTGAACCTGCCACCCGATAGCGTCCGTGACGTCACCCGTGACCGGGTCCTTGGTGATCTTCTCGTTGTGCAACTCGTCCATGGCAGGGAACCACATTGTGAAGTCGAGGTCGAAGACGACGAGCTGCGGGATGTGCGTCCACTTGCGGAAGACTCTAACGGCGTGGTCAGAGTCCTTGCTCTCGATGGAGCGATTCTTTCCAGGTGCGAGGTCTTTCGGCATTGTTGTTCTTGGTCAAGTAAATTAGAGAATGAAGTGAGGGACTTATTGCATTCGACCGTCGCGTCACGCGACTTTCGACGGTCACACCGTCCAAAGTCTCTTCTATCACATCGCTTATGCGTTCGCCAGAAGATCGCAGCATCGCTCTCCACATCATAATCGCTTGCTCACCATAACTTATAGCATAAGGGGTCGAATGTGGCGAGATTCAAGTTTACCGGCACCTGATGCTGCATCGCCACAGCAGTGGACGCATGTTCCCCGCCTCGTGGTGTTCGACCTCGACTACACACTGTGGTGTCCGTACATTGATGTCTTAAATGGTGGTCCGTTCACCAAGACAGACGACCCTGGGACGGTTCTTGATCACTACGGGGAAGAGTTGAGTCTATTTCCAGAAGTTCAGAAGGTGTCACGACAGACTCGCAATTTGAAGAGACTAAAGTCGCCATTGCATCACGCACGGGGGAGATTGAAGCGGCGAAGGAATGTATGGGGCTTCATAAGTGAATATCAAGAAAGAGGGAGAAAGTGGAGAGATGAAGACGTTAAAGGACGTTGCGAGCTTCGTGGAGATCTACCCGACGTGTAAAATTGCTCACTTTAAGAAGTTCCTGCAGCAGAGTGGGGTAGCGTATGAGGATACGCTTTTCTTCGATGACGAGTACCGTAACGTGCAGGACGTGTCAAGACTGGGTGTCACGTGCCAATTTTGCCGCGACGGAGTGACGTGGAGCTCCTGGCTGGAAGGGATGCAGGCTTACCAACAAGCGAAGCGCAAATAGACAAAGTTGTCAACTTCATTACTAGTAGTAGTTCTTACTGTAATGCTAGACATTTCCTTCTTAGTGCTCACAAAGAGAGAAATAGCGAGAGTTGCCAAATGTGTCTTCGTCGTCCTCTTTAGCTGCTGCGCGCTCTTCCATGAGCTGGAGTCGATGCTGTTTGGCTGCAAACATCGACATGCCACGAGGCAGCATCGACTGAATGTTCTCCCCTACCACATCAACAAGATGAAGCTGCTGAATCATCGTTTGAAGCGTTGGTTCAATCCATTTTTCCTGCTGCGGAGGGATCACCGACGTCGAAGGAATCGTTTTCTCAGGGTCAACGAGGAAGAACGCCAGGATTTTGCGAACTCCAGGCAACGTGCGGTCTTCGAGCTTGAACGGCTGGACTTGGTGCTGTAGCCAGTTGGGAAACACTACACATCGAGACTCTAAGGTCTCCACAGAACCAAGCACTTGCACGAGAAGATCTTCGTTAAAAAGTCCGTAGATTTCAGCAACTCCGTCATCGTCACTCTGCTGGTACGGCGGTTCTTCGACTTCAGCTCGGAATGAAAGGCGGGAATGCGTAATGTTCTCACAGCCAAAGTAGTAGATGCCAGTCCCGACAATTTCCTCCGCTGATGTGCCCTCAATGTGCCATGTGCCGCCGCTATACTCGGGGTTCTCTGGTGTGAGAAGGATTTCAGCAATTTTCACGATAACTTGCACAGTTTTGCCGCGCAGTGATATCACTCTCTCTCCTTGTGGCAGCTCAACCACGGCCGGTACCTTCGGACGTTGTGGCAATTCACGCCAGGAGTCATGGCTTATCATGTCGACGTCAAACGTTGATGGCAACAAGCCTGCCGCTCGATCAGTCAGCATGCGCTCGAACAGCGGCACAAACTTGCCCAAAATTTTTTCAATCGACTCATAGAGATCCGCGTGCTGCTCTGGATGCATGTTATTGATATACGATACGGTACGAACTGCAATTTCACCGTCGTATCCAGGTTCACCACCTTCTGACACTAAGAAATCGGTAGGAATCCACTGGAAATCGGAGTTGCAGCCATTTGGCTTCTTCACAACTTCGGAACCAGCGAACATCAAACGATGCATTTGATCCGCAGGTGTGCTAAATGATGAAGGGTCCAAAGCACAAAAGGCTTTCAGAGTCTGCCCGAAGACGCAGCAAAACAGCGACGGGTGCACCAGGTCTAACACTTGTCCCATTGAGTGGGGATGCCAGTCATTCACGTTGTCCGGTACATTTTCTAGTACTGCTACTTTACTCTTGAATTTCGATGCCATGTCTTGAGGTATCATATTGTCACTGATCCAGACGTCATCGATGCCTGAAAGACAAATCACCACTTTGGCAGGATCTGTATCAGCGTTGAGTCCTTCCTTTTCCGCAATCAGTAGAATAACTTTCATCATGTAAATCTGCACCGCGTTTAGTTCATCATGGATTTTCCCGCAGTGGAGTTTGAGCTTAAATAGACGATCGGTACTCAACAGACCCGATCCGGGAGGAATCGGTAGAGCTTTATCAACACTCACACCACGTCGAACTGCAAGCACAAACTCGGCAGCTCGAGTCTCAAGCCTTTCAAACACTGGGTCTTCAATACCGCGAGCCCAAGCGACTTGTTCCCCAATGGACTCCTCAACCCACTCCTCAATTGGAATCGCACTCAATCTCTCGTGCAGCAAGAGCTGATTGAACGTCCACTTTATAGTAGGATAAGACTGTTGGGAATCCACCTCCTGCTTCAAAGTACGTAACTTTTTCTCTTCTTCTGTCAAGCCAGCCGTATCATTCGTCTCCTGCTTTGTATTATCTTTATCTTCATCCCGTTCGTTCTCCTCAGATTCCATATCGCTGTATTCCTTGTCGGATTCTGCATCCATGCCAAACTCCGTGATGATTCCCTTGAGCCACTCCCTTATCTTGGCTTGTTTCTCAGAGCCATCAGGTTCCTGCAATAGGTCATTAAGATAATCGAGCGGTTCTTGACCGTGTCTCCAATTCACTAACGACTGATCAAACGTCTTGAGTAGTAGCTGTTGCTCTACTTCGTCCATCCATTTCTTGCGGATCTCGGGGTCTTGGGCCTTGATCCACCATCGAGGCTTCTGTAAGATACTGGAGATTGCCTGCTGCACATTGAGCTCCAGCAATGGTCGCGGCTGCATTGCCAAAAACGGTCTTTGGTTATTCTAGTCGGCCCCGAATATTTTCAGCGTGTAGTTCTCTAAATGCTGTGCATGTATTTTGAGCTTTGAGTTCGGATTTTCAGATTTTCAGGAATGAAAGTTGCTGCACACAAAATTATTGGCCTTGAAATGACTAAACTTCTCTTGTTATGCATGTAGTGCTCACTCTAACTTACTAGTACTTCTTAATGTTGGATGCTGGATACATGGAGCACTGGTGAAGTTGCTCTGAAACACTTATAATATTTGCGTGCCCTGGGTGCGTTGTCGTAACGTGCGTAAGCTTAATGAAAACACCATCACTCACAAGCATTGTTGCGGACAATAATAGCGCATTGAGATTGAATACTATGCAGCGAGGGGCTCTCATGCTTGTGACGCTGTTGCACATGTATTCCCGTTCGTTGCAGCTGAGTCTGTCCATTCCTTAGGCTTGTTTCACACTCAAGCAAGAGATGCTAAGACGAACGTGGATATTGCTTGTTGTTCAACACATCTTGGCAATTTCATCAGAATCTGTGGTCACAGACCTGGTGCGTGCTAGCAGTGGAGGAATCTAAGGGTGAAATTGTAAAAATATGTATATTGCAGCCAGTCTATTGGAACAGGAAACAGTCAGATATGCTGTACATGTACTACAGTATCAAGGTTTTATGCCAAGCACGGTACAGTACGTATCTTCAACGAGATTGTTAACACAGTTCACAACTTGCCCGATTCGTGTTCGCGCAGCGCGAATGAGTCAGACATGGCTACATTAGTAAAAGGTCCTGCCACTCTCACTTCTGACTCTCAGATCTCTTTGAAGACTGCAAAAGTGGCAACGGCAAAAGCTCTATCTAGAATCCATTCATTTAAACGCTACATGTAGTGAGGGAACCAGAGTTGTAGTGGTGCAGCAGAAACCACCATGTACGTTGTGTCATCTCGTTTACGCCATGTATCAATACCTGAATCGTGGCGAAGAATAGCAATTCGTCTCATGCACACTCAACACCGATTGCTCTGGCATAGAACTCCATTTTCGACAAGTGGTGAGAACCAGCCGAGGATTCTTCATTTTTGTACAAAGTCCGACAGGCAGATCGTCGGGGAGATATGTGCTAGGATTGAATACTATTAACATGTTTTCATTGCTGTGACGCACTCGCATCATGGACAACCGTGTACCAAGGTGAAGCTTTCCTCATTCGCTAATCCGGAAAACTCTATGGTACGAGCAAGCAAAACGTTCGTTACTATTTTACAACAATTATATCATTCCTATCATGTCATTCCTACAGCAGAGGGAGGTGTACATGTAAGACACAAGTCCTATCGAGTGTATTTCCTCATTCTTAAATTTACCCTGACAAAGACAACAGCTCCAACCAAGACGAACTATCACCATGCCGAAGGATCTCGCACCTGGAAAGAATCGCTCCATCGAGAGCAAGGACTCTGACCACGCCGTTAGAGTCTTCCGCAAGTGGACGCACATCCCGCAGCTCGTCGTCTTCGACCTCGACTTCACAATGTGGTTCCCTGCTATGGACGAGTTGCACAACGAGAAGATCACCAAGGACCCGGTCACGGGTGACGTCACGGACGCTATCGGGTGGCAGGTTCACTTCTACCCGGAGATCCACTCTGTGCTGAGTGTGTTGAAGACGACCCGCAGTACCGCCACACGAAGATGGTGCTGAGTCTCATGGACGTGGAGCTTCGCAACGAGGACGGCGTGACAGTTGCCAAGAAACCACTGGGCGACATCGCCGACTTCGTGACCGTGTTCCCGGGCAGCAAGACGACACACTTCAAGCAGCTCAAGGAGCAGAGCGGCATCGCGTTCGAGGATATGCTGTTCAACGACGACGACATGGAGAACGTGCACGACGTGAGTGCGTTGGGCGTGGTGTGTTCACACTGCCCCGAAGGTCTCACGGTGGAGTCGTGGCTGCAGGGCATGGAGGACTTCCAATAGGCCACGAAGCAGCAAAGTGGGTAGACCGTGGCATACATACAGAGCTAGCAGTCGTTAGTTTATTACATCACTAAATGTAGGCGATACCGGTAACAAGATACAATGCAGAAGGAATTGTTCAGCGTAGCTGGTTGGTAGCGTTGAAGTGAAGATGGCTACATTTTTCGTGGATGGCTACATTGCTGCTTGGTCTCATTTGCGAACTTATCGCCAGTCGTGCGTAACGGTTTTCGTTAAGTTCGCATCGTTGCAGGAAGCCATGCCCCGTGCCAAGTCGAAGATGAAGCTGAAGGCGAAGCGTGCCAAGAACAAGACGTCTGGATCTGGTTCCAGATCACACACGGCTTTCCGCCAATGGGACCACATTCCTCGCCTTGTGGTGTTCGACTTGGACTTCACATTGTGGTATCCAGAGATGTACGAGCTCTGGGGAACTCCGTTCAAGAAGAACTCGACAACGGGAGTCGTTACGGACTGTAAAGGGGAGCAAGTGAATTTCTTCGGTGCAGTTCACACAGTGTTGAGCATCCTAGAGACGGACCCGCAGTTCCGTGATACGACCGAAGTGGCGGTGGCTTCGAGGACGACGGAGCCCAAGTGGGCCAAGACCTGCATGCGACTTATGGACGTGGATATCGGCAATGTGGTTGCAAAAAGTGAAGAAGAAGAAGAGGAAGAGGAGGAGAATGAAGAAGACGAGGAGATGGAGAAGAAGTCGCTGCAGAGCATTATCGACTACGAGGCCATCTATCCACGCAACAAGCGCGTGCACTTCGAACAACTGAAGAAAGACAGCGGCATCCCATATGAAGATATGCTCTTCTTTGACAACGAGTATGGCAATGTGCACGACATCCAGAAGCTCGGCGTCACCTGTGCGTACTGCCCTCAAGGGCTCACCGAGGGGTCGTGGATCCAGGGCATGGAGGCGTTCCAAGACACTAAGAGGGAGTAAACACAGGGTGGTCTAGACTTGATACAGATTTTCCAACTGCAATATATTCACATGTATTCACACTCGATGAAAGCTTGTACGGTAGCTTCGTGCGTGCAGCTCGGGTTGGGCTCCTAAAGACTAATTCCAGATTCCAGTTTCAAGGGTCAAGAATCAAGGTTCGAGATTCAAGGAGCCAATCATATGAAGGCTTATAGCCATTTTGCCAATCAACTGGTCACGATGGCATCGACGAGGCACGTCTCGCGGTGGCGGCTGTGCCGGCCTCCCCAGACGCCCAACAGCGCTGAAACTCCGTCTAGCTCTTCTTCGAATGCATCTGAACCGGTAGCAACAGTTTCAGCTTCTGCTCCTCCTGTGTCGTTACGCTATCTCAATGAGTTTGTGGGCAAACTGCACTGTGCGCCTGCTTTGCTGCAACATGGTTTGTTCCCAGACGCGAAAGAGGTCACGGAGGTAAAATTCAAGTTTACCAAGTAGAAAATTCTATTTGCAATAGTTGTGGTGGTTGATTCATGAAGTTTTCATTGTATTTTGTGATTTGTTCAGAGTATGGCACTGTTTAACGCCGTACGACGTTACATTGAGCCCAAAGGCAAGGAAGCAAGCCAAGAGGAGAGCAGCAAACATGACGGAATCGTTGTCGTTGGAGATGGCAATACCCGTAAGTGCTTCAGTGCTATGAGGTTGTGTGATGATTTACGGGGTTTAACTCTTGAAAGTTTGTTATTGTTGTAAACAGCACGGACGGCTGCTATGCTTGCGTTCCGGATGCGAGGATGGAAGTGTTACAGTGTAGATCCGGCGATGGAAAAGGGGACAAGTGATGTGAGTAGTTGGAAGGTGCTCAGATTTACCTAAGTGAGTGCTGATGTTTTTGTTATTGTGTTTTGTTGACTACAGCGTTCCAAGGGTTGGGCGGACGTGTCGAATCTGGTGGTGATCCGCAATAAAATTGAGAACGTGCGGATTGCCTTGAGACGGGCGATTGTGGTGCTGGTGCACGCCCATGTGACACTGGACCAGGCTCTAAGTGCTGTGCAGGCGGAACAGATCTGCGGTGTGGTCACACTGCCGTGTTGCAACTGGTACGGCCAACAAGAAACTCTCTTTGGACGCGCCCCAGATCTTGTTTATGATGATTTCAGTGTGCTTTCCGATCATCGCGAGGTAAATGGCCCTTGATTTTTGAGTTTGTGTGTAATAGTCTCACTTATTCGATCGTGCTGCGTGTAGATTCGTATGTGGGTTGGCGACAATTCTGTTCGAGGCAGCGGCAACGTGAACATTTCTCATGCGGATCTCTCACTAGCTTCGAGTGTAATGAAGGGTTGTGTCCGCAAGGAACTTGTAGCAACCAGTGAAAATGTGTTTTATACCAGTACGCAGACGAATGTGAATACTTTGGGAAAACGACACGATGGAATCCTCGAGTTTATTGGCGATACACTGAGAGAACTAGTCCGTGATGCTTCCTCCATGAGCCAGGAAGAGTACATGGCCGAGGAACAGACAATCGGCAGCAGTTTACCGCCCGCAGTTGCGTCTCACTTAGGAACGGATACTCACGTTCTAGCGCTTGGTTGGCATCCGCGTCGTTTAGCGGTGCGCTTGCTGCTGCGCGATGGATACAAGAACGTCTACACCATTTCGCTAGCTGAAGAGTTATCATTCAGTGTTGCTGACAATGGCGAACGCGGCACCAAGACTCTGAAACTGCAGCTCCACAAGTGTACTGCCGACCTGGATGTCGAGTCCGGAACTGAAGGAAATGAAGATGAAAGCGTAAAGTTCGAGCCTCGCGGCCACTTTATCCTCCAGTCCTCCGTCGCTCTTCCTCGTACCGACACGCGCGGTAACGACGCGGAGGAAGAGGAAAAGGTCACGGTGACATTTGAAAACGAAGGCTATCCGACTCCCCCACTAGCTTGTGTTTTAGATGCAGGCTTCATTTTCCGAGGTTTCCGCGGTCGAAAAAAGAAGAACCCGTCATTTTTCCGCCAACTATGCGCTACACTGGGTCAGCTCGTTTTCGCATGTGGTAGCCCCGTCACTACCAGCCGGAGTGCCTCGTTAATTTGCCTAACTCCCCGCAAACAGTGGCGTAAGAAGGAGTTCTTGGCACACACGGACCTGGACTATGATGTCCAGTCACTGATAGCCACCAGGAAACAGTTCCCAGGGACACCAGTGTACGTCTACTGCTGCTTCAAGCGGCAAAAGCTTTCAAGCATTGCAGCACCTGCTACCATCGAAGAGTCTGTCAAGGATGAAGCTACAGACGAAAGCACAATCGCCCGAGATGCTGCTCTTGAGTCGTGGCTAGAGTTGGAGAAGAAGCTTAAAGCTCGACAGTCCGAGCTTGGCAGCCAGTTGTTTGTTATTGACAGCCCAGAAGCACGAGTGATGGCAGCGCAAGACCAAGAAAAAGCAGTGGCTGAAGTCCGTGATACTGCTGTAGAGCCCCGAAAAGTGTACGTGCAAGTCACCGGAGAAATTACGCGTGTTCGTCGGTTTAGCAACGGCATGGCATTCCTCTCGCTCGAGCTTGGGAGGGGATACGACAAACCACTGCAGGTATTCTTGCAACGCGATACACTGGACTGGTCTTCATTGGTATTTGCTAAGGTAGTGAGTCTTCTTCGAAAAGGAGACGAGCTGGTCTCGATCGGGTTTATGGCTCGCAACGCTCGTGGACACTCCATGTTGCTGGTAGAAGCGCTGTCTTTGGCTCGTACTGGTGAGTACGAGGCTTACAACTAGGTGCAGCACTGCTAGAGGACGATAGTTAGCTACAGATGAAGAAGGAAAACAACAGTGCTGTTTCATGAACACTCGATTTGGTGGAGGAAGCTTGAGGACATCATGTCCTAGTTCACTTCATCTCCTAGACTTTTTGCAGGTTGGGGTTGGAAGAAAACACGAGCTCCTTCCAGTCCTCCAGGGCGATATCCATCGTCTCCTTGAGAATCTGCTTCTCCATGATGAGCATACGTTGGACATACACCTTGCGTGCCATCTCTACATCAGCTTCATCCGATAGTTTATCAAGATTAACTTGGTCTTGCTCGATAGTTGTCGGGTACTGCTCCAGAAGCGTTTTGCATGTCGAAACAACAGCACGTGTAAAGACAAACTCGTTCCTGAGGCTCAGGATGGGTCGGTCTTCTTTGGAACTGCTCTCTTCCTTCGGCGTTAGAAGTTCTTTGAATCGCGAGAGTTCGGCACCAGACAAGAGCTTCATCTTTAGCGACGTCGAGATGGTATCATCAATTTTAGAGCTGCCGTAGAAGATAGCATACGACGCGTTAACGGTCTCGTTCAGCTCAGTCTGTAGCAAGTAGCTCTTCAAAGCGGCTAGTGCATCACTGGGGTCTAGCGTCACAGTGAGGTCTAGCTTGTCCAGCTTCGGGGAAGCTCGATCACGTGCGAATCCGTTGTTCAGCATAAATTGAGCCGATGACTTGCCTGGCATCGAGAGACGAACCTCCTGGCCCTTAGCGTACGGTGTCGAAGCGTACACAACTAGTCGCTGTGTGCTTGAATCCACTTCAATGTGCGTCGGAGAGCACATCTCGTTACCATTTTCATCAAGATCCGTGCAGATTCCGATTGTGTGTAGAATCGGAGCCAGCACAACTTCCTGTTCGTGTTCTCCAAACGGGAACGCAGAGGCCCACACGACGCCCATAGCCCAGCGGAACTGCTCCAGTGTGAAATCTTCCTCTTTGAAGATCGGTGGGTTAACAGCTTCGCGTGAGGTCAAAGGCTGTAGCAGAGCGTCGTAGAAAGCTTCGACAGCTTGAGCTCTTCCAAGCGTAAATCGCAGCAATTGCGACCCTTCCAACTCCTTCATTTCTTCCTCCGAGTAGAACAACGTGCTGTTGATTGCGTCGACCGCCGGTAGCGTCGACACAAACTCGGAGAAGTTGGACGCAGCTCCAAGTGTTCGTTCTTCCAGCAGATGCAGCCCTAACGTAATCGCCGGTGGCAAGTCTGGATTCACCTCCAGTAGCAGCCCCACTCTCCCTCTGGTAGCCGACGTCACACTCATGACCTTGTCCATTGGAAGAGATAACAGTTCATCTCCTTCTGCCACATCTTCCGTCGTCACATACGCCATGCCACGACCAAAGTTGAAACCTTCGGGCTTCAGCACCGTCGACATCAGAATTGTCGACTTGACCTTGGCACTCCCCAGCGGTCGGATGTTGACCCCCATTGGCTCTCCGTCTGAGAACTTTGACCGACCTTCAAGAACCGGTCGATCTGAACGTGAACCACCCCACTGAGCTTTGGACTCTGGGTCCAAGTCGAATTCCACTTCAACTTGAGGTCTCGCAGCGACTACCTCGGCACTGGCATCAATGGACAACGTTGATACTGGATGATTATTGCCAATCAGCAATAACAGCGATACAATACTGCATAAAGTCTTCATCTTCGAGTTACACTTGCCCACTACAGATACCTTTCACGAATGACCAACCATTGCCACGCATGACAAGCATATCTTTCTATAGATCTTAAAAGGACGCGAAAAGATACAACAGTGTACGATACACTATCTGAGGTATAAATTATGTTCGATAAAAAAATCCCGCTCCCGCGCCAAATCACCAGTTATTCTCCCCGGGGTTCGGGACAATGGCTGCCACGAGTAAGCTTGATCACCTGCAGCGTCTGAGCGCCGAGGGTAAGTCTATGGAGCTGCAGACAGCCATCACACAGTGCTCGTGCAAGGAATTGCGCGGTTTCATTGGGCTGCTGGGCATCCCCGTGCGCAGCAAAGATTACGCAATCTACAACAACAAGGCGGGGTACGCGGACCTGTTATCCCAAATTTTGACTTGCAAGACACTGACGGTTACTTCGACCAAGACGCGGAAAACCAAAAATTGCAATTTGAGACTGGTTAATGTGATTTTTGGGGAAATTCTTGCGACAATTGTGGATGCGATGAACGCAGAGCTGCATCAAACGGCGCTGGATTCGGACCAAACGGCAGAGAAAAACCCTTTTTGGGAGAAAGTGAGGGCACAATTTAGTACTTCCTTGGCGGAATATGGCAGAATTGTGTTCCAAGATAATTGTTTTGAAGAATTCAAGCTGAGCACGCCTGTGCATCATTCTAGTGAGAAATTGTGGAAAATGTGGCGAGATCTCTGCTCTGCCTACACGAATGCCGCTGCTCGGTTCGAGAGAAGTGGAGATCCGGATTCCGAGTTTTTCACTTTTTGTCGGAATCGAGTGGATGTTTACTACTTGAGGTGTTGGCTGAACGTCAAGCCGCATTTGCTGGTAAGTGTCAATGGGAAGCTGCCTGGGGTTGCTGCTGAAAGTACAAGTTCGTCGACCGGGACGGTTGTTGAGAACGAAGACGTTGGTGAGGGGAGTGCTGGAAATTCAAAGAAACGGAAGAGCGACGTTCAGCTGAATGTTGAGAAGACGGTGACAAGGTATGAAGCGGCGAGTCGAACTGAGCAGCGTGCACAGTTGATGAAGTCGATGAAGGAAGCTTGCGAGGTTTTGAAAATGGTGCGCGAGATCGAGCTGGGAGCTGAGGTCGAAGAGGTCGTACGTAGCGAGCTGGCTACGTATGCGAAACGGTTGAAGAGTTTTCAAGAGGAGGCGGAGGCGATGCTTCTCTAGCATTTGACCTGTGCGAGTCTAGGATCCTCTTTGTACAAAGTTACATGTACAGTGTTGATTTCAAAGCCACTCAGAAAAGTCGACAACTGGATTTGATATCACTGGTCAGTATTTCTTTTTCAAACAAATGGGCAAATTTTTGAGTAAAGAAATCGTACCGAAGTAGATAACACGATACGTTAGAATCACGAGAAGCCAGAACATGAGTTGCATTAACATCGACGACATTTGAGTCTCCAGCACGAAACTAACTGGTACTTCGAAAGTACAAAATATGAATTCCACAGTTTCGTGGTAACTGCAAGTACCACGAATGACATGAATTCCAGCAGAGCATAGACGAACATTCGAGAAACCATTCCCCCGACATTTCCCTTCTTGGCACCGATCATCTCCGCAAGCTAGGTAAATGATTATGATTAAAATGAAAGTCCTGTCGACGATCGGCACAAAAATTCGGCGCTTGAACGAGCAATAGCGAACATCAGTTTCGAGGTTATAGCGGATTAAATTTATTGGTGCAATTCTCTAACCTGTTGCTACCACCTTTTCATTCAAATTCCAGCAGAGAGAGGGTTTTGTCAACGAGGTTAAATGCAAAGTGTCAACCCTTTATTGCTGAAATTTTTGTGGAGCGGCCCGATTTGTTGGTGAATAATTCTCCAACAAAAAACGATTTGTGGCGTGTTTATCACGTGAGCTAAAAATGGATAGATCGATTTAAAAAAACACTACGAGACGTGCGATAAGTCGATACATTTCTTGTATCCAGGCAACGACGCGTTCCCGATTCATCGGTCGCTGCAGCATTTTCCTGGATACGTAAGCTTCTGATCTCCCGATGGATAAAAATCTCTAATGTCCTCTACATGATGCAGCTAGCTCACTATGGAGGCAAGTTTTCCGTCGAACGTATGTTGGCATTCAAAGAATACACTCGAAACACCTCCTTAACTCGAGTGCTGCTGGTAATTTCAAGTCCGCCAATTTTCACTGTTGTGGTCTTACTTTTTCAAGAAAGTGCCCCACTTCAAAATCCGTCCGAAGGTTGGAAAGCTAACTGGTTTTTTTGGTTTCGTGTTGGCGTACTGGGGACTGCAAATGCTCACGAGGCAATCACCCAGGTCCCATCTTGGCTGAATGTTCCAAGTTTTTCAACAAGACAGATCATAGTTTTTAGCGTTTGCACTGTACTTGGACTTGTTGCTGGTGGGCTGGCAGTGGCGGAGATCTAGGTGTTCCCAATTCCATTCTTTCTGCTCTCATTGTCGTTAGTGTTATCTGCTCTTCTTATTGGTTTAATGCGGGTTGTGGCTGGAGGTCCAGCATTTCGACTAATATTTTCGAGAAAGGAGGAGTTGAGGCAATTGAATAATGTTGCGACGCTGGAGACGCTCATGTGCGCCGGGTATCCAGCATACCAAGTGCTCTTCATGAAAGCGAACGGTACTCCTTATGAACGTCCAGTGATATTGCTGTTGTCTGTGATCAAACTTGTAATGAAACGAATGTTTCGATCTGCTGCGGCTCATGAAGAAGACACGATACCCAAGTTGGTTATATTCACGGTGGATTTGTTTAATTCATTTTACCTAGCTACGTTCATGCAACATTTGGCCACGATGACGTTGGTGGTAGTGATGGTCGCTGATATCGCAGATTCAGCGATAGAACTGCGAGAGCTTTATCTGAGAACGCAACGTATCCTAGCGCGCCTGAATGAACTACAGAAGCCTATCGACAACAGTGAAAACGTTTTAACGGCCGTTCGAGCTCTACTACGTAACTTGGATTCGCTTCGAAGTACAATACACGTGGAAAACCGCGTACGTTCTTGTATATCCCACAATTTGTCAACCGAGAGCACAATATAGTTGGACAAATTGGACACTTATTCAACATTCGGATCATCAGCGAGCTTTAATCAGACCTCGCAGGGCAAGACACAAATGCCTCCACATTTTGCATCTGTGGTTCCACTCCCTGGTCGCGCTGTTTCCCTGCAGTTGTTCAAGCTTGGTGCGCTAAGCACCAGCACGCCTAACACTATTAAAACTGCTGTAGACTCCACAAAAGAGTCTTCCCGTCTTCTGAAAAGTAAAGCGCCAAACCACCGGAGCACCGCAAAGCATCAACATCATCCCGCTTACAGAGCGTCTGTCGTCGTGGTTGCCAGCCCAGTCGGTTTCCGAATACGCGACGAGCTCCGTTCCAACAATTCGTCGTACACGATGCCGACGTTCTTTGTCTTGACCAGGTATCTTACCACGCGTACCGCTGAGAGACTGGGCAAGGTGCGGTGCCGAACGTCGACTACGAACATTGCTAGCATCCTACAAGTGTCACTGGAAGTTCTGTTTGCCTCGGAGTGTCTTGTTCTAACTGAATACGTCATCATACCTATCATTTACGGGCTCTTTATCTTGGCCACAGTTCATCTGCCTAGCCCGCAGTATCACAGTGAAATGGATGGTGTCACGCTCAACAATATCGGCGCCATGGTATCTAGGATGTTTGCCTACGCACTATTGGAACTGATATCCTTCGTCGTGCTGGTGTGGATAGCAAAGCGGTATTGTGGCATTCAAGTTTTATACCAACTGGCGTTTGTTTTGGAAACGGAGGTGGCATTTGTGCCATCCAAGTTGGTACTGTGGATATTGTACACGTTAACCTACCGTGTCACTCATTTCGGTGATGTAAAACTTGAGGCTATTGTTTTGTTGCTGCTGCTAACAATTTGATGATATTTCATTGCAGGCTGTGACTTCTCTTTCCAATTCGAGTGGATGAAGAACCAACATGGCTAGTAGGTAGCACAACTACACTGGTCATCGCGAAGTATTAGTCGGGTAAAAGTGCCTATTACTGTCTATCCAAAATATTATAGAACCATAGGTCCAATAGCGTACGAGACCAGCAAAATGTTCCCATTATTATCGTGGCACGGCGTCCCACCATACCCTCGTGATTGCCATAGACTAGCATTTCACTACGATCAAGCCAGACGTTCGACGTTATCACGGAACGACCTGAAATACAAGGTGGAGACTTGATAGAGCTGTCTTGTTCGACTTGATAGCAAATGTAGCAACGATGCTCCATCCAACATTTTCACCACTTTAGAATTTCCTCAGTCGGAATCACAATGGCGCCGCAATTCACCACGCAACTCAACGGCTCAATGACTTTCTCCGCTAGTTTGAGTGCTTCCGTGAACACTTCAGCCAATGTGACAACCAGCAGAAACTATCGACCTCTACTACCTGAGAAGTTCACCGACCAGATCAATGGCCCTCCTCCTCCACTTATTTTGTCAGTGGAAGAAGCTGATCAACTCGAAAACCTCGCGGATTCCGTCATGACCCAGACTCTCGATGACTATTTGCACTTTCGAGACACTCGTAAGCGTCGACTACATGATGAACAGTGGAAAGAAGTTCGTCGTCAAGATAATCTCGTGGCATTCAAGGAACGTGATTCGTGGCGTCAACAGCACCAAACTTTGAGTACACCTGATGGACGTCTTGAACCCGTGCTCTGCAAGACATCAGTACCTACGTTACTAGTACTTGGTGCACTTCAAGGAACTCTGGACGATGAAATGTATGGAATGCACATCGACAGTGACAACGCAGCTAAACTTCGCTCCTCGTACATTCATGACCAAGTCAAAGATTTCCGAGTGTTGACGCGTATTCGAGGAGCTACCAAGGATGATCCTTTCCGCTTCTGTGGAGTTACGTGGATGGATTTAAGCAACAATGGCTATGGTCCATTTGCTAAGAAACGTGACTATTGTGTGGTGACGTCTATGGGGATTACTGAGACTGCACGTGGTGAACGTGTCGGCTACTACGTCGTTCACTCTGTCGATGTGAGTTCCAATGGACCGATGGGTAGAAGCACACAACTTGGACTTGGAAGCAATGGTGACACCATCAACAGCAAGTTTATTCGTGCAAAAGGTTCCATGTGCTGGCTCAAATGTGAGTTACCGAATGGAAGTGTCGAACTCTACATGCAAGGATTCTTTGCACCGATGGGAAGTGTTCCGGAATTTGCAGTGGTGAACTCAGCTTTGAATGCTGCATTGGGACTCGCACAGACCAGCGATACAGCATACTCTAAGAAGATCCGTTGGATGCTGCGCGATTCGGTGCGCTCAACTCGTCGGTAAGTGTCTGGAATTGCTACTGCTTTTAAGGTTACCTACCATAAGTTAACTGTTTTGTAACGTAACAGACTGGTATCACCATCGACCGAGGATTGTATCGGACATTGTAAATCACATTTCGGTGTGACTAAAAAGCGGAAACTTGGATGTTGCATCGTCTGTCGAGCGGTAAGCTTTACGTGTCTTTCGTATGGTTGATTATCGATTTCTTACAAACTTTTGGTATTGTTTGATCTACAGCTCGTGTGCAATTCATGTCGGACCACACGCAAAGTGACGGTGGATGTGGCGGCGGATAGTGTCGTGCAACAAACGCGTTGCTCTATTTGTTTCTTGTGTATGTTGGATGCCAAACAGACCAGCGCCGTGATCTTCGCTGAAAGAGAGATGCTGATGGCGCGTGCTCGTAGTAACCGAGCACTCAGTACCGAGACGTACGAGTACATTATGTGAACAAGGTCGACTCGAATGAAGAGCGACTGAAGTCTCCTTGTGCTGACCCTAGTGGTAGTGACGATGAATTATACGTTGAAGTACCTGATCATTGATTCGTGTAGGCTTTTCCGTACTGTACCACCATTCCACCTTCTGCAAGGCATGAAAGGAGGTGGCACAGGAACCCACGAAACCTGCGGTTGTTGTCTGCACGACCTCAAAAGTGCGTCGTACGTTTGGATTGCGGAAGAACGACGATACTGTAGCACCGTCGAAAGGATGAATCGAAGCGAACGTAATGCCGTTCACGGCCACTTTTTCGTGGTGATCACCAGCAACACTGTCATGGCCAAAGTCTACAGCTGGTATTGCAGCAAACGTCTTCATCATCTGAGCAGAGAGGGATGTAGCCCGTTTCGTGTCAAGCGTAGCTGCTGGCCATATATCTTTGTAATTCAATATCCTATGTAAACAGTAACTATCCAGTTTGTAATTTGTAATTTACAGACATGATAATGCATATTTGAAAAGAAATACCTGTAGTAACAGATTGTTTAACAAATATCAGCTTAGACCGTTCAAGTTGCCGTAAAATGGTCAGCGACGCGCTCCATGTTCACGATGGACCTGCCTAAGGCGGAAGCGAAAACATCGTCTTTCCCGTCAAGACGAAACACTCTCTGGATCCAAACATTTCTTTAAGACTTGACAATGGACGAGAATCCATGCAAACAGGCCGGAATTTCGGTTCGGATTGCCGAAATGCAAAGTAGCCGCAACTGATCGTCGGAACTGGAATTGGCCTTAGGCGCGTGCCACCTAGGTGGAGATTTTCGGTCCCAATGTATCACTCACTTTCGAATTGGCTGAGCGCCTCACAGACCTGCAAACCGTGAAGAGAAACATGAGCAGTTCAATGTCATCTGAACGAGTAACTCAATCCACTTCCTCAGCACTGGAACGTCTGTACCTTTCACAAGAAGAAGCTCATCGACTCGATGATCTCGCCGACCAAGTGGTGGTCGACACTGTCGAATACTACGACAGATTCCGATTTACCGAAAAGCGAGTTGTTGATCCGAATGCTTGGAAAGATGTCGGTCATCGTGACAATCTGATCGTCTACCGTGAAAGATCAGGTCCCCGACCAACATACCCGTCGATCCGAGCAATGGACGGAAGTTTACAACTTGTTCCGTGCAAATCGGCACCTTCCGTCAAAATCGTCGGAATGCTGCAAGGTACACTGGATGACGAGATGTATGGCTGTTTTGTAGACAGCGACGACGCCGTCAAGATGAGAACGGCAGTTGTAGGAGATGCCATGGAGAACTTCCACTGGTTGGCTACCATCGCTCAGCCGAGTCAAGAAAATCCGTTCCGATTCTGTGGTGTGGCACGTTGCAAATTGGGTATGTCACTTCCTCTGGCTAAAACTCGTGGTGCTTGTCTAGTTATTTCAATGGGAATGACTACGACGCAGCATGGAGAACGGATGGGTTACTACGTCCTGCACTCCGTGGATCTGTCGGAGCCTATCAACAACCGCAGCTATATCCGAGCAAAGTGTTCACTTTGTTGGCTCAAAACGGAACTGCCAAATGGGAAGGTCGAATTGTACATGAAAGGGTTCGCAGCACCAATGGGTATTGTGCCCGAGTTTGCTGCCTTCCCTGTATTGGTGAACTGCGTGCTGGGTGCAGGTATGACCAGCGACGCAGCGTACTCTAAGAAACTGGCGTGGATGATTCATGACGCTGGTAAACACGGACATCGAACACCTCCTCCACCTATGGACGAGTGTGTTGGACGATGCAAGAATGCATTTGGAGGACCGAAGGGCAGTGCAAACTTTCGACGATGTCTTGTGTGCCGCAAACCAGTGTGCAATACGTGTCAAGTAGTGCGCAAGATCCCGGTTGATGTCACGGATGGTCATGTCAACATGAACAAATGCAGCGTCTGCATTCTATGCATGCATCGAGCGAAATCGTTGAGTGCAGTGGCATTTGCTCGACGTGATTTGCGCTCGAAAAACTGGAAAAGTGTGGATGCAACGAGGACATCGATCACCAGCAGCACCGAACGCGAGGTTATGCTGACGCCCAGCACTGAGCAAGCATTTTACGATACGCACTAATTCTTGATGCGAAGTTCATGTACACAGAATTTCGATCTACCTCGAAGTAATATATATGTGGCTTTGAAAAAAATGTGAAGAATATTCTAAAAAAATATGTTTTTCTTATTTTTGTTGTCAGCTAGATCGTTAGCCCAATAAATAAGGAAACGATGTTATCAACGCCAGCAATAACCCTGCTGTTACGCCTGATGCCAACGTCAGCTGAAGTTGGTTTGTGCTATCAATACACACTTACATCGCCAACTTTGCAGGACATTACCGATGATGTTCGGTCGGTTTGAGTCAGCAAGTATCAGGTCTGTGGCATCGACACCATCTCTAGCACAACCGACGACAACCAAATGCTTACGTAGCCGAATCACAGAAGTTATCGATGCGTGGCTTGCGTTACATCTTGAACACTACGGAGGAAAATACTCGATTGAGAGGATGCTGGCTCTGGAAGAATACACCCGTAAAACACCGATACATCGAGTATTTTTTGTCACAATCGGGGTTCCTCTTCTTGTAATTGCGCTAGTTCTTTGTCAAGAGAGTGTTCCGCTTCAAGATCCGGCTAATGGGTGGGAAGTAAACTATGGTTTTTGGGTCCGTGCAGGGTTGGTTGGTGTTGGTCTCGGTAATGCAGCTTCAATCCAGATTGGATTTTGGCTGGATGTTCCTCCACTCACGTTAAAGCAGATAATTGGATATTGTGCGTTAATGGCATTCGGCTACATCACTGCTGGGATGTTGATGGCGAAATTCTGGGTATTTCCAGTCCCATTTTTCATATTCAGCCTCGGTCCTGTGACAACTACTGTCATTCTGGCGTACGTACGACTTGTGGTTGGAGCACGTGGCTTTCGGCAAATATTATCTCGACGACATCAGCTACGTCGTCTCAATAAGGTCGGGACGGTGCAAACTATCATGTTCATTGTATATCCAGCTTACCAGCTACTTTTCACCAAAGCAAGTCATTCATTATACGAGGTACCAGTTCTCACGATACTTCCGATCGTCCGACTGGTGCTGAGATTGATGTTTGCATCCGCGGCTGCAGAAAAAGAAGACATGATTCCTGTTCAAGCAGTGTTTACAGTCGATTTCTTTGATGCCTTTTACTTTGCATCGTTCATTCAATCTGTGTCCACGATGACACTAGCAGGTATCATGTTTATTGATCTTCTCCAGACGGCAAGCGAGATATATGAACTTCACCATCGAACTCGAAGGATATTGTCCAAATTGAATCAATTACCAGGAATTGTGCTAAACAATGTCAGAAATCTTCTCGTGGCCGTTCGAACACTATGCGGTAATATCGATACGCTCGATATGCGAATACCAAAGCGAATTCAAATTCGTTCATGTATTTACCATCAATTGTCGGAAGAAGGAAGAACGCTCCTGCGTAAAATTGACAGCTATTCGTGTACTAGATCATGCCTCGATTCCTATCAGCATAACTTGAAAACCCTGTCACGTACTGCAATGGTTGTTTCAAATGGCGGCCAGAGTTCAGGTTCAGAGTGGTCAAAATGCTGTTTCTGGGGGAAAGTTGCAGTCGGCCCAGTGATTTTAACGACGCTTCCGCCTTCTTCTCCAATGAATGAAGACATCGTGGCTGCAGTCGCTCCGAAACACTCACGACGTAAACAATCAGTAGTGAACGCTTCGGCTGTGCTACAGGAAGTGTTGGAAGTGTTGTTCACTTCCGAGTGTCTCGTTCTCTCTGAGTATATGGAGGTGATTGTTCCTTGTGTATATGGAATATTTGTTTTCGTAATGGTGCAACTCCCAAGCGCACAATATCATACAGAACTGGTTGGTGTTGACAGCAGCAATGTTACCAGCATAGTTTTACGGATTTTCGCGTACGGCTTAATGGAGTTCGGGTCATTTGTTGTCCTTGTGGTCACTAAGAGAAGTATTTGTGGAATTAATGCGCTTTATCAACTCGCGTTTGTGTTGGAAACGCAAACGCTGTTCGTTCAATCGACACTCATGATGTGGATACTGCTGACCTTGACATACCACGTGGTGCACTTTGGTACGTTGAATTTTGTCACAGGCAGAGATTAATGTTTTTGTGTTCTAAGTTCTCTTTCGTCTGTGTTGTTTTAGGTTGTGACTTCTCCTTCCGGTTTGAGTGGGTTATTTGATTCACGAAAATGGACATGTATCTCCACTTCAACGTTTCCCCATCCATGGCAACCAAAACAACGCTTTGAATTTCAAGGTTTGAATCAATTGTAACATCGATGCCAAAGGTTGTAAAAATAAACTATTGTTTTATCCGCCGTGCAAACATTTTCCTGCAATGTGGTACTGTCCAAGGTGTTGAAATTTAATTTCTCAACTGCTGGGTATTGCAATATTCGACTACTGAAGTTACCTGTTGTGGTAAGACCCACTCACCAATATTTGCAACATAGAATGGGCAATCGACCAACTTGCGAGCAACTTTACACCCAATCCCTAACCCACCTATACCCTGGATGGGAAGCGTATTTGGCAAGGTTTAGCACACCGCGCGAAGACTTCGCTTCGCACGTCGATACTAAACCTTGCTTGGTCAAGCCCGTCCGTTTGACCCTAGTCTTGCAGCGCTGCGCGCTGGGCTTGATCTCGCCTGCCTTCCGCAGGCGAATTTTGCCATTTTCAGGGAATAGGGTTAATAGCATATTTATGTCGAAAATATTGGTGAACGTAGACACTTCCTTATATTTAAGGTCCTCTGAAGTTACACAGGAGATCCCGCCGCATGTGTTATCTCTTAACAGCTTTTGTATTGTGGGTTTTACTCAAAAATTTTATGCGTGGTTGGTCGAAAAACGCGCGCGCAAGCCATAAGTACGAATCGTACTTAGATGGAGATCCCGAAACCATATGTTTTTGCTTGTGCGCGATTCGTGGTTTGGACATGCGGCCCGATTTGGCACAATAGCGAGTGCTTTGGGCAACTTCCCCTGATTTGACGATCCCATAAAATTTCGAGAGCTCGTACTGAAGGGTGTTCTTCATCGAGGGTCCTCTACAGGATCGCGATCTTTTTTGCGATTGACAGATGGATCAGAAAATGTGTTATTGTGTCTGTGGTGTATTGCAATGCATAACTGCGATCACGAGCGGTATTTCAGTAGTTGGTTCTAGTACACGTCACTATTGCAGTATAAATGTTTCGGATATAGCATGATACTTGTAGAGTACGGTTAAGTATTCAATAGGACAGGTTAGTTTAGATGTATACAAATAGTAAGAGCAGATTAGGATGGTCTGTGGATGCTTCGAGAAGCTTCCAACCATCCGAACTGCGGGGGCGGCAAACCACTCACTTCTCGATTCGGCCGTCCCCTCCAAAGCAGTCCTCGCTTCTTTCTGTTAAACCGGTAGCACTTGTTGGTCCCAACAACCTGACCACAAGGAGCCCATGCCGACGAACGCCCAACTACAAGCTGAGACAGCTCGACTGAACCAAGCGATGGCAGACCGCACACGAGTGCCTAACAATCTGCCCAAGTTCGCCGGCAAGAGAGGGAAGGCGTGGGTGAATGGCTGTTCCAGATCGAGAACGCCTGTCGCATCAACAACATCGCCATCGAAGACGCAAGCACGCGCTTGCCCGGAATCGTCGGGTCGGCGATGGAAAAGCCGGCTTCGGGATGGTTCCTACACTGGTCATCGACGACGCGACGTGAGGAGCACACGTGGGGGATTTTCCGTGAGCATGTGCTCTAACACTTAGAGGCGTCGAACTACCAGGCTGTTCTGCGTGAGAAGCTTCAGCGCCTCATGCAGACAGCGGACATCGAGGCGTACAACGGTGAGTACTCAGCTCTCATCTTTCGAGTCGAAGGCATGAGCGTACTCGACCAAGTACTGTGCTACGCAAACGGCCTCGAGCCCCGCACGCGTAGCTACGTCAAGCTCGAGAATCCGGAGACGCTGAGCGAGGCTATGGACCTGGCGGTCAAGTACGAAGTCAACCCCTTCGTGGAGGACTCTCGTGACCGCCAAGGTCGCCACGATAAGCCAAAGCCGTCTCGCGAACCAACCCAAGACAACGGGAAGACGTTCAAGGGGAAACCTTTCCGTGGAAAAGGCCGCTTCAAGCCTAGATCAAAACCCAAGCGTGCTGAAGGCCGCACCTGCTACTTCTGCAAGAAGCCCGGTCATATCAAGGCCGACTGCTTCGCGTGGAAGAAAGAACAAGCTAAGCAGGGAAACGAGCAACCGCGTCAGTGAATGAGGATCCTGGCGTGGCCGAGAGTGTAACCAGAACACTAAAGTTTGAGAATATCAGCCTTAATGTTCTGTGTGAAAAATCTCTAGTCTACAAGTCACGTCCGTTGTTCTCTGTCTCCGGAGAGATCAACGTCGGTGATACAAGCATGACTACACAAAACATGTTGCTGGACTGTGGAGCTACCACGATCTACGTGTCAAAACGTTGGGTCGAGGAGCACCAGCATCAAACGACAAAGTTCGGCGACAAAAGCATCCGAGTCGAGCTTGGAGACAACCAAATCGTAGAGGCGGAGCTGGAAGTTCTGCCTCTCAGCATCACGGTGTCAGGGCTAGACGAGGCGTACAAGTGCGTCGCCGTAGTCTACGCGATACCCGATGAATTTGACTGCATCCTTGGAATACCATTCTTCGAGGACATGCAGCCGCAGATCGACTGGAGAGGTCGGCGGGTTAAAGGAACGAATATGAAGATGCTGCATTGGGAACGGTCGGGGGAGACCTGTGGACCGATCGAGGAAGGCGGACCGGTGATTGCCTCCGGGCTTTGGAGATCTGTCGAGGCGAAAGGCCTTTCGGCGAAAAGACCCGATCCCTGTTGAGCCGCGCTGGAAACGGATGTGAAGTCCGCGGTTGAGCCCGTTCACGACTCAGTGCAGAAGGAGACACCAAGTGTTGTTTGCGAACAGCTGGAAGACGCGTCTGCTGGAAAGCGTTCATCTGTCGAAGGCGGCGTGGAGTCGTCGAGACGCGGAGGTGCTGCAGGACAAGCTGATGGTAGCAGCAGTACCAGGGGGAAAGACAGCGTCGTGGAGAAGAAGTTCACGATGGGTGTCGTTGACGAGACCGGTGTACAGACCAAGCACATCACGCGGAAGAAACTGCATAAGTTCCTGAGAATCAAGACCAAGAAGATCGACGAACCGGACTTCATGTTGGTTCTTGTCGAACGAGACGATCAAACAGGCCGCCCGTTCCTTGGAGCGGCGTGATCAACCTGACAACGTCGGAAGTGCCAAGGCACAGCGCTATCTGGAGACAGACTGGGAAACGTTTAAAGACAACCCAGCCTTCGATCTTCTCTTGGAGTATATGGAAAATGTGTTCCGTCCTGAACTTCCTGAAGGTCTCCCAGAGAAGCGAGAGATCGAACACCGGATCGATGTGAAAGATCCAAATCTCGCCATGTACCGACAGCAGTGGCGACAATCCCCAGAGCAGCAACGCGAAATCGTACGTTGGGTCATCGACATGGTGAAGGAGAAGCTCATTCGGCCCAGCATCAGTCCACACGCTGCTCCTACGTTCTGTGTGCGAAAGCCAGTCGACTAGCGTATCGTACACGACTATCGGTACTTGAACTCCAACACAGTGCGCCAGAGTATTCCAATGACGAGGAAGGAAGACATCTTGGATGCCATGTCTGGAGGGTACTGGTTTTCAACCATGGACTTGATGTCCGCGTACTACCAAGTGCGCATGCGCGAGGAAGATATCAAGTTCACCGCGTTCCAGGCGCCGAACGGACTTTGGGAGTACCCTGTACTACCCATGGGAGTCTGCAACTCGCCGGCTGATTATCCGTAGTCGCAAGAGAGGCAGCGCAAAGGACAGCGGCAAGGCTTCTACAGTAAGCGCTGGGCATCCGCCAAACACTGGCCATGCACTACAGAAAGACTGAACCAGCACAGTACATGGCATATCAAAACCAAAGAGTTGCCATGGTCAATGACAATAGATTTGGTTTCGTTTTTGTTATTTGACACGGCGTTTGGTTGCCATGATCAATGGGATGCTGCTGCGCCAACTAGTAAACGCACGTTACGTTGCTTTACGACAACAGCCTCTTTTCGCAGTCGGTAGCAATTGTCCCTCAACATCACGGCAGCAGTACATCCTTCGAATGTGGATGTATCTGCGGCGTAAAATGGCATTATGTGTACACGTTCGCATCACTCTAGCAGCACTCAGGCTAGCAGTATCGTCAAATTCGAGGTTCAGTTACTGCTGAAAGACTTGTTACGTCACTGCTAAATCCTCAATTCCTGATCTTTTGTATTCGTCGCAGGGAATGCCGCACATCCAGCTTGGCTACGCTCACAGCGTCTATTTCAAAGCTACCCGCATTGTAGTGAGCGGCCTCTGCTGCGGCTTCCGCTAACCATGGCTGCGATAGCTGCTAGAGCAGCTGTAGCCCTCGATGCATTCTATTGCTGCAGTCGCAGATCTAATTGTCAGCAGCTCTAAGTACCAGCATATCACCGTGTACTTCATAGCTGCTGCAGCACTCCCCGTCTCATCGACACTCCGTGCCTACTACAGCTGCTGCAGCTCTCTCTGTGTCGCCAAGCTGCGGCGGACGCGTCAGAGTTGCGGCGCCCCCAGCTGCATAAGCCGCCATGTTGGTTGCAGACACGCCTAATCGGCAGGGCGAGCGGGACCAAGTTTCTGTCTGGCAAAAAGGGGAAAGCCAGCAAGTTAATCCTGTATCAGAAGATATTTTGCCGGAACACCGGAAAAAAAAGAAAGAAGGACGTTTTTATCTGTGCTCTGTGGTTGGCTCGTCCCTCGCAGTTGTGCTGGCCTGCGCCTTGTTGTGTTTGGCAGCGACAATATTGTGCTCAACATATTTTCTCCTAGTCCTGTCACTGAAGTTTAAATTTATACTATTCTTATTAAATTAGTATCTCAAGATATCACATTGCAACGCATGACATGTATAACAAGAAAGTGCTTCTGAGCTGATCTTGGTCAATTCTGACCAAGACTCGTCCCATCCATAAGAAAATCACGCCCGTCGTGATGACGAGCGTCGTTGCTGTCACCCGGGTGCGATACTGTACACTGGCAGGTATAAGTGCTATTTTATTAGTATAACCAACAGGACGCACAGTTCCGCGGTAATGCAACCATAACGCCGTAGTGCTACTTGGCGACGTTTAAGTTTAGAAGCTTGTCGTGGGTTGTCTCATTGATTGCGCGTTTTATTCAACAAACAGCAACGCGTCAGACACGGCTTTCATCCTCACTATACTATCTGCGCTCCATCGTATATTCCAGCTGCTTTAACGCTTTGGAAGTGAGTGCGCCTACCGCGGGTGTGTGTGTGTGTTAGAAGGGGGGCAACCAATGCAAGCGGGTGCGAACACTTAGCCGTAGGGTGCACACCCGACATCCGTGTTGTATCTCGTTAGGAGCGTGGAGAGCAGCGAAGCAAAATCAAAAGTCGTGCGTCATGCCTCATGACATCCGGTCTATCCTGCGATTTGTCGGAATTCGAAGTTTTAGTTTTGCAACTTTAATGGGAGAGGTTAACGGTCTATATTTTTCTAATCTGTTCCTATACATGAAGTGTACTTTAGAAGCCTGGTATCAAAATAAAAGATGTTGCTACTTCAACCGGATGTACCATATACTACTAACGCATAATGCCAAAGAGTGTACTTTTTCCAATTTAGACCAAAAGCGATCCGTTTTGCTGAGTATACCAAAACCATGATACCACTCCAAATTGAATACCATTTGACCGATATGAAATTATTTCTCTTTTCCATAGTAAGAACGCAACATGAACATTATGGTTCCCGCGTCAATTTGCACATTTTAGATAAGACCCAGTGTGAAGTAGCCGAATGAAGTTTGAATTAATGCACAAGACAAAGTAAGGTTCAATAACGTCGGTAGACAGTGAAAGACCACGATTTTGTATAGATATACCTTAACGGAAACGTCAGGGGAGACAGACGCCTCTACAAGCGTTAACGAAAGGGTATCACTACTGTATTTGGGATACCTCATGGGAGCGGATTACCTGTAAGTATGTATTTGAATACATACCTACAGGCAATGATTATTACAAACGCGTTCTAACTTAGATTTCGGTTTGGGACCCCTAATTGGGGCGGCGTGGTAGCTTTGAACTTTGAGAAAATGCGCACGGGCTTTTATTTCAGTGTTTAGGTGCGGTCCGAATCCCTGGTCGGATTTATAGTTTAGCCATTCTCCTGTTAAAATCGGATTGTCGACCTCATCAGCAACAACGGTAGACTTTTTTCGCGGGTCATCAGCGGGCCATGTCAAGTTTGGATCAAGGACATGTTGCAACCTTTCGTCTCACGGATAATCAGACGAAGAAGCAGACCCCAGTAAAAGTCTTTTGGAAGCTATGTACCACATACTACTAGAGAAAGGAGAGTACAGTGACATTATGATACCTCCACGAAGAATATATGTTTTGTGGATGTTGCCTGTCCCGGCGGTTTTGTGGACAACACAATTTCCACTACCGTCGCGCGACATTGAATCAATTTCTATCAAACAAACGTAATATTTAGGTATTTCCTAAAAATAGCCGGTTGGAAAAAATGAATTCACATCGCTCGACGCTATTTGAACTCAACGATGGTAGATGGGGGTCGTGATAGATTCCAACAAACACAACGGAGGACTGGTTTGCGGGCTGGTGGCCTGCGGATTCGCAGTTCTTAGTTTTTATTGTAAATAGAAGCCAAAGTGACAAATTATATTTCCGAAAACAATTACAAAAATATGGAATTGTTGAAACTTTTAGACTCCCGATCAACGCCGAACTTGGCGAAGCAAGTTGTCAGTAAATAATAGCTGCGCGTGATGGAGACACTTTTTGTTGGAAGCGACTGCGGCTGCAGTAGCCCGGTTCCTAACCAAACCGGTAACTGCACAATTAAGTATGCAAATAGAATTGTAGTTGAGCCAACTAAATTGACCAAAGCAGGCAATTACCGACACTTGCACTAACAGCCGCAGACACAGCAGATCTCGTCGGGCGAACACCGACTTGCTCAGCACTTTACAACGACCAGTCTCAGGATGCAGACACTTTACTTGCAGTATATTGATAGAATTCGATTGTTGCAAAAGTGGGGTTATCGTGACGAAGCAAACGGAGCGCAACATAGTGCAACGAAGAGATGCGCAGTGAAATGGATAATCTGGTTTCCTGAGAAGAGTTCATTTAAGAAGTGCAGCTACGGTCTACAGTTCAGAGCGGGCAGGGTCGATGGTCACTCGACCAACGTCCAGCTCACCGCTAGCTCGCAACAAACGACAATATCTACGGCTATCAATCTGCTCTTCGTGTTATTGCGTTGCGTGCTATCCTCCCCTGAAAGAGTCGTGTTTGTGTGTCATCTTTTACCAGATACCTCGAAGAGCACGTGTTAACTCACGACCACAACACGGCCTACCCTCGAGAGATCTCCACCAGCCAAACATGACCAAGTCTGTTTCTGGTGCACAGCACTTGGTGAGATTGGAAAACGGTCTCTCAGTGACAGGTTCAGCTCAATTCAGTGACAGCTTCGGCTCAAGCGTCCACGACGGCGCGTACCAGCACTCAATGTGACCGAACGACCGTCGATAACAACATTATCTTCGCAACGGCAATGCCCGCCTGTGCACGAGCACTTGGTGAAACCGAACAATGGTCTGTCAACGACAGCTTCAGCTCATACAGTGACAACTGCAGCTCCATCAGTGATATTTTCAGTTCAAGCGTCCACGACGGTGCGTACGAACTCTTAGCGTGACCGAACGACCGTCGATAGCAACATTATCTTCGCTATGGCGGCGCACGAGGATTTAATGATACCGAGCTACGGCCGCGATGTCAGCGTAACAGTCCACTTCGGTGTCTTCGCTAGTCAGTGAGATCAAACGGCAGCAACACTTCAGGTGCTTCAGGTATGCCTACCTACGGAGTAAGGCCAAACGACGGTTCTGCTGGCGACAACTTCTTGAGCATGACTGAACGTCACGAAGACAACAAACTAACGCTATCTTTACAAATTCGTCGCACAAGAATCAAATCGAATGGTGCACCAAGTGGCAGCGTCAGCATTTTAGGTCCCAGAATAGGGTGGCATCGCTCACAGTCAGAAGTGAAAGATGCTCGCCAGTGCTCGAACGTGATCCTAACATTCACCCGGCAACCCAACCGCATCAGACAGTAATTTCACACTGATGGACAAGTCAAACGTTTCGAGTCTGTGTATTGGACTACTCAACTATTTCAGGAGATGGAGGAGCAGTACAAATGGAGCTTAGTTCAGCGTTATTGTTTCACAAACGTCAACCATTCGGCAATTTTAACGAAACTCTAACTACCCAGTAGCTTTACAACATACCAACGGTAACAGGATGACTCAACGTATCAAGTCAATTCGGAAAGCGCAGAGGAAGAAACAGCAACATCAAAAATGGCCCCACTGCGTAGGCGTATCAGTAGAGCTACATTCAGCACCAGCAGCACTTGTATCATTCACACGAATCAAGTCGTCACAGGTGATCAGCTACGTTCCGGACACGTCGCCCACCAGCAGCAACCCGCACGAGTCACCACGAGTGACAAGAAGTACATGGCGTCAGCGCTCTCAGTAAGCTGCAGCCAGATGGACTTAATTCAGCTCCCGACCAAACTGCGCATTTCTCGCACCAACCCTCGAGAGCAACAAATCGCACCCGATGAACAACCGTCTAATCGTCAGGAGCAACTCCAAGCCTGTATCGCGTCAAGTATTACGAGTCCTCCCAGCAACGTAGTCGACGGGGCAGCATTCAGCCATTTCGGCCAGTCAACACATAACTTGCCGTGCTTGCGTCATTTCACCGCTTCATCTACAAGTATGGGGCTAAGCCCCTTAATTATACAGATAGACATCTGTCCGATACTGAATATTTCAGTAACTGTTGCAGCGACCGCAGTGCCGTCAAGTACAAACAACTGATAACCGAGCGTCAACCAGACCATAACAGGAACCGAGATACGTATTACCAGGTCGTTCAGGCCAGGATGTTATCAGCTCCGCTACCCCTACAATAATCTACGACAACTCGCAGGATTCAGCGGCACAAGCAAGATACGTACCGAGACACGGATGACCAGGTCGTTCAGGCCACAGCCAGGACGGTTATCAACACAGCTACCTCTACAGCAATACAATACTCTACGACAACTCTCAAGATTTAGCACGACAAGTGAGCAACAACAGCTGTAGTGCTTCATTGAGCGCTATAACTTTCAACTATGAGCCAGCATCCAGTGGGGCTAGTCTTCCAGAGCCCTGCTTCGCAGGGCGCCTCAAACCTTGGCTCATATTCCAAAATGATCTGCTCGTATGCTCCCCACGATGCCGTGACCAGGGAAATGATCGAGAGCAGAATGATCGCAATCAACGCCGACATGTCAAGTGATGCATTCGTAAGATCTATTTTATCCACATACTGGAGACTATCCCAACGGTTTAGCCCTACCAACTTCGAAAAAGTATTACCATCACGCACCGTCATTATTTGTCGCCAACGTACTTCGCTAAGTTCGGCGGTGATCGAGAGCCCAAAACTTTCAATAACCTCATAACTTTTGTATATTTTTTCGAAAACTTGCAAGCTGTTATTTTCGCCCGAGTAAGCACGGAACTAGCAAGCACACCTACGGATAGCTCGACAGCGAAACTGTGGCGTACTGGTGAGGTGAGCAGTTGGCGTTGTGGTTGCCGTCCGAAACGATGCACCTGTTAATGTTGTTTTAATGACAATGTATGTGTAGTACGTAGACAGCAAAGATGCCGGACAGTTGTCGCCGTCTAACTTGCCCGCTAAGCAATCTTTGCACAGCAACACATTCAACGAACAATATACTGTACTTCGCAGTACTTGATTACATTCACCACATACTGAGGCCGACCGAAGCGAATGTTCCTTGGAAGTCGTCGGATGACAGAAGGTGTTAGTGTATAAACGACAGTTCTTTTACGAACTGCGAAGAAAGCGCAGGAGACGCATCAGTGACAATAATAGGGGGGTCAAATTTAGATTTTTCGTGTTGATCTTCCGGCCGAAATGACCAACATATTTTTATGACCAGCGGACATTTCATTTCCTGAAATGGTACTGCTCACACAAGGGTACGCGGTGCATACGCGTTGATGCCTCAAGACATCATTTGTGGGTTGTTAAATAGCGTAGAAAGACAGAGGATGCATGCTTCATGCTTTGTTGCCTTCACGACAAGTTGACACTGCTTCTGCCCCTGGACAAATTCTACATGGGCTAGCAATGCTACTATAGAACACTCCTACATGCACAGTAGCTTTTGGTGCGGCCTCCAAGGGTGCGACGAGTGCGCCACTGTCTACCACAGCTAGTTAAGGCGCTGACCAGCGCCTTAACTACCCTAACTTTAATAATCAAAAATGTCCATGCAGCTCATATCTGACAGGGGTGATATTTTTGGAAATGCCTGGTCATTTTGTCGGCGCCCGAGTGGCGATATTTTTCGTACCATTTCTTAATATTGACACTCCCTTTTGGGGTACGTCTGGTGTTAGTACAAATCACGATGGTCAATTGTAACTAACTAACCTTACTTTACCTTTTGGTACGATACGTCTGGATTATTGCTATTTCCCAGCTAGAACACATCCAAAAGGAGACCTGTACAAATTTCAGAGCTTCTTCGTGTCTAAGGCACGACTTTGATGTTCATATTTATCGTCGATCCCGTGACAACCATAGTCATTACCCTGTATGACCACCATGCACCTTGGCTACTAGCTCTGTACGCCGAGCATGATCGTCCAGTGCCGATTCAAGTCCAAGAAATACGTCAGGCAGCCGCCACCAGAATCGTCTGATGTCGCGCCGGCGTGACATCGATGGTGCACAACCTACTTTATTCACAGTTTGTCAAATTCGCAGAAGTCGTCGACTAGCTGGCTAACAACTAATCGATACACGTACGGTTCGCCTTGCACATCCTAACGTTGTCACGTCCGCTCGCTAGCCACTCGGACGATACGCCTGTGTTGCCTGCCCTACTACCGTACAGCCGTCAGCAAAACTTGGAGACCGACGCCTCCTTGTCACCACACCGCTGGGTACCCGACTCGCCTTTCGTAGACGAGCCCCGTCGCTCGCTGCTCGTCGTCCGTCCACTGCCCGTCGTAAAGTGCTAGCACACGTTCACCGTCGTGTCCGGTCGCTAGTTTTGGCCGTCCTTCATCAGTATTCCTGGTTCGGTGAAAGGCGTCCGATTCCAAGTCACCTGCGTTCTGCGCCACAACTTCTGAAGTGATTTCCACTTGTGGGCTCGCACCCTCAGAGTCCAGGAACCGTGAGGTACCGTGCAGCAGATCGTGGGCAAGTTTGTTTCCATGCGTAGGTAGTGAAGCTGGTGTGTGAAGCGGAGAAGCGACGCGGACGAAGCTGGGGAAAGTGTGTTTTCAAGTAGAAGGAAGTCGGTCTATATTGATCTCAATAAGTGCGCTGAAACAATGTTCAACGCAGACAAGGATTACTGGGTGCCCAAGCTGCTCGAGCCGCCCAAGGTGCTCAGGTGCTCGAGGTGCTCAAGGTCGCAGAAAATGGACAACATGACTTTGTCCAGTCACCACGCGCCGTCCTCAAGATACGTGCGGTTCATTTGGATTTCGTCGCAGCAGGGCTGGCACCGCCACCACGAACAAGCGAGCCTGCATGCAATCGCAGCAACGCCGCCACTCGAGCCAACAAGGTCCACTACAAGGACGACTCCATGAGGTCCAAGACCGCGGCACGCTATTTTGCTTACAGTCGCGACCTACGGAGCACGCTCCCAATTACCTCATCGACGTGCATATCCAGAGGCCCAGCACCACGGGCGGCGACCCCCCTCCCTCCCCCATATGCGTAACATCGGCGTGGTGCTAGTCCAAGCTTTTTGCGTCTTTTCCAGTAGAGACCAGAGTGCATCAGTCTGCTCCCTTCCGGAAACTCCATTTCTTGGGGGCGTCTCGCTCCCGGCGGGATCCTCCTATCATCCAAGCAACCGACGACACTATCACTATTGCTGGTGACGAGCGGTGGTGCGCCCTCAACGTGCAAACACACAGAAGAATGTGACACAAGAACCAGCAAGGATGCTAACGCTTCTGGTACACCTTCAAGCGGCTCACTCGACAGGCAGCTTCGGTCAGCCACTTACAGGGCCCACCAACTTTCAAGCCAACGATGCGATCGGCGACTTCACCACACTCTCTCAGCCACACCGTTGCAGCATCTCTTCGGCCATACGGCCATACAGCCATGCTCAACCATACAGTTGCAGCACCTCATCGGCTTTACGGCCACGCTCAACTATACAGTTGCAGCATCATCGGCTTTACAACCTCGCTCGGCCATACAGCCGCGGCATCTATTGATCCGCTGGCATCAAGAGTGCCTTACGGTCATACTAACCTGCGCTACTCATCACGTTCATCTCAATGTACGTGGGTGTGTGGTCATTCCGTCTTCGGGCCATTTGGGGGGTTGCCATTCGGCACCTTGCTCTTCGAGCCAGAACCTTCCTGCATTTGGCCATTAACTCAATGAAGCGCACATTAACCCCCCACGACGGCATGCTTGATTGACAGTACGCAAAATCCGCACTGAATTCCTGTGTGGCTCTTCACTCGTCAGTCTGTCCACTCAAGGTCGTCCGCCGTGCCGTCTGTCACCGAACCAGATCCATTACAATACAACCTGTATCCAAGATGACATCAGAGACATTTCGAAGCGATTGTTGGAGGCGGTTTGTTGGAAAGCTGTATCCCACATTCCACAACCAACAAAACATTGAATTTTTCTTTCGGGCCCTTGCTGTGTCAGATGCGGGACACGACTTTTGGCTGTGTTCATATCGAAGTGTAGAGAATGAACCCAGAATAAAAGAGCGTGAACCAAGAGGGGGAGGGACTTCTCATCAACGTAAAGATCTCCGCTCAAAATGGGAGGCGTGCTGGACCATCACCTCTATGCTTTCGCGATACTCTTTGGCGACCTAGACGACTTAGAAGATGCTTTTGTTGTAGAGGCCCGCACACAGTACGTCGAGCGACCACTTATACCTGACGTTCGGTTCGACGTTGCTACGTATCCGGACGTCGACGCGCTGTCCGGTTTTCGTTTCACATGCGACGAGCTCAAGAGGCTAGCGGTCGTGATGAACATACCCAACGTCTTCATCTCAGGCGCTGGGGATCTGGTTTTGGGTGTTGAGGCCCTCGCCATGCTCTGTTATCGGATCGCATACCCGGGGAAGCTGTCCAGAATTCGTAAGCGTTTTGGGCGCTCAGACACGTCGTGTAGGCGCATTATCACAGACATATCCACCTGGTGGAGTGCATGTTTGCTAACAGTATTGTACATAACCTGTTTTGTTGTGATGTACCAATGCAGATAGCTATTTAGACGGTCCGTGGGAGGATACTCTGTTCTTCAACGATGATTTGTATGCTGCACGACACCAGCAGTACGTACAAGCAGTAACTGAGAAAACCAATGGGCTTGACCAGAAAATTTCTTTGTTTGTCGACGGAACAAAGGAATTTATCTGTCGCCCTGGTAAACGTAAGTGGCATCTTCGAGCCGTGCAAGCTGCGCTTGACTGCATATATGTTGGAGGCAAGGAAACCGTGCAAAAGGTGTGCTAAAGCGGGCACAAACGTCGCCATCGTCTCAACTAACAAGGCGTTTGCACTCCAGACGGTACTGCTGTGTCGGACTTCGGTATGTTAATGGGTTTACTATTATATACTGACTATCGTATTCGTGTGGCAGGTCTAATGATTTCATTTTAAGGGCCGATCGAAAGAAGACTCCATGACTCCACCATGCTCCGTGAAAGCGATTTGTTGCCATAGCTCTCTAGCAACGAATCTATCAAGGACCATGGCGTGCTAATTTATGTCGGTCGTGCGTATGGCATAAACGATCTCCTGTGCAGTCCATATCGCAATGCTGTTGTTACCAGTGCTGAGTAGCATTTCAATGAGATTATGTGCAAAAGCCGGGTTTCGATCGATTGAATGTTTGGAATTGTTAAGCAAAAGTGGGCGTTTATCGATTGGAATAAGAAACACAAGATTCTACTGACTCATGTCGGTCGAATGGTAAGAGTAGCGGTGCTGCTGACCAACGCATAGATGTGCACCCATGGCGAAAATCAAATTAGCAAGTATTTTGGCTGCGCCTCACCAACGCTTGAATAATAATTTCGCAAGCCTCATCAGATGCGTTACCCGACTCCATCAACTTACATGTTCTTTTTACTGAGGTGTTGAAGTACACTAGCAATAAGGTTGCCTAGGAGTTCACGATCTTTGAGACGGTCTTCTCGCTCCAGTCGACATTCCTCTCTCTCTCTTTCTCGCGCTGCTAACGTTCAAATCAAGTCGTTGTTGCTGTCCAACTTGCTGCATCTTCATTAATCTCTCAAGGACCTGTGCGCGCTTCTCCTCGGCTTCTTAGAACAAGTTCTCCCTGTCCGTGCAGCCTTTTTGCGGTTTGGAGGACTGTTTTCCTTTGCTTCCTCTCCGTACGCGTCAGACCGAGGGTTCTGCTTGCCCAACTTAATGTGCGATACGGCTTCTTGGCGCACAACTTCCCCCGATTGCATCTCGGTCTGCTACCGCTCCGTACTAGCAGCATCACGTTTCACGTTTGCCTCCTTAAAGTCGATCACTTTGCTCTGGAGCTCCGTCATTATTTGTATATAGTGTGTCTCCTTCTCGGCGGTGCCAGACTTTCTTGCAGAAGTATTCCCCCGAGTACGATGACCCTCCAAAAGCATTTTGAAGCGTGCCTGTGCGGTTGTTCCTTTGATGGACAACATGATGAGTTTGTCGGCCAGCTCCTCTAAACTGCGTCGGATGTCCCCATGCTTGGCGGTATACGGCTCGTCAGCGTTCACTTGAATGGCAAGAAGATAATCCCCTTCCGGTCCAAAACGCTGGCGAAGCTTTGGTGCCTTGTCGCTGTCGTCATTTTCGACGGCCATAGCTTTCGCAGAAGCACTGCTATCCTTCGTGCCTTCGACCGTATTGCTCACGTTGTCTTCGTCGTCGGACGCGTAGTAGTTGCGCGTAAACGCGTAGCCAACCCCTCCTGACTGGTTTTCGTTCTTAGACCCATCCTGAGTCTCTGCATGTACAAACACCTCGACACTTTCGCTGCCAGACGCGTCGTCATCAGAGCTGCTGCTTGAAAGAAACACGTTCTCTGGGATCCTTGAGCTTCCCGAGAGTCGTGTTAGTAGATCCACAACGCCCGGAGCCGTAGTCACTTGTGACTGAGTGGGGACATCGGCGCGTAGCGCGCGCGAGCATCAGGGCAGCCTGGCATCGGATCTTGGAGTGAGATTGATCCTCAAGCGTCGCTTGGAGAACCGCAAAACCTTATAAGTAGACAGTTCTTAGTAGGCATCAAACCTTGCAACTTATCGTACTAGGAGAGGTTCCAACATCCAACACAGACGTTGGATAGAGGGCGCTTTACCTGCTCTGTTGGAAGGCGTTTGTGGGGTTCGTGTGGAGGTTTACTAATCGTGATGGAAATGGACAATTTCTGAACTACAATGAACAAAGCAAGTAGCTCGCTAAACCCTTGTATCCTGGACGACATCCTGATCGGTCGATCAAATGGTGATCTACTCTAGTAACTAGAAACTCCGATGAAGGATTTGCTTTTTTACATAGCGACTTCAATACATTTCCTATCTTGTGAATCGATAGCACTGCCATCAAACTTTTGGGCGGATATGGGTACCCAACTTTGACTGTAACAAAAGTTCGGGTTGGATCGGGTACCTGCTTTCTTCAATCAACGACTATGGGTGGGTTCGGTTAACCGGCCACAGCGTTTGCGACCTCTGATCCAGACGGCATCGAGTAATATGAACTGCACCAACGAACGCGAAGGATATTAACCAAATTGAATTATTTGCCAGAGACAATGCTAAACAATGACAGAGACCTTTCGTCGCCGTTCGAGCACTATGCGGTAATATCGATACGCTCGATATGCGAATACCAAAGCGAATTCAAATTCGTTCATGTATTTACCATCAATTGTCGGAAGAAGGAAGAACGCTCCTG
Source organism: Phytophthora quercina (assembly GCA_014706105.1). NCBI lineage: Eukaryota > Oomycota > Peronosporomycetes > Peronosporales > Peronosporaceae > Phytophthora > Phytophthora quercina. The sequence continues at coordinate 483,658 of JACBOW010000016.1, read as the reverse complement.
CGTAAAATTGACAGCTATTCGTGTACTAGATCATGCCTCGATTCCTATCAGCATAACTTGAAAACCCTGTCACGTACTGCAATGGTTGTTTCAAATGGCGGCCAGAGTTCAGGTTCAGAGTGGTCAAAATGCTGTTTCTGGGGGAAAGTTGCAGTCGGCCCAGTGATTTTAACGACGCTTCCGCCTTCTTCTCCAATGAATGAAGACATCGTGGCTGCAGTCGCTCCGAAACACTCACGACGTAAACAATCAGTAGTGAACGCTTCGGCTGTGCTACAGGAAGTGTTGGAAGTGTTGTTCACTTCCGAGTGTCTCGTTCTCTCTGAGTATATGGAGGTGATTGTTCCTTGTGTATATGGAATATTTGTTTTCGTAATGGTGCAACTCCCAAGCGCACAATATCATACAGAACTGGTTGGTGTTGACAGCAGCAATGTTACCAGCATAGTTTTACGGATTTTCGCGTACGGCTTAATGGAGTTCGGGTCATTTGTTGTCCTTGTGGTCACTAAGAGAAGTATTTGTGGAATTAATGCGCTTTATCAACTCGCGTTTGTGTTGGAAACGCAAACGCTGTTCGTTCAATCGACACTCATGATGTGGATACTGCTGACCTTGACATACCGCGTGGTGCACTTTGGTACGTTGAATTTTGTCACAGGCAGAGATTAATGTTTTTGTGTTCGAAGTGTTTTTTTTGTTTGTGTGTTTGTTTAGGTTGTGACTTCTCTTTCCAGTTTGAACGGATTTATTCATGATACAGAATAAAATGCATCTCCAAGCAGAGCAAGCACCATCACGTTGTAAGTACTGTTTCGAATCGATTAGAGTACTGGTGTGCGCATCGAACGATTTTAGTGTATGTTGTAGTCTATCAACGATCGTTGACTTACAATGCTAGGTCTAAATGTAGTGAGCTATGAATATGACAGCATTTTCACTCCAGCGTATTACCTCAGACAGAGTATGCATGCGGCTTCGTTTGAGTCGACACGATCAAGGAACATGCCCAGGGAAGAGGCTCAAATCCCCAAGCGAACGCAAACTTTCCAAGGACTTGTTCAGAGACGGCTGAAGAAATTTGTGGATACGTGGTATGGTCTGCAACTCGCTCATTACGGAGGCAAATATTCAATTGAACGGATGCTGGCATTTGAAGAATATACTCGGAATACGTCGATAAACCGCGTGCTACTCGTCGTCGTCGGAGCCCCACTAGTTATAATTGTTCTCGTGTTGTGTCAAGAAAGTATACCCCTTCAAAATCCTGCCGAGGGCTGGCAAGCCAACTACGGATTTTGGGTACGGGCAGGTTTGGTCGGTGTTGGTGTAGGCTATGCTGCCTCTATCCAGATATGTTTTTGGCTTGATGTCCCTCCGCTTTCCATGAAGCAGATTATGACGTACTGTGGTGTCGTGGGAGCTGGTTACGTTGCTGTCGGTATCGTAGCAGCAGAACTCTGGGTGTTTCCAATCCCATTCTTCATGTTTATTCTCTGCTCAGTAACTACACCCATTACCCTGCTTTTCTTCAGAATTACGGTGGGACCGCGTGCATTTCAGCAGATATTATCACAACGAGAACGGCTTCGCCGACTAAATCGGATAGGATCACTGCAGGCGTTCATGTACGTGGTGTATCCGGCTTATCAGATTCTTTTCAGCCACGTGAATCACACGAATTACGAACTACCAGTCTTAATGATTCTTCCCGTTCTCCGTCTCATGATCAAAGTTGTCTTCGCATCTGCTGCAACTCACAAAGAAGACATGATACCAGCGCAAGTTGTATTCACTGTCGACTTTTTCGATGCCATCTACTGGGCTACGTTCATACGGACAGTTACACCAATTTCACTGGCGGTAGTAATGATCGTGGACTTAATCCAGACAGCAACGGAGTTGTATGAGCTCCACCATCAAACGCAGCGGATTTTATCAGGAATTCACGTTATGGCGAATAATGCAGATGAAATCGACAAAAACTTACTTGTGGCAGTTCGAGCACTAGGCAGCTCCATCGAATTGGGTCAACATGGTCTGAATCTGGATAATATTCGAGTTCGTTCGTGTATATACCACCAAGTGACAGATGAAGGCAGAACACTGCTGGATAAACTTGAGAGATCTTCAGCCACCAGATCAGCTGTGACCTCATACCAGCACAGTCTGAAAACATACTCGCGGATCATTTCGAGAGTGTCTACAGTTGACTCGGCCACGAAAGCAGGCTGGATCGAGCGGTGTTTCCGAGGTAGAGGTACTGTCAAACCGCAAGAGAAACCTGCAATGCAGCCAAATTCTCAAAGAAAAGAGGATATTCCTGACAATGTTTTTGCTCAAAAATTTGCAAGTGCAAGAACACGCGAATCAAAGAAATTGGCAATTCTCCAGGAGGCTCTGGAAGTTCTTTTTACATCGGAGTGCCTTATTCTTTCCGAGTACTTAGAGATCTTCGTCCCTACTGTGTATGGTGTTTTCGTTCTCGCGATGGTTAACCTTCCCAGTGCACAATATCATACCGAACTTGTGGGTATCACGCGAGAAAATGTTGCTGGCTTCGTTTCCCGAATATTTACATACGTGTTATTGGAGTTTGCCTCTTTCACCATATTGGCTGTGATTATACAAAGAAATTGCGGCATAAACGCCCTATACCAGCTCGCGTTTGTGCTGGAGATGCAAATGCAGTTTGTGCAGTCAACGCTGATGATGTGGATTTTGATGACAATGACATACCGCGTTGTGCATTTTGGTAGGTTAATGGGTATCATTGTCCGCACTGTATGTATGATGTTAAAAGCGTATATTGCTGAAATTCTGACAATGTTTTTTTTTGCATTAGGCTGTGATTTTTGCTTCCAGTTCAGTTGGATTCATATGCAAACATAACGATTCACGAGCAACAGTTTTTACGATGTAAGGTTTGGAATTTGCTCTACGAAGTGGTCATTCAAGGCAGAGTAGGCAATCTGCCAAAAGCCTGTATGCATTGTATACGGTGCAAAGTTCCTAATGCCACCTGGCGGTCTACAGTGGTCTACTGGCCATGAAGCTATGCACTTGGCACCTTGGGGACATTCCAGACGAAAAGATACGAAATTATTAATGTAATATAATGTACTTTAAGTGTTCGCGTCGCCACATTACGCCTGCGGTAGACTCAGCATTGCTGCATTGCTAGACGGCGGCAAGAAATTATTAGCATTCCAAAAAAACAATATCCGGATCAAAACAAATCAGAATCACAATCAAATTCAGCATTCAGTAGCAGCAACTCGGAATAGCCAGTTAATTAATTAATCATCCACCATTGTAAGTTCGAATGGCTAGAGACGTAAAATTCTGAATTCCTCATTCTATACAAGACTTGTTTGAGTTAAACTGCAATAACGAATAAACCGGTCACAGTGAAAACTTTTTTTGAATCAATGTCATGCAGCAACATCAAAACCCAATCACCCAGTAAATGTTGCTTGAAGGGACTTGGTTAAATTAGGACAAACATATCCGGAAGAATAAAACACACGGGTTTTAGACTGATGTCGTTCATACATGTCGTCTGCGGCTACAGAGCAAATGCATTTTTTGACGTAGGAAGACATAGATTAAAGCGCATGAAGCAATATCCTACAAACTCAACATCAAAGGCCTAAAAACAGTATACCGTTTAGAATCCAGAGCTTCCCCGTGCTAGCACGCCGTTTGTCAATAAACATTGAGTGCTTCATCGGGTGAACAACCCACGCCTCCTGCGGAAAACGAAATCATGATCATTAGATGATCGTAACCATTAGGAGACTCATACTACGAATTCGAGAGCTTGATTGAGGCACATTAGCCATGTTAAAGTCATTCTTCACAAGGTACGATTCCACATGCAACATTCTCTGGTTTTGATACTCTCGTAGTAGCAAACTTGCTTGGTCCGGAGCAACACTATTTCAGCCATGACACTCACTGCGCGTTCTTCGCTGCTCTCTCCAGCTTGCGTAGATCAATCAACTCGTTCATCTTGTTCAGGTATTGTTGGTACGTTGCCGGGGAGATTTTATTCACATACCCCGGGACAGTATTCGCTTTCCTGTAACTAAATCCCTCGTGAATTTTTTGAGAACCTTGTGATCAGCATCAGTGAGACCCCTCTCTTCGGAGTTATCTCCGTCTTCGACAGTGGTGTGGTGGTTGTGGCTTCTGAGAAGGCGGTGGCTAGGGCCCTCGAGAGATGTTGCTTTCGAGACTGTGGCCTCGTTGGAGTCGGAGGCTGTGATCACCGGGAGAGCCTCGCTAGTAAGCATGAAAGCAGCCGCGACCATCGTGAGAACTTGAGAAACACGTCTGTTTTGGCTGGGGAGTTGAGCGATGGAGAGCGAACTTGGAAGTGAGAATGGAATCGAGCAAGAGATACTCGAATGGAGTGCACCCCATTCGCACCGTCCAGTGGCTAAAAAGAGCCTGCATAGTCATCTTCACGATGGTCTTTGCACGATGCGACGACAATACATCCTTACTTATCATACTAAGCTTACATGTACATGTATAATAGGTGTTTTTACATACGGTACCATTAATATTAATATTAATATTAAGCTTAAGTAGTGTGGTATTCTGAGAATAATATTCTCAGAATACGTCATATTGTGCAAACGAGGAGAATCACATCTCGAAATAATATCATTCATAGCAAAAAACGTACTTCTGATGCTGTTCTTGTCAATTCTGACCAAGATTCATCTCATCCCATGATCAGACCACGCCCGCCGTCGTTGCTGTCGGCGCGGTACGAATCGTACGATACCCAGTGCACACTATGCATGTACGTATACAAGATCAGTACTGCGTGATGCAATCATAATGTCGTAGTGGTACTTGATGACGTTTTTTAAACAATTGTCTTATGCTCTTCTTAACCCGGTTATATGCATGTACATGTATAAATCAAACTATTAAAATAGTTTGATTTCAGGAGGCCGTCGATGGTAGTCTCATTGATTGCGCGTGTTATTCAACAAACAACATGACGGAGATAATTTGTGTTTGTCTCGTCTCGACAGATACCGTAAGGTACATGTACGCCATTTTTATCAACCATTGTCTTGTGCAAGCTAATTTAAGGTTGTGTGGCGTACCCCAATTTTTAATTTCAGGCTACAGGTATAGTGTAGTGATTTTGCGGCAATACAGTAAGGTAGCAAGGTTTGATTGCCTTGGTTTGATACGTGTACATGTGCTTGGATTGATACATGTACACGCATCAAACCACGCACACCACACTACATGTATCCTGTCTGCGCTCCTTCGTATTTTCCAGCTGGTCAGCTATAAGGCTTAGAAGTTGCTACGCTTACGGTCACAGAGAGGAGGGGAGTGCTTAGCCAGAGCAAACACCACGAGAGGTGCCCGCGATAAACGAAGTTTTGCGGCGGTATATGTGGAAGCGGGTCCGGCACTGAGATCCTTAGCTAACCTCGTATTGCACGCACCGAAAAGGTAATCAATATTGGTGATCATAATCATGGTTGGTCACGCCTTTCGGTCACGTCGGCGAACAATAGTGTCATGCACAAATACGTCGGTTGTCGACGAATTGTCATTTTGGGAGGGACGTACAACCGCGCTGTAGGATCGATCATGTGCCTTCCTGGAACTGTCTGTATGCCTGGGTGACGTTGGCAGACTTATGTTATTTGCGCTAAATTCGGTTATAATGAGGAATATGAAGACGGCGAAGTGCCCGAAGATGATCCCATGTATCTACGACGTTAGGAAGGCAAGGTGAGGTCGTCCGAGGTATAGTAGTCGTTTCCTCATAATTACTATTATTCTCCGACGTGACCGATAGGCGTGACCAAACATGATTATGGTCAAGTATATTTTCGCCTCACCCAACATTGTTGCAGAGCAGAGCATCGGCTCTAGTGGTAAAAGAGCAAACGTCGAATTTGAAGTGGCATCAGCTGTAGATACTGAACAGTCACAACTAGGTTGTCTGCGACTTACGCTGGGAATGCCTGTATTATTTTAGGGGCTCCTAACATTATTGTAAGTGTTTCGCGTACCCAGTCTACCAGGTGGTTTTTTAACAAAGCCAACTGCACACCATACGAGTTGCCAGTGCTTTTGGTACTTCCTGTGTTCAAGTTCATTATGAAAGCCGTTTTCACGAATTGTGCTTCCCACAAAGAGGACATGGTACCTGCCCAAGTTGTGTTTACTGTGAACTTTTTCGACGCGCTCTACTTCGCTACCTTCATACAAAGCCTGTCTTCAACCACTTTAGTTGTGATCATGGCGGTTGACTTTGCCGATACAGCAATTGAACACCGCGAGCTACATCAGCGGACAAGAAATATCCTTTCATTTCTTGATAAGGCTGTTGGTCAAAACAATCCGACCAACAGAGGAGCTGTACTTACTGCAGTTCACTTGTTGTGCAGCAACTCAGAAGCCCTCCGAATACAAAAGCGTTCAACAATTCGGTTGCACTCGTGTATTTCCCGTGAGCTTTCGCCTGGAGGCAGAAATCTGCTTAAAGTACTGGAGGAGGATGTGGCGGCCAATTCAGGGGCAGTTCTGTACAGGGTTCGTCCAATATGGTTCGTGTATCCCCACAGTCCGTATCACTTACTCCATCGTCTAGTCAAACTTTTATCAGGGTGTTCGGCTCACAAAATATCGTCGCCATTCATCGTGATTCTACCATGAAAGGGGTGTGTCCATATAAACTGAAAAACACAGGGAGAGCCGTGGAAAATGCTGGTTCAACCGTTCTACAGGATGCTTTAGAAGTCTTGTTTACATCGGAGTGTATCGTTTTGACGGAATACGTGGAGATTTTTATACCACTATTCTTCGCCAGTTTTTTTCTAGTGATGGTTCACCTTCCCAGTGCAGAGTACCATGCTGAGGTGCAAGGAATCACTCAAAACCACGTCACCGGCGTGGTTTCTAGAATGTTTGTTTACGCGTTGTTGGAGTTCGTGTCGTACGTCGTGCTTGCAATCATCACAAAGCGAAAGGGGGGGGTCAAAATTAGATTTTTCGTGGTGATTTTCTGGCCGAAATGACCAACATATTTTTTATGACTAACGGACATTTCATTTCCAGAAATGGATCAGCTCTTGAGGTGAACCATTTCGCAAATAATCAACCATTTCAGAAAATGGTTGACCGTTTGGCCAGGGGCAACTTGACCTTCACTCTTTTTATCTTGCGAATTGTATACTCTGTGGCTTTTTCAACTTGAAGTGCACCACCGCTGGAGTGCCATGCAACGACCAAGCGCGCGTGAACCTCTGGACGCCCCAGCGCCACCCACATCAAGGCCCAAGGATACCTCTCACGCTTGAATACGCGGTGCATATGCATTGATGTTCCATGGCGTCATAGAGGGCTACTAATCAGCGTAGAAGGACAGATGATGGCGCATTCTACCGGTAGATGCTTTGGTGTCTTTTAGGATAAGCTGACACTGCTTCCGGCCTCAGACAAGTTCGCCAGAGGCTAGCGATGCTTCAAGAACATTACTACGTGCGCTGGAGCTTGCGGCGCGAGCTTCATGGGCCCGCCGCGTGTGCTACTGTCTACCTACCACCCCGCTAGTTAGGGCGCTGTACATACATGTACCTGTAGCCTAACTCTTTACCAAATAAAAAATGATCAGCTATCGCATATCTGACCGGGGTAAATAATTTTAGAAATGCCTGGTCATTTTGTAGGCGCCCGAGTGGTGATATTTTTCGTACCATTTCTTAATATTGTCCCCCCTATTCACGCGTTGTACCAGTTGGGGTTTGTATTGGAGACACAAATTGCGTTCATACAGTCAACATTGATGCTGTGGATATTACTGGGAATACCTGTAAAGGTATGGATAGACCTCAAGGGATTAATTTCACGGTACTGCGTAATGTCATCTCGCTCCACATTCATCTTCGGTCAACTTTTGTACAACATTCAGTCGAGTCGTCCTTATTTGTCGCAACCTCTGGACGGTGAGCGCGGAGTTGCTGGACCTTCGCACCAAGCGCCTGCAAGCCACAACCACGGAATATCCCTTGAGATCGCAGCGAAAACTTGCAGTGGGCTAGTCACAAGTATCAGCTTTGACGTAATGGGCACCACTTGTAAAGGCAACATCCACGTAACGTCGTACACGGAAGACAATTCTCAACAACATACAAGCAGACAATCGGTTTTGGGCATCTTTCCCAGGAAGATGACGTGGTCAAGTAAGTGATGTTGACGTCTTCTGGACAAAAACACTTGGCTGACTACTTACGGTGTGAACTTCGAGGTGCGGTGATACCCAGACCACTTTAAAGGTGGAACAAGTTACTTTCCCCGCATGTAGTGTACCGGTAAACGTGTCCAAATATCTTGTTAGGAAGTGGGAAAAGTGATAATACATACATTAACACTGTTATACGGAGAATGGGTACAACGCTAAAGGTGGGAGGAGGAGGAGTATACTCGCTCATCGTAAGTGGGATGTTAGTAGTGATTCTATCAATTCTAGTATTCACCAGGAATGGGAAATATGGGAAAGATTGAGATTTTCCCACCTTTAAAGTGGTCTGGTAATACCTATAAACGCGGAGTCGCTGCTACGATTGAAAAGAAAAACGATTCTATTGCCTACCACGTCGCTTGATTAGTTACAATAAGGAGCCCTTCACTGACCCACTACATGAATCCTCAACGTTCAACATACCACTAAAATAAATGCATGTATTCCCAGCCAAGTCGAAGACGATCTAGTATTCACACTGACCTTCCGTGTTATACATTTGGTGAGTTCTCTGTCCATGTTTTTAAAGAGGGTGAACAAGCAATATTGCTAACAGAGCTACGATGTCTCCAGGTGTTGATTTTTATTTTAAATTTGAGTGGAATGGGTAGCTAATTGTGATGTTCACAAAGGATGTGATAGCGACAGCATTAAAAGGTTTTGCTGTATCCATACTTAGTGATAGTAATGTCGGGTTATCTTGGCGTTGGCACCAGTTGTCCCACAACCTCTCTAACGCACCCTCGCAATTGTTTAGAGATCTAGGCACATTTGTATGTTGCCGCTCATCCTCGATCGACACATTTTTTAACGTGTAAATAAACAGTTGAAACATGATGAGGAAAATGTGTACATGAGCCCAAAAGCGATGCAAGTAAGGCCATATAATACAAGTCAGATTTGCATCGAACAGGTCTCAGCAGCAGCATTGAACGAAATGTCATTTATGTGATCGCATAGCGGTAATAATGACTGTAACATTGGCGCGAGAGTTTTTTTCCATGTTCATGTAGGCTAATTCTTACGCCTGCCGTAGGTAACTTCGATTGTGGTATCTTTCAATTGGGCTTTTGTGCAGGAGGCACACAAGTCGTTTGAGCTGTCCAAACTACTGGTGTCACGCTAACGAATTAAGTCTAATACTTTGGTAAGTGAAAAGTGTGTATACGGAACGTTTTGCGCTCACATGTCAAATGCACATGTACTCAGGGGTTCATATGACTGGTGATTTCACCGAATATTTGTATTAATAATATTCGTCTAGAAAAGGCACAATAAATATAGTATGTTGAAGCGGACAAAATAATATATTAGTAATATATTAGTGATATTAAGTAATAAATTGTCAAGGGATCATCATCACTTTGTGCGGCGCTCAGCATCCCTTCTGCGCCCGTGCCACGCAGCATATCGCGATATTTGTTGAGCAGGAGTTGTTTCTCGGCACGCTCACTGTCTGTTCTCGTTCGCAATGGGCCCATGAGGATGCCGGCAGTGGAAAATACATGCTCTTGGTAGGCGGACGATGAGATTTTGTCAAGTCGCTGTCTGGCAAGCACAGCAATCGACGGGAACTGCGCCTCTCCTGTCTCTCAAAGCTACCGCAATATATCAACGTGGCGGTACAGTTCCAGCCAAGGCCACGCGGTCTAAACACCATTGCTCAGCGTGAGTAGCTTCTTCCGCTCCTGCTTTATCTGCTCAGGCATTTTACTTGGTCGCAACGGTGAATTGTGTAGCAGTCATACTTGCACCCAATCTACATCCAGCTCCATCCACTTATACGCCACGCTACACGACAATAACGGAATCGCTGTTTCGTCACCGGGAAAGGGTCAGTTAGAGAGCTTCGACGAGAGGACTGCATTGGTGTTGTTTAGAAAGAGCCACAGAAGAAGAATTAGCGGCTTTGGGTCCTGGTGGCTGGTTTCCTGCCCCTTCGATTTATTAATGGCTTATGACGACTTATCAATCCTGGAAAATCGATGCTTATAATATATCAATCATATACTTTTCTCAAATGAAACATAATATTTACTATAGTAATAACATTTTATTTTAATAAAAACGTTGACGTTTATTAAAATAAACTTTTATGATTCTTTAGTAAAACCGCAATTACTATGAACCCTGCATGTACTGTAGGTGTCGGCTTTTTCGGATCAAGCGTTCAACCAAGAGCGTTCAACCAAGAGTTCATCGGCATGAAAACTTACAGTTAGACCATACAGCGACCGTCTGCTGTAGTACAGGCTGTAGCAGGATCTTTCATGCGTACCGGTGGCGCAGGTTCATGAATCCACTATAGGCGCAGCTGCGACTACTATGTCCCTAGGACTGTCCCATTTATCGTACCCACTTCATACTCCATCCAATAATGCAAATCCACTGCATGTCATTTCCACCCGGACACAACTCAACAAATCTGATTTATCATTTTGCAATCCGCCGTCTATCATCGATCATTTCGCGATCCTCCTCGTCGACAACAAGTGAGATATTCCCCAAACCAATTATGCACTCTTCGCTCCTCGTCGCTTTTGCGCTGCTGGCGTCCCCTGCCATGGCCGGACAATACAAAGTGCATCACCACCACCACATGAAGTTCCGTGAGGTGACTGTCATTGCCGACAACGCCACTTGCCCCAATGGCGGCGATGTGCTGCTATGTGAGAGTGCGTCATACTCCTGCCAGGACGACGGTACCGGCACCCAGAAGTGCCTTGAGCGCGACGACTCGTTCCTTGACTCGGTGGACAGCAGCACGACGATGCCTTGGATGCAGTGCAGCCAATCAAACGTGTCACTGCCGTCCAAGTGCCTCTTTGACTTCCAGTGCCTCTGCATGGACTACGCCAATGTCGACTGCTACTGCATGCCGCCTGATGCCTGGCGCACGGGTCGGGGCACGGCTGAGAACTGCACCACTTCCAGTGGAGAAGTGGGTTCCTGTGATGAAGGCAAGTATTGCCGCACCAAAGGCAGCTACCAGGAGTGTGCCACTGCTCCATATCTTCCAAGCAGCACGTCGCTCTACAGCGACTGCACGGACGACGGAGCGTGCGACACGGACTTGACCTGTGAAGACTATGACAACTTCGGCATCTGCGTGGAAGATGATGGAGAGGATGACTCTGGCAGTGCCTAAGAAAGATGCTGCATGGAGAGGAGATCTTCTAGTGAGTGTACGTTAGCTATGAGAGAGACGATCTGCTGCGCAGAACTCGAATGCATGGGCTCTAACTGATAATAGAGCACACCCGTATTTTCCATCAAAGGCTCTTATCTCGGCAGTGGTTTCGCAACGCCTCGGGATGGACAGCAAGTGCTGTTATGCTGTTATTCCGTCTTGCATACTTACATCAAGTAATACGTAGCACAGAAGCTTGTCAAGTTGAACGCCTCTCTATATGTACAAGTATTGTACATCAAAGTCTCTGTTGCTCGTCGAGCCATTTCTAAACGTTCGAGCCAGCAAAGAGTAAACTACACCACCGTGTGTATCAACTTGAAGACGAGGTCATGCATCTCGTGGGCTTCCTAGCGGTTGTATCCAGTCTAGCGGCCTCGCTGTGTAATGCCGAACCACTGTACAGCAAAGTGCACGTGGCAGTGAGCGCCTCGCAGACTCCTGCGCCGAAATACTACGTCCACGTCGTGGCGGATGGTGCAGACTGTGACTACCCCGACAACACTCTTCCCATGTGCGCCAATAAAAACTTTGTCTGCAGGATGGAGCCTGGCCAGGAAATGTTCGCTACGGCTCCGTCCTGTCTGGCCTACGACCCGACCAACATGCAGGACAACCCGTTCGAGATTGAGGAGACGGCAGTGGCGCCCTGGAATGTCTGCGACCCGGCGGCGGAGCTCAGCAGGAAGATCGGAGATCCCCCGGTCTGTAAGAGGGAGTTCATGTGTCTCTGTCTACACGGAGCAGGCGAGAGTTGCATCTGTGCTCCTCCTGATGCAGTGGATGATGCCAATGGAGCTGCCAAGTGTGGGAACGCAACGGTGACATGTACCGAAGACAAGTACTGCCACTACCTCCAAGAAGGAAGTATGGAATGTGGGCAGAAACCTTACTACTTGTGAGGAGGAATTCGATGATATTAGGATGGAGAATGTCCTGATACTTTACATGACAGAAGTTACTTTACTGGGAATGTTGGACATTACTTTTACTGTTGCTTGCACTCGGTGGGCTTATCTGTTTCTGGAATGGTCTTGTCAGAAACTAGATTGCGGGTGATGAAGTGCGAGAGTCGGCGCTTTGAGCGAGGTTCGGAGGATAGTTTGGTGGTGGACTGAGCTGGTGTTGAAGACTTCGAGAAAAATGCTGTTGCATCAGTGAAGTCATTGTTTGCCTCTGTTGAAGCTACTGAAGGTCGCGCACTCTCAGAGTCTACCTCCAGTTTCCGCTTCCTGCTGCCAACTGATGTAGAGGTCGGTTTGTTGTCTGAGCAGGAAGCGTCTTCCTTGCCTGCAGGTGCCGAAGAGAATGCAGCGTCGGGTTGGCTCAAGCTAACGGGTGACTCAACCGTAGGTTTGTGGGGATTGTGGTCTTGCCTTGATGGTATCTCATTACCGGTTGGTTGGCTCTTCGCCGACGTCAGTGCAATTTTAGCGCCAGGTGAAGCGAAGCTAAGCTCGCCTTCCACACTCAAGCTTGGCTGTCCTTCCTTTTTTCTTCTCCTTTCATCGCGTAGTCGCCAGTGATTCACGGACTCCTCCAGATCGTGAACCTGGTTCGACAGACTCGCATTCTTAATATGGAGCTGTTTTTGCTCCTGGATAAGCTTCGCGTTCACGAGAAGCAGCTCACGGCGCTTGTGCTCCACTTGCTGCTTGTCGTGCTCTACCTGCTGAATTCGGGTCAAGTAATAGTTCTTTGCTTTCTGTCCCGAGTCAGAAACGCTACTTCGCAGCGGAGAATCATGACCACGACGGCATTCAACATGTTGCGCATGAAGCTTCTTGTTTTCCTTGAGCACTTTTTCCAACTCAGCCACCACCAGGCTAACTTGTGTACTCAACTGAGAAGAATACGACGACATCCCACCCTCTGCATCCCGCTTCCGCTCCTCTTGGGTAGTAAAGTGAGTCCGTTCCTTCTCAAGCAGCGCCACTTTCGATTCCAACCGAGTTGTAGTGCTTTCGAGCCTTGCGATAACCTCTCGTTTTTCGACGGCGTCGACGTGCATCGTTTTATTTTTCTCCACTAGCCGAGCGTTTGACTTAAGTTGGCTCTTGATTGTCGATTTCAGCGCTTGTTCCTGTTCCTTGCACTGACTGCACAGGTCTTCCAGCTCCTTGAGTTGCTTTTTAAGCTCTTCTTCTTTAACTCTCCAGTCTGCGTTGGAGACCGAGTATTCATCTTGATATCGATCCAGCTCTTTCGCTGTAGATGCACGTGCGGCTTCCAGTGTTTGCCGTTCTGCATCATGTTCAAGTTTGGCTTCTTCCAATCTGGATGTCAGCTGTTCAATCTCAGCGGACTTTGCATCAACCAACAAGGTCATGCGCGAAATGGTGTCCGCAGCTTGCTCTTTATATTGACGACATACTTGTTTCAGTTCGCGAGCTTTCTGTTGCTGAAATTGCAGCTTGTCCGTATTTGCATCCTCGACTTGCATCGCAGCACATTCAATCTGCTGAGCTAGCTTTGTTTTGAGGTCTTCGTTTGCTCTTGACAGGCATTCGCACTGCTCTACAAGCCGCTCATTCCGGCATGTTAATATCTGACTAGCTTCTCGCAATTCGGCAAGTTCACGATCTTGGCTTGACACTGCTTGGGTCAAACGATGCTCCCGTTCCAAACTATCAGAGAGTTCTGATGCTAGACGATCTCGCAATTCAACCACAGTTTGCTTTTCCCGAGCGTGAGCTTCGACATCCTCCTCAAGACAAGCTTGCCACTCACTCAACTCACAAGTACTTGCTTGGAGTTCAGCAACTGTGCATTCTAAGTGCAGCTTGGTTTGCTTGAACTCAGATTGTGTAGACTGAAGGATTTGTTGTGTGTCGAAATATTTCTTCTCAAACGACTTCTTCAAGCGAACCAAGTCGTCGATTTCATCCAGCAGATTATCAATTCTTGCTCCTGTCTCGCCGTCGATCTGCTTCTTGAGTTCAGCATTTTCATATTCCAAGCGAGTGAGTTTCTGCATGAGTTCTGGGTTAAACTCACTGATGCCACCAGCCATAGTAGGAGCATAGTTTATGTTTCCACTGGCGTCGACGATCGACTGCTGATCAGCAGATTCTTGCAATTGGGAGTTCAGCGTCTTGGATTCCTGTAAAGCGCTCTTAACAGTCTCGAGCTCGGCACGAGTCTCAGCCAGCTCTTTTCTCTCGCGGTCAAGCACTGTCTCCAGCTCTGATACTCGGAATTCCTAGTGAGCACGCCAAAGTAGAATATCCCCCCCTAGGTAAGTCGCTCGAACAGTAAGGATGGTATGACGATTGAGAACTACCAACTCACCACAACAGTGTTCGCCTCCTTTGCCTCCTTGAGCTTGCGCTTCCAGGGTGCAGCTTTGGCCAGTTCGCTTTCAAGCGCAAGATTCTTTTCTACCAGTTCTGCGTTTGTATTTTCAAGTCGCTGGAATGTGAAGAAAGCAACGTAGATGTCAGACACATCGCGTACAGATGCCAAAACTAGCGCATCTCAAAAAACGCACGCTTAGCCTGTCTTTCGCTCCTGCTAACGCATCGATCTTCGCTTTATACTTCGCCACTGTTGCGTCCACTTTCTTCATCTTCCCTGCAAGTGGCCGCAACAGATCCACCTCATCACTTAGTGCAGGAACTTTAATCGCCAGCGCTGCTTTGTCGTTCAATTCAGCCTTCGTAGAATCGAGCTCAAGCTGCAGTTGCTGTATCCGCTCGTCATACTGAGCACGCATCGCTCTCTCCATTCGCAGAGAATCCGCATCCACCTGCTCCTTCAGTCCCTTCATCATCTCCACCAACTTTTGCTTTTCACCCTCCATGTCCTGAAACTTCTTCGTCATCTGCTCCAGCTCTCGAGCTAGATGAACCTGCAGCAAACTCCATCAGCCTCATCTCGTTCCAGTACCAGACCATCATTTCACGTACATTTTCCTCCTTCAACACTCCATTCTCCCTCTTCATCCTCTCCAATGAAGCATTTCTCGACAAATAGAGCGGAGAACTCAGTCCCGGCCTCTCCTTCTCCTTCTTATCACTATGCATGGTCTTATGGTCTACAGCTTTAACACTGAGGATCGCTGCCCCTTGAGCCATGACCTTCTCAATAATGCCCATGAGATCGGCCTGTACTGCGTCCTCCATTGTCAGAATGTCCTTGACAAACTTCTCCTTAGCTTCACACTGCACCACAGCGCCCAGAACGAGCTCCAGCACCGCTTTGAGCGTGTCATTTAGCTTGCCACTTGTGTCTTCCAGTTTCTGCACGTCTACAGCCAAATTTGACTCGTAAAAGCCCTCGAGAGTCGCTACTACCGCCTTCCATCGATCCAGAGCCTTCAGATCTTCCATTGCAGCAGGGAATCTGCGGCAAACATGCAGCGATCGAGTTCACAACAGCAAATATAACGTTAGAAAGAGGTCGAAAGCGTCATTTTTCCACGTATTTTAACCGCAATATTTCGCTATTTATTCAACCTACGCGAGAATTAGTAGACGCAGAACGATACTAACGCAGTCTTCCTGCGTATTAACGGCGTAGAAGCCTAGCCAGCGCATGAGGCTGGTCGCCTCGGCGTCGCCATCCTCCATCCTGCTAACAGCAACTTTTTTTGGCGGGAGGAAATATCATAAAATATGACCATAACTTCTTTCTACTTGATTTCAGTATACAGTTTCATGTCACATATATATTTAAAAATTCAAATTTCATGGGTCGTCACACAAAATTTTCCGCCTTGGGTGGAACCCGCACTCGATCCCGCATCCAAAGCGCTAGCTGCCATCTCCAACGTCACGCAGCTCCTCCCACAGACCTCCCAGCACATCTAAACACACGTCACTACCTGCCTGATCATCCCTACTCTCTATCCGTGCAAGTTTCGCCCAAAATGGCCGAGAAATGCCTGCGCAACGCCAGCTGCAAGTGCAGCATGTGCACAGGCTTCGACGTGGCGTCGCTCATGAGCATCTCCAAGTCCATTTCGTCCAACATTCAGTACGGTGATGAAGACGGTGAAGGCGCACAGGATCAAGCCCCTCCAGCGCCCAAATTCAGCGGCGTAGTTAACTCACCGCCTGTCCCGACCCAAAAGAAGACTTTTGTAGCCAATTCCCCGCCTATTAAGAGGCCACCACCAGCCCCAGTAGCAGTACAAGACGTCCACATGGACGACGTCACTACAGCAACTGTGAAAGATACGCAGATGGAGAATGTAGCCACTACATTGTCGAATATGGACGTGGACAGTAAAGTGGACACTGGTGGGCCATCTGCAGCTGTCTCGCTGGACACTGTGTTGCCTAAATTGACAGATAAGAACTGGAAAGTTCGGAAAGGAGGTTTTGAAGAGCTCAAGACGCTGTTTGAACAGTCTGGAGTTAAGACGAACCAAGTGAGACCGGCTATGGAACTGTTTACTAAAATGTGTGAGGATTCCAATGCTAGTGTCATGGAAGCGGGCATTGCGGCGGTTCATGCATACACGTTGAATGTGGAGCCTTTTGATAAGGAGATTGTGGGTGGAGTGATGACACGCGTGACAGATAAAGGATTCTCGGCACGACCAGGCATTGTCAAGCTCTGTACAGAGCTGACGGATGCTTTTATTGGTGCAGGTGCAGCGGAGGAGACGGTGACTGCTCTTCTAGAAGGAACAAATAACCGCAAGCCGAAGGTGCCGCCAGCGTGTGCTACAAGCATACTTGACGCGCTGACGGAGTACGGACCACGAGTTGTGCCACTGCAAGCGATTAAAACAGCACTGCCGAAGTTGCTGGAGGGTGCCGTGAAGGTGCGCCCGATTGCGATGAGTATTATGGTGGAGATCCACCGATGGACTGGGCCGGCGCTGGTTCAAGATATTGTGGCCAACCTTCGACAAGTACAACAGACGGAGTTCGAAGAGCAAACTAAGGATGTTGTACCTGGCCAGGCAGCACCCACCAAATTTGTCAGAGGCGCTAAACCAGCTAAAACTGCCGGAGGTGCAGGTGGGAAAGCGTCGGGTGGTGCATCAGCCGTGGCCGCTCCAGCTGCTGAAGCATTTGACCCGCGCGAATTTGCTGAGACAGTGGATTTGCTCGTTAAGCTCCCCAAAACTGAGTTCAAGGCCAAGTTGGCGCTACCGAAGTGGAGTGAAAAAGTGGAGGCCCTGAAAATTGTTCTGGAAATGATTGGCCCTGTACCAAAGCTAGCAAATGGAGATTATTATGAACTGGTGTCAACGCTGAAGCCGCTGACGAACGACTCGAATGTGAACATTGTGGCGAAGTCAATTGAAGTATATGGCGCCCTTGCCGATGGTTTACGCAAGAATTTTACACAACATGCGCGAACGGTGTTTCCTGACTTGCTACGAAAGCTGTCAGACAAAAAGTCGGTAATTCTGAGCGCGACAAATAAGACGTTGGACTTGTTCCTTCAGCATGCAATGACAATCGACATGATGATAGATGACTTGAACCTTGCCTGCGATTCTTCGAAGAACAAGGCCCCGCCAGCGCGCGTACAAACGATGGCTTTCCTGACACGTGCAGTGGAAAACCGCTACGTGGACGTGAACGACAAGGCACTTATCGTGTCTTTTGGAGCAATGTTTATGAAGGGCATCGATGATACAGATCCGAAGGTGCGCGAGGCTGGCCAAAAGTCCTTCATCGTACTTTTGCAAGCAACCGACCATACAGCTGGATGGCTGCAGAACATAATGGATGAGATCGCTCGCAAAAATCCTCGGGCACTCAAGACGATCCAGCGAGGACTTGGTGGTGGTGCTGCTTCAACGCCTTCTTCTCGTCCTGGTAGTGCGCAGTCTTCTCGCCCAGGGAGCGCGGCTCCTTCTCGTCCTGGTAGTGCGCCACCATCGCGTCCCGGCAGCGCTGGTAGTGCTGCTAGCCGTTTGAGTTTCGGTGGGACAAAAGTATCAGAACCCGACGCAGACGTGGAAATGGAGAGTAGTCCCGCTCCTGCTGGCCCTCAACGACCCTCTTTGAAAAAGGGTGGCCCCCCGGCTCGGCTGGGAAGGAAACCTGGTACTCCGGGCGGCGCGGCCCCGAAAGCAGTGCCTTCAAGAAAACCAGCTGCGTCAGGATCAAGTAACGGCGCACCTGCAGGAAGCACTGATTTCACACCAATGGCAGTCTCAGTCACTGCGGAAGAAGCGGAGGGTATTATTGACGATCTTCAGCTTGAGAACTGGGGATCGATTCAAGAAGGGTTTGCAAGTTCCAAATGGATGGAGCGCAAAGGAGCAATTGAAGGACTGGAGGAGTACGCCAAGGCGAACTCTAACATAATGAGCATGCGAGTGATTGAGGCGTTCACGATGTATTTGTCAAAACAAGTGAAGGATTTCAAGGACAGTAATATCAACGTGCTGAAGAGTTCATTCCAAGCCGTGGCAACGATTGCGGAGACTGCCGCCGGCAAGTTCCCGCGTGGTGTCGTTTGTCTTGTTTCTCCTCGCGCCTGTGACAAGATTGGTGACAGGAAGGCGAACGAGGCCGTCCGCAATATGATTATGGCGTTCTGTGAAGCGAGCAGTCCAGCGTATACGACTGGATGTATGATCGAGTACATGCCAAAGGTTCGCTTACCGCTAGCGCATATTGAGGCGCTTTCGGTCTTGTCGGACTGTGTGAAGGATTTCGGGATCACCATTTGCAATCCACGTGCTCTCATTGACTACGCAAAGGGTCCGCAAGGATTAGAAGGTTCGAATCCTAAGGTCCGTAGTGCTGCGACTTCATTGCTTAGTACTATGTACTCGCAACTTGGACCAGCCTTGCTTCCGATTCTGAATCTGGAGAGCTGGAAGCCAGCATTGGCTAAGACGGTGGAAGAGGAGTTCAAGAAAGTGGGCTTTAATCCTGCCAAGGCGATGGCGAGTGTGAAGCGCCAGGTGAAAGACCAAGGTGAAGCTCCAGCTGCGGCGGACCCTGGTGCACTGTTCGGTCGTGTTGACGTGAGCAGCCAGATTACAAAGGACCTGCTTGAGGATATGAAGAACGAGACTGATAAAGTTGCTTGGAAGAAGCGTGCCGAGGCAATGGATACTGTGCAAGCCATTTGCGAAGGTGCTGGTTGCGCGATTGAGTTCACTCGTCCTGTTCAAGAAGTTCTTCGTGGCCTAAAGGCTCGTCTTAACGACTCGAACGCGAACCTAAAAGTTAAGGCTGTGAACGTTATCGGAGTGGTGGCGACAAGTGTGGGACCTGATATCGCGAAAATGTCAAAGATTCTTGGTGCAAGTCTGATCGTTGGCGTTGCCGACAACAAGAAGACAATGCAAACAGCAGCTGTTCAAGCTCTGCACAAATGGGTTTGCCACAACAACGAGACGTCGCCAGCCTGCATGGAAAGCCTTCTTTCTCCTCTGTCGGAAGGTCTCGTAAACACCGTTGGACGAGCAGAACTGCTTGGCTGGGCAGCGGAACACTTGCATAAGTGCGAGAAACTTGATTTGAATTGTTTGGTCGCTCCGACTGTTCAATGCATGATGGACAAGTCTTCCGAAGCGCGTGAGAAGGCGCAACTATTGCTTGTTGAAGTGATGAAGTCGGTAGGCAAGGACACTGTATTTACGACAGGGTGCCGTGATATCAAACCCGCTGCCATGCGAGCTCTTAAACCTTTGCTTCAAAAAGTATGCGATGCTGTTGAAGCCAGTGGGGGTTCTACGGTAACCAGCGAAGCTACTTCGACTATCCCTGTACCAAGCGCAACGCCTCCTGTAGCTCCATCGGATGCCGGTCATGGCTCTACCAGTAGTGGAATTGGGCGTGGTGGAATCCGAAGAAGGGCTAGTGCGTCTGCGTCTGGTGGAACACCAGTGAAATCACGTCTTTCGCGTCCCCGTTCGTTTCGGGCTACTGTGGCATCTTCTTCCTCGCTTCCAGAAAGCTCGGCAAAGGACACTGCGCCATTGCTGAAAATGAGCACCAACAAACCGTCAAGAATTTCCAAGGGCCAGCTCAATAAGTGGATTTTCGAGACGACATCCGTTAGCGAGATGAACACGCGCAAGGGTGAAATCGAGACCGAGTGGAAGCCGTTTCTGTCTCCGGAGTTCCACGCTAAGCTGTTTGCTCCTTCCTTGGAAAAGGGGATGCTCGCAGCGATGGATGAGTTAACGCTGTGTATTGTGCATCAAGCCGACGAGGTGATCTCGTCGCTCGACTTCGTTTTGAAGTGGTGCACCCTTCGTATTGTGGACAATAACGTCCAGGCACTGGCCAAGCTGCTGGAGGTATTGGTAAAGCTGTTTGAGATGCTAAAGGAGAAAGGATATCGACTGGATGATGTTGAGGCAGCTATTTTGCTGCCGTACCTCCTCCAAGAAAGCGGCCAGTCCAAACCGCGCTTCCGGGTCCGCTTCCGTGACGTGATGAAGCTCGTGGTTGACGTGTACATCCCTGAAAAATGTGTTCCGTATTTGATGGAGTGTTTTAATGGATCGAAGAACATGAAGAGCAGGTGCGAGTGCATTGATTTGGTGGAGTACATCGTCAGCGTGCATGGATACCATATCATTGGTCGCAAATGCATCAAGGACGTGGGGAAATATGTCGTCGCCCACGAGAAGGAGCTCCGCGAGAGCGCAATTAACACGCTGGTCGCTGTGTACAGGCGGACGGATGGAGGAAACCCAGACAAGTTTTTCCGATTTGCGGGTATTACCACACAACAGGGGATTGACTTGCTAAGCGCTCGCCTGAAGCATTTGCCTGCCAACAGTTTTTCGAGTGAAGCCGCTACAGTAGCAGAGCAGGAAGTCGCACCAGAACGGGAGGTGCCTCAGCAACAGCGTCCTCAACGGACAGGATTTGGGTTTGGTTTCGGGCGAGCTGCCGGTATCGCGGCAGCAGCACCGACTAACATTTTGGCACCAAGTGCAGCTGATGCGGTTACGAGGGAGTCACAGCCAGTTGTGGAGCCTACGCCGATGCCTGGAATACAGCAATTCAACAGTGAACCACACGATGATGACGTTGACATGACCACGCCAGGTAACGAGGCTACCGAAGAAGACTTGCACAGTGCGGCCATTGAAGAGCTGCTGTTGCGCCCGATCGAGATGCTTATCAACTCCTCGAAAGAAATTGTGCCGGCGGGGACACCTAACTACAAGGAAGGCGGAAACGCTTTGAAGGGTCTGTACGCGATTATCAACCGTCCTTCGGATTCATCGGAGGTTGAGTTTTTGCACTCATACGTGAACGAGATTGTTCTGGCCCTCTGCGACTGCATCCACGGTGCCTTTTACGCTGGTAACGCCGAGAAGAGACCGGAGATGTACATTCTTGCTATTAGCATAACGACCTTGACGGTCGTCTTCAGCAGCGACGCCGTCACAAGCATGCAACGCTACACGGTGGAACGCGTGTTGCTGGAGTTGTGTTCGAAAATTATGGATCCACGAATGGAGAAGTTTTCGGAGAAAGCTAACTTGCCTGCATCTGAAATTGCGCTTCTACCACCTGAAGAAAAGAGATATCTCATGGTGTTCAAGGCGCTTTACAAGGCTTTGCGAAAGCTGATTGAGCGAGCAAAGCCCGGCGATGTTTATCCATCGGTCATCAACCTTCTGCAGCGCCTCATGCACAATGATGTCGGTGACTACAACAAGAACGACACGCTCAAGCACCTGCTGAAGGAAGATTCGGTGGACCAGCTCGTAGGACGCATCCTGCTGAAGCTGTCGAATGTTCAAGCTAACTCGCTCACTCCGTTCGAGGGTATTGACATTTTTGGTATTCTCATGCAGATGCACATGTTCTTCTCGACCCTACCCGGAGCTGAAGTCATGATGGTGGATATCGCAAACGACAATATGCGGTCTGCACTAAAGATTATGGCTGAAAGTTTGATGAAGACCCGATCGAGTGCATTTGAGGCGTCGATGAAGGACGTCCCGCCTACATCTCCTGTGCGCCAAGCTCTCGAACAGATGGACATTGGCCAGACGCAGCAGCAGGATGCTGCCGAACCCACGGGCTTGCACTATGGAGAAAATGGCACAACTGAGAACGGCACTAATAACCATGCTTCAGCTGCACCTCGCATCACGAGTCACTTTGGCGCTGGAAATGCTACCAGCGGTAGTGTTGCTGCACCAGAAGAAAGTCTCACACGACGCTTGTTTCCACCACGCGACAGCGGTATCGTGACGCGTACTGCAAGAACGGCTTCTGCAGCACCGTCGCTTTCTGGAAGTGCGCTATCTGGAGAAACCCGTGGCCGCAGCTTTACTTCATTCCATGATTTCGCTGCCAACCGCGGATCAGCGAATAATACATCGCGTCCTTCAACCACAAGTGCACAGCTGGAGAGCCTGCGAGAGCGTCTGCGGATGTCCCGCCATTTCAAAGAGGATGACAACGTGTGATTTTCACCAGAAGCAAGAAGGCAAACGTAGTACTTAGTAGTTAGCACCGATAAATCGTGCGGTAGAGAACGATGAGATAAGCTGCAACAGAGCAGTAGTCGTCAATGGACATTGGATGATGTTTTCCTCCGTCTCAGTTTCGATGAAGCTTAGGACCATTTCTCGATGATCGCCACGAGACTGCAACAGAAACTGCGAAGTCGTGGTCAAATTGTATGTCAGCAGCTGGACAGAAAACGTAATTGCTTGATGTTTTGCTTCGACTTTCGGTGGAGCCCAGAGCTGCACTGCCGATTGCTATGCCTTTGAGAAATGGTGGAAACGTAGAGCAGTGAGAAGTGTCTTGAATTTGGTTCCAGTCGTGACGTCGAGGGCGAGTCCTAGATACCTGTGGCAATTTGTGGCAGATACTTCGATCGCCCGACTTCGTAAATATCCAAAGCAATGGACCATACAGGTTTTCTTATACATACGTTCAAGATTGAAAGCGCGGCCAGGTTGATCTTAATCGTTCGCGTTACATGCTCGCACACTAATGTAGACGTATGATTCGTGTGTTTTTTGTTTCAAGATGACGGTTGTTGCTGCCCATTGTTGGAGTTGTGGATCTGAGAGGACATAGCTTTACT
The DNA here is from genome assembly GCA_014706105.1 of Phytophthora quercina. Lineage (NCBI taxonomy): Eukaryota > Oomycota > Peronosporomycetes > Peronosporales > Peronosporaceae > Phytophthora > Phytophthora quercina. Next base: position 460,181 of record JACBOW010000016.1, on the reverse strand, counting down.
ACATTTTAACTCTTGGTCGGGACGGTTCCAGCACGGCATGTCATAATGAAACCACAGGTGCCATCTTCAAAATAATGTCTACTACATGTATGTACCATGCATATTGCGAGGTTGGAAATAAAACAAGATGTGTAGCTTTTCTCTTCAACACAACAGGAACGCCTAAGACGCACCTGTTCCTTTTGCATGTTTTGGGAAATGCGTCTATTTGAATTATGAATAAATCTAGCAAACACTAGGTTTAACTCAAATCTTGTGAGTAAGATAAAATGTATTCGTAACAGTAGCTCCTGATTCAGGACACTCGAAGCGGGTACACTTGTTACGCCCACTTACCGAGTAAGGCCATGAGACCAGCGCCCGCCCATAAGGAAAAGTACAACACAAATCGCTGTGATGTACTGCGCGCCAAGAACTTCTGGTTTGTGGTCATGTTGTACGTCAAGAGCTCCACCAGACCCGTGTAGAGAAGAATACCGCCAGCCACGCAGTCGAAAATGCCCTGCACCCATAGTGCCGTCGTGGATTCACTCGAATACGAGTTGCGGATACCAATGCCGATCACTTGGCCGATGGGAGTAGTGATAGCGAATACGAAGTTGATCATGATTAATTTGTTGCGGCTTGTCATGGAGCTGAGAGCGGCACTACCGATGGCGACACCCTCGAAAAATTGATGAAAGCACAGTGCAGTCAAAAGTGTCTTGAACTCGGTGCCTGTAGTGACTCCCAAATCAAGTCCAACAATGATGGAGTGGAAAAGAACGCCTACCTCAAAAATGACGGTGGCAATTTTGTGACGAATATTGGGATCATGCGGAGATTCCTTCATCATCTTCTCGTGATTTGGGCTTTCAGCCGGTCTTAGAGCCCGAAAATCCCCACTCGGAGTGTTATTCAGGTCGCGCACGCTATCTTCGGAGTTCTGAACAGGGTGATCATGGTCGTGATCGTAGTTGACACTAGGTCCATGACTGTGGCCATGGCCGTGAAGTGTAGAGCCCTGACCACCGAAAAACACTACACTCTCGCACTCGATAAAATGCATGCTCACCAGTGTAATCAATACAAACGCCAGACCCAGACAACCATATTCCTCCACGATAGGGCCGAGAGCCTCGTCGCTCAACTTCGCAATACCTTCGTTGATCATGTGAATAAGTCCTGTTGCCATCACGACGCCAAAGGAAAAAGCTCGAATTGCCTCCATGACGGAAGCGTTGGCATTACTTTGGGGGATTATCTTCGAAATGACGGGAACTTGTGTCCCAGCCAAAGAAACAGCGAATATGATGAAGACGGCGCCGATATGGAGCCCTAAGTCGTCCATTTCGTCGGCACAAGTCTCGATTCTTGGGTTGTAGCTTGCTCACCAGTAGAGTGGAAAGAAAAGTGAGCATTGTTAGGCAGTACCAGCGCTGACTTCAGCATCTAGACGTTATGAACTATGCGATATGCTCGGACAATAACTCCAGAGCTGGAATAGGGTGCACACTCGATCGCACACTGCAACATCTTAGCAGGACGCTGAGACTCCCAACCGAATAGCTCAGCCGCAGCGAAGTACACTTCCTTTCTGGTGTGCGTAAGAATAGGCAGAAATTTCATCGATGCAGCAACTTTACGACAGACGATAGCCTATTTGAGGTATTACAGCTACCAAACTGCGGTAGCTTTAGTTCATTGTGGCAGCAGATATCCTTAGAGGCTTGGATATCCCAAAGTTCTACGCAGGTGATCGAAATGACCCCACTTTTGCCGTATCTTGCTCTCATTTCGTGTTGAAAAGCTCCCTCGAAGCCCAAATCCAAGTCTTTCCCCGAAAAAAAAAGCGGTCTTGGTGGTCCATTTCATCCGTTTCGGCTGCTCCAGCCGCCGTCGGATAAATGATACGTCTCACTGTAGCAGGACGTACGAAGCTTCGCTCCCACATCTTCGCAACTCTCGCAGCTCCCCGTTTGTCCGACGGCGGACGCAAATTTGCTTGCCCAAAACGATAGAAACTCAGTCTCACTTCATGTCATCGATCGTAAGAGCTACAGCATCGATAAATTCTGCCGTGAATCTCCTTTCTTCGTCGAAATAAAAAATATCGCTGGAGGTGACGACGACGTCTGGACTTTCGGATCTTAAAGCCACGATTTGAACATGTTTAATGCCAAATATCCGTTGTAGTGCGATAATATATCTCGTAGCTGCTGTACAAGTAGTTCGACGATAACAATGAGTACGGAGAGCGTGAGAAAGGTAAAACAATGTGTATGAAGAAAGTATTGGGATGATCCGCTCCAAATTGAAGATACTAGTTGTGCGATGTGATTGGATAGTTCTTTTAGCCAATGAAACGTCACAGTGTGTATATGGCTACACTGAGTGTGCCGTGTGTGTCTGTCACGCTGTACGTCTGCCTGTGGCTTGGCACTGGTCTCATGGCGCTCATCGGTAACTGGGCATGAGGTCTGTCAGTCAGTGATAGTTAGTGTAAATGTCGTTTTAGCATTTCAATGTGAGAATGAATGTTCAAGTTGAAGTTGACCATCACTCACTCCGTCCTCGAAATTTGCCAATCAAACGCTGCCAACTCTTCGTAAAATCTACCAATCGTAACGTGCCAAGCCGTAATGCGTCCAATTTGAACATGGCTACATTTAAAGTTGTCGTTGACAAGCATGAACACTCCCCATTTTACCTTTCACACCACAACTCAAACCTTCCAGTACCAACCATGGCTCCTGCATCAGCATTGGATCTCTTCGGACTCATGCAAAGTGGTGCTACTCGGCTTCAACATACTGTGAACCAGCACCTCAATCTGCTTTCAGCCACCACAGTTCCTATGGGTGGAGCCACATTCGAGCAAGTCACCGTCTCCCCGTCCTGCAGTTTCCGCTCGACATTTGTCCAAGGACAAATCCATGAAGCCGACAACCCCCCGAAATTGATACAAACCACGTCAAATGCCAGCTCAGAGGGCCACCTTCGAGCTCTGTCCATCGACGGAGTGGCTGTGCTGATCGTCTCGTACTTGGACGGCGAGTCGCTCTCACGTGTTCAAGGTGTCAACAAAGCTTGGCAAACATTCATTCAGCAATACCGAGAGCCTCTTTACCGGACGTTGATCGAGGAACAGCAAGTCTTCCACACCGTCATCACCTCAACATCGGCGTTCAAGTCGTACCTCTTCTCGATGCGGCACGAGTTGGACCGAGAGCTCGCGCACACACATGCCGTACACCCTACCCACCAAGCATTGGAGCAGTACTGCGCTTCAACTGAGCAGCACGGATTCGTAGCCATGTTTTGCGACATCATTGAGTTCCGTGACCCGAGGATTGCTCGGTTTGTGGCTTGGAAACGTCAGAGTGCTCTCAGTATGGTGCTAGCTGCCACTCCGGAACACGTCATGAACTTCCGTAAGCGATCCAGCTATATAGGACCTATCACCTTCGTGCCGGTGGACAACCCTCACTGGCCGGTATTCACGTCGTCGACAGTTGATGCTCCGGGATTCATGGGGTACGCCTTCGACCACGTCACGATGGTACCAGGTTATGAAGCTCTTAAGGACACCGTTGTCAAGTCCATCCTGAAAGAGCTCATGATCTTCGACACACCAGAAAATGCAGCGGCTTATGGACACAGCATCGGTCGACCACCCTACGCTGCAATTATTATGGATGAAAACGCTCAGGTTCTGGTGGGTCAAGCCGAGAGAACTAGCCACCTCACATTTTCCTCACCACTTCGTCGACAGCTTAGTAAATACCCTGTCGCCGAGCGCATTCGCCGACTTCGGGCCAAGATCAAAGCCGTAGACGATTGCATTGCAGCAACACCGAATAGTTCTGTACAATAGAACAAACATCGCCATGTAACTCGACAAAATCCCCACGTTGTATCCGAATTGCGTACCATCCGCCGTTCTATTTGCTGGTTCTTTAACAAACATTGCACTGGGAAACTCCATCGCAGACGAAGGAAGAGCACGATCGCTGCTGGTCAACCAAAGCAGCCGTAAACCTACTTCCAACCTGCTGGATACCGGAAGCGCTGTCGGTTCCTACGCCGCCACTGCCACATCCACCAGCCACTTCTACCTCTTCTTGCTCTGCCTGCCACTTCTGTTCGTGTCCTGGTCGGCGGTGGCTCTTTTGCTGATATTTTTCACGCTTCTTCTTCTCGCGTTTCTTCTTTGCGTTGTACTTCTTGAAAGCCTTCGAGTCGCCGTAGTAATGACATAGCACCGAATCAACCTGGTCTACTACAACACGTGGTTGGCTCATGTACGTCTGCGCTGGAATTGTGCCCTTGGGGTCCACCGGTCTGCTGCCCTCATCCTTCGGGTTTATCAAAGGAAGTTTTAGATATCGACAAATCGGGTTGCAGCGGTGGGAGCCTAAAAATCGTTCAAAACCTCGTAGAGCCAAGTTGCCCTTGCCGAATTCTTTGCCACGTCTCGTGTGAATCTGAGGGTCAGTATAGTGATCACCAACACCTTGAATATCGACCACGAGAATCTTTTGTCCGGAAGCTTCGTACGTAAAGTGAGAAAAAGCCTGTGGTGTGTTGCGCTCCAGCTCGCTCACGTAGCCAAAATTATTGTTGTGTTTGTGGTACTCCCCAGCAATGAAAGGCTCCACACCACAAATGGTACCACTCAGCGTTAAATTCTCAATAGTCTGGTCTCCAGCCGCACTGACATCAGACGGAATCAGTTGAAGAATCCAAGCCTCCAGAAATTCAACACGCCTCGGCGGGTTGTACGAGTTGTATAGCTTAGCGTACTTGGCGGCCACTGCTTGCATCTCTACGTCTTTGAAGTACGTATCTGGGTTTTCGTTGGGGTCGATGGCGATTTTCGCCACGTAGCTAGTACACTTTGACATCACACTGTCCTCATCGATATCGCCTGACCTCAAGGCAGGGGGTGGCATGCTGAGATCTTGCAGATGGAAAACTTGACGAAGCCCACCCTTGGCAAACGGCTCTGTATCAATTTTTACCTTGATCCGAGAAGAAGTCCACTACAAAAAAAAAAACAAGTTCGTTAACGATACTAAAAAGTAGCAAAGTAAATAGCGAGTAGCTAGTACCTTGCGATGCTCAGAGTCGAACACGTGCTTGATTGCATCGCGTTCACGCAGCAGCGAAAAGTCAGGCGGTTCACGGTAAATTATCGGCAACTCCAATGAAAGCAAGTCCGACGTCTTCGCGATCGCTGCACACACATTTTGTCATATAAAATTATTAGTTACATTGTCCAGTGCAGGAAGATGGAAAAGAAACGTATCCATTTTGCTGCATACTTTGATCAGCTTCGTTCAACTCGTCCACCAGTTGTACACGACGGTCCTTGTACTCTGTTACCGTAATGAACCCTTCCTGATACAGCTTCTGTAAGTTGCGTAGTTTCTCCAAATTTTGACCGTCACTTTCAACCGAATAATTCGATCCCGACGCTGGTGCAGACCCGACTCCACTATAAAATCCTGCTTGTGAAATCCCTGAAAATTGCGATGGCCACGAACCATCAAAGAAGTCACCAACCGGTTGTACTCCAGCAGCTTCCTCCTCCTCAAGTTCTTCATGCAGTTCCGCCAACGTATGATCCACAGCGTCAGCATCATCTTCATCTGTCTTATGTTCTTCCTCCTCCACCATCAATGTCTCTTTACGTCGGACCACATAATCCATATCATAAAATGAATTTTCCTTATGGAAAAATGAGGATGGAACTCGTGAACTTTTCGTGAAATTCTCGGAACATGTCCGTCGTCTCAATGCCAACCTGGCAAGTTCCGCCGGATCTGACAGCGGCGGTTCTGGCTCATTTTCTTCGTCGCCACTGAGATAGCTATTGTCACTAAATCCGTTGATGTTGTTCCTATAGCCATTACCGGTATCTCCTCGTTCGTAGAAATTGTTAAGCTTGGCGAAAGCTTCGTTGCTCCGTAAAATGATGTCGGAGCTATGGAATCGGCGCCTAATAGGCACAACTTCATCATCTTCTTGGGGTTTTATGGGATAGCTGAATAAAGTTTTTGGGTTAGCAGTTCTCGAAATTTGGGAACTGGAGCCGTTTTTGGGAACGGCGAATTCGGCCGAAGAATTGGACGATACGGAGCGCGGAGACAGCGACGGCGCGCGCGGCTGAGAGGCGCATGGGGACACGGCCGTGGTGGTGACGTCCAATAGCTTGTTCTGCATCTTGGCGTCCTCTCCGATGGCTGGTAGCGCCATGGAGGACGAGCGGAGTCTGCGGCTTCTCGACTGAGACTAAAGAATCAGAAATTAGTGTGTGGGAATATTTCGGACGATGATTGGCTGAGACAGTTCGTATCACGACAGTTGATTGGATGAAACGAATTTTCACGGACAGACGTTTCGAAGTCAGGAGCAGAAGGTCGGGGATGTCACTCGAGTGAAGAGTGACGCACACTTCAACTCAATGTTGAAGTGCTTTGAACTTGGCAGGTTGAGGTCGATACTCGCAATGCTGCTGTCTTTGTGCTTACCCCAACTGACCAAATCACTACGAATTTCGGCTGTTCTGACGTCAAGTTAACAGTAAGATATAGTTGTCAATGACAACTCATAATGTTTATAACTGTGGAAACCGCCCAGAAATCCGCATTTCACCAACTTAAAAAAATTAAATTGAGCCCGTAGACGGAGGCAAAGTTTTGCTTTCAAAACACGAATCTCTCAGAACTGGAACTTTGCGTTGTCTTTGGTAGTAGTGACTTCTGGTGATACTGACTTTGTTCCTAGTCCCAAACGAAAGGAAAATACGCTACTTTACGCCGAGTATACTCACGCATCAAGAGCGACATCATTATCAGCAGGCTGATTTGGTTCGATGCCCCACTTTAAAGCGCCATCAAGATGAAGCATTTTCAAGTCACGGCCACGCTTTTCCTTCGTGATGCGCTGCAGAAGATCTCGGTTCGCGCTTTCACCTTGCCAGCCATCGCGAGCGCATTTGCGCAGAATATCAAAAAGCGGGCGATCAACCGTAAAAACAGCGACGTACGCATCGCACTCCGGATCTTCTCGCGTGGCGCGCTTCAGCGCTTCCAACACTGCTAATAGACCCGCATGGATAATGGCAACATTCGAGCCATCAAGCGTTTTCCGTATGTCCCATTCGGGATGGACCGGAAAAGTACACAGCATTTTTACGATCTCTCCGTCCTCGTCACCACGAACAAGACAACCATGGCAGAAAGCAAAGATGCTTTCCTTGGCGATGTGCGCACTTTTTTCAGTTCGGAGACGCTGGGTTGGCCCTTGACCTTCGGCATCCGCATTATTGTCTCGTTCGCGCTTCGAAGAATCCTCGAGGTGTGCAATTTCCTGATGATTTTCTTCCTCCGACTTGGTTGCGTTGCTTTCGGCATCCGAAAACTCGTCAGCATTGACGTTTACATCGACAACTCCAGAATCAACATCACTGGAAAGCATCTGTCTCCAGTTGTGGTGGTCCAAAAACTCAACTGCTTTATCGTAGCTGTTGAATCGCTTCAGACTGTTTGCTGAGTAGCGAAGCGTTTGACGTAAGGCTTCTTGGCTGGTCCGGAAGATGCCCATACGTCGACCCACAGCCACAGCGTACGCGGGACCGATCCACCCCACTGGGGTTTGCTTGTTTTTGACGTTACCTTTTTGTTCTTTCATGAACTTTTCGGCTTCTAACAGCGTTGAGAACTTGTTAAACTTGGCACCAGGGTACCCAACCGTGGCGTCCAACACTCGATTCCACGATGTGAAGATGCCCGAGCAGCGACCACCCGTTACTGCGTAAAAGTAAACAAGCTCACTCATACGCCCACGAAGAAGAGAAGTATCTTTTTCCAGCCCAGCAAAATTGCGAAATGAGCTCTGCTTGGCGAGTCAGTTGAAGCCGTTAGCGCTATCGGCTTCAACTTTGGATGAGGAAAAATCGAATACTATTCCATCCGAGACGTGCATCGATCAATTGCGTTAGTACTTCTTACTGATTTTAGTTGTTTTCTAAGATGCAATAGCATGAAGCTGATCTACATCTTTCTGCTTTTTGCTATGCATTTCTCCTTAGCCTTAGTTTCGAGCGAGAAAATCTTCGAGTGAGGAGCGATTGGACTAACTGCCGCTTTCTTCAAAATGTTGTTCTCAATCAATCAGGTCCCGACCTGAAAAACCCAATATCCTTCGGATATCCTGCATTTTTTCTAAGATGCACTAGCGTGAAGCTGCAATTCTCCTTAGTCTTCACTTGGGTGCCGCATTCGCTGATGCGTACTTGTATGTATCATCGTGCTCGCCTCCTCATCACGATGCTGTTTCTGTAGCCTACGACGCACTCGACTTCTGTCATAACCAGAAAGCATCGCAGTGGTTCACACTGTCGGCGATTCCGCTGTCGTCCGGCCCAACCTTCAGCTCAAGGATTTTTGTTGCTGTCGAGCTGGAAGGTGTTCGTTGAGCCGCTGGATTCGTTTCCGCTGGATGACATGCAGTGAAGTCTGCATATCCAGCCGATAATCGATGTGTTTTGTAACTTGAGTTCTAACAAGAAGCAAAGAGAACATTTGATAATCTATTAATATTCCTTGGTTCGTATAATATACGAAGCCAAGGAATTAGGAAATGAAACATAGTCACATGTATGGGTATTGCGCTCGTTGATGCAAAATGAGCTTGCTAAAATTCGCACGTTGTGCATCATCGCCTCTCTAACTTCCGTAGAAGCTCGAATCTCCGTGATAAACACTCGTCTAGCGTTTATCACGGTCACTGATTGCGTGGTGCTCGGTAAGTTGAATGGGGTAGAATCCATAAAGGGTCAGTTGACCGATTGAACAGGGTCAAGATCATTAGTAATTTACCGACTGGATGGGCCGACCCCAAAAATAGTCTGTGAAATAGTCAGCACTGTGTCGACCATTTTTCATTTGAAATGAGCTAATCTATCATCTGGTCTAGACATGATCGATAATTTATCCATTTGGAACGCGTCAAAAATGTGGGAATTCATTTTAGACCCGTCACTTCTTAATTTTCGGATAGCTATTTTTAGGAATACTGTACTGTGTATATTGGGTATTCTAATTTTGAACTGGTCACTTTCCGCAATAACGTTCTATCTACCGGTAGTCACTTTTACCGCGTCATATATACCTTCACTTAAGTACGCTTTCATTCGTTCTTACAAGTGAGCGAATTCGTGAGGCCTAAGAGAGACCGTTTGCAACCAGGTCTGCAATGGGCGGCGGGTGGGCCGGAGTAGTTGCCCTAATGTTGAATGGGGAGACGCACAGGGCGCTCTCCACTCGCGAAACGGCAGCAGGCACGGACTGTCTGCCAGCGAGTAAAATCAACGAATGAAACGAAACCCTCTGTAAACTATTAATTGTTATGATTAGCAAGTACGAGGGGAAGTTCAGATCGCCATATGTGATCTGGATAGTGCAGGCAGAGAGCTGCCTGCCATCCATAGTGCGATGACGACAAGAGGCTGAGGAGTGAGTCCGTCGAGGACGAAGTCCGGAGACGAGCTCACTTCCTCTTTTGCCTCAGGATACCGAGCACGGATCTAGAGAGTAGGCATAGCAATAAGAGGTTAAGCGTTCTAAATACACTATGGCGAGTTTCCTATAACGTGTATTCTGTTCATTCTAATACCTAACAAGGAGGTACTGTCTAATTGCCGACGCCTTGCCCGCCATGAGCGAAGCGAAATTAGCGGTGCAAACGAGGAGCTCACGCTGGGAACGTGGCTGTGTGCGAAGCGAGCGCTGTTGCTAGTGCGGCGCGCGACAAGTGGCTACTTGGAATAGTAGTAACAAAAGTGGCTTGTTCAAAATCGGCACCCCTGCCTATTTGGCAATGACTCGTAGCCGAGGCGCGTAAGCGCACACCCAACTAACCCTTAGACTAAGGCGGGCGGGGAGCCCGCGAAGCTGGGCTGCACGGCATTTGCGTAGGGTAGCGCGGCTGGTAATTATGAGGATTTCCTTTGGAACATCATAGAAACACGAACACAAGTTCCTTGCAAGGCTCCTCCTGTCATTAGGACAGGTTGAGATCGACTCAAGAGTGATGTGGTATCTGTGTCAAAGGGTTTTTTCTTTCGTGGACTTTCCTCCTCGTGCTTCGGTTGTGTAGCACGTATTGACAATGAACTCACTTTGGAACTGGAATCCTACTGCTCAAGTGCCTTCTATACTTTGACTAACCTCACAGAAACAAGATCCCAGTTGCACACTGGAACGCTAAGACCGGGTCCTAACCGCGTGTCATCGTGCCATGCCTGCCATAGGGGTAGGTGCCCATTTTGCGTGGCATACCGGTTAGGAATGTATTGCTCTGTGCCAGACCATGATCGTATAGCTTACAATTGAGCGTCATTTGAACGCAGAATCGATGCCAATGAAGCAGGGAGCTTCTAAAAGGCATCAAATGACTATCTGAAGACACATTTGGTAAGTTATCGGAGATGTTTGAGTTACGCTAGGGATAGTTCGTTTTATCTACTCCTCGCCTTGTTCGTGGCGCCAAGGTGTAGTGGTGGCTACAGAGTACACTCTGGGTATGTATATGGGGTGTACTAGGGCAGTAAAAGCAAGTGCGTTTCTCTAGTACGCGCATGGGGTGAAGAACTACGAATCTTATTTGTACACCACATGCAATTCACCACTATGGCATATGGCGCGACCACTTGCCATGGCACAACATCGTGCCATGCATGGCACTTTGGTGGCTCTACAAACCTACACGTAATGAGCTCTCGACCAATAGAAATCGACGTGGCACGAGATGACAGGCATGGCACGCGGTTAGGACCCGGCCGTAAGCTGTTAGTAACGAATTTTGTCGGCCCAATAAATCGTAGGGTACTCAAGGTTATACTACTAGTAGTACTACAGTAATAGTAGTGTTTCCCCCGGGCGAAATCCACTATTTCTATGGTCTGGGCCTAGACCGGATCAGAATTTATCGGTTTGTGTGTATCCTTATCACAGTCAGGACTTTTTAAATTTCGGTCTAGACCCTGTTCAATTCGGCAACTGACCCCAAAATAATCTAACCGTTGAATGGGGTACAGATCATCTGTGAATTTCACATCATGACAAACCACCCACGCACAGATAAGCTGGAATTCTATGGTGCGCAATCGCTTGGGTCTTAGACACCACTGGATATCGCTCTCGCTTTGCAATTGCCTTTGTAACAGTCACAGTGCGGAGCTACTCACCAACGCAGCTATGCGACTGTACTGGGTTGTGCTGTGGATAATCGTTATTTTCCACAGCACCGATGCTGTTTCTGTGGGTAGGAACGACGAGCATCCCCAAATTTTGGGGATGAGTACCTCAACAATTACAGCTAGGCGGCGCCTGAGATCGTATGCGATAGCGACTACGCCTGACGCTAACACTGATACTGACGCCACTGCTTCCGGTGAAGAGAGGACGTACGTGAAAGGTCTGTCGAAACTTGCGGATCTGGATAAGAATACGTCGAAGCTGCGCAAATTGGACATGAAGATATCGAACAAGATATGGATCAGACTTGGTAGAGGACCCGATGGCATTTTGAGGTATCTCCGTCGTTACGGAGATTGGGTGAAGATTGAAGAGAACAAGAGGATTATCCAGTGGTTCCGGTTTGTGAAGGATTTGCGGACAGCTAAGAAAACGGCCTGGTCTCCAGACTATAAGATTTACTCCACGTTGGAGAAGGTAGCGGAAGAATCGAAAATGGCGGCACTTTTCGAATCGCTCAAACACATCCCGGACCTCAAGAATCTTGCTGAGACCATGCAGAATTATCAGATCAAGTTGTGGATTAGGTGAGATGAAACACCGTCCAAGATCGCAACTATGTTTGGTATTTCGACACATCGGGCCATCGGAACTGAGAGAGATCCGCGATACGAAATTCTCGACGCCTTTACCAGGGCGTTCAAGGCAGCAGACAAATACTACCGGTAGATGGCAATTGTTTTACGGACACGAGAACACTTCAAACTCGATCGAAATTCTGGCGAGAATTTCTAAGATCGAAGTACAAATTGCTGTTAGCGTTGCAGCTCGTCGGCGTCATTTGGATAGCGGAAGCACAACCCCCATAGGAACGGTTCTTGTTCCTTGACAAATAATGCATGTTCGCTCCAATCGATTTCGTTTATTATGATGATGATGTCAAAATGGTGTAGCTAACAGATCCCTGAAACAATCTACACAATAGAGGAAGCTTTCCTGAACCGCGCAGCTTGTGGTTGTGCCAAAGGCCCTGAAGCTTCAATCTTGATGTACTCAATGAGGTGAATACCTTCCATCTTGGTTTCCAGTTTTCCGGACTTTTGTAGGGCGACTGCACGAAGTTGATGACTTACCGCGCGCCACATTGTCCTTGTGCCTTTCTGACCTGAGGTTGTCTCTTTGCAAAATACCGCATTGTCTCGCTGCATCCACAGTGCTGCTACTGAAACACAGCTGTACATCTACCACATTTGTGATGCTGCACTAAGGTGCTGTCGATTTCGTTTTATCGTTGTAGACTGCCAACCATCGTACGATTTTCAACACTACTATATTGTACTACTACAGTAGTAGTGTTGTAGTAGTACAGTACAGAGAAATTTCTCTAGCACAGCATATCTTTGCGCGAAAATACAGCATACTACATGGTACGTCGAGTAAATAACTGGATAGAATATTTTTTTTAAGTGTGTTGTAATGGATCTTGGAAATGCACTAGGACCAGCTATAGAACGGCTCAACTTGCATACATCCGAAACAAATAACAATCACTGACATCCGTTCGTGAAATCGGGGACCGATTGGGCGGTAGATTATTTTTCGGGTCGGACACGGGTAGGGCCTGGAAATGGGGTCTGACGTTAAAAAGGCAACTTTGTAGCGTGATCTGGCTACCAAGAGCAGTTAAGCAACCTCTGAGGGTGAGAATTTGAATAACAATCAAGGCGATGCGGAGTTGTACGATTCTAACAGTGACGGCGCGAGAAGCAGCGATCATGGTGCCTATGCAGGTACGTAGGAAGACAACGAGATAGAGCTCCTTCTACAAACGCTTAATGCTCGCAGTTAGTGACGATATGGCTCCATTTGTACCTCACTTCACGTTACAACGTGAATGCAATTACATTTTGCTTTGAAAAACTTGGTATCTGTCAACTTGTGGTTGAAAGTCTACCTGACCTTTACATCAGGCCCGACCCGTACACGACCCGAAAAATAGCTAACCGATTGGGCGGCCCTGTTGGGCTCAACAAAATTGATCAAACAGTAGGAACACTTGTATACGATACAACCTGTGCATTATCACTTGCTTAGCAACGCCAGTCTTGCTCAACGACGATTGCCGATCTCCGACGCCCACTTCGGCGCGTTCTCGAATCCGTTCGATCCACTCTGATAGTCGCGAATGGTCTGGTGGATCTCCGCCTCAGAGGTCATGACGAAGGGGCCATACTGCACCACAGGTTCGTTCAGAGGCTGACCACTGATCACAATGAACTCGAGACCATCTTTATCCTCCGTCGTCACATGCACACCGTCACCTTCTTGCTCCATAACGATAGCATTGTGCGCCTCGATGTCTTCGCCTGCGCACGTACCTGATCCCTTCAACGTGTACACAAACGCGTTGTGTCCCATTGGAATCCTGTAGTCCAGTTTAGCTCCTTGCTTCATCAGGAAGTGGATGTATGTCACAGGCGCTTCCGTCTCAATTGGACCCTTCTGACCAAACACTTCTCCAGCGAATACAATAGCCTCAACCTTCTTAGCGTCATCCCACACATGGGGGACCGTATCCCGGCTGATCTCCTGGTATCTCGGCTCCATAATCTTCTTGGCCTTTGGCAGGTTAATCCACAGCTGCAGACCATGAGCTTTTTCTTCATTTGCTGGCATTTCCGCGTGTAAAATTCCCTTGCCAGGGGTCATCCACTGCAGATCTCCCGGTCGAAGCTCCCCCTTGTTGCCCAAAAAATCCTCATGCTTCATGTGGCCCTTGGACGTTGGCAGCATGTACGTGACCGTCTCGAATCCTCTGTGCGGGTGGTCGGGGAAACCCCCGGGTAGACCAACATTGAACTCGTCCAGCATGAGGAACGGGTCGAGATTACGCAACTCCTGGGAACCCAATGAGCGTCGCACTGTGGCCCCGACACCTTCGCTCTGTTCACGGGCAATGAATATGTGGGCAATACGGCGTGCGTTGAACATATTGGAGATAGAGGAGAAGCTGCTTGAGGGGTCGAGAGTTGTTGGGTCCTGAGGGGACACACAGGTATCGTCTCTGTTAGCTAAGCACTGAGCCTCAGCGTCCAGCTCCACCTCTGCAATGGACGAGGCAGCGGAGGAACAGAATGCAGCGAGAAGAAATACTGCTAAAGAGAGCTTCATGGAGAGGAGACTAACCTGTGCTGGTACGTGGCGGATTGAGGAATGAGACTTGGATCCACCATCGGACTCGATTTTGCATACGTTATTGCTGCTTTGGGTCATCGACCGGTGATTGGTCCAATGAACGATTACTCAAACCTACAATACGTCATATTCAAGTACGGGTTTGAATGCAACAAATTTTGGTTATTTGAAATGACCAAAATCTGAGATAACTCATTTCTAAATTTAGCCAAGAATGCAGTTTCAAAAAGAACTCTCAAAATAAAGTATTTATAAAACATCGTTTTGATTGGTCAATAATATTCTGCGATTAGGAAAGAGTTTAGAACTATTTTATTAAAATAAATATCTATCTTAACCTAAATAAAATAAGTTGGTCTAAAAAATTATCTTAATTCAATCTGGCGCACCGTTACTATCGGCGCTAGGATAACCCAAATTGTAAACGTATCTGATTTGCTAGAACTGAAGGGGCAACAATCACTTGTTGCAGTGATCGGTCCCAGTCTAAACTCCCCGACTGGGTAGTCTAACGTCGCCATTCGAGAAATCCCCCCTCTCAAGAGCAATGGGATGGGACTACGATTCATCGTCGAGCTCATCTAGCTCTGAAAGCAGCACCGACATGGCGTACGGCGACTCGAGCGCGTTCAGCGATAACGAAGAGATGGAGGAAGTTGAGGAGGAGGAGGAAGAAGATCTGGATTGGTACTACGCCGTAGTGATTGGTCGGTGTCAGGATATCTTCACAAGCATAAAAGACGCTCTAAACCACACACGGGGTTACTCCCAGTCGACATTTCGGAAGTTCTCAACCTTTGACGAAGCTAACGAGTTCTTCACTCAGTACGGCTTAGAAGTCGACCAGGCGTACCAGTACTTTGACGGGTCCAGATTTTGGTTCGCCTATGCCATGAACAGTGGACGTGGTGACTTCCCCGATCCTCTCCACCCCAGCTCAATTGTCGCGTTCTGCGGCGGCAGCGCACTCCGTGACGGGAAACCAGACTGTAACGCAGCTTTTGCTTGTATTTTCCCACATAACAGAGATTGGGATGTCGTGAAAACTGTCGAGGGACCTTGGCCGACAAGTAACCGAGCCGAGCACTTGGCAGCATTAGCTGCTATGAAACGCGCCAATATTGAAGACCGTGACAAAAGTAAAGTTCTTTTCATCTGCTCAGATAGCAAACTGCTGATCGAGTCCACGAGTAAGTGGATTTACCGGTGGCGGAACAACGGATGGCGAACTGTGGATGGGTGGGATATTCAAAATCAAGATATTTTGGAGAAGCTAATGGCAGCGCAAGGAAATCGTCGAGTACAGTGGCGTAAAGTTCGAGCTAACTCCGGAAAGCGATACTGGGACTCGTTTATGTATGATGTCGCGAGAAGCGAGTGACAAACGGCAATCTGGATGACTAACATTGACGACGGGTAAGCGATTCCTATGTAGTGGTAAAGTCTAACGTTGATACAATTGAGTAGTTCATGATGTTCAAAGTGTCGATTTCTCGTTGAAATTCGGAATGCGCAGCAATGAATGATACGCTGCTCAAAATGAGTTCTTGATCCACTCCTGTATCAATGATACTACAGTATAGTCTACCCGATTAGAGTCCATACTAAGCTGTGCGTCTGTGTGAAGACAATCGTCAACGCCTGCGCTTAAACAGTCGAAGAAAGTACGTGCTATCTCAGAATTATTTTGCTAATCTATGCGACCTCAAACATCCACAACATCTAATTTTGTACCAAAACATTGTTGCAATCAAACCGTTCACATTTTCGATGGATACCCTCGATCACCTCTGTATGGTACTTTGCAGTAGACTGATGAACCATCGTCAGGGAAACGGCTTCCACGTATCTCGTCTAAATGACGCATTCGGAGCCGAAGATCACCCAAAGCGCGAAGGTGATCATGAGCACTCCTCATGAGCGCGAGTTGTACACGCTCACATATCCTTTGCTCCCAGTTGGCCGGGAAACCTCGCCGACCAAATCAATCTCGTGGCATATTCTCTGGATTTTAGATCCAGCGTTTCTACAGGGACGCAATTCTGACTGAAAGAACACTTTACTCTTCTACTGAAAACTAAGGAAAAACTAATCCTTCACGTTATTCAATCACAGGTACTCTTGGAATTTTATTAACGTGTTGTCTCAGAACGAAAACTTCTCAGAACGACTAGTTCCCTCTTTTAAGAGAGAACTAGTCGTTCTAAGAATTTAAAAGTTAACTAGTCGCCCTCATACTATACAAGACTTGTTTGACTTAACCTGCAATAACGAATAGCCGGGTCACCGGAAAACAACTAGTGAATGTTGACTGAAGCGGCTAGCAACAACATCAAGATCTAATCACCCAGTGAGTGGTGCTTGAAGAGACGAGGTTAAATTATAACACGGTATCCGAAAGATAAAACACACGGGTCTTAGACTGATGTCATCTGCGCAGGAAGCAGACGGAGCAAATGCACTATTTGGCGTAGGTAGACGTAGATTGGAACACAAGAAACGATATACAACAACAAAGAGGACTAAAAACAGTAGAATGTCCAAAATCCAGAGCCCCCCCCCGTGCTAAAACGCCGTTAGCCATCTCTATTTTATATTCATAACACAGATCCAAGGTCAAAGCTGAAAAACGTATCAGATCATTTTTGTTGTTACGAGTACAGCCCCACCACGAAAGGTTTTGGATTCCGCCTAACTGTAACGCTTCTATTCTTTGATATAGAACACTCTCATGGTTGACTGCGTCTGAGTTGGGTGCATACTTCCATACACCAACAGGTTTGAATAAAACCGATATAATCTGAAGCAACGGAGGTGTGGTTGGGCGGAACAGTAACCGGAAACGGAAAACGTTCCGCGACGGGCCACACTGTGTGATCGTGACTCACACGTTAATTGTGTTTATACTGGAACAAGCTGCAAGTCTGATACGAAGTACATAATATGACATATTATGTACTTCGAGAATCGAGATATCGGCCTCTAAAGTTAGAGGATCAAAAACCGAATTTAACGGCCGTTTTTCGTAAAGGCGAATTTTGTAAGCGTGCCCAAATCCGCAATGTATCAAAACAGCGATCGCTAAGTGCGCTTTTGAAGCGGTTAGAGCGCGATAGTAGGTGCAAATGAAGCATCAGGTATTAGCGTCCTAAAAAATATTTTTCGATTTTGCGGTTGTTTTGGGAGATAATTTTTTTGCGAGCTATGGGTATCGCTCCGCCCATATTCAAAACTAGTAGCACCACAGGAGCTCTAAAGATAGAGGAGATGCTAATCTTTGCAACGGTGCCCCTAAATCGCAAACGTACTTAGGTAGCATCATTTCGTTTGAAACCGTCTCATATATTCTGAGGTGCAGCATTCACCCAGTGAATATTACTTGAAATAGATTATCAGGAAGAATAAAACACGGGGTTTTAGATTGACGTCGTTATTATTACCGGACGCTGTGTCAGCAGGAGGGTATCTGCAAAAACACTTCACTGTATTCGGGCACTCCGTCCCTCCGTCCCTCATTTACTCACTCACCCACTCGCTAGCTTCGCTACCTACCTCCCAGTAAACGCAACTAGCACCATCGGTGTAAATGCTACAGCTGCGAAGCCGTAGATTGAAGTACTTGAAATGACACCGCAAAAAAAAAAACCATCTAAAAACAGGAGTACGTTCAAATTCCAGAACTAACGCCGTGCGAGCACGACGTGGAAACCAAGTACCAAGACAGCGCACAAGGCAGCCGTCGCTATCATAAATTCGAGGCAGATGGCAAATTTTACGATCTCGGCCCTGACCCGCTCAAGTGTGCCGCCGAAGATTTGAGGCAGATTGCTAGACCAGATATTATCTGCTGTGAGCAACGATCAAGCAATAAAGGAACGAACGTCGATTAGGCATAGCCTTCAGCGATACCAGGACTCTATGGTTTTTAAAGCGTAAATAGAGGACCTCTGAACTCTCTCTGAAGCTCGTTGGGTGAGTGCGTGGCATTGCATTGCGTGATGTGTGAGGGGAGCATGATCAAATTGAGAATTGGCCTCGGAGGCCCCAAATATTGGGGTAGACTCTACCGTAGAGTTTAAGCTGAGCATATCGGCAGAAACGCAAGGCCTGAGAACTTCCCCGGTTAGTTCGCTGACCTCTTTGAGGTCCTTGAGGACTCAGGGTCGTTCTTAACGGGGGAGAATTTGTACATGTAGTAGCGCACTCCTAGTGTTTAGGGGTGATCGAGACGGGGACGGTAGTATATTCGCTCTCGTGTTTAGAATGGAAGCGAAGCTGGATCTGCACTGTGATATATCTGCTCACTCCCACTTCTCATTCTCTCGCACGACGTCCAGCATGGACTTGTAGTGGGTCTAGCAAAAGAACTCGCCTGGGGGAGCTGGCACTCCCTACAAAAATGTCCTGCCAAGTGTATTGCCAAACTTTAACTGTCTCCTAACTTCTGCCAGCTCGGACAAGGAGATAAAACCGCCAGATCCCCACTCGGGTGGCAGCCCTGCTGCTGCCAATCTGAAGATCTTCTCTCGCTCGCCCACTGCAGCAGGCTGAGTGAGGCTGTCCACCCCACAGCCCACTACAGGACCTCGCCGACGATCTGATAATGATTCCGATACATTTGACTTGTTTGACCGCTGTGCTTCCGATGAGAACTCGAGTGGGAAGACGCGGTGGTTTGCTTTGTGGCAGCCACGTCAGTGCTCCAAACGAGAGACTTTCTACTGCAGACAGCGACACGTGTGGAGGCAAATATAATAGCACAGTGCTACACCTGCGCCAGGTGAATATGTTTGCGCGGACATGTACGTACCGCAATCTCAAAATGATCGTCTTTGCGAGGTACTTTGCCGTTTCCCTTCGATTTCCTTCGTTCTCCCGTACACCCCTACTACAATGGTCAAGGTGAAGCTACTACCAGTGCCCGCATCTATGTCATTTGCCTATTGCGTAATCGGATCAGCAAACGGTAGTAGGATACTACAAATACTACCGATTCTCCCCCGTTAAGAACGGCCCTCAAGGAGGTACTGTACTACAAACCAGCAACGACGAGTTCGATTTCCTGATTGTCCCCTCCTGTGAAGAACGGACCTCTGCCTGTCTGTCAATTGGAGGTCTTCATGTCCTCATTCAACCTGTCCCACCTGGTCTCCGCGCTTCGACAGATATGCTCGGATCATGGACACCCCACAGCACTTTTGAATCCCATTTCTCATGGGTCCTGTACGAAAAATCATGGCGAAAAAGAAAGGATCGTTCTACGCTGTGGCTGTGGGGCGACAGCCTGGAGTCTACAAGACCTGGACTGAAGCGGAACAGCAGGTTAAGGGGTTCCTCCATGCCAAGCACAAAAGTTTTGCTACCGAGGCTGAGGCATGGGACTACGTGGAGAGTTATCGCCAAGACGACCAAGAGTCGAGCCACAGCGAAACATCTCAAGTCGATGAGGACGTAGCCCAACTTGAGGAGCAGCTCGAATCGACTGCTATTACACACGAACCCACCGAAATTGAAGTCGCCAATACGTGGGCCGAAAACTTACGGGGGCATGAACATGACCTGGTTGCATTCTGTGCCGGAAGTGCACCGCTGAATGGGCGAGAGGGTTGTACGGCTGCGTACGCAGTCTCCTTTCCACTGGAAGAAATCCGTACTCGCTCAGTGCAAGTCACCGTTGAACCAAAGAACAATCATGCGGATTGTTTGGCGGCACACGCAGCTACGACCATTGCTGATGAACTCAACCCGAACAGGGAGAGAAAGCTCGTCATCTATACACGCTACGAGGGTCTGGTGTTTGCCATGGCCAGGCACGATGGACAGCCAAGATGGATTGACAGGTGGCAGACGAACGGGTGGAGGACAAGTGACAATAAGCCTGTATCACACGAACTGATCTACAAAGCCATTCTTGAAGCCGAGCAACACCGTACAATTTTGTGGCGCTTCATTGATAAGGACACGGATCCCGAATGTCTGATTCAACTCCACAAGCAAACTCATGATGAAGCTGAGAGCGTCGCTCGCAATGTCACCGCCGACGGAGCTTAGCTGGGATCAAGTTTGGAACCACTGGGTAAGCACGCTGCTTCGCTGTTGTAACTCGATAGCTGTATTTTGCTGGGATGGTGAGGCTCCAAACAAAATATCGGTGTAGCTCCAGCGACTTAAGTCTAGATATCGCTTGCTGCCACGAGGTTTTACCTCACTTTTACTCGTGGCATCAAGATCTCAGTTTGTTTTGATTTACAGGATTTAATTTTAATTAAAAAGCAAATAAAATCAAAAAAGCCATCTTCTTCGAGTTCAATCGATTGTGTTTCACCTCTATTGATGTTGACCAAAACCATGTATTTGAGCGCTTATATCGTGCAATTTGCTCTACAACTTGGGTTATCTTACAGTATAGTATATTATAGTATAGTATAGTAAAAGTATGACGGGGCTCCAAAGATCCGTAAGCAGTTCATGTTGTCGGAGATTGTAACAAGAGGAAAAATATTGTTGAAGTTATCTGGAGCTACATATGCACGCGGTTTCCAGTGCTGTCTCTATTATGTGTGAAGAACGAATTCATGGAAGAGAACCAAGATCTAGATTGGTACTACTGCACAGTGGCAGTCGGCCGTAGATCTTAGCTTTAAACGAACATTGAAGGCACTCTGGAGTATACGCCATCGAATACCAAGTTCATCAAGTTTCCTACGCCGAGGAGGCTTGAATGAATTTGAATTAGTGGCAGCTCGAAGTTCATGATGACCACTAATGCACAAGCGAACCAGATGTAGTTGGTTCCGACAGTTGCGGTGACGTTCAGAAGCCCAAACACCAGGACTCCACGATAGTGCTCTGCAACTGCGCTCTACGACGACCTACGCGTCTACGAAGCCCGTATGAAACCATGGACGACGAATAACCACATTGAGTATATGGCTGCTCTCGCAGCTTTGGACTGGGCTAACGCTAAAAACCCTTCTACTCTACTGTATGATGGTCAATTCGATAACGACCCGCGGCGGATCTACAAGTGGCAGGCAAAAATCAAAGTAGTTGTCACCCAGATGTCATGAATGTAACCTTGCGAATTATTGAAAAAAATATTTGAAACGCAGGAAATACGCCCAATGCTGCGGCAACATGTGAAGATGCACACTACCACTACTGGTACGATACCAACGGGATCGATCTCTCCTACGATAGAGGGGGTTAAAAATTAACACATCGAGGCAACTCAAATAAATGCACTTTCATGTGGCATTCTAAAAATCCTTATGACTGATAACAGTTTTCATTTTCAATCTGGCACCCCAAACCGCTGATGGGGTGGTACGAGTATGACTCGGAGAACGGCTACGAGTACTTCGAGCCTCCTTGGTACTACGCGGTGGGTGTAGGTCATAACCCTGGTATATACACTAAACATGACGACGCAGTGGAGCAAGTTCACGGTTTTCCGGGCTTCAGGATGAGAAAATTTGACGATTACGAAGATGCTCGCGATTATTTGGAAGAATTTGACATTTACTGCGATAGTGAGACGGAGGAAGGAGAATCAGATGCAGAAGGTGAAGAATCAGATGATTGGTTTTATGCTGTGGCAGTGGGGCGCTCTACCGGGATTTATCTGAACTTCAACGACGCTTGGAAACAGATTTACGGGTATCCTAGATCTCGAATGGACCAATTTCGCGACTATGATGAAGCTGAGATTTTCATTTACAAGAATCAGATGCTATTCGAGGAGGAAGAGGAAAAAAGTGAAGAGCCGGAATTAAAAATTAAATTGTGGTTTTACGCAGTTGCTGTCGGGCGATCGACTGGAGTTTACGTGAATTCTACGGAGGCGTTGGAACAGGTTCATTGTTTTTCCGGGTTCAAGATGAAGAAATTTCGGAGTTATGACGAAGCCGAAGAGTATGTTACTTTTAATCAAGTGTATTCCAGTGATGAAGAGGGAGAGGAGGAGGAATCCTACTATGCTGTGGCAGTTGGACGGTGTGTAGGCGTGTACATGGATTGGGAGGAGACGAAGAACCAAGTGCATGGCTATTCCGGCTTTCGGATGAAGAAATTCCTCGACTATGACGAAGCACTCACGTATATCAAGGAGAATCGTGCATGCTACAGTGACGAGGAGGAAGAGAAGACCGATGAGCGTGACGAAGCATGGTATTATGCAGTGGCAGTTGGTCGAAACACAGGTATCTATAGAGATCACCAATACGCGCTGGATCAAGTTCACGGCTACTCTGGATTTCGTTTGAAGAAGTTCTTGTCCTACGACGAAGCACAGGAATATATTTGGTTGAACTAAGTGTATTGCAGTGATGAGGAGACGAGCGATGAAGACGATAGTGAACCGGAGTAGGAAGAAGACACCTGGTACTATGCAGTTGCGGTTGGACGTTCACCAGGGATATACACGGCGCACGAACATGCAATGGAACAAGTACATGGCTACTCAGGCTTCCGAATGAAGAAATTCCTGGATTGGGACGAAGCGCAAGAGTACATTGACTTCCACCAAGTGTATTCAAGCGACGAAGAGTATTCTAGCGAAGAAGAATCTGACGTATGGTATTACGCAGTGGCAGTCGGGCGCTCCACCGGTGTATACACGAACTGGCAGAAGGCAGTTAACCAGGTCTCTGGTTACTCTTGCTTTCGGATGAAAAAGTTCCTCGATTATGATGAAGCGAAAGAGTATGTTGAGGATTATCACGACGTCAACGACTGGTGACGTTATTACGCGTGGAGAGATCAGTTGGGCAATTGTTAAAGTAGTGGAATAAGTTTTTTTTTGTGAAACTACATTTTTCGCGTGTGCAGAGATTCGTATTTTCAGGTCTCTCACTAAAAAGCATATCCTTGTACATACGTCTCAAGCTGTTTTCTTCCTTTTTGCTCCAATCCGCCGCAGAATATGTGTGGTAGGCTGAAGTGTCGACGTGTGAATCATTGGGTTTGTGCCTGATTCATATCACTCGGGGGTCAAAGCACAGCATGATGAATCAAATATTTTCTCCGTATAATTTGTATAGATGCTATTCAAAAGGTAAATGCGTTTTTCTAGTTCCTTCGTAAAAACTGACATCATTTTACAAAGTAGCAATGGGTTGGTACGGCTATTCCTCGTCCAGCTCCGACAGCAGCGACTACAATCCCACCTGGCACGACGCTGTCGCTATTGGTCGCAACACCGGCATTTACAATAACCATCAGGATGCCCTCGATCAAGTTTACGGATTTTCTGGATTTTGCATGAAGAAATTCCTCAGCTACGATGAAGCGCGCGACTATATCAACAGTTTTGGGAGTTATTGCAGTTCTAGTGAAGAAAGTGAAGAGGAAGAAACCTGTACAATTCAGTAGCTGTGGGTTGCTGTCCCGGCATCTACACGAACTGTGAAGATGCTTTGGAGCAAACACGAGGCTATTCCCGATCCAAAATGAAGAAATTCTGGGATTTGACAGAAGCTCAAGAATTTCTTCACTGGAAACGCGTGAAGCTGAAACATTTGATGATGGGACAGTGGTGGATTGTTTATGCAATAAATAATGGCACTGAAGATTTTCCAGACCCCAAGAACCCAAAGTCACTGGTGGCATTCTGTGATGGAAGTGCTTTGAGAAATGGGCAGCGGGACTGCGATGCAGCATATGCGTGTATTTTTCCGCATAACAGAAGCTGGGATGCTGTTAAGACAGTGAGAGGACCATGGGCGACGAACAACCGGGCGGAATACTTGGCTGCATTAGCTGCTATGCGACGCGCTAATCGGGAAGACTACTACAAGGAACAAGTACTGTACATCTACACAGATAGCACAGTGTTGATCAACTCGATGACCAAGTGGATCTACAAGTGGCAAAATAACGGATGGGAAACTGTGAACGGCACGGAGGTTAAGAACCGCGATATTTTACAGCAGCTGTTTGTAGG
The DNA here is from genome assembly GCA_014706105.1 of Phytophthora quercina. Classification (NCBI taxonomy): domain Eukaryota; phylum Oomycota; class Peronosporomycetes; order Peronosporales; family Peronosporaceae; genus Phytophthora; species Phytophthora quercina. Next base: position 435,797 of record JACBOW010000016.1, on the reverse strand, counting down.
ACAAGGAGATCGCCGAGTGTTGTGGCGCCATGTGAGAGCTCATACAGGAGCGCGAAACTGGGAATCGTACTGGAACAACATTGCAGACGAGGAAGCGCGTAACGCAGCTCGAGGCTACTAAGCGGCTTAGTAAGTGCGGCATAATCTAAGCCGCACATCTTCGTATTTACGAATGAGTGTTAGGTCATCCTCTCATGCTGATTGTCGTAGGTATCGTAGGCGTCGCTTAGGTTATCACAAATGCTTCTCAACCTCATTTCATAGATTGTTTTTGGGGTTGAAAACGACAAGAAATACCACAAGCATAAAGAGGTGATGACAAAACATCGATAAGCAAAACCAAGCAATTGCCTGGTTAAATGCTTTCCCTAAGTTAAACGAATTTCCCACTACGTTACCCTAAGCTGGACATCCGTAGATGGTCAGACTAAAAGTCATTTCATTCGTCAAGGCGAGTCCGCTTCGTTTCAGCGCCGTCGACATTCAAGTCATCCCCAAACTGATCCTTCAGAGGACAAAGTTCCGTTTGGTGCTGCACCAGCTTTTTCTGCTGCGCCAAAAACCATTCGCGTGTTTTCGTGAACGTCACGAACGCATTGCCATTAACTAATTTGGCTTCCACCTCGAACGAACAGTGTACTTGCTCCTCACGCATGTATATCGCCGCATAGTTTTGATCATCTTGGAACTCCTTGAACGTTTCCACGCCTTCCGACGTCATGGATACTTCGGGGCCTCGTAGAAACTCTTGAATCTTCTCATTGTCAGAGAACTGTGCGTTGGGCATTTCCCAGGAGAATTTCTTGTCCATCACTTCAATTTGAATCTCCAACCACTTAACACGCTTTAGTTCACTGGGGGTAAGCACGCCAATCTTTTCATCCTTCTGGTCCTCACTCAAATACTGCGATAAGTATTGTATGGACGGGCCGAGCAGACTTGTGTTAGCGTTCGTGAACTTCTTGGCAATAGTTTTAAAGTGGCTCTTGTCACCACTGCGGATACCCCACTTCCATAACAAACCAATCGAATTCGACATGAAGAGATTCTCGACATCCATCTGCGTCGCCTTTTCGACACCCAGTTTGATTAGATCTTCCAAAGCCGCACCGTTTTTTAGGTCATCAACTACGCGTAGCGCCATTTCCATAGATGAAAGCCCTTTCCTTTTTTGCTGGCGTCAGAGCCTAAGGACTTCAAGAGAGCTTTACCAACTTTAGCCCAATCCAGAGAGCGCACAATCTCCGTAATCGATGGGATAAGAGTCTCGTTTCCGTCCGCTCCACCAAGCCCAACTTTTTCGTAATTTAATAAATTCAAAAAATTGAACATTTTTAATAAATAATTTAATATTATTATTAGGATAATATAAATTTAAATGATTAATAATTTTATTGGGTCACCAGCTTCGCCTAGTAATTAGCAAACAAGACGGAAAAGTTTCATCCTGAGTTCATCTCGCCCATCGCGATACTTTTTTTTCACCCTCTTTTCGGATTTAATTCTGGCCGCTGCAGCTTTCAACAACTGGCGTATCGATGCCCCATCAATCGGCTTACTAGAGTGCGGTGCGTCGGCAGCGGCGTCTGGAGTCATAAACTTCATCGCATTCTGCCGATGGTTAGCTCTCAGCAAATCAACAATCGCACACCTCGTGTACGTAGTAATGCGTGTAGATCCTTCATTGCCAGTATAACCTCCTTTTTTAGTCACCGTGCCATATTCATCCCAAAGCTGGGAAAGCGTTTGTTGGCTCGGATTCAGGAAATTGATCTTTACGGTAGAGTTACCAACCTTGCCAAGTCCTTCTCCAGATACCGTGTACCACGTAATTGCATCGCTGTAACCATCTTTTTCGCGTCCATCATCTCCACAATCATAGTACCAGACTTGATGGTGCAACTGCACGATGAAAAACATCAAATTCTTGTCCTCGGTAACCATTGCATTTGCTCCTTCAAGAGCATAGAATCTTGCGCTGTCAACTCCCCTCAAAGCCCCAAGCCCATTTTTCCAATACTATTTTCCGTATATTGATGAGCCAGGAGCAGCGCAAACTAGTCATCTTCACCGTCCATTTTAGAGATAGCTTCAGCCAATTCTTCACTTAGTGGTTTATATTGGGGCTGTTCCAAATGACGCATTGTTGATGGTAAGCAAATGGAGTATACCAAAGCAAGTCGATAACCCTTTGTGACTTTCTCCGAAGCATGTTCAGCGTCAGCATAGTGAACAGCATAATGCGGAAGACACGCAGCAGTACCATCAGCTTTCCCGAAATCATGACGGTACTTCCCCATCTCGATATACTACTAGATCACCGCCTTCATGCATGCTTGGCGGTTGGACGACCAAAGTTGCAATCATTCCGTCTTCTTTCTCTGTGTCCTGGTGTTTCACGAAATGGCCTCCTTCGCCATACACTACACCTTTGTCCGTCCAAGTTGCGGTTAAGAACGGAGCAAGCAATGTGAGACAGAAATGGGTAAATTACGCCCCAAAAATGGGGCGTTTGATTGATTGGTTTAGGCTCGTTTATTGTGATGTTCAAAGTGAGATTAGAGTGAGACAGACTATACCGAAAGTTACATACCGTACAAAGCCTCCCAACTATGGTGCTGCCTCGCATGGTCGTCGCCTACATGCCACGTTTGGCGCGCCCATGGCCCCTCTTGCAGTACTGTAGATATGGCACATAGATGTTTTGACGTAGTACCCGATGCAGTTGCAGGTGTTTGGCAAGGACCTGGTGTCTTTACGTGCAGTTGTCATTAAAATGTGTCTTTGATTGCCGGTGTCGCCTTGGTGGCCCCAGCGGGAAGCTTGGCTGTACATCTTCAGAAGTCGGCGCAGGTTGGGAAGTGCGAGCGACAACCATCACTGTTTGTGCGACAGCTACGGGAGCGCAGCAACCAGCAACCCGTCCAACTTTGGATAACGTTACAAGTCTCACTTTGGTTGGGGCAAGTCTCACTTTGAATAGCGCTAAGGCGTTGTTTTGGTTTGATTGGTGTAATTTTCGAAGGCGTAATGTTACGTTAATTAACGTGTCTCAGTTTGGTTGGTGGGTCTGTCTCAACTTGGACGGTCAAAGGTGTAGTAGCAACACACATTGTAGTGGTATGTCCTTGTAGCCCAGACGTTGAGCAATAATTTTACTCAGTTTCTCGATTCCAGTTTCTCACAACGGATTCTTGAATTCGAGTTGACTGGGCTAGCTCTTTCGAACGTTTTCGTCCATATTGTAGCCGAACTGAGACTTTTCACACAATGTGATCACTTTTTCAGCGTGTTCGGGGGTTAATGGGGTAGGAATCAAGCCCACGCCTTCAACACAGAGCCCTGGTGCGACGGGCAAGACGTGAGCAGGTCGGCCAAATGTGAACTCTCCAGCTTCGTAGCGGATCCTGCCCTGTTCTGGTCTACACGAAATGTGATGCCGATTTTGATCCTGAAACTACTCGGTACCTCGATGGAATCGATTATGAGAAATATGGTCTTCCTGCATTTTCACTTTCTAAACCTGGGAAGTCGGACAAAGAAGGACATGATTATTCCGCACAATAAGATGTTCAGCAAGCAATTCTTAAGACACTCATTGTAGAAGTTTCGACGACAAATGTGTCGGTCAAATCTGTCCCAGAATCTGCGCAACTCTTACAGCAAAAACTCTGCAGTCGAAGCATCGAACAAGCTCGCGATGTGTTCTCTGAAACATTCCTTCGGTTGTACAGCTGCAGAAATTTTCGGTGTACGATTGGTGACATTGAAGTTATACTGGATTTGTTGGCAGATCAGCAAGCTATCGAGTGTGAGGACCTGATTCGATTGCTCCAGCGAATGTTACCACGGATCTGTGTCTTTGGCATGATTAGCTCTGTAGCTCAGGCGATTCAACGACTAAAACTCATGGAAAGATGGACTGGAGGCCCAGTGATGCTCTGCAAAGAGGAATGGCTCAACGACGAATGCCGAACTCAGCTGAAGGAAGCGGACAGTAAGTTTCTCACTCTCGAGGAAAACCCCCACTCTTATCGACGCGTGGAGAAGAAAAGAGCGGAGAAGACTTTGGTGATGAGTGCTTGGCACTTAAACCTCTCTAAAGGAGACGTGACGGATATATTGGATTTTGTGAAGATGGTACACAGCACCTCGAACGACAAAATTCCAACTGTTGTTTTGATCGGGTTTTCGGAAGTCACAGTCACCTTTCCACAACGGATTTGGGCCAATTTGATCATTGTGAGCCCGGTAGTTTATGTGGGTGCAATTGATTTGTCAGCTGAAGGCGAAGCTCCATCTCCTGTGCCATCTCGCGCGGGCCAGGTGAGGATGGGTTTCATGGTGCACCTGGACGAAATGGAGGAAATTTTGTCCCCACTTGCGAGAAACAAATTTCCGATCTCTGTAAACTTTTGAAGTCCATTGGCCAACGTGGCGGTGCTGGACAAGACGCAGGACATGGTGTCAATGGACAAGACGGTCAATATGATGTGACCCCATTCAAAAATCTGCTTTGCAGTTGATGAAGAATCTACCGACACTAGAGAAATGGAAATCTGCGTTCAAAACGGTGTCAGACTGGATCAAAGTTGAAAGGTGTTCAACACAAGAGGTACCCCCAACCAATCGACACATCGTGCGTGCCGCAGCTGGAGCTGGAGTACTTACTGCGGCTATGGCCTTAAGCGCTTCTGGTCCTGACGTAGGATCTATTGTCGGACCCGCTGGGATGGCAATTGGTAGTACGATGACTTCAGTATAAACACCAAGACGGAACTTACGCCTTTGCGCCCGAGCTTTGCTGGAATGGAGGGTTTGCCACCAGGTCGTAAGGGGAAAGGAGGCTGCGGGGTCTTGGAGGAGTTTTTATCGTGCTAGAATCTGGTAAAGAGGTTATAAAATGGAACGGTGCATCAGGGAGTGATGGAATACCAGGTTTGCAAGGAAAAACTTCGCGGGATGGTCGAGCCAGCAAGGCGGTGACTGGAAAGGTTTTGCAAGAATACAACTCCTGTGGGCAGCGAGTCGGCGCACCGTCAATTGAAACAACAGAAGAACCGGCTTTACTTCCCCGCCAATTGTATCAGGATGAATATCCGACAGGCGATCCGATGGCGGCAATCCCAAACCCATTTTTGGCCATTGATGCCGCCAAAAAGCGCTATGCGGATGCGTTTACACGACTTGTGAAGACTTTTCCACAGTGTAACTTTGCTGACGTGGCCATGCTATAAGCTCAAGGTGGAATGGAAGTCGCACCGCAGTAGTTCGAATGAAGTGTTTTAGTGCTAAAACTAAAACGTTTGGCATTTATATTCTTTGGTTACGTTGAAATGGGATTTCTTATCCCGTTTATCCATCAAAGCCAAGCAAAATACTATTTTTGCTGCTAGGAGAAGCGGCTCACGTGCTGGGATTCATTCATTCACAGATTATGGAGACCGTGGCGCTGGAGTGGATCAGCTCATTCGAGATAGAGCCTCGAGATGTGGTGCAGTTTATACAGCAGCTCAATGATGTTCCGGAAGATGCTGTTTGCGAGGTAGGAGATATTTTTTCTCGTCGATGCCGTACGACCGGTTTAAAGTTCGGGGATACGAATGATCAACGCGTTCGAAATGAAGTCCACTTGAGCTGTGAACCGCACGTGGCCGAGTTTTTATGCAGAAAATTCGGGTAAGTGTCGAATGAGGAGAATTTGGGCGTGACCTTTGCTAATAAATTGGTCAGGAAGCAGACACAGCATGTTACGGGTGGAGAAGTGATCCGTGTGAGGTGTAAGCGTGTATATCCTGGTTCGTACTGTATTTTGTTGATATTTCCATATTGACAGAAGCCTCACCTCTTCTATTGCTGAGCTAGGTGCCAAGCCGCTTGGAAAAATGGCTGTATCAAGGCGCGATAGCAATATTGTTCGCGAATATGGCCCTGAAGAAGAATCGACCAACGACTCGGATGCGCAAGAGGTATGCGCCAAGTGTACCAAACTGTACTTGCTACGGGTCTAACTTTCTTCCTTGCCCGAATAGGACGGGATTTCTTCAGCCGCTCCCGTTCTCCCTATTGAAAAGGTGATTGCTCTGATCGATCTGCTGGGCGATCAAGTGGTTGATGCACAAGAAGCATACGAGTTGTTTGCCGATAGAGATGCTCGTGGGCCTCAACGAATGACATTGCTTGGTCTCACAAAAGCTCTCACGAAATTATGGTAAATGACCTACTTAGTATGCATTAATTATCTCAAGGTGGTATGTACTTATCTTTGCTGTTGTTGCAGCAAATACAAGAGGACTCAGGATAACAGTGCAGCTGAAGGTGGTACCAAAGCCACTGTTGAAAACCTCCGGTATTTGCTGTCCAAGTTGATCGCGAGTAACAGCATGGCTGTGAGACGTATCCCTTCTGCTACTACAGTACCATTCATCTCGTACACGGACTTTTTAGCCGGCTACGTCGCCTTTCTTGCCAATCTTCACGCTTCAAGATAAGATCCACCACTTCTAAAGTAGATAATATAGTGCCGTTGACAGTACGTTCATCTAAATTAGACATCTACGTTCCCCTTCAAAGCATAGTGCACCAATTTAGCGTGCGTGCCACGAAACACACGGCTGAGCACAGCGTGCCTACTCATCCACAATCCGAGTTATCGCTCCGCAAGCATTGAAAAACGCTAAAAACACGGTGAGTCTTCACTCTTCGACGGTGAAAATGGCACCTTCTGGCGAGAGTTCGTCTAAGATCAAGCGCAAAAGTAGACGGCATCGTCCAGTACCAAGTTCTTCTGACGAGTCTGGTCAAATAGATGTAGAAATTCCTCGAGAAAACACCCACCAGAGTCGACGAGTTCATCGTGACGTGTTAAATGAAGTTTATGGTGACGCCAAGCCAAGCAACCGACGTCGCCCAAACAACGTGACTTCTAATGGTGAAGGCGGAAGTAGTCGACGTACTCCCCACTTATACCATCACCAAACTCTGTCTGGTGCTCCATCACTGACATTAAAGCGCCGGTCAGATCAGTCTGTCGTCTCAAATGGAGCGAATCTACCATCTCGACGGACATTAACTTCGTCAGCTTCTTCAATTCGACCATCGAACCGGAAGCGTATTGATGACAACCAACTTAGAGCGACTTCGTACCTTACACAACGTCAACGCAGCAGTGGGAACTACAACCACTTGGAATATGATAACAACGAGCAACAACCAGTTGGTCCCGAGACTTTTAGACAAGAAGATTGGCTGAAGAGTACAACTACAAACGCTCCTGCACGGGTTACACTCCCTTCTCGTGCTAGTAAGTATCGAAACTTGTCTGCTGGTGTCAATAAAAAGCCCCGACCTCGTGCTGCAGCAGTTCCGTCGACAAAAGAGCTCGTAGATCGCCCTCCATCACGTCAGAAACACGCATTTCCAACGCACCTCATTGATGCCAATGCTTTCGATGCTCCCGAGGTAACTGGAAGACGTGGAAGCAGCTCCAGGTTAAAGTCAAGAGCATCAAGCGCACGAATTAGAGCTCCGACTGATTTCTCTTCAACACCAGAAATTGATCGACCACCGTCGAGATACATGGTGAAGGCTAAACGCAACAGTAAACAAGGAATAACGCATGAAAACGCACTTTCACGTCAAAGTGTTGTGGAGAAGAATATTGTTTTCTCCTGTAACCAAGCACACCATGACCCTAAGACGGACGGGTTTGCCGAAGTTGATGAAAGTGTGCCACCCCCATTCAGAATTGAAGTCACTACGGATGTGAGCGAGTTGACTTTGGTTGAAAAGAGTTCAACTCCTTCTTCCGGGTTAAACACATCTTTGAGTGCTTACCGCTGGCCATTTAGTAATCAGGAACAGCTCTTGCGTGTGGCTGTCAGCGGCTTGAACAGCGGTCGTGGAAGTAATCAAGCGTTGTCAGCCGATCTTGATGTCGCTCAAAATCAACTCCAGTGGTTTGGCAAAGATGACCAGATCAACAATGCTCACCTATTTGAGACGGTCATTTCGGTACCAAGTCCACGGCCTCAATTGGTGCCTCATGAGGACATCGCAATTGAAGATGACCTCGAAGACAGCGATGGCCCTCAATCTCACAGTCGTGAGGTGGTTAACAATCAACAACAGTCTCAACATGAACGTCAGCAGGACGTTGAAAATCATTTTCCTTCTCGACGTGCTGCTGCTGCGTCCAAAATGGCTGCACCTACGACCACTTTATCCGTGACGGACAATCCAGAGCTTCAGTGGATTCGTTCAAGCACAAATCCCTTCTTTGTAGGGTCTTCATCAACTGTCGACTATGATTCAATGGACCCTGAGGTGGCCATTGAACAGACTCCACTCTATTCATCCGAAGACCTCATGACTTTAGCAGCAAGAGAGATGACAGATCTGAGTTTGGATGACTATACAGCTTTTGGTGATACCTCTATACCTGCTCCACCACCATCTACGTCGGGAGGTTGGGGTGGTTCGAGACTCTTTCCAGCATCTCCTGAATCTCACTCTCCTACTCTTCGTACTTCACTAGGCAAAGACTTTCTCAGTCTCTTTGCACAACATTAACTTGAATAAAAATATTTCCATTGAGCATTTTTACGGTCTTCTCATGTGAGACCGTCTTGCTTCTACAGCTTGAAGATACGTAAGAGTACTCATGACTGTCGCTCCAAAGACAGATATGAACAAGATACATCCGACGCAACAGCACATGATCGAAAGACGGAGACACATTTTAGGCCCAACAAGAACCTTCAACATAGCAATCGGGTTGGCTGAGACTCGCATTCTCCCAAGAGGAGGAGGCAGGTACGGGTTCACATTGGGCGCATTTTGACCTTTGCCAACGGGAGACGATAATGCTTCGTCTTCTGGTACAATTAGTAAGGAAATTCCGATCCGTCCCATTTCCATAGACACAGCGGCTTCACGGTCTGTAAAGTAGATCGGAATCCATTCACCATCATCTGGCAATGTACCAAGTCCCATGAAATCGAGGAATCCATTGATCGCAGCTTCCGCTTCAGCCTTATCTTGCTGCTGCTTAGCAAGTTTACGCACGGCTGGTGACGATCCTCGACTCTTGTTAGGCTTTTTTTTCTTGCGTGAAGTTGTTTTGAAGCTCTGATCATATAACAAAGCGTTGTCTTCACGTGGTGCCAGCTTGACAGCAGTATCTGTGTCGTCTTCACTTGCTTCGTCGTCACTATTGTCGAATCCATCACTGTCGTTGCTATCAGTGCCTTGGTTAGGGTCTTTATCAAACATTTCACCTCCAGGGATAATAGTTTGTCGTGATAGACGTTTAAGCTCGAGAAATGGGGCCACGGAGCGATTTGTCTCGTAAGCACGACGTAGCCATTTGTACAGATCTAGCTGTGCTTCACCCAGTACGTCGTTCCATTTCAGTATGTCCTTATCCCAAAGCTGGATATGAAGACGTGCCAGTTCAGGTGATCGAGGAGGAAACTCGGTTTTCATGATCAAGCGCCAATTCCAACACGGCCTACCGTTAGAGCAACGCCAATGGGTATCAGTACTTTCAGCTCGAGGGCTACCTGAGTCGCCTCCATCTTCCATCCAGGCTTTCACAAAGTAGTCGTTAATTTCACTCTGGGCTTGATCTTGGACATTTTCAGCTCGCCAAACCACAACACGTATCTCAAACTTCTTTGGTTCTGGCATTGAGATATCTACAGGCTTGGTGATAGCTGCCTCTTGAGCTGTTAAGATATCCACCCAGAGTTGTATGAAACCCTGTGACGTTGTGCGCCTGTGAGGTACGTACAAATGCCGATACTCTAAAGGTTTTAGCTTGGTGCCCTGTTTTCCTGGCGAATGGCCTTTTCCGATCTCTTGCCACTCGCGATGGAACCACCGTTCCTCTAGATCAATTGTTGTAGATCCAATGAGCTCATCCATGACGAAACCGTGGTCCCAGACGCTGATTTTGAGTTGTGAAGCACCAGGTAGAGTCGTCTTTAGTTCAAACATCCGAAAGAATTCTGGTTGTAATGTGTTGGTACAAGCGTTTGAGCGGTCATTGGTACGAGAACTTCCAAGCTTGAGACGCAAATACGGGTCTGAGAATCCGTTAGAGTTCTTGGCTTGTAAGTTTTGACCACGAAGGATGTAAACCCTAACGACAACACGTTGAGGTCCATCTTGGAGTTGACGTAACTCTAAATACTCTTGCTTTGCTCGTTTCTCTTCTTTTGAGAGAGATTCGTTCTTAGCTCTTAACTCGATCACTGTAATGCGTCCTTTGAAAACCCCAGCGCGAAGTTGAACTCGTACTCGCTCGAAACTAAGCATTGATGAACGTGAAGGTACGAGTCTTTTGAGCTGGTAACTTTCAAGTGCAGGACTTGAAAAATAATTTTCAAGTTCTTCGCCGCCATACTGAGAAATCCACCAGTCTCGACCTCGGAGGTAAGGTGCACGAAGGTGTTCTTGGTCCCGATCGCCACTTTTTGGAGAACCTAGAACAGACCCTTGACGACCGCTAACGGTTCGATGTGAGAGCAATAGTGCAGATTTCCCAGCGTTGTAGCGTCGCTCTTCTTCTCGTCGACGTTGTTCAATCAACGCAGGATCAGCATCCAGAAATTGAACACTACTTACTCGTGCGTGAGACTGTAAAATTGAAGGGAGACCAAAATCTCCGACGCCAATTCCATCATCGAGAGGATAATCAGTCTCTGCTTCAGGCTGTCCTTCATCAAACAGATACTCCATGTCGTCATCTTCACCATCTTTTGTATCTTTCACTTTCTGATAAAGTGTTTTGTGTTTTGATGGACTTCGGAATGGAGACCCAGAACCATCAGCTATTTCCACGCGATACGTGGGACTCCACGGAATTTTGTTGGCTAGATCAACGATACACGAAGCCAATGTTGTCTTGCGTAGACCTCCCAGTGTTGAATCACATACACGAATCTGTAGTTGTGGTGCATAAAGTGTGTCGACTGGTAACTTCACGTGAGCTACAATACGGTCCAAGAAGTTGGCATTCTTGCTGCTATCAGAGGTTGATAATCCAGGTTGAGTACGCTTCACACTTGATCCATCCACGAAATATCCACCTACAAGCTCAAACTCAACGTGAGGACGTCGAACACCCAACGTGCTCAGTGCCTTTAATTGCCGAACACCGAGAGCCACAATGTCTAGATTCGCATCAGCATATTTCGGTGTAATTGGGGCTGGTGGACGGAGTTCAGCAGGTGAAGTCGATCCCGTGTGGTCGATATATTGGATCGCAACAAGTAGTTGACCTGCTGATCCGCCACCTCCAGCTTGTTCAGCAAGTAGCAGACTTACAGATGTCGAAGACCGGCTTCGAGTTCTTTTTAATTCGTACCAACGTGGTTTTGGTGATCCAGCGGTAGCTACTGACCGTACTGCTGAAGCAAGGGATAACCTTACTTCGCCCAGAACTCCAGTAACATCTACATTTCCACTCGCATCTTGCACTTGCAGCACGATTTCGGGGGTATATACGACGTCAGTAGCAGGGACATTCGTAAGAAAGACCAATGACTCATAGAACAATGGCGCCGGGGTGTTTGGTTTCACCATCGTTCGCTGTTGTTGGTCACAACAACGAACATTTACCACTGGACTCGGCACATGCGTCATTCCAGCAGGAGATTCCAATCCACGAGCCTGGAAAACGTGCACGCGTATTTCTCGATGAACTCGTGGAAATCTGAACGGAGCAAACAGTTCACTAGTGTCTCCATCAGTATCCCAAGGATGTTTCGTAGCCATTTCCAGTCTACCAAAACCCAACCTTAACAGAAGCACACCAGGGTTTTTAGATCGCTCAAGAGCGTACCGAGTCTGTCGACGTGCGATTTCTTCTCGTAGCACAACCCACTGGCATTTTGACGTAAACCCACGTGCAAATAAATCTTTAGCGCGAAATCGGGCAAAACTTACACTTACGAAATCATCCATCCGACTTGTTGCTGCTGCAACGACTCCAATGGTGCGACTAAGTGTGACGATGATATCAGGAACTTGTGTCAAATCTGCTGGTAATACCAGCGCAGATTTGTGATCCAAACACTGCTCGAATGTTGCAGTACCATCCTTAACAACGTCTTGGCTATCAAACTCGATAATATGAGGTCCTAGCGATAACGACACTCGAACTTGTGAAGTTGTTCCCGTCAAAGTTGATGAACCTTTAGGTAACTCCACACCGCAGTATAAAGCTCCTCGAAGCATATACTTGACCGTCTTAGGAGTGTTGCGCTCGAAGTATTCGCGCTCTGCAGCAGGCATTGCCTTGGTTTGCATTTTCTCCCCATCTTCAGGTTTTGGTGATTCAATACGGACCATAGAGATCAATACACGGCCTCGGTATGTTGAGCCAAGTTCTGCATGACGCGAAATGAGCTTCTTGCGCTTTGAATTTGTTCCTCGTAAGGGAGGTCCATAGAGATTGTACCAACGTGGCGCAGCTTCTTGAATTCGCTGTTGCTCTTCCTCAAATTCAAGTTTCTCTCGCATCTCAGTTTCACTCAGCTCTCCTCCAATGTCAATATCATGGTCATCGTCGCTATCTTCCAGCACCAGATTTACTTTTCGCGGGCTGTCTGGTGTTTTTATAGTAGCAATATTGTCAACAACAGGAGCAGCAGGAACTTGAAGGAAGTCATGTGAAGCTACACCAACCAATTCGTCCGGCGATATGAGATCTCGATCCCATAGCGAGAGTCCAATGTGTCTTGAGAACGTTGGAGTGCGTACAGGCATCCATAGCTCCTCGTAAAAGTCAGGAGAGAGGTTCCCACGCCCTTTTACAGTCACAACCGAACTCTTGCACGGTGCGTTTGCAGCAAACACAACTTGCAAGAAGGCGTCGATGCCCTGAGCACCAAGAAACAGTCCTCCAGTGTCCATGGCAGGAAGATGTTCAGCACGTAACACCCTTACAACCAGAAACTGTAGCTTGAGCTCAATAGTAGGAGGAACCAACACAAGTGGTGGTGTAATCGTTTGGCCACTTTCTTCTGGTGTTTTTTCACCTGTTGCGTCAGCAAGTTCCTGCTCAATTTCCGCTTCTCGGTCATGTACACGTAACGCGTCACCCGGTCCAAGTACCACGACACTAACAAGTAAAAATCCCTGGATACCTCGATCTTTCACGTTCAAATTGTCGTGAACAGCGATCCATTGTCGATACAGCTCGTGACTAGGCTACAAAATGGGCAACAAGTTCTGTTAGTTTATCGTCCAAGCTAAAACAACTTTGACGGACGTACTAGAGCAAATACGGCCAGACAATCCAGTTGGTAGATGCCGATCAAGTTGTCCTTGAGTATTTTCTCCCTGTCGTAGATAGAAATCTAGCCATACAAGGAGGCAGAATTCAGTTAGAAAGTCTTTAATGTGGCCACATATTTGACATTCTCAGCGTTCGTCTTACCTTTATTGAAGCCTCTCGCAACTCGTGACGACCAATATTTGGAAAGTTGAAGAACAAGATCTCATCGAAAACACAGCCCAGTGTTTCAGATTTGGTAGAAGTTCTCTCGGTCTTACCCATGATTTCCACTTTGCAGTACGGATCCGATGTACCGCTCAGCTACAACAGCATTAAAGAACAAACTCGTATCAGGATATTTCTGTATCACTTGAAAACCAGCATGTAGAACTTACATTTTCTCCCTTGAGATCCCTCGCTTCAATGATATGCACTTGGATCTGGTAATCCCCTTGTTTCAGAGCAGCAATAGCAGCAGCAGCCTCACGTTCTTGCTCTTCTCGTCTAAGAAGAACTTCAGTGCGAGCAGTAGCTTCTTCCTCAGTCTCCTCCTCTTGGCCAACAAGTAATTCTGCTAGATCTGCATCTGCAGTTCCGTATTCAAGCTCCACCGCTGCTGGACCCGTCATGAATAACCCTTGATCATTAGCTTTGGTGTATACTAACGCCACTTTCAGCTCTAACTCAGCTCCAGTCAATTGCCCTGCGACCCCCTTATCTCTGAGCTTAAACCAACGTTGGGTGATCATTCCTGGAAGACTAGCGATCTCCGCCGATGAAATCACAACTTGACCAAGGAAATGCATTTTCAAAGGTAGTCGATCCCGTACGGAGACTGTCACACCCGTTGTCCAGTCAACAGCTCGGAAGGCAAAGACCTCGTGCCATTTTGGCTCTCGTGTCTTGGTCATAATACTGGTCTTGTACTCGACACCTAATGATGACAACTTGACGTAGCAACTCAAAGTGGTTCGAAGTGTAGCTGGTTGCAGGCTTCGAGCTTGCAATACCGTGATCACTAAGGTATTGGGTAACGTATCGTCTTTATGAATACACAAGAGATGAGGAGTTAGAGTTTAGATCTTTGATCCAGTTGACAACAGACGTACCAGCATCTTCAGCGAGACGAATCTCCTTGGGTAGAATGTCGACAGGTGCGTCTTTGGATTCCTCTACATCGCTGCGATTGCTGCTAGTTGATGCAGACCTGGAACGCGGCATGATATCGATGAATGATTGAGGTATCTTGGGAGGGGTCACGCTTGACAAGGATATGATATCCTGGATATCTCGATGGACCGACGACGTAGACGACCGATCAAAACGTGTGGTGGTAATCACGTCAACTAGAAAACCGTATTCTAGCCACATTCGCTACGTGCCGCACATGGGGCATGTTGTTTTCTCGAAGCAACGAGTTCGCTGCATTTTACGTTAGAAAGAGAACCTTGTCCACACCAGTTAGATCCTCAGCGAGTGTGTGTTATTTGCGCTTGACTAAGGGCTAAAGACTGAATGTTTATCTTCGGTCCCTGAGATTTGATGGGGCCTTCAGGAAGAGCAGCAGACAGGTGGCGACTGCATCGTTCACGTACCTTGTAATCGTCTTAGAATCTCTAGGCATTATGTGGGCGGGACTTCCAAAACTCGTCGAACGACTTCAACAGCGCATTTCCTTCATCGTCAGACATGCCAAGCGCTTCGTGTGCCGTCGCGAGTTTCTGCTTCAAAGTTGTTGGATTAAATCCTTGGTCCTCGATCTTGCGGAGCAACGGCACAACTTCCTTGCTAATTCCAGCCGCATTTTCTTGAACCTCCTCCAAGGTTTTGCCCATGGTCAGTGTTACTATGGCGTCATCGATGTCATCGATCGAAGTAGATTTGCCAGCGATCTTGGGTAAATTCTCGGATATCCAAGTCGTGATGCCTCTCTCTTCTTTACTCAATCCATCGTCCAGCTCAACATTGGCTTCGTGTATCGTTGATCTAGCCAACAAACTTCCGTGGAGTCCCACGTATCGCGTGGAAATAGCTGATGGTTCTGGGTCTCCATTCCGAAGTCCATCAAAACACAAAACACTTTATCAGAAAGTGAAAGATACAAAAGATGGTGAAGATGACGACATGGAGTATCTGTTTGATGAAGGACAGCCTGAAGCAGAGACTGATTATCCTCTCGATGATGGAATTGGCGTCGGAGATTTTGGTCTCCCTTCAATTTTACAGTCTCACGCACGAGTAAGTAGTGTTCAATTTCTGGATGCTGATCCTGCGTTGATTGAACAACGTCGACGAGAAGAAGAGCGACGCTACAACGCTGGGAAATCTGCACTATTGCTCTCACATCGAACCGTTAGCGGTCGTCAAGGGTCTGTTCTAGGTTCTCCAAAAAGTGGCGATCGGGACCAAGAACACCTTCGTGCACCTTACCTCCGAGGTCGAGACTGGTGGATTTCTCAGTATGGCGGCGAAGAACTTGAAAATTATTTTTCAAGTCCTGCACTTGAAAGTTACCAGCTCAAAAGACTCGTACCTTCACGTTCATCAATGCTTAGTTTCGAGCGAGTACGAGTTCAACTTCGCGCTGGGGTTTTCAAAGGACGCATTACAGTGATCGAGTTAAGAGCTAAGAACGAATCTCTCTCAAAGAAGAGAAACGAGCAAAGCAAGAGTATTTAGAGTTACGTCAACTCCAAGATGGACCTCAACGTGTTGTCGTTAGGGTTTACATCCTTCGTGGTCAAAACTTACAAGCCAAGAACTCTAACGGATTCTCAGACCCGTATTTGCGTCTCAAGCTTGGAAGTTCTCGTACCAATGACCGCTCAAACGCTTGTACCAACACATTACAACCAGAATTCTTTCGGATGTTTGAACTAAAGACGACTCTACCTGGTGCTTCACAACTCAAAATCAGCGTCTGGGACCGCGGTTTCGTCATGGATGAGCTCATTGGATCTACAACAATTGATCTAGAGGAACGGTGGTTCCATCGCGAGTGGCAAGAGATCGGAAAAGGCCATTCGCCAGGAAAACAGGGCACCAAGCTAAAACCTTTAGAGTATCGGCATTTGTACGTACCTCACAGGCGCACAACGTCACAGGGTTTCATACAACTCTGGGTGGATATCTTAACAGCTCAAGAGGCAGCTATCACCAAGCCTGTAGATATCTCAATGCCAGAACCAAAGAAGTTTGAGATACGTGTTGTGGTTTGGCGAGCTGAAAATGTCCAAGATCAAGCCCAGAGTGAAATTAACGACTACTTTGTGAAAGCCTGGATGGAAGATGGAGGCGACTCGGGTAGCCCTCGAGCTGAAAGTACTGATACCCATTGGCGTTGCTCTAACGGTAGTCCGTGTTGGAATTGGCGCTTGATCATGAAAACCGAGTTTCCTCCTCGATCACCTGAACTGGCACGTCTTCATATCCAGCTTTGGGATAAGGACATACTGAAATGGAACGACGTACTGGGTGAAGCACAGCTAGATCTGTACAAATGGCTACGTCGTGCTTACGAGACAAATCGCTCCGTGGCCCCATTTCTCGAGCTTAAACGTCTATCACGACAAACTATTATCCCTGGAGGTGAAATGTTTGATAAAGACCCTAACCAAGGCACTGATAGCAACGACAGTGATGGATTCGACAATAGTGACGACGAAGCAAGTGAAGACGACACAGATACTGCTGTCAAGCTGGCACCACGTGAAGACAACGCTTTGTTATATGATCAGAGCTTCAAAACAACTTCACGCAAGAAAAAAAAGCCTAACAAGAGTCGAGGATCGTCACCAGCCGTGCGTAAACTTGCTAAGCAGCAGCAAGATAAGGCTGAAGCGGAAGCTGCGATCAATGGATTCCTCGATTTCATGGGACTTGGTACATTGCCAGATGATGGTGAATGGATTCCGATCTACTTTACAGACCGTGAAGCCGCTGTGTCTATGGAAATGGGACGGATCGGAATTTCCTTACTAATTGTACCAGAAGACGAAGCATTATCGTCTCCCGTTGGCAAAGGTCAAAATGCGCCCAATGTGAACCCGTACCTGCCTCCTCCTCTTGGGAGAATGCGAGTCTCAGCCAACCCGATTGCTATGTTGAAGGTTCTTGTTGGGCCTAAAATGTGTCTCCGTCTTTCGATCATGTGCTGTTGCGTCGGATGTATCTTGTTCATATCTGTCTTTGGAGCGACAGTCATGAGTACTCTTACGTATCTTCAAGCTGTAGAAGCAAGACGGTCTCACATGAGAAGACCGTAAAAATGCTCAATGGAAATATTTTTATTCAAGTTAATGTTGTGCAAAGAGACTGAGAAAGTCTTTGCCTAGTGAAGTACGAAGAGTAGGAGAGTGAGATTCAGGAGATGCTGGAAAGAGTCTCGAACCACCCCAACCTCCCGACGTAGATGGTGGTGGAGCAGGTATAGAGGTATCACCAAAAGCTGTATAGTCATCCAAACTCAGATCTGTCATCTCTCTTGCTGCTAAAGTCATGAGGTCTTCGGATGAATAGAGTGGAGTCTGTTCAATGGCCACCTCAGGGTCCATTGAATCATAGTCGACAGTTGATGAAGACCCTACAAAGAAGGGATTTGTGCTTGAACGAATCCACTGAAGCTCTGACTTGTCCGTCACTGATAAAGTGTTTGTAGGTGTAGCCATTTTGGACGCAACTGCAGCACCTCGACACTCCTGTTGTTGCTTGTTAACCACCTCACGGCTGTGAGATTGAAGAATGTCACTAAATGACCAGCGTCGAGCAATCATAGATGCAGTTAACCCAGAGGGGGGGAGTAAACGCTTTTCAGGACGTGAATCCAAAGGCATCTCCCTCGCCTCTGTAGTGACTTCAATTCTGAATGGACGTTGTAGTCATTGATGAAGTATTGAGCTTCGCTCGGGGTCTTGAACTTCTTGTACCTGCAGTCGTTGTTTTTTACTTGAGCTTCACACACGCCGGATTGGTAATGGCGGATGGTGTCGCTGGAAACCACTGCTAACTCTGAAGTACTAGTAAACTTCAGAGAATAGATCGTATGTCATTTTTATTGCTCTCAATTAATTATTGTGCATTGCAGATATTTTGGCACTCGCCTTTATAATATAACTCAGTAATATTATTACTGATTTACAATCTCGATTTTATTTTAGCCAACTCTTATTTTAAAAAGTTTTATCTCTAATTTGTAAAACAGCCTGGTCATCCGAGTTATAAACTCGGATTTGCGATAAAGGCTTAGCTGCATCTCCAAACGGCAGAAGTGCCCTTCTTGAGGGGCTAAACCGAGATTTGTGCTGTGAAACGGACCGCTACAGCGGTGTAAAATCAAATCAGACTTCATGAACACTCTGATTTAGATACAACAGGTCTGATTTAGAGGTCTACAACTAGATCTGCAATGCACAATAAATGGTTTGTTTCCATGTGTAGGTAGCGAAGCTGGTGAGCGTAGCGGAAAAGCGACGCGGACGAAGCTGGGGAAAGTGTGTTTTCAAGCAGAAGGAAGTCTGTCTACATCGATCTCATTAAGTGCGCAGATACAATACTCAACGAGGACAAATAGTACAAGGTGCTCAAGCTGCTCGAGCTGCTCAAGACGCTCAAGGTGAGAAAATGGACAACAGTATTTTGTCCAGTCACCAATCACCACGCGCCGTCCTCAAGATACGTGCGGTTCGTTTGGGTTTCGTCGCAGCAGGACTCGCACCTCCACCACGAACAAGCGAGCCTGCGTGCTACCGCAGTAACGCCGCCACTCAAGCCAAAGACCACTACAACGACGACTCCATGAGGTTCCAGGCCCCGGCACGCTAATTTTCTTACCCTCCCATCGTCCCTTTAGGGGTTGCCATTCGGCACCTTGCTCTTCGAGCCAGGAACTTTCCTGTCTTTGGCCCTTAACTCAATGAACCGCACATTAACCCCCACGACTGCATGCTTGATTGAAACAAGTTATTATAAATCGATCGTGGGGCTAAGTTGCAAAGCACAATATGATGGGATTTGGAAGGGCGATAGGAACGTGTTCATTTTGAGGAGGCACACAGCACCACATCTTATCAGGGTTCGAGTTATAATAAAACCCACAAACTCCAGGCTCAAACATCATCAGTGTTCCGTAAATATGGCCATCATCTGCAAAATGGGAAATGGAAAAGCAACGAGTTCACAGATCTTGTCTGCATGTCACATTGTGTGTATTATTGGCGTTTCGATGTGCTTGACTAAGAGTGAAAGACTCAACGTTCATTTTCGGTTTCGGAGAGTGGAGTCTTCACGAAAAGCAGAGCAGCAGACAGGTGGCCTCGGTAGTGGTTGCCATCGTCTTGAAATTTTTTGATCTTAAGTCGTGGGTAGGACTTCCACATATCATCAAACATCATCGTCAGCGCTTTTACTTCCTCATCAGACATGTTAAGCTGGGTGCCTGACGTCGCGAGTGCCTCCTTTAAAGTTGTTGGATTGTAACCGTTTGCCTCGATCTGTCGAAGCAACTTCACAACCTCCTTCCTCTATTCAAGGGCAATGCCACGGACCTCTTTCAAGGATTTGCCCTTGGTCAGTGTTGCTATTTTTTGATCATCGAGCTTAGCAAACTTGGCAGCGATCTTGACGAACATGTCGGATAACCAAGCCGGGAAGGCTCTCTCCTCGTCGTCCGAATCTTTATCCAATCCATCATACAGGTCTTCGTCATCGTCGACCGTATCATGGCTTCGCAAAAAGCGGTGGTTGTTGGCAACATCCATCGGCTGTACAAGGTCGGGAGAGGTGTGCTCGGAGAGAGGACCGCCAATGATGATAGCCCCGGCGACATCGATGTTTGCAAGAATAGCGATTGAAGCTGCCACCTTACACGCATCTTGGTCGTGCTCGAACGGCAATTTGGTGGCTTCGAGGAAATTTACACAATGAGTTCATTTTAGATGTACTCCTTTGTGTCTCGCAAGGGGCATTCCCTTCCAGTCCAGGACCAACTATCAATGGGAGATTATGGTGGTTGCGGATGATGGGGCATGCAGTTTACCGGAGGGGGAACGATTACCGTTTTTTTCTCTCGTGACTACCACAATTTCGGTTCTCCTAATGTACCGGTTGGTATCGTAAGTTCACTTTTAAAGTAAACTATCCTTAAAAGGATGTGAAAATGTGAGAAATACGTTAAGAAATGAAAACCGCGAGCACAGCCCGACCGAAGCCACCAATCAACACCTCGCCGCCCGCGTCATCCTTGCAATACGTAAACTGCATGCCCAAACGCAATTCCCTACGACAACGCGAACGTGATCATCAACGCAGTGTACCGGCATGGATGTCGGTACATGTCAGCGACATCGGCGGCAAAATGCAAACACAACCACAGTGCGTCTCCGTATGGAGAGGTCACGTTATCTAAAGTGACCATTTAGTCGATTTTTAAAAACGTGCGTAGTTGGTGATCACTTCAATCTAAAAAAAACACTTCAATTTAAAAAAATTGAAGTGGTCACTACCCCACGTTTTAAAAAATACACAAAGCTAGATTTCTCATCTGCGAAGTAGAGTGAGGTTATTAATAAGAAAGAAGGACCAAAAACCATTGATTATCCTTATGCGATTAAAAAAGGTACTTTGCGCTCCGAAGTGCTTCACAGAGCTTCGTCATCAGCCAGACGAATATCTGTGGCCGGCGTGTCTTCACTCTCCCAACCAACATTTAGGTCACTGAAGCCACACTGAGGAAATTTATCTCTCAGGCTTGCACGAAGGAATTGATACATCCCCTTGACAATAACAAGATCAAGTCCCAAGTTTATGACAGCATGACCCCCACTTTCCTTTGCAGGTTGTGCGTGCACGAGTTGAGGTTGATCTTCTTGTTTCACTTTTTCCTCTTTCACAATGATCTTTGGGTCAGCAAAATTGTCATGAAACCAGCCACCTTTACAGTACCATTGCTCGATTGTAGCTGTAAAAGCACTGCTGGTATAGCCCTCACGAGATGCCTCACCTGGAGATCCATCCTGACCCTTTTGTCCCAACGATCCTACTCCTTCCCAAACATTGCGCGTCCGTTGCATGATACGGATGTGGCCTCCTCGTCCTCCCGTCCCTCCCTGACCACCACTTCCAGGTGGAGTTCTTGACGTTCCAAGCTCCGACTCCTTTTCAATTGTGAGATATGTCTTCCCGTGGGTGCCGGAGACAACTCCAGATAGCGGTGAAACGTCCCTCTTGTACTCAATAAGTTGGAGTCCGCTTTTCAAAGCTCTCGGTACCGAAGTGTTGTCCTCTAAGAGAAGACCTAGCTTGATTTCACCGTCGATCGCTTCCTTAAACATTGCTTCACTATATGCCGAGTCCTTACCATTCCTTCCATCTCCACCATTTTGTGCGTCTCCTCCACGTTGTCCACACGAAATCGTACTACGAAGCGCGTGGTGGTCGTCTTTCAGCTGCTGGCAGGCAACTATCAGATTTCCACCAGGAAGCCCAAGTGTGCCGTGAATTCCATCTTGTCCAAGTTCGTAATTCCGCTTTTCCGAACAATTCGCTTGACTTTTTGCAGATAGATCAAATCCACGAGGTGCTGTCACTTCAATTGATGGACTAATAAGAACAACGTTTGCCCACATTCGGAAATCCACGTCTACTTCGAGTGACGAGAAACCCACGAGTATCACATTTGGGATCGTTTCGGCCGAGTCAATTGTCTTTTCTCCCTTCTGCATGAATTTTCTGATACGCGCTTGCTCATTTGATAAACAAAGCTCAAACGCGCTGATGACCAAGATGTTGGGTATCCCGCTCTGCTTGCTAGTCTGACCATACGCCTTCACTGCATTCCTCAGTTCTAATAACTCCACTTTGAATTTTTCCAGCTCGTGGATACACCTCGTATTCAACCAATCCGTTATAGGACGTTGTGTCTCCCCACCATTTAGGGTCTCCATGATCGATAGCCGATGGCTCGCCCGACGAAGCTGTGGATAGCGTACAAGGTCGTTGTCCAATGGAACAATGCGCGATAGGGTACTCATCATATCCTCTAGAGACATTGCATCGAGCCTTTGGAGAACTTCCAACGTGGTGTTCATCTCCCCATACGCCGCGCGATAGCTACTCCACTTATACACTCTCAGAAAGATCGCTGAGAGTTCTTCTTGGACAAATTCGACGCACATTTTCGTGATCGAGTCCAGCAACAGCTTGGCAGCGCCAGGCAGCGTTTTATCGTACGAAACTTTATACGAACGGAGATCACTCAAAGCGCGCAGGATGGCATGCTTCCTAAAGCCAAAATGGACGGAGTAGTCTTGTCCTTCCATGTCATCTTTCACTGGTGCTGGCAGCGCAAAAGAACGAATTTCGCGTTTACTTTTGTCAATCTTGAGTTCAGCTATGCTCTCTGGGTCGAAGTCGATTCCACACTTTGTGTAGACAACAACAGCGTTATCTTCGCGGATGAGTGAACCATTTATCATACTTTCCAGCATCACGATCTGGGGTCGTTCATGCAGCGGTGGAGTCACGATAATAAATTTCAGAGCTTTATCATCTTTCAGCATCCATCGGTAGATAAAATGCACCACCAACTCGACGAAAGGACCACGCGTGTCACGACTTCCTGGCATATCCCATACAGCCACTGCGGCATCTTTGAGCTTAACGTGGTTTACAACGGGCAATAGTGTCGACGATGCTGCTCCACTCCGGATCGAGACTCCAGGTAACGGCGGCTCCGCGGTAAGGACATGAGAGTAGCGACTTTCATGATGCACAACCAGTTTTCCTTCACCGAAGAGAAACGACACCACGGTACTTTTACCGGCTCCAGTGGTTCCAAGCACTACAACGCTTGGCTCATTGGAGTTAAGATTGTTCCTAAAGACGGAGCGTGTCAAGTACGTGTCCACTTCATCCAGGAGATCCAGCCCTTTGTCTACGTCTTCAACATTTGGAGAACTAGTTCTTGCATCCAACCGAGTTGCAAGTTGAGCGATATCGTTTTCAATGCGTTCGCGATCCATGACTTCACTTAAGCTCCAGCTGGATATATCCAAAATGAAAGACTCCTTACCACAGCTACGCGTGGTTCGGTTCCATCAATACCGAGAGAAATCGGAGAAAACTGCAAGAAGGCCAATTCTCACTTCAACATTGGTACTTACGCACAAATCACAAATTTAGGTTAGATTAGTTACTACCGGTATCATCATGATAGTAACTAACCTAACCTATATATTTTTTGGCTACAACATCGGTTATTACCAATCCTTCCACGATGGCAAAAGGTGGCTTCTACGCTGTGGCGGCAGGTCGTTCTACTGGCGTCTTCACGACGTGGGGCGAGTGTGAAGCTCAAGTAAAAGGCTTCAATGGATGCAGATACAAGAAGTTCAAGACCCAGAGCGAAGCCCAAGCCTTCATCAACGGTAATAACGGCGAAGATGGCAACATAAGCTTCGAGCGGACGGCTCTAAACTCTAATACCAAAAGACCTAGAGAAGAGAGTACCGTGATTGCAGATGAAGTTAAACCACCTTCCGGTCAGAAACTTAAACAAGACATCAAGGGGACATTTTACGCTGTGGCTAAAGGTCACAATACGGGGATCGTGACATCTATAGAAGAGGTGGACAAAATGACGGTCGGGTATCCTGGCCACGCAGTCTACAAGGAATTTGAGTCGAAGCAAGCAGCTCAGGACTATTTGAACGGAACAAGTCCAAATGCTGCTAGAGCTTCCGTAGAGTTGAAAGCTGCCGCTCCAAAGGGAATTGCAGGAGCTGAAGCTACGGCTGATGTAGAAGCTCAATTAGCAAAGACTTCGAAGCCAAGTGGGGGTTGGTGGTATGCGGTGGCGAAAGGACGCAAGACGGGGGTGTTTCGGTCTTCGAACGAGGCTAAGAAACAGGTGGAGAACTTGTTCAGTGCCAGTTTCAAGAAATTCCCTACGAAGGAGCAAGCTGAGGCTTTTGTGAACCAACATGCAGCATCGACTAAGAGACAGGAAGGGGATCTGGATCCGAAGGATCCCAACACTTTGGTGGCGTTTTGTGACGGTAGCGCACTGGAGAATGGACGTCGGAAATGCCGTGCAGGTTACGCGTGTATTTTTCCGCACAATGAGGGCTGGAATGTGGCTAAACAACTTGTGGAGGAACGTGCGACTAATAATCGAGCAGAGTATATGGCTGCGCTGGAAGCGATGAAGCGCGCGAATTTGGAGAATCCTGACGGATCCCGCATGCTTTATATATTCTCAGACAGCATGCTACTGATTCGATCCATGACGGAATGGGTTGGTACGTGGCAAAAGAATAACTGGATGAAGTCTGATGGTGCACCCGTGCAGAATCGGGATTTACTGGAGTTACTGATGTCGGAGAAGGGCGACCGCCGTATTCGCTGGATCCACGTGAAGGCGCACACAGGCAAGAAGGACTGGAGGTCGAAGTGGAACGACGTCGCTGACAATGCTGCTCGTAATGCAGCTCTAAGCGTCGGTGGAAACTAGTTACTGAACTGGTTTACGGGTTGCAGGAACACTACTTTTAAGTGCTTAAAAGTACACTGAAGGGTTGCATAGGTTTAAGATTCCATGCCACCGTTATCCAATTGTTGGGCTCTCCACGTATTTGTTACATTTTGATTTCGTCTATGTGCTAGAACAACTGGCAAGATTCGACAGGGCATGAGTGCTCTACTCTGTACGCTGCTAGGGCTGAGCAACACACTTCCAAAACAATCACACCTCTTGCCCAGAACTAAAGTTCGCGTAAGCATCGAACTGATTCAACGATTCGGTATGGATAACCTTCAACAATCAGTGGAGGCTGAGCCCGAATTGTAATTGTAATATCTGGCTAACGCATCACGACGTCCATATCCATGCCGGTCGTAAAAATACTTCGACAGGAACCAGCTCAATTTCCAAACGATCGTACTACTGCCAAGTGGTCAACGTAAGCACAAATCACAAAAGTGCCAGTAGATTCATTTTGATCTTGTTGCCCAAATAAAAATCAACAAAATATCATGAATGTAGTCAACTGCCAGTCCCTGCCCATCGGCCATTACGGGTTCTTCCCGAGCTATGACGCGCTATGGCTTCTACACGGTGGCCCGAACTATGGCAGAGGGCGGCGTCTACGTGGTGGCAGCGCATCGATCTACCGGCGTTTTCACGACGTGGGGAGAGCGTGAAGCTCAAGGAAAAGGCTTCACTGGACGATGCCCAACCCACCATCCTTGACTACAACCACCAACGGGACATCGCAAAAAAGCCTCAACCTGCAAACGCTGATACCAAAAAAACTGAAGAAAAGAGAACCGTGACTTATGATGAAGTTAAACCACCTTCCCGTCCGAAACTTAAACAGTACCGTAAGAGGTCATTTTACGCTGTGGCTAAGGGCCACAACACGGGGGTCGTGGCATCTAAAAAGGAGGTGGACGAAATGACGATCGGGTTTCCTGGCCTCGCAATTTACAAGAAATTTGAGTCGAAGCAAGCAGCTCAGTTCTATTGGGCAGTCTTCAAAAATCTTCAAAAATCGTTGATGATGATGAAACATTTGGGTGTAAGTGCTGCTATAGCTCCTGATTCTATTGATTTTGCAGGAGCTGAAACTACGACTGGTGTGGATGCTCAATTGACGGAGATTTCAGGGCCAGATGACGGTTGGTGGTATGCGGTGGCGAAAGGACGCAAGACGGGGGTGTTTCGGTCTTCGAACGAGGCTAAGAAACAGGTGGAGAACTTGTTCAGTGCCAGTTTCAAGAAATTCCCTACGAAGGAGCAAGCTGAGGCTTTTGTGAACCAACATGCAGCATCGACTAAGAGACGGAAGGGGATCTGGATCCGAAGGATCCCAACACTTTGGTGGCGTTTTGTGACGGTAGCGCACTGGAGAATGGACGTCGGAAATGCCGTGCAGGTTACGCGTGTATTTTTCCGCACAATGAGGGCTGGAATGTGGCTAAACAACTTGTGGAGGAACGTGCGACTAATAATCGAGCAGAGTATATGGCTGCGCTGGAAGCGATGAAGCGCGCGAATTTGGAGAATCCTGACGGATCCCGCATGCTTTATATATTCTCAGACAGCATGCTACTGATTCGATCCATGACGGAATGGGTTGGTACGTGGCAAAAGAATAACTGGATGAAGTCTGATGGTGCACCCGTGCAGAATCGGGATTTACTGGAGTTACTGATGTCGGAGAAGGGCGACCGCCGTATTCGCTGGGCCCACGTGAAGGCGCACACACGTAAGAAAGACTGGAGGTCCAAATGGAATAACGTCGCTGACAATGCTGCTCGGAATGCAACTCGCCCGAACAAGCGTCGATGAAAACAACTTACGGAACTTGCTTACACACTGCATGAACTAAGCAAGGTATAATCCAGCTAGCTTCGGCGCTTTTGCATAGTGGATGATGCCATTTGGATCGCTAGCCTTGAACAATTGCTGAATAACCAACGGCAAGTA
Organism: Phytophthora quercina; assembly: GCA_014706105.1. NCBI lineage: Eukaryota > Oomycota > Peronosporomycetes > Peronosporales > Peronosporaceae > Phytophthora > Phytophthora quercina. The sequence continues at coordinate 409,029 of JACBOW010000016.1, read as the reverse complement.
CGCCATGTGGGAGAAGAGATTGTATCCAACTGCCTTGTTCAGAGCTAATTTTTGTATGGTATGGCAAGTTTTGATCAAGTCTGTCATGCGTCCACCTTCCCAAGTTCCCCACCTTCCCACGTTTTCTGACGTTCGAGCTTTTGTGGAAACACCCTGGCAAGCTCGTCGCAGATTATCAACTTGAAAAAGGTCGTCAGAGCAATCAGTTTACTGGGAACGTCAACCACGTCGTGCTCAACTGCAGCACCGGGTAGACTTCGGCGCCACCCACCAATCGAGCTCAGTCACCAATTTCCTAGGAACCTGTGAAGTCACTGAGGCTCAAGAAGGATCAAGTGCACCGCTATTCGATTGGCATTACAATGAAGGCTTCTGCGCTGCTACTACTTTTGGTGCTGGCAATTGCCACAGCCTTTTACCCAGGCGCGTATGGCGCTACGGAAGGTAACAAAGGATAGGTTCTAGGGATTTAGCCGACGAGCTATGGCTGACTTTGTGGCTTTCATGTAGGGACTCACCTCCGCTACCTGCAAGAGCAGCCGGATGACCAGCAGCCTGAACAGCCTGAACAACCTGAACAGCCAGAGCAACCGGAGCAGCCTGCTATGCCGATGGGTATGACGAACATGGGTGGAGACTATACGAACGCCGCCGGTATGACCAACAACAACCCCGGTAGCAACGAAATCATGGTCGGTGGGTGCTTCCCCGGATCGTGGAACTGGCCCCGTTGCCGTTTAGGAGGTTGTTTCCCAGGATCGTGGAACTGGCCGCGTTGTCGCTTTGGTGGTGGTGTTCGCTGTTTCCCCGGTTCGTTGAACTGGCCGCGCTGCCGCTACTTCTAAAGCCCGCCAGGCCGTGAAGTCGCTGTGCAAGCAGCTTACAAATTGCGTCTGAAGATCCGGGGTTTGATGAGCTGCGGCGGAGGAACGACTTAGCAGCGCAAGTGAAACTGAAGTAGTGTCGTATTGGAGAAGAGTCCTGCCAGTAGTAAGAAAGTGATATTTTTATGGAAAAAGTAGGAGAACCTCCAGAAAATGAAACAATTGATGTTGCCTACTCCGATCGCTAGCTTACATGAAACCAACGAGCCCTATCATAACTTCAATTTGACTCAGGACGTTGGATACTACACCAGCGGTCCCGGCTATTCAATCACTACTTGACGGCAATTTTTGCTATTTAGATCGCACATTTTAAGAACGATTTGGGTTCATTCTATTCGATTTAGCATTCGCAGATTTAGACATTCTCAATTGATGCTTGGAAGCACACGTTCTAACGTTAATATCCCACCTACTTGAGAACCGTAAGAGTAAGAGTATGGAGCGAGAAGAAGGACCGTTCTACGCGTCGCTGTAGAGCACCACCCCGGCGTCTACCGGGACTGGCAAGTAGCTTGACTTCAAGTGAACGGATACCCGCGTGGCAAGTTGAAGAAGTTTGGATCAAGACAAGCAGCCGAGGATTTCTGTCATTCGTGGCGAGTACCACAAGAACAAACTCCCCGTCGCCAACAAGAGCATCCTACCCCACCCCCTCCTTTCCCTCGTTCTCCCCGTGGTTTCAACCAATTGGACTACATAATTGGGTCGGGCAATGCTCCATCTCCCTCGATCACTGAGTACTATGCTCTTTATTTGGGCAAATGGTCGGGCATCTGCTCGTCTTCTGAGAATATGAAGAAGTTTGTACAAAAAGACCTACAGACGAGGTGTGCAACATTTCGAAGGATTTTATTTGGACCAAATGCGGGTCATCCCAAAAATGGTCGAGATTTAACTTGATTTTTGTATTACAGTAGCGGGCAGGTGCGAGGAGCGTAGCCGGAGCAAACCTGCGCGGCCTCACTTCGCAGGTACCCCGCGCGGTATTTGCGCAGGCGGGCCCTCCTCAGCGAACGGACCCATTGCCTAGACTTGGATTTAGTTGTTCTTTTCCGGGGTCTGGGGGTGCAACTGCCAGAAAGCTCGAGTTGACCATTTTTTTACTTTGACTCAAATTGACCCCAAAAATAGTCTACCCAACATTTGCTGGTGCTGAGCAATGTCCTGGAAATGTTGGGATGATGGTTGATCCACAAGGGCACCTACAACCCGATGGATCCTGGATTTGGGTGGCGTATCGTCGAGGAAGATCACTTTATATTGCACCTGATTCAAAAGATCCGACAACTCTGGTTGCTTTTTGTGGTGGTAGTGCCCTTCACAATGGGGAGTACAACTGCCATGCGGCCAATGCATTCTTCCACATTATCGAGCTTGGGATGTTGTCAAGACAATCAAAGGACCGTTTGCTACAAGTAACAGAGCGGAGTATTTGGCGGCTTTGGAAGCCATCAAGAGAGCGAATATTGTGGATCCGGATCAGAAGAAGACACTCGTGATCTACTTGGACAGTGAGTAGCTGGTGAACTCGATGATTAAGTGGGTGATTGACTGGATGTATGACGGCTGGGTGACGTCTAGGGGTTCTCCAGTGAAAAACCGCGACCTGCTACAGTTGTTGCTGGAGGCCCGAGGAAATGATCGTGCTGGTGAATTTGAGCATGAGAAGGCTCATACCGGTGGAACCGACTGGAAGTCACACTGGAATAATGTTGCTGGCCAAGCTGCGAGAAGTTGTGCTCGTATGTCCGCTCAAAACGCACCACTTGCTGGACCCTGTCCGCGAATTTGCATGATGCCGGCGCTTGTGGCGTTTGGGCTTCAGCCGAACATCCACTCGTACAAAGATCTCTCGTGGTAATAACAGTGGTGGACTGTCGGATAATAATGCTGCTTCCGCACCTTGATCAAAAAGGCAAGATCACCTGGTGATACTAAGGGTGCTGTAGTTTGCATCGACACAGTAGGAGTTGAGTGTCGACTGATCGATTCAATATGTTTTGTGTTTTCCAGTGACCTACCAAGTATTTCCAATGAATTGGTTCTGCATTATCAACGCTTTCGCGATTTATATAAATCTGTGCTATCTGACTTCGTGCAATGTGCGAATCACAAAATCTTACGGTTCGCACTATGCGGCTTATTCTCGCTATGCAGCGCCAACTTCTAAACTCAAGGATGCTGCATATGTCCTACATACAGTTCACATACGTCGAAGTATATGACCAGAACGCACGTTTCAGCCGATAAGAATCCTCCTCAGCTCTCGAAAGCGGTGCCTCTTGTTGCTGTAATCTCTATCAATGCTATAGATAAGAGCGATGTACAAGACGGACATAACCCACCAACGGTATTGATGGCACTTCCGTCGCCAGAGAATACAGAACCTCTGGATCTGGCACTGGTGGAGCATTCCTGAGCGGTATCATATTCAGGATCCATCAGGTACGAAGTACTTGAATAAAAACTAGCATGCTGTAGACGAAGTTGAGTTCGACGAAAACAATTGACGCAGTTCAGGACCTCGGCGTCCGATAGAACGTAGTTCGACATCCCCCTTACGACGAGAATCCATCAGGATAGAACCGTCCTTGGGGGTTTATCACCAAGTTCACCAGTGGGTTCCAATTAATGCAACTTGATCTGTCAGCTACGCTCGAAGCAGATCATTGAAATACTGGGCAACGAAAATAAGCGTCATCGCAGCGAAGCCTACGAACGCAAGGTACCAGTTCGGGCAGAAAGTGTCTCCGCAGCCATAAAGCTGAAAGGGTCACGCTGAATCATGCCATAAATCCGCCTAGGTACATCGATACTCTCGATAGCGAAGTCTTCGTCGTAAGTCGAGATGATTCCTAGCGAACTCTATACCCGATAAATACACCGTGTTAGCTTGTGCAATCTTAGAAAAAAAGACTTTTGGAACATGAATTACCTTGTTAGGAATGTGTCGAAACACAGTGAAGGCAGCATCTCCAGCGGTTAACCTGCTCGCAAGGAATCAGCAACAGAAAGCACAGTGAGGAGGTTAAACCTACTTACCTAACGAGTAAGTCGTTTTCGTCTTCACCATCTTTTTCCAATGGTGGCAGGTTTTGTTTTCTGATCCAGTCGGCGTTCAAGTACATCCACTTCAGCAAGCAGTCATTTTCGTTGTTAGACCGAAGTATCTGAACCGGGTCGCGGCTATGTGGTATGCAGTAAGAAATCACACGTAAATTAGTCAGTAATCTCCATTACTGCATCCACCAAAGCGTACCTGGTTCCGGTGATTTTGGTTAGCACAAACGCAACCGCGTCATATACGAGTAACTTGGCTCGATTTACCCTCGCAACAGTGGTACCGTGAATGCGATTTGAGGGATTCTGATGGAGAAATGCCCGCCTCAAGCGCGTGTGCAACCAAAATCGGGCTGATTCTCCTTCAAGCATGTCGTTTACCTTGTGGCATGTTGCTCGCGCCACCAAAAGATCTTCAGCTGTCAAAAATTGTGCAATTTCAAACTTCATTTCATTCGGTAGCTGAAGAAGACCGCTGGTCTTCTGTGTGCTGCAGCACCAATATAGGTAGTATTATAATACAATCTAGTTGTGAGGTCCACCAAAGTGACACTTACTATTGCGCTCGTCTCACTGATACGCAGCGGTGTTTGACCTCAGATGCGTACTTCAACGTAAGCTCCACACAAATACACGCCACCACTCCAACACTCGTAGCCAAAAACCGGTCTTCGGGCGGAATAATAGCATGAGATAGATACCAGCCGGAACTGAACAAGGCTGCTTTCATCCATACCCGGCGCTCATAGCTCAACAACTTTGGACCAATGCTCAGTGTATGCTTCTGAAGATTCATGCTTCCAACAATGACGAATGAGAACTGCCGTCAATTCTGCTGGTAGTTTACGGTGCTCGGCCAAACTGTAATTTACTGAGTGGTGCAGATGATGAATATGGGCAACAATCCGTAATCTTTTGTTTGTGCAGTGATGACGGCAACGAACGCACGTTAAGAAAATATGTGCGATGATCTTAGCACGACGAGGCTACGACAGCAACTTTCATTTGAGGAGCCTCTGCAACAGTTCGCGATGTGATTGTCGGCAGCCTCATAGCTCACATGCCAGTTCAAGTGTTGCGCACACGCAAAAGGAGTTTTGTTTACAAATTGCTGCGCCCTCCCGCAATCCATGATATGTTTTGGATGGGAAGCCGCAACAGTACATGCACAGGTGAAGAAGAACCACCACATGCCAACAGACAACCAGTACACGATAGCCAACAATAGACACAATGAATGCTAGTGGAGCTAATGGCTTGAACCGAGTCTTTGGTCCTGAAGAAATGTAGCAGGCCCCGTACCATACCTTCCTCTACCAAGTTGGTGTGAACCGGTGCATACCCGCAGTATGCACCGCTTCACATTTTTTTGTCGCTTAGCTCTGCTGAGTTGTCTGTTGCTGCTCGATGCTCGCACGACTCGACTCATTTGCCCAACTCGGCCTGCCCCAACCTTTTCCTTTCCTCCTGTAAAATCACGATTGCCCCTCGGCCAGAGGTCACGGTAGGTGCGGACGTTAGGATTTCCTCCAAACAGCGCCAATGCTGGTATCATGCAAATTCGTGGTCGAGGCCCCACCGGTGGAGCATTTTGCGCAGCCCCTAGCGCACGGCTTCTCGCAGCTTGGCCAGCAACATTATTCCAGTGCGACTTCCCGTCGGTTCCACCGGTATGAGCCTTCACTTGCTCAAATTCGACAGCGCGATCATTTCCTCGGGCCTCCAGCAACAACTGTAGCAGGTCGCGGTTCTTCACTGGAGAACCCGTAGACGTCACCCAGCCGTCATACATCCAGTCAATCATCCACAGGGCACTACCACCACAAAAAGCAATCAGAGTTGTCGGAACTTTTGAATCAGGTGCAACATAAAGCGAACTTCCTCGACGATATGCCACCCAAATCCAGGACCCATCGGGTTGTAGTTGACCTTGTCATCCCAAACTTCAAAGACATTTCTCTGCATCAGCAAATGTTGCACACACCGTCATTCTCGTCTTACGGTCTTTTTGTACAAACTTGTTCATACTCACAGAAGACGAGCAGATACCCGACCATTTGCCCAAATGAAGAGCATAGTACTCAATGATCGAGGGGGGGGGAGCATTGCAGGATCCCGTTAAGTAGTCCAATTGGTTGAGAAGACGGGACGAGGGGGAGAAGGCTCTGCTAGAAGTGGGGTAGTATGCTCTTGCTGAAATGATAAACTTTCCGCCGCTTGTTTTGATCCAAACTTCTTCAACTTGCCACGCGGGTGTCCGTCCACTCGACAGCGAGCTTCGTGCCAGTCCCGGTAAGCGATGGCAAAGAACGGCGCTCGTTCCGTGCTCATAAGTTATCTAACGCTAAATAAGAAGTTACATGTACAGTACCAACGTATATGAAAGAGACCTATTTCAGCCGTCAAAATGGAGGTGGTTCAATCATGGTGTGGGGAGGTTTCTCGTCGCGTGGCCAGACGAAAATTGCGATTCTGTCGGGCCGCCAAAACTCGTTTGACTACCACCAGACACTAACGGAGTACCTCCTACCCTTTGGTGAAGATTATCATGGCGACAACTACATTTTTCAGCACGATAATGCGAGTATACACTCGTCTCGGTCAACAAGACTTCCTTCGCGACGTGAATGTGAACGTTTTAGACTGGCCAGCGCTCTCCCCAGACCTTAATCCCATTGAGAACGTCTGGGGAGCCCTCGCCCGAGCTGTCTACGATGGTGGAAGGCAGTTTAACACGGTGGAGGAGCTGACATCAGCGGATGGTCCAAGGTCAACAAAGAATGGCTTCGTTCTCTGGTTGCATCAATGAGGGTATTTGCAAAAACACTTCACTGTATTCGGGGACTCCCCCCCTCCCTCCCTCATTTACTCACTCACTCACTCGCTAGCTTCGCTACCTACCTCCCAGTAAACGCAACTAGCACCATCGGTGTAAATGCTACAGCTGCGAAGCCGTAGATTGAAGTACTTGAAATGACACCGCAAAAAAAAAAACATCTAAAAACAGGAGTACGTTCAAATTCCAGAACCTAGCTTGACTTTCCCGATTGCAGCTAGCATCACGATGAAGCGTAAGCTAGATATCTTCAAAACAGGCGAGAACGTGCTCTCAAAATCCACACAGAACCTTTGCGTAAATCCACGGGCAACCAAGCGAGCCTTAAACGCTTCAGTTCGCCTCTGCTGCCGAATTTTATTTTGTACACCCACTCGGAGGTGACAATATTGGCACCCTTAGGAGTATCCACGAGCTCCCAGGTGCCGTTCACGTCCAATTCGGTAAGTTCCTTTTCCATCGCCGCCTTGCATTCGTCCCAGTACTCACTGCGCATAGCTTCTGCTACAGATTTCGGCTCCTTCACGTGATTCGCAGCGGTAATCGTAAGTAGAACGTAAGCTGGTCCAGCGAATGCGTCAATAAATGACTTGGGTAGCTCGAAGTCGACGGTGTATTAGAGCGACGTCATCCGAAGACGCGTCGAAGGACACCTGCTGGTATTGGGCTTCCGAAGTCTTCGTCATCCTCATTAGTAGCAGCACTGCCTTCTTCACCTGTGGTCTGCTCCTGAATTTGCTCTAAAGTGCTCATGGGACTGGGAGCTTCTCTCTCATTTGAGCTAGTGTTTTCACCGTGAAGCTCGCGAAGTACTTCCACAGTATCAGGGTGCTGTGTATCCAACTTGTCGATATTTAGGACATCAGGGCTGGTCACAAACCTTTTAGTTCGTGGCAACAACAGCTTTACCCCTTTTGCGTTGTTGAAATGCCGATTACCACAGCTTTTTCAGCACGCTTGCGCAGACTTCGACCGGTCTTGTGTGGCACGAACATTGTGCACTTTGAACCAAATTTGAGAATGTGCGAGACGCGGGGTTGTTTGCCAGTCAGAACGTCAATTGGCGAGTTGTATCCTGCGTTCGCTCTGGTCGGGACTCTGTTGCGGATATACGACGCACAGAGTACAGCATCCCCCCAGTATCTTTGTGGTAACGAGGACGCCCACAACATGGCTCGCGCGGAGTTCATCAAGGTACGATGAAATCGCTCCGCTTTGCCATTTGAGGCTGACGTGTCGGGGGGTGTATTCCGCAGGCAGATGCCATGTCGAGCTGCGTACTGCTCGAACTGTGAATTAACAAACTCTCCCCCACCATCGGTGCGGAGGACTTTGATCTTGAGGCTGTACTGCCGCTGAAACTCGTTTGCAAAGAGCAGAAACTTGTCGAAAGCTTCATCCTTGGTTCGAAGGAGAAACACCTGATTGTAGCTTGAGGCGTGGTCCACAATGGTCAGCACGTGTTGGTGGCCGTTGCGGTCAGCTTTAAGGTCGGTCATTAAGTCCATGCAGACTACAGCACCCAGCGCGTCCGTTGGGGCGGAGTCCGAAATATCGTCAGTGGGTTGTTTATTGCGGGATTGCTTGCCCTCAGCACATGTCATGCAGAAATTTATCTTCTTGTCTTCGATCGATACTCCAGTTGCAAGATTCTTATTGACAATTTTCAGGAGATCTTGGAAGTTTACATGTCCAAGTCGCTCGTGCCACTGCTGCAATGAACTCTTCGGCACATTTACGAAGTACGCGTGCGCATCACTGCTGTGCACGTCGGCGGCTGATGCGTTGACGATCCAGAGGCCATGATGCTCAGTTGCTTCGCCGACGATAGTGCTGTCGCATGATTAAAACGTGCACTTCTCATAAAAAACAAAACGGAGTCCGCGTCGTCGTAGTTGCGTCAGTGACAGGAGATTTCGACCAAGATTTCACAATAGTAAACGTCTGTCAGAAGGATGCTGCGGCTAACTCCTCCGACATTGGTCCGCATGAGGCAGTTTCCCTTGAGACTCGCCGTAATTGTGTCGGAGTTTGCAACCTAGATTTTTAGACTTGCTGGCTCGACACCAAATAAGCGATTCTTGTTACAGCAACGGTGGTGCGTTGCACCAGAATCGAGTATCCACTCCAAAGCAATATTTCTCGAATCAGAAGCAGCATACCAGAGGTGGCGTTCGGCAGCATCGTTGCGGGCCCGCAGGCCCGCGATGGCCACCCTCATCACAACGTAGCAGATTATCTTGGTTGCCGGTTTGGCGGATGCTGCCAGCGCCTGCCCCTGCCCGTTCCGCTGATCTTGTTTCTGCTGTTTCTGCCCAGCTTGCTGCTGGGGGTTTTGTGGTTGCTGGCCGCTACTTTTCTTCTCATGTTGATCATTGTAGGCTGGTGATCGTCCGGGTTGGGAGCGTTTACGGCCGTCCCCGCGTAGGGTAACCAACGGTGCGAGCATGCGATCTGCTTCTACCAGGAAGTCGCTATTCGAGCGATCAATGCGAGCGATAAGGGTGCTAGCGAGATCTGGACAAGCGTTTGCACAGAAATTTTCCAATAGTAGCAGAGTGTGGTCGCCAGTCACGAGACGAGCCACGTATTTCAGGTAGTCCAGATATTCAGACCAGCAGTTATGTGGGCGTTTACCCGAGGTCAGTCTCTTGCAGAGTTGGACTTGATTTAGTCTGCATCCAAATTCAAATTTCAACTTTGACTTGAAGTCTTCATAGTTGAAGTCTGACTTTTCTGTACGCCATTGCGTCACATCTGAGTGGAGAAAGCGCGCAGCTTTCCTTTCCAGAAAATTGACCAATACCGATGCTTTAATCTGCGATGTCCAACGTGATTGGTTGAGCAGTGACTCGGTATAGAGAGCTTGTTCGTACTCTAGGATAAAGTCTTCAAAGCCCGATCCAAGACGCGGGTACACCTCTTGCCCGCCAAATACGGCAGATCACGTCCTTGATTCTTGGCGTGGTGCGCGTAGGTGCGGCTGGCATAGGAGGTGCTGCCGTCGCAGGGGGTGCTCCAGCTCTCATAGCTTGGAGGGTGGACTTTAGATTTGCAATCTCAGCATGCAGCTGAGATGCTGCCTTGGCCTGAGCCTTGAGCACAGCCAGCTCTGGGGCATGTTGGGGTGGTGCCCCTTGCCTTGCCATGAGCTGGGCGAATTCGGCCCTTATTTTCTTCATTTTCACCGCCTGCTGGCGCAGCGCGGTCACTTCCTCGTGAGCCGGGGTTGGGCTGACTTCTGGTCGCCTCAGATTTCACCGGATTGTTCGCGGAGACAGCTAATGACTGATGAGCAGCAACTTGCTGGCGGGGGCCACGTTGTATCCTGGGAGCGACAAATGCCTTGTCGGTATCTTGGCGGTCGTAACTGGGGTAGCAATGTGTAATGTGTAGATCCGTAGGTTAGATGTTTTGAAATAAATAGTCGAAGCTTGTTGTGCCACCGGTGAGGGGGCGGCAGCACAGTTTGGCCTTAGAAATTCTAAGTTAGAATGTGCATATCCGATATCTTCACCGTACAAATTGTTGAACGAGAGGAGTGGGCTGGTAGTGCCAGCATAAACGCCATTGTTATCAAATGAACCTGTCCGTATCCACATATATAGTGCACCAGACATGCTAGTCTAGATGTAAACCAAGCACTGAAATATCGGCAAGAATGAGAATTTAAAACGTCCAGGCAAAAAAGAAAAACCTTTGAGTTAAACTGCGATTGGTGCTGCTGAGTCACACCCGCGTCAGACCATACGCGACACGGTTTGAAAGCACGTCGGCGTGCGCAGCTCCCCTGGCCACCTTAATCACAATAACAATGTTGGGCTCGCCGCTGGTTGCTGCTCTTCTCGTCGAACGGGATCTCACGATAGTCCAGCTCGCTCAGCACCACATCGAACGAGTACACATCAGCCTTCTCGCTGTAGTTGTTGCCGAGTGTGACCTAGGGGGGCGGACCAACGATTTCCCGGTAAGTGGTTGCGGCTGACACCGAAGTTGCTCGGCTTGGCCATCATGCAGGAGTGCAGCAGCGCGTTGCGTCACTTCAGGCTACGGTGGATGATCTTGGGTGAGCATGTACACCAGTGCTTCAATGACATTGGAGATTTTCTTCTTCTTCCAGCTGGGATCGATCTTGCGGGTCTACCGCAGCGCGCGTAAGTCACCGCCGTTCATGTACATGGACTCGGAGAAGCACCCTGAATTCATTCATCATACGCAGACAATTAGCCGCCATGTTTAGCAACGTAGCACATTCGTGTTTAACTGGCACGTACATGTACTCGGAGACGACGCAGAGATCCTTCGTGTTCTGCAGCCAATGAATCGCACGATCTTGGGGTGGGCAGTCGGGACATGGTCTCTACCTCGCGGGAGAAGGAGCCTCGCCGTCGATCAGCCTCAGGCTGGCCGTGGTAGCGACCCAACCACACGATATCGAATGCGCCACTGGAGACCTTTAGGGTCAGAAGCCCAGAAAGAGCTTGACCAACTTGCAGTTGCCGAACGCGCAAGTGCGGGAGCAGGTTCAAACTCCTCGAAGAAGATTGGAATCGACAAACGTGGTATTATTTCGAAACAGAGCCGTTACCACCGCTAATTTAATAGCCTGTGAACGTGATACAAAAACATGAATTTATAAGGACCTACCACTTGAAATTTGTATCGATTCAGTACCTCCTATTGGTGTGGTGTACACAGCTCGAATTAATCCCTATAGGGCTGGTACCCGTTGCACTCACTACCAGTATTAAAACAAAACTGTTGTATACATGTTTTACCCGGTAGTCATTATACTCATAGTAGAATACTATAAGCATCCAGAAGTTGCTCGACGCTGCAGGGCCTGACGTTGCTTGACGTTGCAGGATCTGACGTTGCTTCAAGGAGTCCGCTCGGAAGCAGGGGTCCGCAAATTGTTATGGACTATGGATGGAAGGGTCAAAATTTCGCTTCCTTCCATTATTGGGCCAGTCCATAATGGAAGAAATCCATACTTGATGAGCTTATTTTCTGGCAAAACGCAATACTATGGCTGTGAAGGTCTCTGCTCAAGGATATGGCTACAGGAACACTGCTACCTGGATTTGAGTGGCCGTGTCATTCTTATCTCAATGAACAACGCGGAAATGCATTGAACAACAGTACCTGGAATGCTTCAGTTGGTGTATTTTGCTTTCATAGGTTCTAGTGTACATCTCGGTCAGGGTGAACGGTATCCACAGCACTCGTTGGTCGTTATTTCAATTGGAGACGTCAGTCGTCAACCGTAGTAGATGCCTTCTCCAATAATGTCGAGTTTGCTCTTCTTGTACTTGTTCATCTGCTTGTCCCACATGCTGCGCGTGAGTGGCACATTGTGACCCGACACGCGGCTCGACACAAGGTTCTTTTTACGGAGTTCAATGGGGATTTCCACGGGTGGTTGAGCCACGATGTGACGCATGCGGCTCATACTGAAGCGCATCAGCGGTTCCGGGTGGGCAGTCAAGATTTTCATCTTGAGCTTCTGGGCTTCATACGGCAAAGGTGCCGCACTGAGCGGATCATCCTGTGGGCGCTTGCTGGTGCTCAACCGCGTCTTGAAGAGCAGGTTCGACTTCTTACGCGGAGGAAGCAGACCCATGTTGATCTGTTGAATGAGCTACTCGACTGTGACGGTGGAGTGTTTGTGCTGAGCGCAGCCAATTCGAAAGTGAGGTTGGAATCGATGCTTGACGTCCCTGTCACCTTCAAAACCACAAGAAACGTGTGCTGCAGTCTAATCACGCCGATGTGATGGCAAAGGCAAACATGTGCAACGCATGAGGACATCCAATCCGATCGATTACAAGGAATAATCGCTCGTCCTATCAAGCCGATTGGTTGAACCACGTCGCCACATAACAAATTTGAGAGGTGTTGGCCTCCGTGCCACGGAGTTCGTGGTGCCGAAGGAAGGACAAGCACCACGGGATTTGTATGCTTTTGAGAGACCTTCAAGTCGGCAGATTAAAATGAAGAGCATTGGCAATGCTCTTCATTTTAATGCTGGATTGGAGTGGCGGGAGATGAAAGACGGGAGCGCATACATGTACCTGTTCGACTTCACGGTGACACGGCTGCTTGGTTTGACACCGACCCCTGCGACTCTGAAGAAATGGCACCGAGATGTGTACTAAAACACGACACTACGGATGTATCACGTTCAAACATAGAGCTACCTGGCGAACTAGGTATGTTGGCGATGTAGCTGAAACTTCGGCGCGGTATTATGCGTCTTCACTTGACGGCGGCGAGGGACTTAGCTAGAACGGACACTGTCGAGCGCTATCACCGGTAGGTGACGTACTCGTCGATCATGTCCAGGTGCTTGGTCTTCCTCTTGCAGTTCTCCCACATATTCATAGTGAGTGGCACAGTCTTGCCCGACACGAGTGTCCGCATGGCTCGTCGGTCGCTGAGGGTGTCCGGTATGAGGACGGGCGGGGTGGCTCTGTGACGCATGTGGCTCAAGCTGAATCGCAGCAGCTTCATCGGGTGCGACTCGAGAATCTTCTGCTTGAGCACGCGAACGTCCTCCGGCAGCTCGATCAGTACCGGTTGAGACTTGCGACGGAAGCTCGAGCGCTTTCGAAGCCCCCTTGGGGACTTGGTGGACTGTGACTGGGACTTCTGGATGTGAAGCGGAAAAATTTCAGGCTGAACTCCCATTGCTGCTGTATGTACTAGAACACGCGCGTGGCGGCTTTGGGGATAGCTGGTAAGTTTTGGAATGCCAAGTCGCCGAGTCTGAAAGAGGAAAAATATATGAAACGAGGCAGCGCTCACCGTTGGCACGTTCCCCGCACACTACTGTGCGGTACAGTTCATGCTGACTGGCTGGCTTCGCGCAGCGCGACGCACACGGTCTACCTACGCCAGGGCGCAGAGCTCGGACGTGGGCTATTTCTTGCTGATTGGATGCGGCTCGCCTTTCCATGCATTTCTGAAGGAGCTCATCGGCGACGGCGGTGCTCCGCGCTGCCCCGCAAAGGCCACAGAGAATGGAATCATGAGGTGCAACTTCATGATTTACTACCAGAAACAAGCCTCCACACGCGCCGTCTGGGTCCAAAGACGGCGACGTGATCGTCTGATGCAGCACGGCAGGCCGTGTCGCGTTTTGAGTGCTGCTCGAAGCTGAGGAGAGTGTTTGTTGCTAAGATAGAGATGTCGACTCAGCTGGACAGGCAGCTGAGGCTCGAATTTGCTGTAAATTTGCCTCCATCCTGTCATGTGAGGACATTGGTGCTTGGTCGTGCGTGTTCGTCTACGCCTTTCGCTTTCCCATCCTTCGACTCGTCGCATTTTCGACTGTCACATGTGGCTGGCATCCTATCCTCTGGAGATGATGCCACCTCGTCAGCTTTGGCGCTTTGAACGTCGACCTTGGCTGCTTGGGGCCGAATCGTGTGGTGCCGAGGTAGCGCTTCAAGCGCTATGTTGCACCTCGACTATCTCTGCGACCAAGATACAGAAGAAAGTTTGTCGCGCGCTTTGCCTGCGGTTCCTGGAGATATGTTGCGACGTGAAGCGCGCCTTTGGCCAAGTAGGGTACATGTAGGTAGACGCGTTCAAGTGGTGCACTCCAACTGCACAAACGCGCATGCTGTGTTCTACATTCAGAGTCGCCGCCATTGAGCACAGTATCGAGGAATTTACGCACTAGAATGACGTCCACATGCTAGGTCCGTATCAATTTCCAGTCCCAAGCCTGTACATGTAGGTAGTTGCGGGCAGATCCAACCTAGGTTCTCACGTACGACCATCAAAAAGCGAAAAATCCCCTCCGTAGTCATACTGACGTGTATTTCTATAAAAGGTATTCCTGTCCTGTTGGTGCACTTTCCTATACCACTTATATGGTACAGACAATCCTCTCGGTTGTGATAGCTTCGGTAACCACACTATTATTACTATCTAGGGTTATTACAATCAAGAGTGTGCTAATCCAGCGGTAAGTGGTTTCGTTTATCCATTTTGGGGTACATTCTGGATGGAAAACACGACCGAGAAGGACTTTGTTGCGTTAAATTGTGAGCACAAGCAACACGACGCGAACAAGTGCGACGTAGTTGTGGAGGAAGGCAGCACTGAATACGACGATGACGAAACAGCTTCAATTTCGCCCATCTCGGACAATTTGTCTGCAGAAGAGCTGACGGAGCGCCTGATGTGTATGGCACATCATTTTATCAGCGCTGAAACAAGGGGGGTGTCCACCAGAGCGGTAAACACACTACGTTCAATTCAGCGAGCGTTTAGAGAGGACTTAGGTCGAAACCAGGGAAGTTGTATGTTTTCGCATTCGTCATCAGCATGACGTGAAAATCCACTACCTTGCTCCATTGCCTTCTTCCAATTTTGAGGCCACGTAAAGCCTGAGCAAAGGGTGAGGAACCTTTTTCTGCCATCATAACATCTCGCGAAAGATAACACCACTGGCAATATACTGCATTAGGTGTTCGAGCCACTCATACTCCGTGAACCACTGTGGCTGAAAGGAACGCATCCGACCTCCCAAATCATTAAACGGATAGGCTTGTAACAAGGCGGAAAAGGTCCTGTTTTGTGTAAGCGAGTATCACTAGGCTGCAGTTTCGGAGACGAAGGCAACAAGGATAGGTTTTTCAGGAGGAAGCTGCGCTGCCGTTAGGAAACCACCGTCTAGTGGTGGAGACAACATCCAGGTCGGAGCTGCTGGAACGAGAGCCTTAAGCTTCGCAAGGCCCCTCGGCTCCACATTGCTTCTTGTTCACTCAGCACCTTCTCGTCCTTACTATGACGCTCGGTCCGCCTTCATCACCGCTCCCGCAGTCAATCACCTCGACCCTGCCCCAGCGAACCCCGAATACGACCCCGTCGAACGCTACGTCGGCTTCTGCGGTATTGCAAGCGGCTCCTGAAGCGTTGACCATGGAGGTGGCTCGTGCTGACAGCGCCGGCACGTCGACTGCCAACCTTCGACTACACCGCAGTCTAGCAAACGCATTTAAAAGCTGAAGGCTGACGTTGCTGCACGCTCAACCGAGAGGAATCAGAAGCTCGCGAGGCCCTCGTCTTCTACCCGGAGGTCCAGCTTGGACGCAGTGCTGACGGCGCCGTCCTCGGCGTCAGCTGCTCCCCCTTCGACGGCTCCAGCGCTATCAAAAGCGGCCAGTAAGAAGAAGCTAGGCACTGCGGCCCGGGCAGCAAAGCTCGCGCTCGCGATGCAAATTTCCAAATGCACCGACAAGTCGCATTCGGCGAGCAGCCCCGGGCTTGATCACCGGTGATTGAGAAAAAGAATCTCGGTACATCTGCGCACCCTATCGCCTAGTCACACGGTTGACGGCAGTACAGTCCCTCCATCGGAAAATCCAGATTCACCGGCCACGCGGGCCGACGCCCTCTCTGGCCACGACGACGAAGTCGAGACTTTTGATTTGGCTTCGTTCCTAAACAGTATACATGATGCTGCGGAAACCACAACAGTCGCGGCTATCAGACGGCACCGTTCTGCCGGGGCCAGCCGATACGATCGCAAGTTTGTTTGCACTCGGTCTCGACATGCAGCGTAGATTGGCCGGCGATTAGCACGGCCGTGCAACCTATTCTAATCAACCCGACTACGCCCATAACGTGGACACTATCGGACACGAGCCCCTACACCCCGCACGACAACGACGGATAAATCCGGCGACACAAAAATCCGGTGTCGGGAGTGGGACATTTCGATCTCCATAGTAAAAATAATACATATTTTCATCCAATCAAAATTGTTTATTACTCATTTTTAGGACCAATTACGGTATGAAAAACATTGAGTGGTTCGTAGCAAAACTTGGCATCGCAGCCTCTAAATCCTTGTTCATTTAGCGAGATGAAGCGCGTAGAGCGCAGTTATACAATCCGACGAAAGCGCCAGGCCTTAGCTGTGGTCGGCGAGGTTGGCATCGAGGACGCAGCGCGCCAGCTGAAAATCGCGCGTGGGACCATCCATGGCTGGACTAAACAAGCAGACACCATCATCAACTACAAGGGCCACGCAACGTCCAAGACGTTAAAAGGCCAGGGATGCAAGGAAAGATTTCCTGGCATCTCTGACCTTTTAACGTACATGAAGGACACGAGGCGTGCTGAGGCGGTAAGTTTCACAGCAACTATCAATTCCTTGACTCTTTCTAATATTTGCTTTATGATTTTATAAAATGTAGATTCTATCGACTGCAGGCATGATCGAATTTATGCTCAAGATCCATCCGCAGTGGATGGATTCTTACCTTAGTGAAAAAGACAATGGCGAATTAGCGCTTGAACGGTTGGTGCAGCGCTTGGCTAATCGGTAACGTCTGTGTTGGAGTTATTTTTTTGCAATTTAATTACACTGTTTTTACAATGATTGTTTTGTTTTTAATTTTTTAAAGATACGGGTTTACATCGCAAAAGCCGCAGCCGCAAAACAATCCTACAAAGAACGTGAAGAAGTGCGAGCCAAGTTTACAATTGAATTTTGGGAGAAGTACGCTTCGTACGCCAATGGCGGCATGATGAACGTCGACGAGACTGCCATTTTGTTCGACATGCCGCCGATCAAGAGCTGGACTGGGAGAGGGCGAAAGGGCGCAGCTCGTATACTCGGTGCTAATAAGCACGCCGGTCGCATGGCAGCGGTTCTCACTGTCCGCGACAACGATAAATATTTTTGGGGGGGATTTGGTTTTGAAAAATTGTTTTCTAACAGATTGTAATTTTGTTTTACATGTATAGGTGATAAATTACCGATTATTTTTATTATCCGTGGCGTACCCGGAGGCAAGATTGAAGAGAAGGAATTTGAGTCGTACCCCGACGGACATTTTACGCTATGCAAGAAAGTGCGTGGATGGACAAGCACGTTTAGCAGTTTTACGTAGAGAAGCTTTTAAAATTAGAAATAGATGGCCCCACTGTCCTCCTCCTTGACAATTTCGATTGTCATGTATCGGAGGAAGGACAGCGGATTGTGGCAGAGCAAGCTAATGCGACAGTGGTCCCCTTGCCACCAAACAGTACATCGGTTTGTCAACCGCTTGATGTTGGTGTAATGGGACCACTGAAAGCAAAGCTGCAACATAGTGCTAAATGCATTCGGGGCACTGCGAAAGAAAAACGGCTCCATGCAATTGCGTCCACTATTGCTGCATGGGAAGCCATCTCAAAGACTACGATAATTCGTAGCTTTGAAAAAGCAATCCCTCAGTACCCTGAGGTGACTGTCTAAATCAAGTTCTTTTTTTGTATTGTCTTACGATTTGTTGTCTTCTTTTATACACATGTTTACCAAATTTATCCAATCATATTCGTAGTGTATTCTGTGCCGGATTGTTTTGTCGGTCGTTGTTTAGTATCAAGGATGGCATTCAGTGATGCCGAATTTATCCGTCGTTGTCTGTATCCTGGCGGCACACCGTAGTAGTGGGAGCCGCTGCAGAGCTGATGGTACGTTCACAACACCCACAGACACGCTCCTGAGGATGCGGGGTTCCGCATCAATCCCCTCGACATTAGTGTGGTGGCAGCGACAGGTTTGTACAGCGTCTGCATTGGATCCCAAGGCCTGTCCATTGTCCACTTTAGACCCCTGGCAGATGATGGACGCCTGACACGCAGTTCCAACAGCGTAAAGTTCTCTCCAGACTTTAGCATTTCAGACCAGTCTCCGTAACCACCTGCTGCCTGCCGTCCTATGACGACATCCTCTTGGTGCTCAGTGGTTCGAGCACATTTGGCGTAACCTTTTGGTTTCCGCACATGAACAGATTATTGGACCTTCTACGACGCCTTTTGTCCGACGACCAGACAGCCGATTTGATGAATAAGCAGATGCGCGTAACACGCACGCTGCAGTACGCTAACGTGTACCTTGGTCGTGCAGTCGCGTGTCTGGCTAACGACTCGCCAACATGGCGACGAGATTTTTGCGAGGACACAAAGGCCATCGAGTATAAGTCACTTGCCTGGCTCCTGGCGTTGCAAAGCCTTCCCACCCCACGCCCGAACCAAACGCAACCTTGCGCGTCGCCACCCTCGCGTCGGATGAACGCCCCTCGTGCATAGACGATGCCGGAGCACATCCTCCAGCTCGTGCTACGTCAATTCGACGGCACCGAGCCTTGTCTCCGTTTCTTCGGCGGCGGAATGTGCTTCGGAGGCACACTCGATAGGTATGCGTACCCCTCCCACACATACGTGGGACGGACCTCTTCCCCGAGAACTCCAGTATTAACAAGCAGCACGGCTCTACACGCCGCGGCCACTACGGCCCCCGCTGCAACTGACGGTGCTGAGGCGCGGCTGGCTCACCAGCGCTTCGGATAACACCACTGCAAACAGACAACTTCAATAAGATGCATACGTCTCTCGCACACTCTGAGCCTATTGCCATCGCTACCGTGGGCACACGAATTTCCTAACGCACACAGAGCTCGATCGGCCCTGGTCGCAAGGCTGTCTGAGGCCGGCGATACCAGTACAGCAGCAGCCAACTACAACAGCGACTGATCCGCCAAACCTGTCGCCGCAACAATCAGTCGGCCGTGTGGTCTCACAAGTCGACACGTAACCACTTCCAACGCACACAGCAAGTGCATCACCATCTTTATCATTCCCTCCGCACCAATCGAGAACCGAAGCAGTCCCCGTCTACGTATACACACTCTACATCAAACGGCGGAAAGGCCTTCGCTCTTCCTAAATCGCACCAAACCACCGGGAATTTGCCTAAGAGCCACTGCACCGCAACATTGTCGACGCGTTTACATGAGTGTGTAACTGCTGTGCCCCCCCGAATTTACCAACACTACGACAGTCGACCCCAGACCACTCACATGCACAAAAAACGAATGCGAGTGCCGCCAACCTCTGTGCAAGTACACTTACAGCAACTTGGTCGATGTGGGACTAAACTCTGGGAGGACACACGAGAAAGAACTGTGTCTGCCGCTCTCACAGCAGTTAATCTGTCGTTCGCTACCACTGCCTCTCCACATGGCACGGTCCAGTGGAAGATCCACGATATGCATAAACCAAACGTCTCCAAATAGTGTTGTCGGAATACGTACCACGCTCACACAGCTTACTACCTGCACTAATAGAGCTATTGTGTGGTTAAACACCAGCGGACTACCGCCCCAACAAGAGCATTGTCCCAACCCAAATTGGTACAGCGTGCCGGGACTTCCCCGATCTCCCACAACTCCAGGCCATCGCTGAAGGAGGGATCCGTGTGCCTTTAAATACTTCACTACCGATATAATCCGTCACACCTGTCAATCACCCTTCTGCAAGGAAGCGACTCAATGTCCTCCTTAAAAAATATTCGAAAAGAGCAGGATCTAGGTCGGTGTATTGTCGTCGATCTTGACATTGCTCAATTCTGGGCTGAAATTTTCATAAGCCCCTTTGGCGTCGTTGACAACGGCGATGGCGACCCAAACTTCTCGGGCCGGGTCATACACGACCTATCCTTCCGCGAAGGCGATACTATTAACGACCACACAGAAATGAACGCAGTGTCAACCGTGGAGTGCGAGCATTGCGATGCAATTGCAAGAGAGATAAGAGAGATACTAGCACAATCATGAGCATCCTATCAAAATAATCCTTGGTGACGTTGCAGCTGCTTTCCGTAGCCTCGGGATACACAGCGAATCCGCCCACCTATTTGCCGGAACAATACCGGAGGATAACGCTCTCATCATCGACTTATCGGCCTGGTTCGGCTGGTCGGGTTCACCAGGCTTTTACGGGGAGGCGGGTAGCGCTATCGCCCATATTCATGGACCTACGCCCAATCCGGCCTACCCAAATGGCTTCTTCAACTACCATTGGGCTGACAGCCACGCCTGCATATCCGCCGACAGCGAACAATGTCTCCGCCATGCAATGATAGCGGTCCTTAGCCCAGATTCAGTTAATGACGAGAAAATCACGTCGTGGAGCAGGTCCTTGACCTCATGTTTGAGACTACGGCTCGTACTGCCCCAATGCCAACTTCCAAAATTCAGAAAGCTAGCATGCTGGTAGCAGCAGCCTACAATTCAACCTCACTGACTCGGGAGGCGTATCTATCCCTTTTAGGATACCATGTAGCTACCCGCGTGTGTCCAGCTCACCCCTTTTTTTGCCGCGCCTCCGACAGTCGGAGTCAAACCTCCGTAGGTAGTCAACCGTCCCGATTACGGCTCAAACGCGGCAAGTCCAAATGAGGTGTAAACACATACTGAACTCCTTAGCACTAAACGGAGTTCCACTAGAGTACTTTAGGTCTGACCGTCCCCCCGACGAACCCATTGAAATGGACGCATCAGACACCGGTTTATGCGCATTGGACCGAGTCCGTCGCCTCATAATTACTTGCAAATTCTCTGAAAAGAAAAAAAAACATTTTTTTTCCGAATTCCATGTCGCACAACGCACTGAATTCGACATCAACTGCCGCGAGTTTCTGTCGTGCGCATTTGCTGTCCATACATGGGCGTATATGTGGCGCGAGGATTGTGGAAACCGCCTAGCCAGCTTACCAATTCACATACACTTCTGCATCGACAATACGTCGGTGGTGGTATGGCAAACGAAAATGTCTACCAAGAACACACGTGCGCAAACCATAACCAGGCTTTTGGGGTATTGGGAAATGGAGTTTGGCCTACGGTTCTCCTCACCACATATTGCAGGGCGTGACAACGTACTTACCGACGCTGGATCACGATTGTCGAACGACTCAAACGCTCTCAAAACGTTTACTAACCTTACTACTAACTGGTTACAGATTCGACCAACCTTGGACATCAACAGCCTGGAAGAGATTTGGCTCAGAATCTGCGCGAGCACTCAGTGGCAGACACAACTTACAACGAGTACGAGCGAGCCTTCCGTTTCTGGCGAACCTTTGTCTCTCGACGCGGAGTAAACCCGTGGCTTGACGGGAGTATCCAACGCTGACCAACTCCAGTACATAACAGACGTCATGCTTATCGGCTTCCATGATGGTTTCGGATCGGAGCAGCCAGTCCGCACCTCTACGATCCTAAGCATATCGATGGGAATCCGGCATTTTCTCCTCGCTAATGGACGCATGTTCCCTTCAGACCACTCACAATACACATGCTCCTCAAAGGCATCGGTCGCCTCGACACTCCCTCCAAGAATAAGGCACCGGTGTCAATCCGCCTGCTAGAGACATGTTTCGCTTCGCTGGACATGTCCCCCCCCCCCTTCTGATCAAGCACTCTGGGAGGGGCTTGCCTACTTCTTCCTGCTCCGCCGGTCTGAGATTACATCTCTCGACAAAGGCAAGTTTCGGTGGTTTGCACTCAAGGCAATGGACGTGACCGTTCTTGTCAATAGAGGTCGTGCGACTAGCGACTCAAGCGCGGTGGTCTCTGTCCATATCAAACTAAAGAGGCTCCAAGGTCAACCAGCTAGGCCAGGTAACGACCTTCATACTCCAGCGCTCTGGTCACAGATTCATGTGCCCTGTTCTCGGTGCGCTCCTCCTGCTTAAGGTGCGGAAGAATATCCCGATTAACTTGCAAGTAGCCACATATCCATCCAAGACGGGAAATATTACATTTATCTTAGCCAAGCAAGTGGCCAACACATTTCAGGAAGCAACAAGGCAAATTGGCGATGACCCAGGTGCCTATAGCACACACTTACTCAGGTCCGGTGAAGACACACAAATGTATCGGACCGGAGTAGAAGCGCTAATGATCCTGTTTCACGGAAGGTGGGCGTGGGACACTTTCAAGACATACACTCGCCTCTGCAAGAAATCAGTGACATCTACCGCGGCAAGCATGATGAGCGGGGCAAATTCTGCAACAACCTTACAGTGATGGCGCTACAAAGCCGCCTGTATTTTCGGGGTTCAGCTCTTGCCCAACTCCGACAAAGCTACAGCCGGCTCTGTGAGCCGTCACTTCAATATCAATGCAGATTTCCCTCATTACACCGCGCAGCGGAGATTCGGATCGACAGCAAATTGTGGCGAAAACAATAGAAGGGCGATCAGCAGGATCTCAACGCACGAAGTCGTGAACACAGCAAACGCGGTGATCTTCAGGTATATTATTCTCTGTGCACCAAATTTGAGCTAATTGTCCTCTAGTATTCACGATTGGCACTGGTGCTTTGCGTGCCGGTATGTGTGTAGTGGACTCGTTGCTCTCTGTTCGACCTCGCGCTTGAAAGAAAGCTGTCAATGGTGCTGTCTTGAGTCTCTTTTTCGGCATCAGAAGTAGTCATGTCCGCTAACCCTACCCACGAGTGCCCCCCCCCCTGCTCTTTTGGTCTTGTTCCGGCCCTGGTAAGGGAGCGGACCAGAGAGATTTGTTTTTGCAAAATAGCAATCGCTTTTTTTCTTTCCGCTTTTCGTTAACTTTGAAACCCTCTATTTACGGGATGTTTATCGCTAGACTCTACAACGAAGGGCCTCATACTCCCCAACGAACATATAACCGTCTCTGATTGGACGATTTTACGTCCTCTGATCGCGAAACGGCTAGGTGAGAGGTAAATTATAGTGTGGGTCAACCCTTTTAGCCAGATGTTTTTTAAAATAATTTGATTCCTAAAAAAAGAGTTTTCTGCAAAAATGGGTTACTGACCAAAAAAACGCATTTTTTCTTAACTAGCTTTGGGTTTTCGTTGTCATACCACGGCGATGAATTCGCCCCATGAACGCTTACGTGAGCGGCAAGCTTTTCCGAACTGTTCACAGGATTCGAGCTTGGATAAGAATTGAGTTTATTGCGTGAGAAGGCAATCGAAGAAACACGGCTTGGTGTCGCCGCGTATTTGCCGACCACGTGAGACTCTACAGCGAGTGTATGCTGGATCGGCAACCTGACGTCAATACTCAATTAATATACCAGCATATTCGCTTGGTCAGCATACCGACATCTTCGGAAAAATCTGACACAAAGCCCAATGACAACCAGGACAAATTGCATAGACAGTTGTGAGCAAAAAAGGTAATTTTGACTGCTTTTCAAGTTCACAACGTATGCTTCATGATACATGTACATGTATACAGGGAGTAGCGCGAATAAGAGCGTGGAACCCAAATCGTTTTAGACAGGACATTATAAATATGATACCTGATGGTACAATAACAGCCTATCCTGTGAAACCTTATAGGAATCAACTACAGTATGACAGTTCAGTAATAGTACGTTGTTCATGCGCTCTTGTACGCGCTACTCCCTGTACCATATAAGTAAGCTTATTGACTTGGAAACCTCGGAACATCTTTATGGTGTTGCGAAGATGTCGGTACTGGTACCGTATGCATCTTATCGCAAGTCTCACAACGTCTGACTAAGTACATGTATCGTTCTTCCCTTGCGTCAGATCCAGGGCTCAAATGCTGCTGCAACCTCACCTGCATCCTCAAATATCCATCCCGAGTGGAATTTGTCACTCACGAGCCCCCAGCTAAGTTTAGCGAATTGGCTTTCCTTCGTGATTCACAAGCATCGTCCTCACGTCATCACCTTTTGGTACAACACAAGGACAATCCGACGTAGCAGTCCAGTGTTGAGGACAGTGATAGCCGTCAACAAGTCGGGAACTGTACGGCGGGAAGAGGTGATTTGTACCTGGCGCTTTGTATGGTTGAATATGGTCACTTTTCTGACTATACTAAACAATTGTATGCAGTTATCTATCCAATCATATTCATATTGGATATAATTGACCAATCAAATTGGGTTGACTATGATGAATAGCCAATAAACACGTAGGGGGTTAGGTGAGTCCTGTAAGCCAGCCGTTCCGACGTATCGGGTCGGAAAACTTTGAAAAATATGTGTATTGCCATTCATTTACCAAGTCAACTACGTATCACTTGCATATTTGCCTTTCATCCGACAAGGGACATGGGTTTAGAAGAACTAGAGCCTGGCAACACTAAGCGTGCTAAGGCTACGGCTGTGGCAACTTTTAAGAAGCTCTTAAAGTCTGAGGGTGTTAGTGATGAGTACGTGCGTACCTGTATAGAACGTGATGATAGTGGAAAGTGTTTTGTATCTGTAATGGATAAGTTTGGTATGTTTCTTGCATTTACCGAGGGCAAAAACGGCAAGCTGTTGGCTCGAAACACTTCGATGCAATACTATCGGCAAGCTAAATTATGGCTACTCGAACAGTTCCCTCAGCACCGAGCTGTACTAAAAGTACGGTTGCTGAAAATGGGGAAAACACTTGACAACTTTTGTTTGAAGAGAGATGGTGGTGGCTTAATCAGTAAGGCGCCGCCATGCTCTAAGACAGATTTGAAAAGAATGCTTGTATATTTGTATGTTAACGCAAGTTGTTCCAGTGACTACCAAGACGCTGCCTTACTCAGCTTGCTCTGGTACCTGTTTGGCCGAGCGTCGGACCTTGCTCTGCTGCGGAAGCAGAACATCTCGATCGATGCCGGCAAGGTGCTCTTCGTTCGCTTCATTCGCATGAAGACGTCCGAAGAGCAGGGCCTCTCGCCCTTCCCGGATTCAGACTTCAGCACTTGCCCGCTGCGTGCCGTGGCGCTGGCGCTTCTCAGCCAAGCTGCGCCGTCTGCGAATGTCATCGACAACCTCCCCGAGCAGCCAAGCCAGAACGCCATACAGCTGTCCCCGGACGTGCAGCTGCTGGAGATGCTGGACCATCCGACACCGACCTTGGGACTTGACGCTCCAACGACCGGCGGCGTGGACACGACTCCAATCATCTACGCTCACGTGAACCGCGTTCTCGATCGCGTCGCTAAGTCCGCTGGTGTGGAGGCTGCTCTGACCTCTCACTCGTTTCGGCGGGGTGGAGCTCAGCACGCGAACGCGTGCGGGCAGCTAACAGCGCGTTGGATCTTCGATCGCGGTGCCTGGAACATGACAACAACAAACAAAGGGTTTAATTACACCCTCAACATCAGTGCGCAAGACCACAAGATCAGCAAGATACTCAGCGGCCACGGTGCTGAAGCCAAGGTCGCGCTCGAGACGCTGATGGCCTTCGACTCCCAGACGCGCACCAAGGTCGACGCTTTCCAACGTCTCCTGTTCGCTACCTGTCAGAACCTCGAAGCAACAAGACACAACGTCAACCAGCCCGTCCTCGATGTCCTTACCGCCTGTGTGCTTCGGCACTATCCGCTGCTGAAGGAACTCAACCCAGAAGCTCCAGCTATCAAGCGCGTGGAAGCTTGCGTACTTTACAGCGATAGGTCGGTGGCAGACCTCCTTGGCTGGTCGATGTATCTGGAATCCGCGGTCGCTACCTGTCCCAAGCACACCAACAGCAACACAGAACCCACAACAGCGCAAGCCACCAAGCCAACTGAAGTATCCGAGGAGCAGAAGATCATTCGTCATCAAGCTGCTGTCATTAACCACTTTATGGAGCACATCCAACGCCAAGATGCGCGGTTGGGCGCGTTCGAGGCCAAGCAAAACAACGATCCTGTCCAAGCTACAAGCAAATGTAAGGAACCAGCGAGCACAGACACTGATGTTAGCAAGCCAAAGAAGAAGCAACGCAGGTCGTCGGCGACTCACCTTCACGCTACCTGGTTTGCGTGGTATGCACAAGAGCCGTGAATGTGGCAGGCGCCAATCTCGAAGCAGCAGAAGTCCGACGCCAAGCTGCTCGTACCCTTCATGAATCTGTTCTTGGACGACGGGTTCGAGCTGGACGCGACAGCATCGGACTATCGCGATCGAGTCTTGGACGTGGGCAAGCAGGCGGCGACGGCGGTGCTGGCTTTCCTGGCCGACCGCAAGATCACGTCGCGCGGGTCCGGCGCTGCCCTCAAGCACCTGCGTACCGTTCACCGCTCCGGAGCCCTGAATGCCGAGACCGAACGCCATCAACGCCGGCTGCAGACCGCTGTCATCAAAAATCCTGCTCCTGGATACACACAGGACGCACTAGAGACAGTTAGTTAGTAAGCAAGCTAGCGGCAATGCACAAATACATGTAGTGACAACAGCTGGAATCGAACCAACAGCCTCAGAGCTTGCGCTCTACCATTGAGCTACGTTGTCGGAGGGTCGTGGCACCAGCGCTGGCTGAATCCTGAGCGTACAGCCGGAGGTCTGCGCAGTAGCGTGGAAAAAATGTAGACTGAGCGCGAAGGCTCCTCGTAGGCCCGCGAGAGTTGATGTGTGTGGCTGGTGGCCACTAGTTGCCTGCGTGTCTGTATACTAGCAAGTGGCAAGTTTTTATTGGTAAATAAGTAGCCAATAGGCTAATCCCAGGGATGACTGGTTTCCGGCATCCTCGTAATATCAGGACAGATGTCTCGTTATCCGGACTATCTCAAAATTCTGACCTCATTGTTAAATTTACCGGCTCGAGAGCACATGGCTCTCCGCCTAATTTGCATGTTTATAGTAAAAGGCGTTTTTCTCAGCCCACAGGCGATTTCCTGCCGCCTATAGACTAGGCTTAAACAAGCTTTCTTTCGGTTCCGATCTCGTTATTGTTTCCCCTAAACCATAGTACACCACTTACACATAAAATACTGATCCCAAAGATAAATGTACCAAAAAGGTGGTACATGTCGGAGTCGGATAAATTTTGGTATGGTTTGCCGGTCCGTTCAAACACAGTTATGTACAAACATGTTCGACCATGTTTGAACAGACCAATAAAAACACGGAGGTGTAGAAAAACCAGTTAATGTTTTTATGGCTCGTTTTATGGACTTGCCTGGGGCAACGGCACCAGATTGAAAAACACTGAAAATACCACAAATCTGCTGGGCAGCCAAGTCTTGAGCGGTCTGCGCAGCGGCCACGCTTGAAGCAGTGCCTGAACCCTTGGCAAGGTATCGATGAAGGATGGCAAAACGATCACGTAAACCCTTCCAGTCATGCCTCCACATTCGCCGTCGTGATGCCTGCGGTTCTGGCAAGCACGAGGTCTCACAGTGCAATTTGCTATCGGCCGAAGAAGACCCAGAATAACCCAACTATGTCGCTGCACTGCTCATGGCACCTTCACGCGGTCGAGGTCGCATCGGTCGTCCAGAAGGCGAAGATCGCAAGCACTTCCTCCCAACTACAATCCAGTATGAAAATGACAGCAAGAAGGTCTGGTGGAAGTGCGTCCGGTGTGATCAGCGTATCGTGCGTATTTGGATCGCGTTCGCGAGCGTGACCAATACTCTGATCGCATGTTACGACGACGAAGAGTTCGATGACACGTTCTGCGCTCTAGACGCACGTCCGTGCGCTGAAGGCAGAGCAGAACCAGTTAGACTGGAGACCCGCTTGAACCTGCTGCGCTTTATCAAACACAAGAAAAGAAGCAGCAGCAGCACCAGCAAGCTTCATTTGTGTTTACTACTGGGCGTGGTACGTTTCTACGTTTGCTTGCATTGCTCAGTACACGTAGCTGTAGCACGGATGGGTGTTGTAAAGCTGGATTTGAGTGCAGCGGTACCCAAATTGGGTAATTCGCTGTGCAACACGACCGGAGAAGTGTTTAAATGTCTCGACTCTCTAGTACGTGATGCCAGATAGCAACGTCGAAAGTGTAGCAAGCAGCAGGTCGAAATCGTTGCGTGGGGTGATCGCAAGCACCCAAGGCCTTCCGCGTTTCTGTCTCCAGAGCCCATGCAAATACTCAATACGACAGCCACGTTGACAACCATTTCTTTTCTCTGATTGCTCAAGAGTTGGAGGTAACGCTACAGCTTCCTTCACAGCGTCTGCTGCGCGATTCTCCATCATGGCACACATTTGAAAACAGACCACACTGTGGTCCACAGCGGGCCAAAACCTTTGCCGAATTTTGTCCCGCCGTTTGCCACATCTAAGGGCGCATCTATGTATTCGTGCCAGATTAAAATCTTCGTAAAAACACGTAAAAAGTGATTTGACCATGTGTGTGGTCTAGTAAAAAGAATAAACCAGTCAAATGTTTTTACGAAAATGTTTGAACATGTATTTTTCGTACCCTGCCTGGATAGGTGATTTATCATTTCCACCGTTGCTTCCTTTTGTGAACAACGCCGACAGCCTCCTTGACAGCGGTTACCCTTGCGTTAAAACCTTTTCCTGCTCTGGCAGCTTTAGACCATGCGTCTCCTCGTTCTTGGACGGTTCGGTGACGATTCCTTTGAACCAATCGGATCGACTCGATTACTCGATCGGATCTGGTACAACAGTGACCCCGAAGCGGTCGAAGGCACGAATTGGTCGTTATGTCGGTGCTTACGAACGAATATTCATCACCATCGTTTCCAGTTCTCGAAGGCTCTACGGGCGGCAGTGAAACGCGGGGATTTGGAGATTGTTCGATGGGTGCTCGATCATTTTGTCGGGTGTACTGCTGACGAAGAGGTGGTGGACGAAGCAGCTCGCTGTGGTCGATTGGATATCCTACAGTATTTGCTGGAGTATGGTCGTTGTGATGAGAATGAAGACGATGAACGGAATGATATTCTGTGGGGTGGTAATGACATGGCTAACGCTATCAAAGAAGGACATGGACAAGTGACACAGTGGTTGTATGAAAACACCCCTGACGCTCGAAGGGACTTGAATGACGTGATGGAGTTTGCGGTGCGGCAAGGTGACATGTCATTGATCCAGTGACTTCTTGACGTTGTTTACCAAGAGGAGACCTTACTTCCACCTCCGTCAATGGATGACGCTTCTGCTGGAGGGCACATGGAGATTCTTCAATGGATACATGAACAAGGTTACGGTGGCTGCTCAGACTACGCACTCGAAGGAGCAGCTAAGAATGGTCGTCTGGATATGGTGTAGTGGCTCGTGGAGAACGGAATCACGAATAGGGCGAGGGAAGCCGTACAAACAGCGTGTGGTGAAGGACATCTACACGTTGTACAGTGGCTTTTGGAGCGTGGCGGGGTCGAGTACCCACATTTTGCAATGAACTGTGCAATTCACCAAGGACACCTGGACATTGTGAGGTATCTCTCTGAGGCTGGTATTGCATACAAGCCATCACGTATGATGATCGACGCTGCGTCGTATGGACACCTGCATGTGATCAAGTGGCTTCTTAAAAAATACGAAGCAGGTCTATTCCCGACGGTTGATCTTTCTCGATTCGGGCGAGCGAACTAAAGTGCGATGGATAGAGCAGCAAGCAACGGGTATTTGCATGTACTGGAATTTCTTCAGTCATTAGCTGAGCAAATGCAGGAAGAAGGCAGAAGTGGAGGTCCAACATGCACGAACTGGGCTCTAGTGTCGGCAGCCACGATGGGGCATCTCGAGGTCGTGAAGTGGTTGCGCTCTAAATATCCGAATTTGACCTTCTCACCTGCCACTACAAGCATGGCAGCTCGTAATGGCAACCTCGACATGCTGCAATGGCTTCACTCTCAAGATAATGTGGAGTGGTCAACTGACGTGATGGATTCGGCGGCTGAAAATGGGCATCTTTCAGTGGTACAGTGGCTACAGGAGAATCGCGATGAAGGATGTACGACAAGTGCGATGAACTATGCTGCGCGAAATGGTCACCTGAAAATCGTGCGATGGCTTCAGCTTAATCGCACAGAGGGCTGCTCGGTTGATGCGATGGATTCTGCAGTGGATCGTGAGCACTTTGACGTTCTGCTATTCTTGCGAGCTAACCGCACTGAAGGTTGTACTACTGCAGCGAAACTCTTTGCACGAGAACACAAGCAAACCCATATATTAGAGTGGCTGGAAGACCAGATATCTGACAGTCACTGCTTGCCAGTTAAAATTAAGTTGAAATTGAATGATACAAATAATTGGATGCAGCATGGTGCTTGATTCACTGTGTTTGTAGTTTAGATTGCACAGCTAACTACTGACCGAACTTCAGTGTTTAACTAACTACTCGACCACACGCAGGTCAAGGAAAGCAACAATACTGTAGATTGGGCCAACCTGATAATCTCACCTCCGACTATTCATAATCATGTCCATTCTGTTTCAGAGGTGTACCACTTCAGAAGGTTCACCAGTTCACTGGCTTCTCTCTCATTGGTCATTTCGCGTCCAGAAGCCCCCTCCGCTAACGATCCCCCAGCTAACGATGTCGATGCTGTTACCCGAGGAGTCCAAGACCAAGCGTCGACGTACGTCCTTCACCAATGCCCAACGCCTGGAGATCTGCGCCTATAAAGAGCAGAATCCAAGTATCACGCAGAACCAATTGGCCACGTGGGCTCAAGAGACGCTCGAACTGCCACGCAAACCCTCCCAAGCCATGATATCCAAACTCCTCAAAAGGAAACCCGACCTGGAGACTATGACAACTGAGGAGTTGACCTGCAAGTCACGCCGCACCGTGCGGTTCCCGAACTTGGACACTGCCCTGGCTAGATGGGTCGCTTACTGTGAAGAGACCGGAGTCCCAGTCACGGGGGAGTCCATTCGAGTCAAAGCCGCGAGGTTCGCGGAAATTCTGGAAATCGATTCCCCTTTGACTTTTTCCAACGGTTGGCTCTACAAATTCAATGAACGTCACGGATTCGGGGGATTAAGAGCTCACAAAGGGAACAAACAATCGGTCGAACAGACGGTGAACGATCTGAAGCGTCGACTGCAGAACTTTGGCCCAAGAGATATTTTCTCTATGGACGAGACGGGATTGTTGTTCACTAAGTTCCCGGATCGATCTGGAAAACGGACAGCCAAACGGTTGACGATTGCATTGGCGTGCAATGCTGATGGATCGGAGAAGTTACCGCCGTTGTTCATTGGCAAGGCGGAGAAACCGAGGGGTTTTACCAGTTCGACGGTGACGGAGATGAACTACTTGCACAACTCGAACACGTTGATGACGCGCGAAATGTTCACCAAATGGCTTATGGACTTGGACGCCAAATTTGGTGAGCAGCAACGCAAGTGTGTGCTTGTCATTGATACTGTCGTGGTGCATGCTGGATTTAATGCTGACGAACTGAGGAACATCGAGGTGGTGTTTCTACCGCCTGGCACTCCTAGTAACTTGCACCCGTTTCTAGCGGGGATCACGGCTGCCTTCAAGAGACGTTATCGACGACGACAGATCCAGCATGCGCTGGACCAGCTTGATGCTGACGCCGATTTGAGCACAGCCGCGAAATTTGACAGTGTTAGTGTGAAGCAGGCGTTGTTGTGGTGCATCGAGTGTTGGGACGCGGTTCCGTCCTCGTTGATCACGAGCTGCTGGTTCGAGACTGGGCTGGTGTATGCTGAGAACTCTGACTTCGCACACGAGTATCGTGGCGAGGAGGACGCGATCTCGGATGAACTCGCGGTGATGTTGTCGTGGTTGCATGCAGCGGACCCACTGAGCGTGGAGGAGCTGCTCAACTTGCCAGAAGAGAACGTGGTCATGGATGAGCCCACCGATGAGGACTTCTGTGCGCCTGTGGAGTCGGTGAAGATCATTGTTCAGCAGCCTAAACCGAAACCAGCAGAAGACGAGGGTGGATTGAGTGTTGAAGATCTGAAGGAGCGTCTCAAGTGGATCGCCAAGCTGCTTCTTTATGCTGATGAGAAAGGTGTTGCAGCAGAATCGGTGAGCGGCGTGCGCGTCCTGCAGCGGGACTTCCGAGACCAGCTGAACAAGAAGCAGTCGAGGTCCAGTTAGGCACGTCTTCTTCGAGATATGAAGACACCAGAACCGTCTTCATCTCATAGTCTGCTATTCCTATTGGGGGCTCGCTTACATGTAGTTTGCACGTTAACCCAATATTTCTTAATAACCTTTCACATCTTGCTGTTGGTCTAACCTAGGGCAAAGCGCAATGTTTTCCAAAGCTGAAGCACTTTGTCAAACTGAGGTGAGTGGTTGAAGATGGCTTGTCAAACGGAATCTTGAGTGAGATTTGTACGTCATTCCCGATTTCGACTCCAAGACGCAAGCTACGGTATCCTCCTCCGACAAGCATGAACAACCATAAATACATGGACGCTTTCGACCACGACATCGTCAAGCGCAAAGCAGACTTCCTGCACAAAGTGGGTCAAATGTAAGAAACTCTGGCATGTCTTGACCTGGATGTAGGTCTCACTTGTATCGTTCTGTGCTTGCTAGCCGGAGTTTGATGAAGAGCTGGAGCATGACGTCGTAGTACTGAGTCTTTCAGCCAACTTTGCTTGGATCACAAGTGGTGCTCGCAGCTACGTCTTCACGGCCACGGAAGGTGGTGCAGGGTCGATCTACGTTGACGCCACTCGCGTGGCAGTACTGACGAACGAGATTGAAGGCCACAAGTTGGTGAACAAGGAGATGCGCGGTCTGGAGGATGAGGTCACACTCGTGCAAGATCCATGGTACACTCAACGCAGTCACGTTGAAGTGGCCAAAGAGCTTGCCAAAAGTGAAAAGTTGCTGTGGATGCTGCTGATGCTGTGCTAGCTGGTCGTCTCGCTGAGTTGCGCTCTACGTTGACGGAATACGAGATGGGGGTATTCCGTGCTCTCGGCAAAGACTGCGGAGAGATCATCGGAGAGGTGGCACATGCTGTCCGCCCTACAGTGACGGAGTGGGAAATTGACAGCCAGTTGTCGGAAAAGATGTGGGCACGCGGAATCATCCGGTGGTTATGCTGGTAGCCGCGGACGAGCGTGTTGACAGCATCCGCCACACGCTACCGACCAAGAAGCGCGTAAAGAACAAGGCGATGCTTGTGATCTGCGGCCAGCGCGCTCACCTCCACAACTCGCTTGGTGTATATCACCACGTCGCCGAACGCTACCATCCCGGCCGATCTGCTGCGCCGTCACGAAGCTGCCACGTACGTGGACGCAGTGCTTATAGCCAACACTCGCAACACGGGCACCAAAGCTGGTGACATGCTCAAGCTGGCACAAGATGCGTACGCTCAGAAGGGATACGATGGAGAGTGGAATTTCCACCATCAGGGTGGCTGTGCTGCCTACAAGAGCCGTGAATGGGTAGTTAACCCGTCGATCAACCGCGCCACGGGCTTGAATCAGGCGTACGCTTGGAATTCATCAATTGCAAGCACTAAGTCTTGAGGATACAGTGCTCTGCTACGCTGACGCCCAGGGTAAACCAGTTGTGGAAGACATCACTTCTTCGCCGGATTGGCCCATGATTGAGCACACCATCGGAAACTTCACGATTGCCCGCCCCAAAATGTTGCACCTGCAGTACTGAGCGAATAACGTTGCGTCAACGTGAAGCAACGTTTGAACTCTATCCAGCCATAACAAAATAGCAGTGTCCCTGTCATCAAAAATTGCCTGTTAAATACGGCTGACTTGCGCATCCGTCAAACTTCACTGCTTGATCGCCCTACACGGTCTGGACTTCACCTGTTGTCTCAGGTGGCTTCCAGAAGAGTGAGAAGATGTTAGTGATGATAACATCAGCCACGTTCATATCCCCATCTTCATCACCCCCAGGTGCTGCAGAGTGATCTTGCGCCAGAGAATGGTTTTGAGAAGACGCAACCGGAACTCGTAATTGCTCCAAATCGACGACTGTTCCTTCGTCAATCAAAACCTCTTCGTCCAAGTGAGTATCAGACACATCGCTTCCGCTCACTATGGAAGATCCCCCTTCACTTGACGGTGCAGCTGCAAGAGAAGGCATCGGGCGCTGTGGACGGTTCAGGTATCGCTTGAACGTGAGCGTCAGTGGTCGCAAGCCTCCTTGTAACAGCAGCATCACATGCCGAAATGGAGCAGAATCCACAGCGTTCTTGTTCACAGCTACAAGTTCATCGAATGGTTCCAGCACATTCTTCTTGGCAGCAGCCATCTCTGGCAGCAAACTCCTTACCGTGGCTCCAGTGTCAGGGACATTTGCTTGGAAATGAATGCCGATAGGGCCACTTTCCTCAAACACCACGTCGAGATATTTGACACCATCTTCCTCTTCTCTGAGTGCGAACTGCGGAGTATCTGCGTTTACTGCAGTTGAGTTGGACCTGGATTGACGAGAATCTGATGTTGTGGCGCTTGAGTTGCGGACAAGAGGCTTCTGTTGGCTGAAGACATTATCTGCGGAGGAAGAGGTAGGAGCTGTCCCGAGCAGGCGCGGGTCCGTCCACGTCGTCGTGGTCGTGTACTTGTTAAAGAAAAACACTGCACCTGAAGCCGTCACACGCATTTCCCATCCAACAGGCAGTGGTGTGGAAAAGTCTTCGATCGTGTGTTTGCGTCCGTCATCCGGCGGGACGTGGATATCCTCAAATACGTTACTGTCGTGGGAAATGTGTGGTGTCGAGAAAGAGCGACGCATCACATTGTCGGGGGCTGCGTAATCCCGTGCCATCGCACTGATACCTCGAGGACGATGCGTGCTGCTGGAGCTAGCGATTTCGTTGGATGTAAGATTTGTTTCCTTGTCGACTGCAACTGCTGAAGTAGTGATCGACGCAGCTGCTGAGCGCTGTTGGATTGCAATCGGCACACGAGGATCTTCCAGCTCATTGTCAGCATCGTCACCCTTCCGACGGTAGCATCGTACACCTTCCGTTGTTTTTATTCGCTCGTAACTCTCCGGTAGATCAACATCGCTGCAAAGAGCATCAATCTCGCGCAACTTCACATCAAGAGCACGTTCCAACTGAGCTTGTCTGTCCGCAGCGGATTCCTTTTGCCTAGCCAGTTGTTCCTTCAATTTCGCGACGGCAGCTTGGCTGGCTTGCAATTGCTCCTCCTTATCCTGCAGTTGCTGACGCAGCAATTTGGCAATCTCATCGGATCGACTATTTCCATTAACACCAGCCGCCGATTTCTCTTTCATGTACGTAATTTTCTCCGCCTTCACTTTCTCCACAAGAGTCTGCGAGGCCTCTAGTTCCAGCTTCAGCTGGTTGCTCACAAACTGCACAGCATCATCACTCATTTTTCCAGTCAAAAACACACGTGATCCCAACACCTCCGCCAGCTTGGCAATTGCGACTTCCGCCTCGCGTTTCTGCTGCAACAGCTGCGTCACCGCTGCACTCAATTTGTCCACCGACGTCTGCGGTCCTCTCGCACGTTCATCAGCCGACACGAGCTCGCCCCAAATCTCTGCAAGTTGAGCATCCACTGTATCCATCATGCGTCCATTGGTCTTCAACAGCTGCATAAAGTCCGCCCAGCTCTTCTCACTTTTGTTGCCTGAAAGTGGCTGGTTCATCTTCAACTCTGACGTAGGTAGAAGCCCAATACTGAGATTGCTCAGCCCACTCACCATACTACTTGGAGGTGGTGAGCTTGGAGGTGGCGGTGGGGGAGAGAACTCCTCCAGTTTCGTATCAATGGAAGGAGCATCGGCCGTGGTGAGGTGCACAACGGCTCTTTTAGTCGGCGGCGAGTATTCTAAAGTAGAGTATTCTCCATTAGAATTCATCACCGGCTGGAAGATGTTAACGGTTGAATCGGGAGCTTGAGCCTGTGACACCTCTCTTGAGCCATACTCCCCGCTCAGTAGCCACTGTTTCTTCTGACTCTGGTACGCCTGTAGTAGAATTCTACCCCGAGCGATTAATTGCTTCTCAGAAAGCATATCACTGTCTGGGGGATTCGAGTGAACTGACATTTTCGCGTCTGATTCCGATGGCGGAATCAGATCTGAGTCGCTCGCTTCCGCAACATCTTCGCCGGCATCGCTGGAGCTCTCGATGGCGGAGAACGGGATCGGGGGCAGAGTCGTGGGCTTCAGAGACGCCAGGGAAGGCACGGACAGTGGGGAAACCGACGGTGGGTAGCTCGGGTCCCCTCGGGGATGCGGCGCAGACGCCACGAAGCGCTCCATTAGATGACCGAGCGGAGAATAGGAAACTGATCCTCAGATGGCACTAAGTGTTAGAGTAGTCACTAAAGCGGAAATGAGATTTGTAGCGTGGGTGCTTTCTTGATATGGGTACAGTTTGATGATCGTAAGTGCGATGGCTCGCTTTGCAACGCAACTCCCTTCCACATTCCAGGCGTCCGATTTTTTTGTAGTCAAGCTACCGTAGTATGCACTCTAAAATGGGTCGTTAGAATTTTTGGGTTTTATTTTGGTTCGTATACGGAACTGATCTGAAAATGAACAGGATTTTATACTAGAAATTTGAAAAAGTCGATACAATACAGTACAGTCGCGTAGTGCACGAAGCAGGGCCGCGCGCCCCCCCCCCGCGCGCCCAGCGTCAAGCTCAACAGCGAACGGACCCTTTACCTTGAACACGTTTCTTTGTCGCGGGGGTACAGGGTTGAAAAAAAAAAATCGAAGTATCAATAAAATAACTACGATATTTCTTGTACGGAATAACTTATTATTGCTCCAACCTCGTCGCCGTATCATCGAAATATCTGCAATACAAGTGCAATACTTTAGGGTATACAAAGATTAAGTTTTTAAACAAAACGGCTTATATATATTTATTGCAATAATTGGTCAAATATTATTGGCAGGCCCTGTATTGCAATGTATATTACGGGATCCTGAAAAACAAAATTGCAATATCATACATTATTTTCCAGCTCCCGTATATGATCCATTCTGGAGGTAACCAGATTTTTTTGCCAGCTCGATGTTCACGGCGGCTACAGTCACAAAATATTTGTCATTCCGAAATCATGGATCGAGTATACTGTTATCCGCAGGTTCCACCCCTTCCTTCGCAAGCGTACACATGGCCAATCCAGTAATTCATCGCGAATCGCTAAAACGCTGTCCATTTCGACATATCCACTTGGACGCGGATAACGGCTTGAAGATACAGATTGATTTTGTAATCGAGAGATGGCAAAGGGGCGGGAGGAGCACGATCCTGGAGCAGGGGCGGAGCTCCATACAAAATGAGGGGGCCCTGGCCCCCTCATTTTGAAGTCAGACCCCACATTTTTAGGAAGATTTTGGCCGATTTTTAGTCAATTTTGCACCGTTTCCACTCAAACCACACCCCTGGCCCCCTATCATATTTTACTCTGGCTCCGCCCCTGTCGTGGAGCCGTCAATACATGGTCAAGGGGGAAACGAGCATGGCACGAAACGTCGAAGCAAGTCACAGCTATTTTTTTTCGCACATGTATCCAGACATTGGCCGCCCGTTTTCAGTTCACATGTAGGATCAGATTTATGTTTGTTGGTACAAGTACAACATTATTTGTCTGTACAACTACGAAAACAACATTATTTTGTCTTTTACAACCACGAAAACTTTATGCTAAACACACAAAATGAGGAACGTGTACAAGCATCACAACCCCGGTGTCGCACCCGTGCTGTTGGTTGATTTTGTTTTATTGTTATTTTTAAATCGTTTAAAAACGATAGCACCAGGTACAGTGATCTACGATACAGTATCGGATACCTGACGGATAAAACGCAGGTTGAGTGCATCGAGGTATTATTCTAGACGTGAATTTACTGTAAGTAAAGCTCCTCTAGTATTGATAACTTCGCAATTACGTGATCAGACTTCGACGCTACATGTAGCATGCAGCCCCAGCACTGTTAGCAAGGAGAGTTGATCACATTCAAGTCGAAGCCTTGTCGGTGGTATCAACATGGTGCAAGGCGCTGTAAGCGTGTTAGGTACAGATACCGGTACAATAACGCAGCAGTTGATCACTGGTGTCGACCGATCTTGACTTGTATCTTGAGGAGCTGTACATCATACCATATGGGAGCATCTCACGTCAAACTCTGAGTATGTCCGCACCTTTGAGTCAAAAGTGCGGACAATACTATATATGATCCCGGTCGCACCGTAAAGCGTCCAGCTATCCCCACTTCGCAAGTTTTGCCCAGGAGCACAAGCCGTAGGCTCCAACACGTCCAAGGAAACCATCCGAAGACCAACATGCGTTTGTACCGCGTTCTGTTGTTGATGCTTTTTGTCTTCTTTATTGGGGCAAATGCTGGTTTAGCACTCGCCAAGTCTCCCTCGTGTAACATCGACAAGAACGCAGCTATTGCGAAAAGACTGTTAAGGGCCGACGACACCGCTAATGTGAATGAAGCCGCCAGTGAAATCAAGGGTGGCGAAGTGAGAGTTGGTGGCTTGTCGAAACTTGCGGAGCTAGCGTCAAAGATCAGTCCATCGGCCCACCAGCTAGCTAACAAGTTGTGGCTGAAGTCCCGAACCCACCCAGCACAAGTTTTCAAACTTTTACGTCTTGAAGAGGCTGGAGTGAAGCTGGACGATGATCCGGCATTCCTTCAGTGGTTCAAGTACGTGGACATGTACAGGAACAAGAAGGGCTACTCCGAGTATTCGGATGACAAAGTATTCGAGTTGTTGCAGAAAGCAATCTGGCGACGCTGTTTCAATCGCTTCGACAAGTCTCCGGCATGAAGGATTTTGCGGGTACAATGCAGAGATACATGTTCGCGCGTTCTACATTCAGCCGAAGTATGATGAATGTATGGCTGAAGTCCCGAGAAACTCCCAACGAGGTTTCCAGGATCCTTCGTCTTGGAGACGACATCTTGGAAGGTAATCCACTGCGTATTCAGTGGCTCAGATACACAGAGATGTACAGGGCCACGATGGGAGCCAACTCGTTTTCAGAGTGGCAAACTTATCGTTTGTTGCTGGATTCAAAACCAGTGGATCTGGAGATACAATCGGCTACACTCTTCCAAACCATCAAGCAGGTCCCCGATCTGAAGAAACTCGCTGAGAACATGCAAACTTACCTGTTCCAGAAGTTTATAAAGTTAGGGATGAGGCCGAAGTTCGTCGCGAGTGAGCTGGCGATCCCGTATACCCATAACGTAAATGTTATCAAGCTGCCGAAGGACGACACCAGGTACAGCACATTGGAGGCGTACACGTTGCAGTTCGCCGACGAGTTGGGTGGGAAGCCTACACTGGAGAAAGTGAAAAGGTTGTTCGATAACAACGATCCTGAGGCTGGAATAGCTGCTGCTGTAAAACCTCAGTCATAATTTTTGCAACACATTGTCGCAAGTAACAGAACGAGAAAAAATTCTTGCTGTGGTATTTTTTGTTGATATTTTCATAATCCACCAGCATCCAATTTCCTCAGTTCACCATACGTCACTTAACAAAAAGCCCCACGTCGGGAGCGTCTGCATTCATTCCACGTCTGCCAGATCGTTTACGTCTACAGGACCGGAGTCATTTTCTACCATGCCATCTTCAGCATCAGCGTCATGCTCTTTCATTGCTCAAGTCCCATTCGATACAATCAAAGCGCAGTCTTCGTCACGTCTTTTTCTTTAAAAAAAAGAAGCCATTGGATCACGTGGAGATGTTCGAACTACTACGTAGTATGACACTCGAGATAAGTTCACGTACGTCTCAAACTGATCGAGTAGGCCTTCCGAAAATAATATTGCAATTTTATTCTAGACATATTTCAAAATCAAGTATTGTACTGATCTTAGAGAACGTCCGAAATAAATAATTGTAGCAACCTATTTTCTACGTTTGTGCCAGCTTGTACTTGTTCTTCGTATGAGTGGAATCTGCCATCCTCATAAATAACTGAACTGCGTTTGGGAAAACGAGAAAATAAATAATTATGCACTTCCTATAATATTATATTGCCAATACAGTCATTATTTCGGAAGGCCTGCTGTGACTCACGGGCGCATTATCCGCTTAATTAACGGTCCACACCTATTTATGAAGGCATCGGTCGCAAGCCTAACTTCACCGTCTCCAGATTTCCAATTTTAACCTGTGCGGAATCCCGGTGATGTCGTTGGGGTTTCCCAAATTCGGGAAAGCGTAACATAAGGACTTCGACCATCTCAAAGTGTCCAGCGACAATGGCGTTATCAATGAAATTGCATGAGTATTTATCGCAATGCGTTCAGCTTGCGGTTGCTCAATTGAGAAATAAGCTGATGGCAGCTTACATGTGAGGGTTTCTTGGAGCTTCTTCCAAACACGCAGACCCTTGTCCACGTGGTCATCTGGAAACATAGACGAAAGCGTTAAGTATCGCTTTTCGAACACTCCATTCTTGCTAGGACTGAGCTCTGGTTTTCTGGGTATGTAAGATCACTCGCACAAAGGCATCCGTTATCCAACTAGCATCCAGCGTGTTAGATGGAGTCGGCAACTCTGGGCTATCTCGAATGCTGCTTCGCTCTATCGACCACCCCAACTTCATGTCCGGAAAATCCAACGCTAGCCACCCACCAGCGACAGTGTTTAGCAGCACTGCCAGTGACGGAACTCCGTACCCGGGTACGTCTTCAAACCTGTCAGTGGCGTGCTGCAGCATGAGTGGGGCTTTCAGCTTACAATTGCGATGATGTGATGCCAAAAGCGAAACAATATAAATTGACGTTACTGCAAGTAGAGAGCGAAATACTCGCGGTGCAAGTTTTGATTCGTGCTTTCTTGGTAACATGGAGAACCCACCAATCGCTTCGGGTTCATGCTCAGCTCGAACTTGAGCGTCTACGCATTGAACTTGCAACTAAAGCGGTTGGAATCAATGTGCACTCAACCGATCCACGGTGAAAACTATAACTCGCTCGCAATCAGCAAGTTCAATGGGGTCACAGAAATATCGATGCGTTCAATCAGCCACGCCAAGGTATCCACACGACTATGAGCAAGGGCCCATTCCAGTAGTTGAGTCGTCTTCTTCCTGCACGCTTGAGCAATCGTTAACTTCATCACCGGATCCGCGAACTCACTGATACAATAGTGGTGCTGCGGGGCACGATGTCTAACTGTAACTTACACGTAATTGTACAGCATTTCATTGCGATGACTCAGCGTTGATCATCAACTTGATGCGCATCAAGACGAGGGGTCATTTAACAGAAGGCGAAGGTGTCGCCACTTGCGGGCCCAGTCAAATGAAGTGGCGCTCTCTGCACCATTTGCGCAGGCAGCACGAACGATAGCGCAATCGTTTGGATTGCAACTTCGCTTTTTCATCCTCGATGCAGAGCCAACGACACCTCGCCACGTCCAAATCCACGCATCTCATTGGTCGACGTCTGCCCGCCATCGGTTTTCGCGCTTGTTCTTGTGGTGCTCCGTTCGTCGTGTTCACTACACCAAAAACCAACCTTCACTTCCCGCGAAAGTATCGATTCGTCTCGTCGCACGACGTTCACTATACTTCCATATATTTA
Source organism: Phytophthora quercina (assembly GCA_014706105.1). Lineage (NCBI taxonomy): Eukaryota > Oomycota > Peronosporomycetes > Peronosporales > Peronosporaceae > Phytophthora > Phytophthora quercina. The sequence goes on along the minus strand of JACBOW010000016.1, from coordinate 367,194 downwards.
AACCGATACAGACCGTGTTTGTGCTTTTATCGCTCGTCCATCTCTCCAGTCAGATCTCTATCCGCCGTCCGCGCGTAAAGCTCCTGTACCTCCATCATCGCAATGCTGGCCTCTGTGTTCCGTTCCCGTGGCGTAGCCTCGTCAGCAACTCGTCGCTTTGCCAGCGTGCAAGCTTCCACCCCTACAGCCAAGGCGGTACTTACACCTGATGCCTCGACAGACAAGAAACTCACTGAGGCTGAAGCTCACGACGTTTACATCCACCGGCCTGTGACCTACCCGCTGGACAAGATCAAGGTGGTGCTACTGGAGAACATCCACCCACGTGCCATTGAGGTCTTTGAGCGTGAAGGGTACACTGTGGAGACACATAAACGCGCCATGTCGGGTGAAGAACTCGCGCGTGTTGGTGGTGACGCACACATCTTGGGCATCCGCTCCAAGACGCAGCTAGATCCTGACTTTTTCAGTACTGTGGGCTGGCACGAGCATCGTCTCTGGGCTGTGGGTTGCTTCTGTATTGGCACCAACCAAGTCGCACTGTCCGACGCTGCTGCCACTGGTATCCCAGTGTTCAATGCACCGTTCTCGAATACTCGTTCGGTGGCAGAGAAGACGTTGAGTGAGATCATTGCACTGCATCGCAAGCTCTTCCTACGCTCAACGGAGTTGCATCAAGGCATCTGGACCAAGTCAGCTACGGGAGCTCATGAAGTGCGTGGCACGACGTTGGGTATTGTCGGATACGGTCGCATTGGATCTCAAGTGTCAGTGTTGGCTGAGCTGCTCGGTATGAAGGTGGTGTTCTACGACCCTATTAAGTGTCTGCCATTGGGTAATGCTCGTCAAGTGGACACACTGGAGGAGCTGCTTGGTATGGCCGATGCTGTTACCCTCCACGTGCCTGCTACCCCCACTACGAAGAAGATGATCAACCGTGAGACCATCGCTCAGATGAAGGACGGTGCGTTGTTGGTCAACAACGCCCGTGGTACGGTTATCGACATTGATGCTGCTAAGGAAGCTGTCGAGAGTGGTAAAATTGCGGGTATGGCTGTGGATGTGTTCCCTAAGGAACCCGCTAAGAACGGAGAGCCGTTCGACACGCCCCTGCGTGGTCTGCCGAACGTGATCCTTACGCCCCACATTGGTGGCAGTACTGAGGAGGCCCAGGGCAACATCGCCGTGGAGGTGGCTACTAAGCTGGTGCGTTACATCAACGACGGCTCCACGACGACGTCCACCAACACGCCCGAGATCGACATGCTGCCGATCCGCAAGAACTCGATGCGCATCCTGCACATGCACCAGAATGTGCCTGGCGTGCTGAGCAAGATCCACTCGGTGCTGTCCGACTACGGCATCAACGTGACGTCGCAGTACCTGCAGTCAGACCCTCGTCACGGCTACATTGCGCTAGAGGTGGAGAAGTTCCACGCCAAGGTGGTCACGCGCGAGCTCGAGAAGATCAAGGAGACCATCTTCCTGCGCACCATCATTTAAGCGAACTTCACTCTGACATGATCATGGACGGGCTTCAGACATGGAAACAGAGGCTGCGAGAAAGCAAGAAAGCAGATCAGCTACTACCCCAAAACGAAAATGTATGTGAACGACGTGACTGAAGGCGCAATTGGTGGAGGGGACAGTTGCATCGTAACTCGACCGTCCTGTTGGCAACTTGGTAAACAGAGGAGCTTCATAGAAATAGAGATAGCTACCAAACATCCCAATACAATACCCGCCTGCAGCGCCGTTCCATCATTGGTGGGGGAAACGCTGGACTACTTTTTGGTACCAAGATGTGCTCATTGAAATGCCAAGTGAGGTGAAGGTCATTGATTTCAAATTCTATGACTTCGGCATGAACATCCATCCTCCCCTCGTCATAACATACAAACAGAAGCAACAACAGTAGCCAATATCAAGTCGGTAGAATGGTGGCGTGCACGGCCTCCGCTTTTTGCTTCATTACTAAATCAAGCGCAGAATACCCTGCAGCTTCGTCACCAATCCAGCCGTTGTCTTTTTCTCTCGTCGAGGGCAGGCCGGTTCTCTCAATCTCAATCAGTTCCTAGTTGCGAATCTAAGCCGAGGCGTCATCGCGGATCTTGCGAAGACGAGCCAGAGTGGAGCGCACGGTGGCGGCCGAAGCCGTGTTCAGCAGGTAGGCACCGCCGGCGATGGTCTTGTGGCACGAACGGCACTCCCAGATGCCCGTCACGTTGCGCTTGATCGAGTCCTTGCCGCAGAACACGCAGTTGTACTTGGAGTGCTGCGAGATTTCGATCTTCTTCACCACCTTACGGAGCGAGGAGCCGTAACGCGTGCCGTACTTGCCGCAAATGCCAACTTTCTTAGTGCGCTTGCCCTACAGTCATCCAGTCACAACCACAACGTCAGCCACCTGTGCACACGTCTCCAGTCTAATAAAATCCCGTTGTTAGCAGCTCTGTAGTGCCCCGCTTCGCCCCATTATTCCTGTTTATGTCTGGGTCTCTGTATCAGGAGATTGCTACACTTTGTCGCTTGATTCCAACGCCACTAGGAAGCGTTGAAGCATGCAACCGACATGACTGGAGAGATCGGAGCGAGGGGAAGCGGACCTGCTACAGGGAGCTGCACCTAACGGCCTGTAAGACAGAGGGACAAGCTCACCATTTTAGCCTCTTTGAGATTATCCGGAGAGAAATCGACTTTGAAAAGTGAAGAGCTTGGGCGCTCCCAACAGCAGCGCAGCCAACGATTGAATGGCCGGAGCGAACCGCCAGCTTTTCCACCAATCCAAACGACGCATAAGTATTTTAACCAATGATATGACAGTATTATATGTGATGTACGTCACATCAATTATGAATTTCCAATCGGTTTTAACAGGGAAGGACATTTCCAGCTCCCTCTCAAAATCGATTGCAAGATGTAACGGCGCGCGGTGGCAAAAAATGGAGCTGACTTCAACGTGACGTAGTGCGTCGCTACTGCAGAAATGATCGGCCACAAGCAGCGCAAACGTAAGTGCTGCGCTTGCTCTTCTAATTCCTGTTACAATATCGCAATTGCACGTTGTATAGACCATGAAAGATGCAGTTGAATCGAACGTCTTTTGTATGGGCTTTTCCTGTTTGAAGGTGTGGTATACGTCGATGGCATCCCGATCGAGTCCACGCTCTTGGACGCTGGAGAGTCCGAACTCAAACGTGAAGATAAGAGCGACCCCACGTCATTGACGGCATTGGACCCACGTGATGTACGTGCAATTTCAATTATTTCAACACCAAATTCAAAACTGACAATAATTTACTATAACCTACACAGTTGTTCGACAAATACGACGCGGATGGCTCCGGGGACATTGACTTTGAAGAGTTCAAGGTGCTACTGCACAATTTGAACGTGAAGTTGACGGAACCCAAGGCTCGAGCGTACTTTAAACGTTGTGACCGTCGACGACGAGGTTGTATCTCGTTTGAGGAGTTCCGGGTGGCGCTGTACACGTGCGACCCCAAGAATCCCGATCGAACGGGAGGGTTTGCACCGGGACAGTCATTGGCACCGAAAGATTTGTTTGAGATGTTTGATAAAGATGAAGAAGGAGCAATTGATCGACGCACGTTCATGGAGCTACTGGAGTTCATTGGACGTAAGATGCCGCTGGACAAGATGGAGGAACTTTTTGCGACGTATGAAGATGTATGTATGGGGGTCTTTTTGCTGCTGTGGAGCGGTGTAATGCTGACTTTTATTTGTAATCTGATAGCCAGAGATGGAGATGATGTCGTATCTGCAGTTTAAGAAGGCGTGGTTGACTTTTGTTGATGTACAAGCTGAGCTTCGACTACGCGGCGAGCGGTTCAATAGGTTTTTGCCGACTAAATTGCTTGCCAAGAAATTGGACTTGCTTGTGAGTATGGAAGAGAAGCTGGAGGCGATGACGCTGCTCGAAGCGAATAATACGCTCAGTGACGAGATTATTGCTGCACAGCGCCGTGAGATGGTGAAGGAAGCGCATGATCTTGCTCGAGTGACATTGGCGGAGGCTTTGGATGCTGCTGGACAGGTTTACGTCTTTGGAAAAGGGGCATATCAGCGCTTTGACAGTGAACCGAAGGAGCCCGACTTCGTTGACTTTATGGACTATGGCATCATCCGTGAGTTGTGGAACCAGCGAGTCTCTCCAGAGACTGGACCATCACCGGCTCGCGCTGGCGGAACTGCTAGTACCGGAAAGAATGACTCGAAAACCAACAACAACGATGGCGATAAGCGACCGTCTCCTTCCAGAACAAAACTAGAGACATCATCCCGTGCATTCGCGAACCGACAGGTCTCGAAAGCGACGGCATTTTTGTGGGGAAAGCGCGTGAATCAAGTCGCATGTGGCGCTTCTGTTGCCTACGCTCTTACGGATGCTGGTGAAGTGTTTTGTTGGGGTGGCAACAAACGACAGTGGCGATATTTCTACGACGAGGCCACTGCTGTGAGCAGATTGACAGGTCCGCCAGCTTCTGTCGTAGACGGTGATAGCGACACTGACACACTGGCGGGGCTTGCCAGGTTTGGTCCACGACGAGATACTGGATTGCTCCAAAACCCGCTCACCCCGCGCAGTGGCATGTTAAAGCTCTTTGCACTGCCTTCCCAAGTAACAGAAAGCCATGAGGTTCATGACAAGCTTGGTCTCCGTCAAAAGTACGCAACGGTCTTCGAGAAACCTGTGTCGTTCACCCTCACAGATGAAGACAGACGCAGGAGGTTACAGCTAGTGGGCCAGTATTATGGACTACTAGATCCAGTCGCTCCAGTGCCCGGAAACCTCGTTGAACAGCGGTCACTTGACGTTTTAATGGAGACAGTGGAGCCTGATCTAGATGTGGACAGTTTGGCATTGTCGCTTTACATGCGTGGAGTAGAACTGGCCAAACCTACGCGAATTGCTCTAATAGAGACACTTGGGGAGTGTCTTGAACTGGAGCTTGAATGCGTTGGGAACAAGTTCCATGAGCACATGAAGAACCAAGACCAGATAGCCAGACGGTATCGCAGAGAGCGGCGTGAAAGGCCGATGATGAGTATCGTGGTCAAAGCTAACGCAATGTGGTTTGAGCTCGGCGAACTTCGGGAGAATATGGCTAAAGCTGAGCATGAACGCCTTATCAATGGTGAAATGGAATATGACAACATGAAGCGTAAGATCACGCATGCTACTCAAAAGTTAAAACGTCGAGCTCGAGAGGGGCATTCATCGCTCATTGTCGCTGATAACAACAATAACAGCGACATCAGCAACAAGACAGATCAAAGTGATGTCAAAATCGAAGGAGAAAACTTACTTTCCGTCAATGGATTGACGGCGCGTGGGCCTGCCATGAGATTTTTCAATGGGTCTCAAGCTCTACAGAGTATTGCGGTGGGATCGCGTCATGCACTGGCAATTCATTCCTCAGGAAAGCTGTATACTTGGGGAGTTGGTTCATTTGGGCGCTTGGGTGGTGCGCAAAACCCTGCAACCGGAGATGCTCATAAGGAAGGTAGGGGAGAACGAAGCAACAATGATAGCAATGAGGATGTTCCTGTCGACTCGTGGCACCGTGATGCACATACAGCGCAGGTCATTCCAACGGTGCGTCATCTTCGCTTCCGAGCTATTTCATGTGGATTCAGTCACAGTCTCGCGCTTTCTACCAATGGAACTGTGTACGCATGGGGATCTGCGACACATGGTAAGCTTGGCATTGGACCCGTTCAAGTCAAAGAGAGCTTCACATTGGCTCCTATGGTGCTCTCTTCGTTGACTAGCCTCGGGATTCGTGTACGGAAAATCGCTTGTGGGCCATCACACTCAGCACTTTTAACTGTTGATGGTGCATTATTTGTGTGGGGATGTGGAGACGGTGGCAGACTTGGACTTGGAGACGACCGAGATATAGGTGAGGACCGGATGCCTCGCAATGGTGGTCAGCTTGGCATGATATCAATTCCTACGCGCGTAGTTGCTCCTTTCGGACAAGAAAAACTGGTGGAAGTGGCTTGTGGAGCTGCACACACGGTGGTATTGAGTGCACTGCAAAGAAATAGCAATGGGCAGCCCAGTGGTGGGGGATGTGTATACGTGGCTGGAAGTAACCACGCATTAGACAAGTTCACGCCGCAGTTCACTAGCGTTATATTCGAAGATGAGTCTTCGACAGTCATGGTGACGAAGATTAGTTGTGGGCCAGCACACACAGCGCTTGTATCCATTGAAGGTGAGCTCTACACATGGGGAAAAAATATCGGTGGAAGTACTGGACACGCTATAAGCTTACCACTCATCTCGGTTCCAACACGTGTCGGCTGCATGTTTGAGCGCCCACGCAACTTGTGTCTCGATGAGGCTACGACAGCCACTCAAACCAGCCAGAATGCGAGTGCTATCGCTGAATATGCTTTAGGTGGAGATCACGCAACGAAAGAATTGCAAAGAAGACGGCAAATCCGACGCGCAAGTGGGCAAACGCGAGCTCAGCTAACCACCGGGACGAAGTTTTCTCAGACTCAGCAGGAGTTCTCTCCATTCTGGCAGGTAGCGTTGGCTGAGCGCTGTCGGATTGTGTCAATCCGCATTGTATTGGTATCTCTGAGCTCCAGCGACGCTGACTTGACGGCTCGATCGACTATCTCTACAAAACGAACACGATATGGTGCTTCAGCAGGGGGCCCAAAGTATGTTATTATGGTGTCAGAAGACGTATTTGATCCCGAACTTCGAGGGAAGCAGTCTCTTGCGGTGGCAAAAGAGCACAGTGTGTATATTTCGTTGAGTGGTGCCAATCAAACTGAACTCACATGGTTAGCACCAGCAGATACGTTTGGAAGTTTTGTTCGAGTTCAACTTGAGAGTACCAGTGGTGCAGCGATGTTGGGATTGGAGCGTGTTGATGTGCTAGGTGCATCTAGCGAGAAGTTTGTGGGCCCACGAGTTAGCGATGTGGTGTGTGCTGAAGGAATGACTGTTGCAATTTGTACGCCACTCAGTGGGAAGGAAGATTTACGCGAGAAATTTCGGCGTGCTGTGAGAGCAGACCGAGCAAGTGTTGATATACTTGCTCAACTGGAAACGTTTCATCCTTTTGTTCGTGAGGAAGTGCAACAAGCTCAAGCGGAAGAAGCCTTGTATGCGGCGAGTCAAAGAGCGAAAACCGGCATTGAGAAAAGGGAGATAGCTACTGCAATTGCCGCTCTTGAGGCAAAGCAACGAGCGGAAACGTGCGTGCTTTGCAGACCAAAGCTACCGTGCGTGATCTGCGAATTGGAGAAACAAGTGCGAGCTACCAAGCAACAACGGTTGGAAGTACTGAACCCTCAAACTTCAATTAATCCACATCGAACGCAGCAACCGAAAAAAGCAGCGAATGGGCGAAGAAAACAACAAAGTGCTCTGGCTCCAGTCTCAATGGCGAAACGTCCCGAGTCAACTTTGACATTGGATGCACTATGCGCTGAATTCCTCGCACTTGAAACTCGGTCCAAGGAAGAGGAAGAAGAAGAACAAAAACGTCTTGAACTCGAGTTAATGGACCCGGAGGCGTTGGCGCGCGCAAAGCAAGAAGAAGAGGCAGCTGCTCGACAAGCGTCAGGTAAAACGATTGCTGGCCCCGCTGATCCACATACAGTGCCAGGTGTGCGCCAGCTACTCATCAAGGTGTTAACTACCGCTGGATTATTTGGTTTCAAAAGACCAGATCAGCCCTGCTTAATACAATAGCCCACACGTCTGGAAGATGGAGTTGTATAACGATTGTCGTTGTTGCTGCGCGCTTGCTTACCAGAATGTGAGAGGTTGAGCACCTACGTTTTCCTATCCTCGCCATTTAACCCCCCACTGGAAAAGAAGAATGAAGTAAGTAGAGCTTCCAGTGTGTTACAAGCTCAAAATCCGGCCAAGACATCTTGATATTCCGTCCAACTCTGGCCGTATCCATTGCCTACAAAAAATTGACTTCCAAACACTTGAAGTCACACTGTGGGAACGCGTCTTTGAGGCGATCATAAGAGTCATGGTACTCTTTATCCAGATGATCGAGATCCATGCCCCAGTTCATAATTGCACGTAAGCTTACTCCAGTAACGCTTGCGTGAGGGACTGGGGGATGCTCCGCCCGATTCGGCTTTTCCTCTTGCACATCGATTCGAGGCTTCTCTTGAGAATCACCAAGTCGACCACAATTAGTACCAATAATGAACCGTAGCAGTAAAGCTAGGACTGCCGTAGCCGTCACGTGTCGCCTCTCCTGGTGATCCATCCTGACCCGAGTAACGCAACGACCCCGTTCCTTCCCAAACAATTCGGCCGGATTTAACGATAATTATTCTACCGCCTTGCCCTCCGGCGCCACCTTGACCACCACTTCCTGGGGGAATTCGCTTCGTTTCAGGTTCCGACGCATTTTCAATCTTGAGCTTCTTCTTCCTTGGACCGCCGTAGACGTCCCCGGTTATCGGCGAGTCATCCATCTCGACGTTAACAACTTGTAGTCCGTCCGGAAAAATTGTTCGTACTTTGCATCCTGCTAACATGCTAGGTTTCAATCCACGCTAGATCGCGTCTTCGAAACTTTTTTATCGTAATTTGAGTCCTTGCCGTGGATACCATCGCCTCCGTTTTGAGCGTCTCCTCCTTGTTGGCCTCGAGATATCGTACTTCGAAGCTTCTTATCGTCATCGTTCAGCTCCTGGCTCACAACAACCAGATTTCCTCCGGGAAGTCCAGGAGCACCACAAATACCATCTTGTCCAAATCCATTGTTTTGCCTCGGCATACATTTCGCTTGTCCGTGTGCAGATAAATCAATTCACACTGTTGTGCCACTTGGATTAAGGGGCTTACAAGAGCAATGTTCGCCCAGATCTGCACACCCGTATCAATGTCGACCCACTCGTGGCCATCCCAGCTGAACAGTTTCAAGAAGCAAGACGAGAGCTTGTCTTGAATAAGTTTCACGACCGCTTTGGTCATCCAGTCCAGCACAAAGTTGGCTCCATCAGGCATTCGCACGTTGAACTCGGCTTTACAGGAACTAAGGTCACTCAAAGCAGTCAGGATCTCTCGGTTTCTCGCTGAATACTCACACGAGTACTCATGTCCTTCCGCATTGTTGTTCGCTGGTGCGGGCAGTGCAAAGGAACGGATGCTGCGCTTGCTTTCATCACTTTTGAGAGCTGACGCGCTGTCTGGATCAAAGTCAGTTCCACACTTGGTGTACACAACGACAGCGTTATCTCCACGCACGAGTGAACTATTAAGCATCCTCTCCAGCATCACTTGCGGTCGTTCATCCAGAGGTGGACTCACGATAATAAATTTCAGCTTTTTACCACCTCTCAGCATCCACTGGAAGATAAAATGCACCACCAATTCGACGAACGGATCACGCAAATCCTGCGTCCCAGGCATATCCCACACGGCCACTGCGCCATCTTCCAATTCGACGTAGTTCACAACTGGTAGCAACGTTGAAGGTATGACCCCACTGCGAATTACAACACCGGATAGTGGTGACTCTGCAACGAGCACTCGCGAGTTGGGTCTTTCACGATGGACCACAAAGTCGGCCGTCTCCAAATAAAAACGATATCACCGTACTTTTACCAACTCTAGTGGCCCCGAGGACTACAACATTGACTTCATGGTCGTTGTCAGCATAGACGGAGGTCAAGTACGTGTCCACTCCTTGAAGCTATTCCAACCCCTTGTCGATATCTTTGACGTATGGGGAACTTGACCGTGCATCCAAGCGGGGCGCAAGCTGGGCAATGTCATTTTCAATGCGCTCGCGATCCATGGTACCAAATCCAAAATGAAGGCCACAACGAGAAATGTTCGTCCAGATCCTACAGTTGGGCAAACTTGGAGAAAACCTCTCTGTGCAGCGTCTCACTTCAACATGGGCAGCTTCAACGTCACAAATCACAAAAGAAGTACCGGTATCACCGAATAGACCCTGAGAATGACCCTCCAAACGGTAGTCGATCTTGGTACAGTGTACCGACGGTTCTAGGATTAATAGGATTAGTGCTCGGGATACGCCGAATTGAGCAACTAATACCGTATGCACTTATACTCATACAACACGGCAAGGGTTTTGCAGAAATACCTACTCATTCCTCATTCTCCGCTCAAGCACTTAAATCGTGAACAAGAAGCATTGATACCTCCAACTCGTTGTGGACTACTTCGTATTATATTACCGATTCTGGTAAGGTAATACTGTAGCCATACCGAGTCCAAATTTTATGTACCTAGGGACTACTTTACTGAAGTTAAAACAGCTAAGACACGCACAGTCTCAAAAAAGGGATTGCTTTCTCAGGTACTACTTCAGAACTAATGTGGTGGACACTAGAAGGAGTCAGAATCTGATTCTGAACTTCAACTTGACAGCCAACACACTCATCGCCATTAGAATGCGGCGTTCTGTCGCTTCTGTGATCCGGAGGCTACAACTCGACGCTGAGAAAGGGCACTCCGAATGTCCTCGTGGACAGCTGAACCCTTCGAATTTTTCTTTGCCTTCGTGGACGCTCCAGTGTCTGTCATAGTGCCACAGGCTCAGAAGAGGGCCAACCACAATTGAGGCTGAAGTGAAGAAGAACGGATACGTGGTACTTTGCTCTAGTGGCCAACGAGGAGCCGAAATCAGGCGCCTTTGTGGACAATAGTGGAGCTGTCGTGGCTATTGTGCCACAGAATGCCCATGGGCCCATGTACACGGGACGTTAGTGGACAACTGCACAAGATAAGCCTTCTGTTATCCGAACTAACAAGAACATCGTGCACTAGGTGGTCGGTCATAAGATGCTCCCATGTACGATGCGTCGCATGCGGAGCGCCATGAAATTGTCATGGGATTTACGCTTAGATCCACCTCTTTGTTGCTGGGGACGAAGGAGATATGGGTTCTATCATCTTGTGCTTTCGTTGTCTCGATCGGCTGAACGGAGAGGCTAGGGAGCTGATGTTGGCAGCGGCCGGTGTACTGCCATTGGAAGTGGGGAATTAATGGCATTGATGGACTATGCCTTGCTTCAACACGCCGACGAGGAAGATGAATGGTAGCATGGGTACTATCCTACCCGTACGTGCATTAACTGGTAAGATTCGCTAACTAGAAACACGTGGAGATAGCACTCAAAGGAGGACCAAGAGGAGGTCGACTTGGCGTCGAAGAAGAATTAACCTCTTCGTGTTCGTAGTCCGGATCGGGCGTCGAAGAAGAATTGTCCTCTTCGTGTTCGGAGTTCGGATCGGGAGTGCTTCGATTCACTTCAACAGACGCATCACGACCTGCAACTTTGCGTTCGTGGCGTGGTAACAGCATCGGGCGGCTTCTGTCCATATCAATCAACGAGCGACGGTGTTGCCGCCGCTGCCATGTTGTTGATCTCTGCTCGCGCTGTGATGCCAGCGATCCACCTACAACACCGGCGTTAGTCTCACCTTATTTTGACGTAAAACACCTACCTTCTAGCTCATCTCGACGATCCCAGCTTCGGTCACAAATTCGGTCAAATCGACGTTGACGGCCCCACGCTTCACCTGGGGATTCTTCTCGAATGCTAAATCGATCCCAGCTTTGGTCACGAATTCTATCAAATCGACGACCCCAGCCACGTTGACGGCCCTACGCTCCACCTGGGGAATGCTTGACGATCGTGTGTGCGATGACCGTGGCGTGTCACTTCCGAGATTGGGAGCGGCGACGCTCAATTTTCCAGCGTTCTCACACTCCTCTAGTCTCCCATGCCGGCCGTACTTCCTCTCTAAGTGCTGCCGTATACGCAACTTAAAATATTGCGACATAGTAGAAATTGCTAATCCTACGTTGCGGACGGCAGGGAGACTAGATATCGTGAGGCAATTGCAGTTGCCCGGTCAGAGAGACGCGAGTGGGAACTCACCGGCTGACCGGGGCAAAACGACAGGCACGCGGGGCGATAATGTTGAACGTCGAAGGCGTTTGACCGCCGGAGTCCGTCAGTACAAGCAGGCAAAAGAGCCAAGATTTCCACACGCAAAGATGCAGAGAGCCAAGAGCCAAGATGTTCAGGCACAGAGACCAAAGAGCCAAGATACCAAATTGTCCTGACGCAGAAACGCAGATACCAAAGAACACAGAGCCAAGATTAGGTCCAGATTGGATCGAATACGAAACGGACCAGATCCGGGAACAGGCAGCTGGTTCATCATGATCCGGTTTAGGATCTGAAAATGCATGGTTAGGAAGAGCGTCGCTAGGTTGGCTCTGCGAGGGAGAGCTCATTTTGCAAGATGTACCATCAAGCAGAGGTGGCTACGTTGGCTACGGACCAAGTCGAGCCACCGGATGATGTTGCTGTGCCGAACACAGGTCACCAAGGACGCCAAGAGCGGACGACATGATACTATCAAGGCTGCAAGTACACGCGGGCCTGGGGTTCCTTAAGAAAGATCGTGTATCGCTGCTCAAATTCCGCAAAGGCTGCCGAGGGACGGTGGAGTTCACCATCACATCCATGGGGTACCCCAGCGTGCGCCCGCACCCGTGTCGTAGCACCGTCGTTGCCAGCTGTGTAATCGACGTCACGGCTGCTATGAAGGCCCGTACTGATACTCTTGCAATCGAACAAATTGTCCTACCTGCACAACAAAGATGGGAAGAGCTTCGTGGTGAATTCTACGGTTCGGAGCAAGCACAGTCATTGAGCCTGCTCAAGTAGAACAAGGTACAAAGTGGGTCAAACAAGTAATTCGCCAACGCTGTGCAGTTACTGGGATTCACTACTCTAAGGGCAATTGCCGCGGCTTTTGGGGTATTTTGCCCGGACGTAGCTGGAGCAGAATGACGTGGAAGTGTGGAGCGTGTTCGGTATGAACAACGAGCTGATATCCCGCACAAATAACCCGATTGAACGGTTTAATAGGGAGCTTAACAGCCGTATCCCAACCCGCCCTTCGATGACGACCTTCGCGAGTGTGATCAAGGCGCTCTCTGCTGAATACGTTAGCCATCTCGCTGACGTTCTAAGCGGTCGTACACGCACGAGAGACCATCCAACTGCCCGCCCCAGTCGAGATTCCTCCCGACATCCAGGACGACTCGGACGACGACGAGTCCGTAGTCGTCGTGCAGGCGTCCGACGACAGCTCGGACGAGGAGCAGGTCACGCTGGGTGTCGTGTTGCAGGAAATTGGTGAAACGTAGCTGCTTCTGTCCTATTCGTGACGACCTGTGGTAGCGAGTTAGCACGCCGATATTATCTGTCGGTAGCTAGAATATGATAGACGTAAGCTTACCTCACCAATATATACACCTCACACACATGGTCACATCACGAACATGCGTCACGATAGTCTGTTCCGCAAACGGATCACAAGAGTCTGTTCCCGGATCTGATCCGTTCCGTATTCGAACCAAAAATCAAATCTACCAGAGCCAAGATGTCCAGACGCAGAGACCAAAGAGCTAAAGACGCCAAGATGGCCAGACGCAAAGACCAAAGAGCGAAGATCCAAGATGTCCATATACAGAGACCAAGAGCGAAAGAGGCCATATCGTATATACGACGAAAAGCAAAGACATAACTCGCGTAGGAGCTTCTGAGAGGTGAGAATATCACGATAAATCCACCAAAACAGCCAAACCAACGCCGGAGGGGATTCTGAGAGGTGGTAATGTTACGATATCAAGCACATTGGGAGCAACATTCCGATGTGAATTACCCGAAATTTGTGGTGCTCGAAGCAATTTGAGTACCAAGGAAGCTGTACAACCTGTGAGCAACGCCTCCTGACACATAGCTAACGATGCACACCAACGATGTGCTTGAAGTTGATGTTAAAGTTTGTATAGTGAAAGGGTGAAAGCCTGAAGTACGAAGACGAAAGTGTAAGTACGAATAGGCATAATGCAATCACTTCTCACTTTTCCAGCGTTCTCACACTCCTCTCGTCTCCCATGCCGGTCGTACTTCCTCTCTAAGTGCTACCATATACGCAACTTAAAATATTGCGACAACTTGAGACAAAGACTGTGCTCACTCAAGTGGTTGTGGAGATGGGAATATTTAATCCACAATCGTCGAAGTACACCGCTGGCATCGTCTCAAATATTGCGAATGGATATTCCTCAAACGCGAGTACGATGTTGAGAAGCAAATGCTGTGGCCGGGGGCCCTACCGCCATAGTACATCTTATCCGGGCATGGGAAAAATAATATAATATCAATATTACTGGTATTATATTTATTGGGGGCGAAGCCCCCACTTATAATCATATTTCACTCCTATTTGATCTATTTGTCACCTCTATTTACTTACCTCTAAGGATATGCGACATGAATGGTTAGGGTTTACATCTATACTGGTTTCCCTGGGGCCATTTTTGAGCAAAAAACCTGGGTTGAAGGACCTATCAATGAAGCTAGCGCGGGATACACCGGTTTATGCTTCTTCGTGTAATTGCGACACCTTAATTGAAGTTGGCGATGCCATTAAAGTGGGGGGACACGATTTAGCCCCGACGATAATGGCTAATTAAATATACGAAATGAGGTCACTCAGTCCTTTAGCTAAATCGCTTCAGTTTAGCTTGCTTTTGTGTTCACTAAAACGCCATCTAGCCCTTGGCTTGACTTTGATTTAGATCCCTAAACAAGAGACTGTGGTCACAATTACAGGGTGGGTTAGTTGTATGCTGTGCCGTGTCGCCTCAGTTTAACGGGAGCTGTATGGCCCCACTCAAGGAGACGATCTGCCATTTCTTTTCAGGCGCTATCGACACGTACGCTACGACCGTACCGATGGGCACCCCTACGACCCGCTGGAGCTGATGGATGAGATCGCCGTTGAGATCATCAACTAGTGCTTCAAGGTGGACGTGCCATATGTGAAAAGGCTGCGAAAAATCTGTGAAAAGATAAGCCTATCACAGAGACACCTGTGACCCAAACTGACCCGGTTGAAAGACTATGACCTGGCTTCAACCCAAGTTGGACTGTCACTGGACCCAAGACTGGCCAGCCGTGTGACGTACCTCGACGTGGACCGCCCGTTTCCAGAAATGGGCCTTTCCACGAGTGGACTTTTTCGTGTGAATGGCTGGAATGGTGTCATTCTCGGACCATGAAGTTGGTGCTGAGTCCCAGAATTACTCGGTGAATCCCGGTTTGATGTCTCCGATCCCAGATTTGCGGTCTCAGAAATGGGTAACTTTCTGCCACGTGGTTACGTGATATATCGGGCACGAACAGTCGCCTGAGTTGGGTGCGGATCACATGAGGCATGTCACCGCTAACTTCGATGACTTCACTGAGATCAGCGAATCTGCGCTGGAATCGGCAACGACACGAAGGACTCCAAGATATAAGCGCAAGTCAAGACCTGACTAAGCGCGCTTAAGTCAGTGGACTTCGCCCAGTGACTGTGTCAAGACTTCAAGTTGTAGCTATTTGACAGTGGAGCTGGCGCTCTAGCTTCTGTAGATTTCCGTTTGCATGTGTTATATTTCAATCAGAGTTCAATTTGCCTGAAGGACGCAAGTGAGTTGTGGAAGATCGCATTTGTGTGCAGCCACACAAAATACAAGTGACCCCAAGGTGTAAGGCGAAGTCCAAGATAAAATTCGACTCCATTTAACCAAGTTACTTTGTCTTGACGTCTTGATTGGGTTATTTCATATTCCCATACGCGGTTCACTGGTCTACGGTTGGTGTCCTGGCGGTGCTTCATATTTTCGGGTCGTAGGTGATCGGCTCTGAGGTTTCGGCGGTACTTTGGTTCTGGGATCCCAGCTTTTAATCCCAGTTTCGAAGGCAAGTTCCCATTTAACTTCCGGCTTTGGCTTATTGTCCGTTTATTACGGATTGGTGCGCGGGTGTCCCAGGGTTGGTGCGAGGACTCTGGATTACGACAGGCTCAAACCGAGTCAACTTCTCCATGTTCGTGGCACTTGATGGTAGCGATAACCAGCTGAAGTTCGCTGTGTTGTACGCGTCTGGTTAGCCGTGCGCGACCTCGACAACTCGGACGAGAAGTGTGGCAGTATGCTGATACACCGGACGAGATCACTCGCTACGTGCCTGCCTCAGAGCCGTTTGCCATGGCCTTGCCGCGTACGTTGACCGTCTGGCCATTGTACGCCGTAGCTGTCAAGATGCGCATTGATAGCTTTGCTTGATCTCTCGTGTGCGATGACTTAGTACTTGTACTAACTTTAATGTTTTGTGTATGCTTTCTTGGTGAATGATGTGGATACATGGGTGCCTCGATCCAGTGATGAACCGCGAGAGCCAAAAACTCGAGATTGACCGCGTTACGGAAATTGTTGCTACTCGTGGCTTTGCGAAATCGGAGAACACCTCGACCTCTGCTGGTACATTTTCATTATAGCTCAATTTACATGGTAATTAGGCTCGATGTACGTTGGCACCCGCGATTTTGAACCCCTTCGAGGAATCATGGCGGTGGCAAGTGATGAAGTTATCATTCGATTGAAGAAGACGTCGGCCTTCAGTCGCAGATGCCACTGAAGAATGTCGTCCCCCCAAGCATGTCAACGGAGCAACGCGACTGAGATGCTCCAATACTAGTTGAATAACGTATTATTGGTGGTACTACATGTAGCTAGATTGCAGTCATTATTATTGCTTGTTTTTGAAGCGGAGTTCGAGGTTATACTAATGTCAAGATAAAAATAGACAAAAGTTGTCTATTTTTTTATCTAATATGAATAGTAATTGTATTTTTTTGTACAAACTAACTTGTCATTGAAAGTGGGATATTATAGTGATTATTACTGATTACATTGTGGTCATAATACTGCTGAGAACTGTATTTTCCATGCCCTGTGTCTTATGGGTATCGTAATAGGCAGAAATCGGTGGATGTACGAGCAAAGTTGACCCTCATGCTGAGTAGAGACTTCAAGGTGTTTTTGTATCGAAGTAAACTTCCAAGATATTTGCTAACTACCAGACAAAAATAGCCGATGCTATCCATGGATAGCATCTCTTAATTAAAAAAAAAAGGTATTTAGGTTGATGATGGAGGCCAAGCTGCCACCATCTCTGCCATGTCTCGATTGCAACGTCCCAATGCACGAGCAAGCTCTCGCCTGCGTGCGCGTCGTCCATCTTTATGGCCCGCCATGCCTGCAGCTGCCGCACATCATGGCGAAACTCCATACGTTTCTCGACTTCTCCCCACTCTGCACTCTTGTCCGTGCCTTTGCACTCAATTCTGAAAATTTGGCTCGTTGAACGCCAAAAACCAATCTGCTCCTGTATCCGCAATATCGTCAGTGGCTATTCGAGAAATGTATCTCCAAAATTGTGGCCCAGTGGAGTTTGGAGATGGTGGAGATGTTGGGGAGCCACTTTGAGGGGTGCTCGATCCCACGATCCGCAATCGAAGCTGCGGCATCTTTCGGTCGATCCGACATTGTGCAGTGGATGGTTAGTCGTCATTTCAATACTCAAATTAGTCGTCATGACGTGGCGGCAGCAATTCGCGGTGGTCACTTGGAATTGGCCAAGTGGATGGCGAAAAGAGTGAGAAGTCCACGGATGAATGAACAGACGATGAGGCTATGGGAATCGGCCGCAGTTGCATCGGGGAGTCTGGAATTGCTTAAGTGGGTGTGGAGTTTTGATTTTGCAGATGGTAATCCGAAGAGGGTCTTACGCATTGCCGTGGACAACGGACACTCGGAAATTGTGAAGTGGGTCATGGAACAAACCTATGCTGACGTTGAATCGCCCACTTCAGTATAAATCTTGATAAGGCGGCGAAAGGAGAGCATTTGATTCTTCTTGAATGGCTGGTTCGTAACTATCCAACGAAGTGTTGTGTTGATACAGCAGACTGTGACACCGCTCGAAGTGGACAGTTTGAGCTGGTACATTTGCTACGCTTGGGCAATATCAAGGGCTGTTCCAACAACGCCATCGCTGCAGCTGCATTCCAAGGTCATGCAGATATCGTCAAATGGTTAAATGATCATCAAGTGAACGGACCACCCGGAAACGCTGTTGGTGAAGCTGCAAGCCACGGCCTTCTCGACCTTGCTAAGTGGCTGCGAGACAATACTTCCGAGACGTTCACTGATGTTGATGCAGATAAAGCTGCCCGGAATGACCACTTAGACGTAGTGCAATGGCTGCTTGAATATAATCAGGAGTGTTCAGCTGATGCTATGGACTTAGCAGCTGGAGAGGGTCACAGTGAAGTCGTCAAGTGGCTTCACTATAATGGCACTGAAGCGTGCACAACGGAGGCGATGGACTTGGCTGCAGGAAGTGGGCATCTCGAAGTGGTGAAGTGGCTTAGTGAAAATCGGTCGGAAGGATGCACGACAGTTGCCATGGATAGCGCCGCGAGTTTCGGGCATCTGAATGTGGTGAAATGGCTTCATGACAACAGGAGCGAAGGTTGCAAAGTTGACGCAATGGATGAATCTGCGGCAAACGGGTATCTAGCTGTTGTAGAGTGGTTAGATGCTTACCGAAGGGAAGGCTGCAGCATACGCGCGATGGACCGAGCAATCGAGAATAACCGACTGGAAATTGTGAAGTGGCTCCACGCTCACAGGACGGAGGGATGCACAACTACAGCGTTCGACGAGGCCGCAGCCAAAGGAAGCTTTGAAATGGTTCAATGGCTCGCTACTCACAGGCCTGAAGGGTGGGCAACTGCAGCAAATTGAGCTGCGAGCAATGGTCATTTCGACATCACTCTATTCCTCCACAACACGCGCGAAGAATGCGATATCTTCCAAGCTTTGAACGAAGACACAGAACGCCGCTGGCAATTTGCGGAGTGGATGTATACATATCATCATGGTGAGTTCGAGTCTACAATAGGAGTGACACTTTGAGGCTGTTGAGTCCTGGACCCTCTCAGAACGTTTTTTAGAGCTTTGATCCAGTTATTCAATTTTTCAGAAGTACTTTACCCTTCCGATAAAGGACGACTCAGCGGAGCTCTTAAGATGTCATTGCGCTTGATCTACTGGCGCTACATATAACAGGTCCTAGGTCAGCGTAAACCCCACAAGAAGGCATCCTCAGGAGCATTGAAATCGCCGCTTTTCTCTTTTTTTTTGAAAAGGAAAAAGCTTTAACTTTGTTTCGTATTTTGTTTTAGCAGTTTCTTATCTTTTCTGAAAAGAAAATATAAAAACGAAGCCAAAAAATCAGTTAACATGTAAACTGAAGTAGCTCTAAAAACCAATTAGAATCCTCCTTAAAGACCAAGCGGCAACGCAAGCAGCTTCCATCCCTGGACAACGACACGCCCGTCCACGAGCAAGCTCTTGCCTGTGTGCGTGTAGTGTCTCTCGATGGCCCGCCGTCTCTGTGTTTACCTCACATCGTGGCAAAACTAAACGCGATTTTGGACGTTTCACCTCGCTTTACTCTCGTCCAAACATTTAACGCCAATCTTACATATTTGGTTCGTTGAATCATCGCCACCACACAAAACCAACCTGCTGCAACGTGGAACCCGATTCGGCAGTGGCAGTATGAAAAATGTATGTTGGAGGCGGTGAAACGGGGAAGTTTAGAGATGGTGGATTCGTAATGATGACATTGAATCGTCCAGTATACATCTTGATGCCGCTGCAGAAGGAGGCCATTTAGCTCTGCTTGAATGGATGATTCGCAAGCTGTTGTGACGTGGTTGCATGATAATCGAGACGAGGGATGTACGACACGCGCGATGGATACGGCTGGATGCACACTAGCGATCCGAAAATACAACAGGATATTATATTGCGAACATATTTCATCCGTAATAACCACTGCAATACTAGAATCAAAATTAATAAGTTATTCCGCGCTAACAGTATTATATTGATTGTATTGGTTTGACGTTTGACTTGGTTTTTGTATGTGTAAGGAACACCAACAATCATTGGATTTGGATTTGATCAGAATAAATAATTGCAATACTTTATCTTATTCAGTACAAAACATACACATATTACTGAAAATTATTATTATTTTCCTATCCCATCGCAGCTACGATTTTTGTTGAGTGAATCGGAGAACTCTGGTCCAAAATCCATTTTTTGAAATTCCATTCGACCATCAGCATCGGTATCATTGAGCGGTAGCCGAGGCTCGGAGCTGTAATACAACGTGAGCAACCACCAAATAATCGTTATGCCACCGTTCTTAACGGCTTCAAGCCGTCAAGCTTCTGGCACAGTCCACGACAACCCCTGTGCGACATCATTGTGATCTCCTTCAATAGCTCGTGAATGAATTTACTGACGATCGTGGTCATCGGTGAATGCGAATGACGCATCTGGGCAGACGCGCACCAAATGTCATTACGGTACTTACAGCAGACCATCCTAATACCGGTATATGCCATTCTGTGTTATATTTGCTTAATTCCGGCACTCCCAGAATCTTAAACCTGGCACAGTGCCGGATTCAATCTAAACTGATCAAGAATATGTAGGCTAGGCTGCCTCGCTCTTGAAATCATTTTTTAAGCCAAACAGTTGATCAAGAATATGTAGAGTTTGTTAGCCAATCTAATTGTTTGACTTGAAAAATGCCTTCAAGAGCCGGCGATGCCAATTCACAGGTCATTACGCCGATCCAATTTCAGGATGATGAAATCAGACTCAACCGACTCCGTATTGGCAAATATGGTTGCAAACCGCAGCAAAATGTGAGTATGTTTCCGGACTTTTCTGTTGGTAAGATCCGAAGTAATGTATTTTGCTTATACCAACAAAATCTAGAAGATTACGAAGTAGACCGGGCTGGATATTCTTACAAATTCAAGCGAATCCCACCCTTCGCTATGTTGGTTTCGAAGTTCTCACAGGGAAAGAGAAATGCAACACCGATGACTCTCCGTCAAAATGGGCTGAAAGCTATTTTTGCACGGCGTTTGTCAGTGAAGAATTGTAGGTTCCCCTAAGACGTTGATATTTACTCCACTTATTTTTCAGTGTGTGCCGTCACGTTGTGATCTGTGAAGCTCTGCGGTCGATATGGAGTCTTGTATATCCTGCAATTCTGCGTTCGCTTACGTTTCCCCTGACAGCTTCCTCGCGCCCAATAATCGACAAAAGTGGCACTGAACCGAGATCCCAACAGTATGTTTGTATCACATCACAATTGCAAGGCCGTATTGTAGCTTGTGAGCTTGCTGGAAGAGTGCTTTCATGGAGGGGATTTGTTCTACACGCTTGGCTTTAGCTGATCCATGGTCTTCTCCCTCCAAAGCGACTTTCAAGTGTCTGTTAATTCCGGCACTTCAGAATTCTTAAAACTGGCACATTGCCACCTATTATCGTGATATGGCGGTATTAGGATGGTCTGTCTTACAGTATAATACGATACTGGTAGGGAGGGCTGTGCACCCAATTTTGATTCGAGGACCAAATCACTCGACACATTCAACGCCCATCCCACAAAAAAAGTCCGCATGTAAACCCACGTTTTACCGTGCCCGAGATATCCCGAAACTATGACGCGTCGACTACCGCTGCAGCAACTCCGTGCTCCGACGCCCTCTCTCGAATGCAACGAGGCTGACGAAATCCCGTCGCTAATCTGCATTCTCGTTGTGTGTCGCAACGGCCCCGAAGTGCTTCGCCTCCCGCACGTAGTTGAAAAACTTCACGAATTTCTAGATTAGTCTCTCCATTGGACTTTGACGCAAGCGTGCAAGGCCAATTTGCTCTTTTTAGTAAGAAGAATTGTTGCAAAACAGGAATTGCAACCTCTGGACAGCGGGTTGCGGTTCCCCGGTGTTCGACAGTGGCAGTTCACAGAAGGGATGACGAACGCTGTGGAAACGAGGAATTTGGCCTTGGTGGAGCTGTTATCATCAAGTTTCAACGGGTGTTACGTGCAGTTTTCAGTGGTGGAAGAAGCGGCAAGATGTGGCAGGATGGAGATTTTGCAATGGTTGGTGAGGAATCGAAGTGATATGAGGTGGACGGATCGAGAGGTGGCGGCTGCGATTCGAGGAAACCATCTTTTGAATTGGCCAAGTGGATGAAGGGTAAAATTGCGACAGTGTCCGAGTTGATGCTGGAGAGGTGGGCAGCAGCTGCAGCGTTGAAGGGGAATCTGGAGATGTTAAAGTGGGTTTGTAGTCTGTCGACGGTGGTGAATCCCAAAAATGCGGTGTTTGAAGCGGTGGACAACGGACATTTGGAAATGGTGAAATGGATCATGAGTCAACCTGATCGCAATGAGAGGGAGATGTCTGAGGCAGTAGATAGCCCGACGGATGGTGGTATGGCACCTTCGCTTCCGATTGATCTTTACAGAGCGACTACCGGTGGACATTACGAAGTCCTTAAGTGGTTGCTTCATCATTATCCGGGGAAATGCCGGGTCAATGGAGCTGACATGGATGCTGCCCAGAATGGAAGTCTAGATATGGTCATGCTGTTTAACGAAAGCAGTGCTGAGTGTTACCCTCGGCGAGCCTTAAATTCAGCGGCATCAGGCGGCCACCTCGACATCGTGAAGTGGCTGTATGGTCACAGACAAAATGATATCCCTCCGGGGCAAGCAATCGATCTTGCTGCAAGAAATGGATTTCTGGATGTAGTTGAGTGGCTGCACTCGAACACTTCCGAAGGTTGCTCAATTTTTGCGATGGATGGGGCTGCTGAAAACGGCCACTTTGATGTCGTTCAGTGGTTACACAAGTTTCGCCCCGAAGGATGCACAAGCACAGCGATAGATTCTGCGGCAAAAAAGGGAAACCTAGAGTTGGTAAAATGGTTTACTGGCAACAGAAAAGAAAGTTGCTCGCCAGACGCAATGAATTGCGCGGCTGCCAATGGCCATCTTGACGTTGTGAAGTGGCTTCACGCGCACAGAAACGAAGGCTGCACGGTTATCGCGATGAATAAAGCTGCAGCTAATGGTCATCTTGCTATGGTGCAGTGGCTCGATGAAAATCGACCCGAGGGCTGTACATTTGATGCGATGGATCTAGCATCTACTTTCGGTCATTTAAACGTCGTGAAATGGCTCCATGCTAACCGAAGAGAAGGGTGTACTGTTCGAGCAATGAACGGAGCTGCCCGAAACAACAAGTTGCAAGTTGTGCAATGGCTTGACGCTAATAGAACAGAGGGGTGTACTACTCGGGCTATGGACACTGCTGCAGATCAAGGTCACCTTGAAATGGTTCAATGGTTGGATTGCCATCACCCGGAGGGATGCACTACTACAATCAACTTGGACGACGGGCTACTACAGAATTCTGGAAGTTATCAAGTGGCTGTAAAACCAAAAACAAGTTTTGAAAAGAATGTATCTTGATGTGGCTCATCTTCATTTTAGGCGACTATCGCAACGAATGTGATGAACAAAATGTAATACCTTCGCTCGTTGCATCAACCTTGTAGTCGAGATGCTGCGATGATAATGGACTTTGATGTCGACAAGTGGCTGGTCGAAAATAACTAAATCGTGTACGCCGAAGTCTCAAGCTGTTATTCACGCTGTGCGTTTTGGACATCTGCACATTCCTCTAGGGCTGTACAGTTCGATAAACAGAAGAGCGGGTGGATAGCCAAAGATTTAGATTAGACTGCCATCATTAGTGTCTCCTGTGGAGCAACTTAAGGAAGTTGAAGTTGCCCTCGAATATAAGACCCGAAACGATACATTCATGCAACATTTCGCAGCTTGAACCGCGTGCTTCCCGATGTCGAAGCCGAAGCGTATAAAAACCTCACACCATTGACCTGTGTCCATGTTGTGTTTCGCGATGGCCCAGCGGCTCTGCAGCTGCCCCACGTGATCGAAACGCTCAGCGCCTTCCTCGACTGATCCCCCAAATGGAATTTAGCTCGAGCTTGCAGCATCAATTCACTGCGTTTGGTCCGTCGACTGCTTTAGCAATCCGCCGACAAGATTTGGAAGTCCCGGAGCTCCGGAAGACGTCGCAGTTTCCGGAAAGAACTGTGAGTGCCGTGCATCCATCGACTCAACTGAAGAAGAACTGATACTGAATTCGCGGAGGGAATTTAAAAATCTTTATCAAAATGGGCAACTAACGCACGGATATATAAACAACCCCAACACAAAGTAATTATCACGTCATGTTGCAGTTGTAATTGATTTGAGTTAGTTGGATACATCAACCTCACTCGTTGTACACAAAGCAATCGTGATTGACCCCTCTCAACCACTATTTGAGGCCACAATCACCTTAACCTCTTTTCTTCTGGCAGCGCTTCACGTTCTGCCCGTCATCTGACCAGCGGCACTCGTAGTTCCGAGTCCGCGCAGCATCTACTGCCAGTCCAGTTTTGTCCGTCACACTGCGACTCGTTCGTGATGGTGCAGGCTCCACCCTTGGTTAGACCTTTTTGGCGACTGCGCTTCGTGACATCATCACTGCCACTTTCATCGTCCTCGTAGTCACTGCTATCATCACTGCCGAACCAGTCGCTCCAGTCGTCGTAGTCACTCCAGTCATCGTAGTCTTCGGGGTCGATGCCGAGCGCGTCCGCGACATCGGAAGCGTCAACGTCAATATCAAAGTCATTTTCGTCGCTGTCCGTCTTTACAGCTTTGTGGTGCTGCCCCTTGCCCCACTTCTTCTGGCAGCGCTTGACGTTTTGTCCATCGTCCGACCAGCGGCACTCGTAGTTGGAATCAGCGCAACAAGTGCTTCCAGTCCAGTTCTGCCCGTCACACTGGGACTCGTTCGTGATCGTGCAAGCTCCACCTTTATTGTGGATACGAAGGTGTAGCGAGGACTGCTCAGTAGCGTTAGCAACTGAAAGCGTAGCGACGGCGAGAAGGAAGATCTTCATCGTGTTGGGAAGTTGGTTGGTGCGTTGAGGTCACCGAAGCAAATGTGAGAGTGAGAGTTGATGGAGTCGAGTTCTGAATGGCCTGCTTATCCGCTGATGGAGTCTCCAGTGGAAATCATGAAGGCTGTCACCATGGGCGTAGGTTACTTTGAATTCTGGGTTGAGGATCAATCTGAGTTCGTATCTCAGTCGATTGACAGGCAATACATTTAACAGCGAGGCTCGCAGTGAGTACGACTGGGTTGACCTGGTACAGGTATTAATACCATGAGCTCCCCAGTCTCCGCTTTCCTAATTAAAACCAACGTAGACGCAGGATTTCTTGCGGCACAAGCAGCATATAAAGTCAGTTCATCTAAAACGCTTCGTTTGGCATCACTAACGTTAGTAGGATCATGGAGGGCATCGAACACTATCACAAGTTGTGATATCCAACATGTAGTGTGTTTCAAGAAGAAGAAGAAGAAATGTGATTCACAAAGGTGGGTGGGTCATTGACGCTGTCAATTTATTCTGCTAAATACGACTTTTGATCATCGACACTCGTGCAACATCCACAACTCACTTGACGTGTACCTTTTGTAGGTAGGTACCGGTACATGTAGGTCGCGGCGTCCATGGTTACCTTCACGACGATGCTCGTGCAGTCACTTGAAGACATCAAAGTGTCCATTTCCTGCGGCGTTGTCCAGTGCATTTCGTTCACAGAGGCATTCCCTGCAGCTTTATCGACTCCGACCAAAAGATACTTATTGGGCACTCGTGCATCCACTTGAGCATAAGATGGTCATGTTCAGCCGCAGCGTTATGACCACCCGCATGCACCACGATCCACTTTTTAAAATCTCCAAATGTGCATTGGACACTGCTTTCATTTTCTTGGGCGACGCTACAGACGACTTCGAAACGCTATGTAAACACTGTGTCACCAATGCCCAGCCTGCAAGCGGTGCGCGAGCTGTGGCAGCAGAAAGTGGCCCCTTCGACGTTGTGAAGTCTCCTCATAAATATCGCCACGAGGGCTGCACAGCGATTGATAGCTCTGCCACGAATGCACATCGCAACGCGAGAGCTTCACGATGGGCTACACATCAGCAGCAACGGATTGGGCTGATGCATTATCGCAACGCCGCCAAGTATGTACATGTACAACGCATGCCATCTTGGCTATCGCGGTACTGTACAACTACGCTAAATCTTCACTCCACTGCGCCACTCCCCACCAACACCTCCCACCACCATTTTCCTGCAGGAGTCTGAGCGTGGGCGACCGCGGAATCTCGGGCAGAAGACGATCTCGCGACGATACCGCCGAAACGCGGCAACCAGTGAATGCCCCCAAGGCGTCGTCACCGTTGCGCGAACCTCCTGGTTGAAGTTTACCAGGGCTGTAATTTGTGCAAGAGCAGGAACTTTTCACTCTAATCGTGCAGCCCATCAACGCGGATGGTTGGTGGTCGTTTCTCGCTCCACAGACCAGCACCATTCGTTCAAGTCTCAGTTGCTGCACTTGTTATGCATATTGCAACAACTTCAAAATATCAATACGTTCTTATTACTTGCAGTCTTCACTCTACATTCCTCTCGTAAAGTGATGCAATGGGGCGAGCAAGCAAACACGCCGCTCAAGGTCAAAGTTCCGCAGTCAAATCGCAACTGCAACGGCAAATCCTCCTGGTCTTGTCTCTTGCCAGCATAAACCGTCCATCCAATCCAACCCCGTCAGACACAATACCCTCATATTCCCATCTTTCCTATTTACTTATCCCACACTATTCCAAAATCAATTCATACAAATAACACTTTATACTCCAATATCACATACCCCTAATTCCATCCAATACCGCCGTATCACTATATACAGGTTCATCACGTACGTGGCGTCCCTTGCTATGCATGGCCTTTGCCGCAGCTCCAGTGGCCCCTGTCATTTGCACTTTTGGTCCTGAACACGCACTTGCCACCATCGCCGCGCTTCTCTTCACGATGCCCAAGAACAAGTCCAAGACCCGCGACGGTAGCAACAGCTTCAGTGCTTCATTCGACGGCGCTCAGGACGGCGTGGACCCCGTAACTGTGCCCTTAACCGACCCTCAGCAGCACGTGTGTGCATCCCCTGGTTCCATGCACGCTCCCACACCCACAACCGTCGGTGTTAACGGCGTGGGTGTCAAGCCCGAACGCTCGCACTGCCTCGTCATCTACACTGGAGGCACTTTCGGCATGGTACCTGATGAAAATGGTGTGTTGCACCCAAGCAGTGGCTTTTTGGAGAAGAAAATCAGCGAAATGGACGAATTTAAGTTCGAAAACATGCCCCATGTGACTGTGAGTGAGTGGGCGGACCCCATTGACTCATCGGACATGACGCCCGATGATTGGGGCACAATTGCCAAGGAAATTGAGGCCAAGTACTGGGACTACGATGGTTTCGTGGTGCTGCAGGGTACGGACACGATGGCTTACACGGCTTCAGCTTTGAGTTTTATGCTCGAATACCTCGGTAAACCCGTGGTTATCTCGGGTGCTATGATCCCTTTGCACTTCCCTCACAGCGACGCACGTCGTAACTTGATCATGTCGGTCATGTGTGCGGCGTCATTGGCCATCCCCGAGGTCTGTGTCTACTCGAACAACAAGCTTTTGAGAGGTAACAGAACCACGAAAGTGGCCAACATGTCGGTGGATGCATTCCATTCGCCCAACTTCCCGTCATTGGCAGTGACTGGTGTGGAGGCTATTGTGGACCAACCGCTGATCCTGCCGTACCCGCGTTCGCGTTTCCGTGTGTTTACCGACCTGTCGACCAACATTTGCGTGTTCCACTTGGTGCCTGGTTTCGATGAAGAATGTATTGAAGCGTACATTGAACGTCACAATGCCACTAAGGACAAGAACAAGCGGAAAGCATTGGTGTTTGCATTGTACGGTACTGGCAACGCTCCTCTGCGTAAGGACGGATTTTTGCGTCTTGTGAAGATGGCGATTGACGCGGAAATTCCAGTGACTATCACGTCGCAGTGCGTGCAGGGTCGTACACAGCTGGACACGTACGCTACCGGTTTGAACCTGCTGAAAATGGGCGTTATCACGTCGCTGGACATGACGATCGAGGCCTGTATCGCCAAACTGGCCTACCTTATGGGCAAGGGCTTTTTGGGTAAGGAGTTGAAGACCAAAATGGAGACGGACCTGCGGGGCGAGTTGTCCATTGTGGACGCCGTTGCAAATGGTGAAGAGATGAGCCGCACGCGTCAGTACCGCAAGACCGTCGTCCGCAGCTTCGCATCTTCGCACTAGACCAGGAAATTGAGTAGCACACGAACGGACAAGACCAATTGTCGTCGTAAATGTTGATACGAATAGAATTGTACTTGATTTTTTATCTGTCACTGCCTTTGATATGTTGCTACACGAGATGTTGTCCTGGCAAAGAACCAATTCTACTCCGTGTTACGCTTCACTTCGCCTTCTACTTCTACCCTCGGTCTCTACTTCCTGTCTACAAAATATATATTTCTACGCTATCTCTACGGCTACTTGTTCATACGATATATTTTTTCTACTTCATTCTCTACTTCCCCGCACAGTCCACCCTGGACTCATCGGAGTCGTGATACTTTCGTTGTTTGCATTGACTTCGTCGGATAACAGTGAGTTGCGGAATTGACTCAGTCCTGATGGTTCACGTCGATCATGAGCACGCTCTCGGCACCAACGTACACTGAATAACACAAGCCACACCAATGTGCAACATACCAACAATCCCAGCGCCACTGTGATCGCGAAAGTCACCACCCACAGCACGATAATCGCATTCTTCTCCGTCAAAAAGTTGGTCGTGGTGATCTGCGCCGCCACAAAGCCACATGCCACACAAAGTGCCAGTAACACCAGTACCAGGACGACTCGGCCCTTCCGGGTTGCAGATTTTTCACTGTACCCCGCGATCATTGGCCATACAGGACCATCACAACGTGAGAATAACCCGAAGACTTGGCGATCACGGTAGAACGTTACCAGGGGCTCTGCAAGAAGCACAACCACCGGAATGCAAGCGGCAATGATCACTGCAGCAAGCAAAAATGACTTGTGACTTAAGCCGCAAGAACACTCGAATGCTTCACGCACGATGCGGAAAGTGGCATTACCATCGGCACTGCCTTCAACTGTGGTGGTTGACTGGAGGCGTCTAGTAGTGCTGTTGCTTGCAACTCGGCCATCAGAACGAATACAGAGACTATTATCCGAGACAGATTCCGCATCCAGCGCACAGATCCTCAACACGCAGGTCGTACACAACCACGAAGTGTTGTCAGCCAGGTCCCAATCAAACTGGAAAATGGTAGTGTTAACTGAGCTTGAAGACGCTGGCACCGATATGTTGGCAGCGATCGTGTGAAACGCACCATTGTCAGCGCTGAAATCCACTCGGAACGCATCTAGGCCTGGATCAGGCCCAGACAACAGCGTTACATGCCACTCGACTAGCATCGTAGCCGATAAACTGTACACTCCGTCGTTCACAGGCTCGGTCATTGCTACTTTCACGCTCGCACTTTCGGATGTCTGTGATTCTGATGCAGACACGGAAGTCGAATTTGAAGCTGAGTGCGAACTGGAATTTGACGTTGAAGGCGACTGCGACGAATCATTAGAACTGGACGAAGAATTCGACGCCGAAACTGAACTTGACGGCGAGGAAGTCGCTGGTGCTGAAGTTGTCGACGGAGAAGACGTGCTGGGTGACGATGTTGGTGATTGAGACTGCTCGTCGGTTTGATCTTGTGATGAAGATGCTGACGACGAATTGCGGTTCTGCAACTCCTCCTCGTACTTGTTCGCAGCGATCTGAAGGATCTGAAAAATGGCCTCAATAGCTGTAAAAGTGCCATCAGACTCCGCAGCAAGCTGCAGAGAGGTTCTCTCCTTTGTGCTTTCTGTTGCTGGAAGGTAACACATATAATTGGAGGCTGGAATACACACATTGGTCTTTTCACTGCATGTCCACCCTGTCGGACAGCCTCCAGCAACGCACTTCTGCGACGGTATCTCATCTGGAACACATTGCGCTGCAGAACTCGAACTGTAGTCGCTCTCAACTGACTGGCATGTTGAACCTTCGGCACAAACGGCCGAAACACCTTTGCAGTCCGCGTAAATCGCCAGACACTCCACTTCATCATCGGCAGCGCTTGTCAAAGTCGTTCTTCTACTTCCACGTAAGAAACTTGCATGTTCATGTGAATTCTCCAGGTAATTTGACGGTGCCAGCCGCCGATTGACAACAACGACTGGCACATCCAGCACTTCGGTACAACAATCTCGAGTTGCAAATAGTCCACAGAGCAACAACGCCACCACTACACACAAAGTATAAACCATTCATAAAACACACAAAAAATTAGCATCCAAGCTCCTTCGCAGTGACACTTTTTGACGTACACAAAACAACGAGCAGCACAAGACAGCGGTCTCCACGCTTATACGGATGATGTCGGTGAGGCACGCAGATACCAAACAACGGGTGAGCGTTTTTCCTACAAAAACGATCAAAACGATGGATAAGCACATCTACTCACCCACTACCACCTTTTTACATCAGCCAACGTACATGTAAATGTACAGATCCGGACACCACGACTTCTTCATCCTTACACGTTGCGCTGCAAACGCTTCTTTCGCTCGTTCTCCTGAATCTGGTGCTTCTAATGGGTCATCGTTATCTTGAGAGTCATCATCGTTAATAGCTGGTACACTTGGCAACACACTCTCCGGTCCTTCAACGGGTCTCAACTCGCTTAGAATACGACTACGTCGCTTCTTCCTCGGTCTCCGTTCCTTTCTATCCTTGGGCCTCGGTTCTTCTTCACTCTTACGTTCGTCGCTATTTCCCCCCTTAGCATAGTCTTCATCCAAAGGTCTCGGTACTTCCGGCGCTAAAAGCGAGCGACGTGGCAGCAAATCCCCCAGTGATCGTCGAGGAGCTGCAGTTGGTGGCGATGAAGGAGGCGGTGGGGGAGGAACTGCTGGCCGTCGTGGTTGTCGGAATGGTGGAAGCATAGGAGGACTTTGTTGAGACTTTGGTGATGGTTCCGGATTGCGCTCAGCGAATTCCAAGTCCTCGTCGACTGCCGAAACTCGAGACATGCGCTCCATGGCTCATACGAATCCGTTAAACGAAAGTTGTGTCCTGTACAGTGGAAATGGATAAGTGAAAGTGTACAGGTTGACACGAGCGTAGATTGTCGCCTGTACGTAGCCCTGTTACCAATTGGCAACAGTGGACTGGTCTGGTACTCACGGTCTCTGGAATGGGTTCGATCGACCGCGTAAGTAGCAATGACAATCGCCACGTCGCCACTAAGTGAAAAGGAGACTTTGAGGTCTTTTGGAATGGATGCTGCGTCTGCTTCGAGTGTCTCGAATGAAATTCATTGAAGATTGGAAGCGTCTTCGAACACTCTTGTGGTCTCGTGGCCTCGTTGGATGAGGGTGGAAGTCTCCTGTGGCGTGACGTGCTTCAGGAATCGTCAACATGGCTACGCATTCGACAATTTACCGGCAGCGTCGTTAACGTGGCGCTCTCGCGAGTCAAGTGGGTGTGTTTTCAGTACAGCGTTTCAGGGGATAAGGACAACGTTCAGGTGGTTAATAAGGACATTCGTGGGTGTTCCACCTGACAGACATGACCCTCAAAAGCAGCACAACGTCGTAAAGGCAAGACGGTATGAAGTAACTCGTTGTGTGTTCATTCGACAGCACTGAAAGTGTTGGTAAGTGCTTTGGTTTGTGGCAACGAGTGCCCTACAGCCGTTTAAGGAATTTGGCGAGTTCGAAAGTACCGGTACGGAGGGTTTCGTACACGCTGGTGTAGCTGAGCACGTTGTAAAAATGCCCGTGGGTTCTGGTTCTTTGCGTTTGTCGTCAGAGACAAGCTCTTGATCCATTTCTCCTGCGTGAACTCTCAAGTTCTGCAATTATTTTGCGGCTGACACCCATACGTTGGCAGGTTGGATCGTCGAACTTCTACGTCTTTGGAAATGAGCTGCAACCCGATGATACCGACACTTTTGTTTGTGCCACCTTTTGCTGCAGCGACTCAGAAGTTGCCGCCTGGACAATGTCGACCGAGTCACTCGTCAGGTATTCGCGCAGCTAAGATATCTAACGTCCAGATTTTCGTCAGACTAAAGCAAAGATCTGGTCGTCAGGCCGATACTGTCAGGCCTTGATATTGGTTTGCGTCTAGTCAACTGGAAACAGGCTTTAGTCAGCTCGAGCGGAGTGGATGAAAAGAAATTAAAGTTTGACTAGGGCAACGAATCTTATTATTTAGACGAGCGGTCGAGGTTTCGAGAGAATCAATCTTCTGGTGAAAAGAGAATAATCTCAACTCCACACAACCTCTTACACTTCGTTTTCACCGACAACGCTCTCGAAAACTGCACATGCTGAAAGGCTACAGCTCTTTGACGAATTTGTAGAGCTCGAAGTACGGAGGCCGCGCAAATACTCATCCACCTTGGTGTACCCGAGCGCAGTGTAGAACTTTTGCTGCGTTTCGTTCTTTGGGTTCGTCGTCAGGAACAAACGTTTGACTCCATGCTCCTTCGCCCAGCTCTCGAGTTGCATCATGACATTGCGTCCGATGCCCATTCGCTGCCAGTTTGGATCTACAAACAGCCGACGAACTGTTCCCACGTCTTCCGGCTTGCTGCAACCCGATGATGGCCACCACCTTGCTCAATCCAGCTTTTATTGCCACAGCGACCCAGAAATTGCCACCGGGAGCGATGTACCTGCACTCGATGTCAGCGAAATCGGTCGTGAGATCTTTGCGTAGACATTCCTCCCACAGGTAGCGATAGTCAAGATTGTCATCGAACGCCATAGTGCCTTCAACGAGGATCTTGGTGACGGTAGCATGGTCTTCAGGACGGTATTAGTGAATCTCGATGGAAGCTTGTGTATTGCCCATCTTGGGACCTGTGCGACTGGAGCTTATCAAATGGAGCAATGACTCTTGACAGTCAATCCAAGACGATGTGAGCATCAGGGCAAGAACAATCTGGTGGCATCAAGCGCACCCACACAATTTCTACTGGTGTAGTTCAAACAGATCATATCTTTTGCAGTTATAGCAGTCAAAGGTGCTACACGTAGCCTACAACTGCTTGATGAATTTGAAGACTCGGAAGTACTGAGGGTCCTTCCAGTCGTACTGATTTTCATCCACTTTCGTGTATCCGAGCGAAGAGTAGAAAGCTTGGGGCTTTGGGTTATTGGCGTTTGTCGTCAGGAACAAGCTCTGGATTCCATGCTCCTTCGCCCAGCTCTCGAGCTGCGCAATTAGCTTGCGTCCGACACCCAAGCGTTGGTAATTTGCATCCACAAACACGCGTCGAATTTGTCCTTCGTCTTCGGATACACGGATGAGTCCAATGATGCCCACCACCTTGTTCGATCCGTCTTTCGTTGCTGTTGCGACCCAGAAATTACCACCAGGAGTTATGTGACTTCCTTCGATGTCTGCAAAGTCGTTTGTCAGGTCTTTGCGAAGCAGTGCTTCCCACAAATGCCTGAACTCAGGGTTGGGATCGGCTGCCATCAACCCTTCCATGTAGATTTTAGTGACCGTAGCATGGTCTTCAGGACGGTACTGTCGAGTCTCGATAGTCACTTGGGGTTCAGTCGTCATGACTGTCAATGGGAATCGACTTGGGTGGATTGGAGCAAATAACACAATGAAGTTGAAGGCGACGCTAAGCGTCATTTGAACGATTCAGACGAATCACGTTGATTAGATGAGCGAATGTTTACGTATCCGATACCCTCCCTGCACGTTGAAGACTACAGTTGCTTCACGAACTTGTCGGCTTCGAAGTATTGAGGGTTCTCCCAGAAAAGCACGATTTCGTCCACTTTGGTGTATCCGAGAGCTTCGTAAACGACAAAGCCTGCTTTCGTTTGGGATTCGTCGTCAGGAACAAACTTTTCATCCCATTTTCCTTCGCCCAGGACTCGAGTTTCGTCATGAGCTTCCGCCCAATTCCGATACGTTGGCAATTCGAATCCACAAACAAACGCCGGATCTCGCCTACACTTTCAGCTCTACGCTGCAGTCCGACGATGCCGACTATTTTGTTTGATCCGTCTTTTGATGCTTCAGCGACCCAGAAATTGCCTCCCCGAGCAATGTGACTCGCTTCGATGTCGGCGAAGTCGTTAGTTAAGTCCTTACGAAGACGCTCCTCCCAAAGGTAGCGGTAGTCGAGGTTGTCGTCGAAGGCCATTAATTCCTCGACAAAAATCTTGGTGACGGTGGCATGGTCTTCAGGACGATACTGTCGGATGCTGATGGTGGCCGGTTGAGAGGTATCTGCCATTGCGCGGTGAGCGGTCGAATCGGAGCAAATCCAACAATGTTAAAGCTTATGACACTGCGGTGGGCTTTCGGTAGTGAGGTAGAAATATCTCTGGATGACTGGATCGATGATTTAATCAGCTTGCGTCTGTAGGCGATGCAACCACGACAAGAATGTTCTTCTGGCTGCAATTGAGCGAGGTTATTGGTGATCTCGGATAACGTGACGTTAATGCCGCACGTAATCTCTGCTGAGGTGACACTGAACCAATTCCACTGATCCGCCGTCTACCTACCACACGCTAAGGTGAAGGCTGTCGATAAACTCGTAGTTTTTCACGCTTAGTTCAAGACATCTAAGATCTAAATGGATACTCCCGTCTCACTGATGTACTGGGAAGTCTTGGACGCCTGCTGCAGCAATGATTCAATCGTCGAGTGCATGTCTGCGGCCGAATAGAGGTGTGAAGAAAAGCGTGAACTCTGACTGCAGGCGCTGCTGGCACTCTGGCTGGACGTTGTGCTCTCGTTGTCGCTGTCGTATTTCCACGTCGCTGATCCGGGGCCACTCATGCCGCCCAACCCAAGACCGCGGACCTTAGCGTAAGAAAGATTCGTGAGTCGGTCCATCGTCTCAGCTTGAGAGAGCGGCGGTGAATCTACGACAGACTCACTGTCGATATCGTAAAGGTCGATGATCGAATCGGCTCGTCGAGTACTGCCCCTCGAATCACAAGATGATCCGAACGAGTGGTTTGCCCGTGTCCGAGGCTTGAGGAAGGCGTGCGACTCGAGAGCAAGAGCTTCTAGTCGAGCACTGATCTTGCGCAGTAAGTCACCAACATTGGACATCCAGTCGTTCGAGACGTGGCTGCTAGCAGGCACGTGATCCCGCTTCCACAAGTCCAGCGTAGCGACACAGTAAGCTTCACCTCGAGACATCGAACCACCAGTATCAGCACCCGACGAGTAAATAGGGAAGCTCAAGAGCGACACAGCTCCCTGTTCAGTGTGAAGCGGGTGAGCACGGAAGCGAGGATCGTGTTCCATCTCGGGCACGAAGAAAGGAGACCGGTGGTGCACCGCATAAGCGCTCACGCTTTCTTCACGTGGGACGACGTCATCGACCGTCACGGAATAAGCTTCCAGCTCCAACAACTCGTCATCTACGTCGAGTTCAGGTTTGTTCGAGGCCGTCACAAGGCAATAAACCTCGTAGCTACCCACAATATTGATGCTGCAACCGTGCCATTGAGAGGCCACTTCCAATACATGACGTGCCAGTTCCTCCAGTTCAGTATCATGACGCAGGAATACAAGTGAACGAGCGTCCACCTTCAAACCAGTCATCTCAACGTGTTTTGCACGAGCCAACTCCTCAGCAGTACGAACAACCGGGGCCTTGGGGAAAATGTTGTACCAGCTGAAATCCAGTTCGTAGTCCGGTTCGGGTGTCTTGAGCTGGACAAACTGAATCTTGGAGGTCCGACACGAACTTGCACGAGGCTTAGTAGTATGCTGCTGCTGGTTATCCTCCTCCTTCTCCCCCGACGTAGAATACAGGGAATGTGTTGGCGCCGAAGACGAGAGAGGCGTGAAAAAGTTCAGGGATCTGTGGCTCACATGCTTGGTAGGTTGGTCGTCCAGCATAACAGTCTTGGCGCGTCGAGTACGCATTGACTTGGATACAGCAGACTCGCTGTCGTCAAGATCATTGTGGCCAGCCAGCGTTGCGCGTCGGTTGTCATGAGTTGCTGCAATGAAGCTGCTTGTAGCACTTGTATTCGAGATCGTGCTTACAACTGACCCCTGCGAAAGCTGAGACTGGCGTGACCGCGTTCGTCGACGATCAGGAGTTCGAGAAGACGAAGCCAACGAAGGGTCCAAGCCCAAGTCAATCTGAACGCGACCGGAAGCCCGTGACGGGGTTGTCTGAGTAACGGGAACTGCTGGCTTACTCGCCTTGTGTTTTGAGACTAACGTTTCCGAGTTGGGGAACTGGAACACATTCATCGTTGAGCTCTCGGGTGATGCATGCGCCTTAGCTGAACCAGCAGAACTTGCTGAACTCTTTCCATCATCGTGAGCTGCATCTGCTGCTGCCTTGTGCATCGCAGCGACATTTGCAGTCTCACCATACAAACACTGAGAGCACACTCGCTTCTTGCGTCTCGAAAGAGACGGCGCCGCAGCTAGCACAGACAGACACTGGTTGCACACGAGCTTCTCACACGTCTCACAGTGGCGCTTCCAACGGAAAGGTCCAAACTTGCGGTGACAAACCCCACATGTACGTCCCCCAGCAAACATACTTCCTCGCAGCATATTTGGGTCACAGTCCTTGGGATCGTGCTGTGGTTCTCTCGGTTGACTCGTAGCCAAACTCGGTCGCATCTTCTCCTGTCGATAGGCATCAATGAACGGCTGCAGTCTGGTCAGACACAGAGCATCATGTCGTAGTCTCTGCTTATGCTGGTGCAACATCTCCTTTGCCTTCTTGTTGTCTTGATCCACAGCAGCTTCTGTCTGTCGTGGGTCCAAAGAACACGTCAACACCACTTCTAACGTCACTGAAGCTTGTTCTGCTTCCTTCTGTTGGTCCTCGTGCACGTCACTAGATGGCATCTCCTGAATAATATAGGTAATGCTGAAGTCGTTTGACGCGAGTCTCTCAGCTTGAAAATCATGTCTCCTCTCCGCGAACACGGGGGCGCTCACAGGTCGATACAAGTGCAGCAACGAAGGCACAGAGGCAGCTGTCCTGGGTGTAGCAGCACTTGAATTCTTCCTCTTGCTTGTATCTGACCGCTGTAGTTTCGTAGAGAGCGTATACCCCAGTAGAACGTAGTTGTCCACAGATTCCAGTAGTACAGCGTTCTTGGTCTCTTGTCCCGGGTGCTTGGCTGTATAAGGCTTGAGTCTTGCATATTGCAACGCCACGTTCTCCCGTTCACTGGTAGAATGCTCCAATGTCGGGTAACGTGCGATGCGGCCACCAGACACGTACGTGGCCGGTAGTAGTCTTGCCAAAAGGGAGGGCGTGTCATCCCTCCCTAGTAGTGCAGTCTGTCCCGTTAGAACTGCCTCCACTTCTACCAATGAAGCTTGCAATGGCTTCACAGCTCGTAGACTGTATGAGTTGCTGCTGGTAGAACGTCGTGCACTTTCGTAGAGCTTGGCGGCTTCATCCGGTAGAGTGCCGATACGTTTCCAACGCATTGGCTGGAAGATCTCCTTGGCTCGTGCACGTCCGCATAGTCGCGCTTGCTGCTCGTCGTCCACCGCCGCTAAGGACATTGCTGCAATAGGCAAAGAGAGGGCAAGTGAAGCGTGGCGGCAAAGGCAGATTGAGGAGCTACAGTGACTGTATCCTACGCAAAACATGCACCACACGAAAAAGGCCAGGGCAAGAAGTCAGAAAATGAAGTCAGCGCTGTTATGCCCTCTGATATATGATATTGTAAACTTGATATTAAGCGAAATGTCTCTTACATGCACACGAAGTGTTGCTGATACTTTATCTACCTGGATATATTGTATTATATGAGGTCTAATATATCGTGATATAATGGTTGAAATGATTGCGGAGAAAGTATTAGTTGTTGCAGGTTTCTCGACGTGACAGCATTTCGCTCGCCTCTGCCGACATGTGTCCGTTTCACTGCCGGGGCGATGGCTGCGAGCCATAAAGTGCTCGAGCTCCATGCCTCACTTCCCACTGCATCGTCTTCCACCTTTGTGTGGCTCCTTTCGTAATGGACAGGCAAACATGAGGAGGATGCGAGGCGATCTTCCACTTGCTCACGCTGGACCGATTGCAAAAGCTCATAGCAGCAGCAATGGGAAGCTTCTGTGTCTTTCTCGCACAATGCGTCGAAGACTTCGACAAGTAACCAAGAGCTCAATCCGCATTCGAGTCAATTGTCCCAGGGATCAGCTCTCGATGAAGTTTGCGGACGGGAGCGAGAGTGCGATGTGGAGTTCAAACTTGTCAAGGAGGTCGAAGTTCTGTGCAATCGCCTTGGTTGGCACGCCGCACGATGGAGAAGCACAGTGGGAGGGTAAGCGTCTAACTCGGTGGTGTACATGTAGAGTGGGAAGCAGTAATGGGTCGATCGGGCGATTGACGACGGCCCAAGTTGAATGCGGCCAACGTTGCATTTGATTGCTTTTGCTCTCTGCAAGGGTGATTACAGTTCCGGTACATGTATCTCTCTAGATACTAGTTGTCGTGTGTGTGCCTGAGCTGCAGGTGGCGGCAAAATGAACTCGGAATACCTGGTAAATTTAACCGTGAAAAGCTGTAAGCTGCAGGCACGACGAGATGGGGTGGGCGAGATGAAAAGACTCGGTCGGCAGATGGTGCGGCGCGACCAAGCTGTCATGTATTGCATGAGCATTGAGCAACAGCTTGATGCAATGCCATCCGAGCCCGCACGGATAACAACGACGGCCACGAGATTGCACTCCAAATCTGAGAACGCAATGTGCACATGTGCCATTTTTTCGTGGAGACTTCAACACGACTGGCCACTTCAACTTCGACGAGATCAACTTCGCTTTAGGGATGGAGGGCACCGTGTGGCTTCCAATAATTTAGGTCTGCACATGTATTTCAGCAGCCAGTCCTTCGTTGCAGGGGACACACGATGGAATCCGGTTACGTTAGCAGCGGGTAGCAAACCGCATGCGTCGTCAGCTTCAGGCTGAACCAGGGGTCCGTAAATGGCAATGGACTATGGATGTAAGGGTCAAAATTTCGCTTCCATCCATTATGGGGCCATAGTCCATAATGGAAGAAACCCATAGGCCTCGAAGATGTATCAGTGAGCATCACCCAAAGAGCATTCTGACGGAGGTTACCGGTATCTGTAGCAAACTTTTGTCTTATTCCCACCAAAAGGGTTCTATAATGTTAACCCCAGTCGCGACTATTGGTAGGACAAATGCTTGGACAAAATCACATTATACAGTCCTGCACCGCGTTTTCGACACCGCTATAAACACATAAAATAGGATAATTCATCGTGATTTGAACACTTTATAGGTCAAAACTACTTCTGACAAATCATCGATTGGAGGTATTTATATGGTCCGCCCTGCCGAAAACGAGGTGCACAACTGTACTCGATTTTACTATAGTCTATCAGTATTTTTGTCCTTCCGTTTGTCCTGTGAAAAATCGTGACTGGGGTTAAAGAGTCAATCCTTGGAAGCAGATGAGGGATGCAGTACGCCACACTTGCTATTTGTATTGGGGGACTATGGATTTGCTCTATTTTTCCCGCTTCCATCCATTATGGCCATACCATTGGTGTTTACGTACCCCTGTCTTCAGCTTGCCGGAACCATTAGATGGCGTACGTGTGCTTCCGAAGCACTGCTTCGCCGACGAAAACTTGGAATGTGTCTCATTAAAACTGGACACCAACTGCCTGGCGAATGCCCGTAACAATGGCAACACAACGACGCCATGGAGTTATTCTTCCCACAACTGCGACTTCAGGGCCCTATACATGTACACTAGTAGTCTTGAACTTTGCATTTTACCGTCATCGCTCGCAGAATTGTAGTGAACGCGCTGTACGAATCCTTGCTGCTGCCAAAGTAGCAGTTATTGAGCGTGACGAGTGATAGTTTGCTCGATTCGTTGTACATGTAGATCTTACGCGCGGGGTATACCTGATGGCCTTAACGACATTTGTTCTGCTCGAACTCATTCAGGAACTATCCCATGTTTTATCTACTTCCGCGTGAATATTCTAGGTGGAATGCTTCACTTCGTCTACAACCAAGATTGGCCCCCCACTTCAGCATCGCTTGATCCCCTTTAAAACTCTCGCTCAGTTAAAAGTGCATCCCTCCAATACGCCTCAGAATCTCTAACCGACCAACATTTGCAGGATAGCAGCACCGCACACGGGCCTTACAGACACTTGCTGAGCAATTAAAGATAAGCTCTCCGTACACTGAAACTTCACACGGACATACATGTATGAAAAAAAATTGTATGCTGCTAGAACAGCAGTGATTCTACGCGGATCTTTTCCGAGTCAGACACATCTAACTGCATCTCACCCAAAGAACCGGAGTTGTTTTTCATACGACTGTAGATTGACCAGACACACTTAGGCACCAGAGAAGTCCATTTAACGGTAATCGAATCCTCTTCTCCCTCAGAACAGCAGTGATTCCCCACTTTTGGTTAACGGTATTATTACATTGTAATTATTGTATTTCAGTATTTTAATATTTTACTCCATTTTTTTCTGCTACGCATGTTGCACGAATGTCGTCGGCCGTATGTTAATAGTAGCCCGTCTTGTATTGAGGGTGTCAACTTCAATGTAAGATACCATTTGTATTTATCGACCTCAGCCGCATGCATACAGTAAACCTGGTCTGTGTCTGCTGTGCGTGAGCTCAAAACACACGCAAATACATGTATTACAAGTACTGTGAAAAAGGAAATGGCCCGTGGAGGGTTAGACAGGGTGGGTCGAGCAGCTTCCCGAGAGCTGGCACGTTTTGCCAGCGCTGATGACGTTTTGAGAGCTGCAATGCCCATGAAGATTGCATTCGTGCCGTCAACAACTTGCCTTCAACGGAGATGTAACATGGATTAGCTCATCGACGATGAAATAATCATGATTGTGGGACAAATAATAATTTGTTGGTCAATTTGTCCCGCAATCTAAACTACATGTATGTTGTTCGCGAATTTAGGATATCTTTGATTAATCAGTGATGCCTCACAATTCAATTTTCTCGCTACAGCGCACCCCACCAACAAAACCTCACCCGTTATCAAGAATGTCCACGTTCACCAAGTTCGCAATCGTCGGTGCTGGCAGAGTCGGCTCCGGGATCGTGAATGGCCTCCTCAACGGCAATGCCAGCGTGGCGATCTTGACTCGGGATGATGGCAAGGTTAGCCGATATATATTTACACCGTAGTTTAAGTTGTTTCTCTAAAAACTGATGTTGCTGACCAAACGTTAGGCCGAGCTTCAGCCGCTCAAGGACCAAGCAGCGACATTGACGAAGGTCAACTACGAAGATGAGGCATCGTTGAAGGCAGCTCTGGTCGGCAGCTATGTTGTGTACGTCTCCATCTTCGCTTATCATATTTAGATGGATACACTGATGCAATATCTGCTTTGACAACCATAGTGTGAGTGCGATCAATTCGCAACATCTCTCCAGTCAGTTCGCGGTCGCTCGCGCTGCTAAGGCTGCAGGAGTCAAACTCTTCGTGCCAACCGAGGTAAATGTTTTTGGTTCGCCATCCCTTTCAGCTTTCATGCTAACCATTGTTGAAATTGGCAGTTCGGCATGCCTGATGAGGACGGAGCCAATATCATGAAGATGAAGGTCCGCGACCTGCTGAAGGAGCTGGAGCTTCCCTTCACCCTCTTCCACAGTGGTCTGTGGTCTGAGTACTTGCCATTGTGAGGATGCTATGCTGCGAGTAAATTCGCGTGCTTATTAGCTTACTGACAGGTTTCTTTTCTTACCGTAGCTTTCTTTGAGGAAGGTGCCATGAGCGTTGTCGGCGAAGGTGACGCAAAGCTGAGCCTCGTTACGCGCGCCGATTTCAGTCGCTTCGTTGCCCACGTGCTCGTGACTGCGCCCAAGACCTCGATGTTGTGGGCTCGGTTGTCAGTCGAGACTGGCCGATCGTCCCCGAAGGAGATCGCTGCCCAGCTAGAGAAGAATTTGGGCAAGAAACTTCAGATTAACGTGGTAGATTACGAGGAGACGAAGAAGGGCTATGATGTCAACCCCATTGCGTATATTCAGACACGCATTGCGGACGGACGCTGCGTCCCGGGAGCGGAAGAAGAAGTGAAGGAAACGATCGCCAAGTTCTTCCCAGACTGGAACCGGTCAGCCTGGGAGGAGATCGTTGCGTAACTCAACGTATGTTTCGCGTACAGCTATCACCTCGACGTTTTGTTGCGGAAGGTTGCAGTGCTAAGTTGATACCTACTATCAGGGGTGTCAGACTAGAAAAAATCGCGCCAAAATACCATGGCATTTCTCCCAAAAATCGCATGTGATATTCGGTCAAATGACATGTGATCTGGAACAGTTTTCAAGGGCGTGTCAGACTTTACAATATATTGCGCAGAAAATATATAGCGTTTAGCATGCCCAAGCCCAGGCTTCATCCCTGAGGTGGTGGGTCTCTGCGCCCTCTCACTTCTTGAAGAAGAGAATGACGAAGACGTGGGTGCTCCCTTTGATGGCTGGATCGAGTGCTTCCGTCCAGTCAACCGTGGAGGAGCTTCATGAGATCTCAGTGCAAGTTCTATCGCGGGCTACATGACGGAGAGCGTAAATTGACAAAGAAGTGGAGAGTTTGCAAGAGCATCTTCTATAACTCGACGACGACGTTTAACACACACTACAAGAAATTCCTTTAAGTTTACCTGTAGCATTAGTGAAGGCCATCGCGTTTATT
The DNA here is from genome assembly GCA_014706105.1 of Phytophthora quercina. Taxonomy (NCBI): domain Eukaryota; phylum Oomycota; class Peronosporomycetes; order Peronosporales; family Peronosporaceae; genus Phytophthora; species Phytophthora quercina. The sequence goes on along the minus strand of JACBOW010000016.1, from coordinate 324,527 downwards.
TTGCCAATAGCCGAAATTAATCACAAGTTCCACTGAGGCAACTTGCCGTGGGCCAAGATCAGCTAAGAACAGACAGAATGGCTACGTACAGCACACACAGCTGCCAAAAATGGCAATCAAACACAAGAAAGGTGATCTAAAGCGTAATAAACGTTTACCGTACCAGTAACGAGACTAGGGCCGCCCGGTGCGTGCTGATTGATCGGTCTGGGGCCTGCGCCGCGTATGGCGGGTTGGTTGCTCGGTCTGGTGCTGTAGGTAACTACTTGGTAGTGTCGGTGTTAAAGCTCAAGTCGTCTGGGTATTGTAAGTCGCACTGTATCCGCAAGGCCAGGTGCCTTCACTAGAGATGGTAAAAGGAAAAGTAAGTAGATTTTGATGGTAAGCTCTCGCCAGCTCCTACAACCATTCAAAGGGGCCTTTGCCCGCTTCCCATACAACCACCCGTGTCGCTCTTGCATCTTTCAGCTTCTTGCTACAGTTAGTCTCATCACAGCGCCGGGTCTCAGATCTGGCCTTCAACTTCATCGTCGTCAGCTCTGCAATATGCAAACCAACACTGGGCGCCTTCTTTGCAAGGAATGACGAGACTGCAGCCTTGGTGGAAATCTCAAATATAGTGTTGGTTTTGCCGCGGCGAAAACCCGTTTAATCAGCTGATCGATCTGATCGATCCGGATTAATCTGCGGCGAAAACCAATGGATTCCTCGAAAATGATCAGAGACCAGCAAGGGCGATGGAAACTCATTGACAGCAAGTAAAACGAAGCAAGTACATAGAGACTCATCAAGATGTTCGTTGGTGCATTAAATACATGTACATGTAAACGCTAAGCTAGTGTTCCTAAACCGAAAGGGGCCATGCAAATCGGACTCAATCTTGAGAACCGTCGTAATCGAAGCACTTGTCGACCTAGACCACTTCAATCGTAAGCGTAGCGACGTATCCACCTGTCTACGAATCTGTTCCAGTAGCGACAACCTTCCACGTTCTTGGCTTCAAAATTGGAGTCACTATTACTTTATAAATTTCAGTTTCTTCTGGTGGCTCACGACCATGCAGCCATCGACCGCCACAGTGACGTAGGGGCAATTTCGCATGGCTTGGATCAACGTATCCATCTCCCTGTCATACGCACGATCTAGCAGGCGTGTTCATACTAGATGCCGAGATGGCACATTCAGCCCCGGACGACCCTTCAACACCAATTTTGCGAAGCTAGGCAGTTCCACAGTGCGAATGCAGCCTCCCTGCTGTAAATGTAGTCGGCGACGAAGTGGTTGAAGTCTTCTTGAGTCATCTGGGTGGCGCTGCTGCTGCTATCGTCAACAACATCGCGCGACGCTTCTGAATCAAGACTGACTCGATTCCTCTTTTGCTGTCTCCTGCGCAGACGTTCAATTGAACGTGTTCCGTTCATACTCTGCCCAGCGCTCACAGTTTCTCAGGATATGACGATCCAACGTCTCTACCTTCGTGTTGGGGATCAACTCCAAGCACTTCTTGCACGTGACGTTCTTCATTGTAATGTCGCCGTTCACCAACATTAAGCACAAAACCGCTTAGATACCACACTACATTGATATTGCACTATTCAGCCAACGATTGTGTTTAGTGCCTTCTACGGAATAACGCGCTCTAGTCCTCCCGTCGAGACTAGCGCTGCTTCCTACATCCATTGCGGTCCTTTTGTCACCAGTTCGTAGCTTAAAGATGTTAACGGCGAAGCCTCCACCACTCTCTCCGCGCTTCGTGTGCTTATCCGTTCACTTTTTAATTTGGCTGATGCAACTGCAAGCTTCTCGAAAATGAGGAAATGGCGTAGACACCACGCAACGATCACCAACGAGTTGATTCCAATGAACGCGTTGGCAACTTGAAATAATCCTGACACCGACAGATTGGACGCCGGAGCAAAAGCAAAAGCTAATGCCAGGTTGATAAGTTTGAGAATGGTGATCGCGTAGGTAGCACGTTTGACGAGCGAAGAACCATCTTGGAATGGTTGCGCCAAAACTGCCGCCACAAGGAACACCACATGAAGCGTAACAAGTAGTACGAGTATTACCATGCCGTCGTCCAAAGCGCCCATGCAAAGCCCCATGGATATCTGTTGAGATACGGCTAGTAAAAAGAAAAGTCGTCCACTATGTTTGCAGTCGGAATAGAACACGCCCCAGAGAGCGCGCGAGCGAAGCCTCCGCAAACCTCGCTCCGTTCTGTGTAAAATAGTACGAGTTACCACAACAACGCCTCCAAAAACGACCAGGAAAATCACTAAGAACGCGATCACAAGGGGCCACAACTCCAGCATGTTTGCCTTGAATTCCATGGATACTTCAAATGACACCGTCATGGTCAGCGGAAGGAGTGAAAAGAACCAAACTAGGGTGATCAGACCAAGGAGGCGCCAGACTACACCTCTGTTTCCTTTTTCACCGATATGTTCACGCCACTTGTTGTACATCGCAGCTCCAAACACTATACCGAGGAAGAAACCCATGACACATGCAAACCCAGCACACGTTCGGCCCATCAACTCCATTTCGTTGGTTCCAATGCGATCCCCATACCCGACAAGACCTCCCAGGATAATAGTTGTTAGCCGCCGCCCGGACGCGGAAGATTCATTTTGAGCACGATACACGAGGAAATTGGTCCACGAGAAAAGGTCAGTGAAGTCCCACAAGAAGTACGGCGTTTTCAGGAGTGTCAGCGCGGAGATTGCTGCGATGTGCTGTATATATTGAACGTACATGACAAATTCCCACGCATTCGGAGCCCACGTGGAACCAGCAGGAAAATTGCGAGCAAGTCCACCATTGAGTACTTCAAAGTGGAAGACCAGTAGTAGAATGACTGAAATTACGGCTGCAGCACAAACGAAAAACCGCAAAGTGTTCTGAAAACTCGAACTTGTAGCGTACAACCCAGATTGAGCTTCTGTCTGCCATCCACGTTTTTTGCCTCCGATTACAAGCGGTGAACTTCCATCTCCACCCTCTGTAAACATGCTGCTCCCACTTCCATCATCGATACCAGCGAAGGTAGGATCTCCACGAACATATTGTTTTGCTTCTTCTGCTGCTGCATCCATCGTCTCAACAGACAGTGTCTTGGTTCTGTTGGTTTGTTTGGCTTGTTCTTCACCGTCACCAGCACCCTTCGTGCTAGTGGTTGTGTTGCTGTCAGAAGTTCGTTTCTCTGAAGTTGGTGAAGATGCACCTGCTTTGCTGGCCTTGATCTCGGATCCTGGAGTTATTGTGCTTACTACTGGGTATGCAGCATCTCCACCCCGAGATGTCGGCGAATTGTTCGTGGAATCCTCACTTCGAGCTGTCATCAGTGATGTTGATTTTGTTCCAGTGTTTGGTACTGGAGAAGAATTTGTTCGATCTAAAGGCTGCGATGATGCTAAAACCTCAGTTGAAGAACTTGTTGGAACGCCTCGAAGATTTTGAGAATCATTTTCCGACTTGGTCTTCGTCACATCACTATTTTCGTTCTCGCCTTTGCTAGTGCCTTGATTCGATGGCGTCGTTGTTGTAACAGAAGGCTGCAAAGAATTATCAGGTCTTGTACTATCATCGCTGGTGTGTTTAATCGTGGAGTCTGACGGTGCAGCGGTTACTGCTGCAGGACCAGGTTCGTTACCTGCTGCAATTACAGGGGGCGATGCTGTTTCTTCAGACCGAGGTGATGCATTCCCGGTATTGGCTGAAGTTGGTGGTGAAAGAGAGGCCGTACTAGGGCTAACTGTACCTGCCCCGGACGTAACTTTCCCATTGGAGCTACCCTTCGCAGTGCCACCACGTCCATTGTCATCGGCCACGTTTAATTGAGGGACGTTTACTGGGATATCATTTACGGTACTCTGTTTCTCCCCGTTGTCACCACCATTTCCGTTGGCGTTCGAGTTGGCGTTGGCGTTGCCATTACCATTTCCATTCGACTTGCCAGGAGTTGTCTCACTAGCGTCGGAGACAGATGACGTCGACTTGTTTCGTTTGCCATTGCCATTCTCGTTGCCATTGCCATTCCCGTTTCCATTCGCGTTGCCAGTGTCAATACCGTTGCCGTTCGACTTGCCAGGACTGGTTTCACTCGCATCGGAGCCAGACGACGTCGACTTGTTTCGTTTGCCTTTGCCATTCCCGTTGCCGTTTCCATTCGACTTGCCATTGCCATTGCCGTTGCCGTTCGACTTGCCAGGACTGGTTTCACTCGCATCGGAGCCAGACGACGTCGACTTGTTTCGTTTGCCTTTGCCATTCCCGTTGCCGTTGCCGTTCGACTTGCCAGGACTGGTTTCACTCGCATCGGAGCCAGACGACGTCGACTTGTTTCGTTTGCCTTTGCCATTCCCGTTGCCGTTTCCATTCGCATTGCCATTGCCATTGCCGTTGCCGTTCGACTTGCCAGGACTGGTTTCACTCGCATCGGAGCCAGACGACGTCGACTTGTTTCGTTTGCCTTTGCCTTTGCCATTCCCGTTGCCGTTTCCATTCGCATTGCCAGTGTCAATGCCGTTGCCGTTCGACTTGCCAGGACTGGTTTCACTCGCATCGGAGCCAGACGACGTCGACTTGTTTCGTTTGCCTTTGCCATTCCCGTTGCCGTTTCCATTCGACTTGCCATTGCCATTGCCGTTGCCGTTCGACTTGCCAGGACTGGTTTCACTCGCATCGGAGCCAGACGACGTCGACTTGTTTCGTTTGCCTTTGCCATTCCCGTTGCCGTTGCCGTTCGACTTGCCAGGACTGGTTTCACTCGCATCGGAGCCAGACGACGTCGACTTGTTTCGTTTGCCTTTGCCTTTGCCATTCCCGTTGCCGTTTCCATTCGCATTGCCAGTGTCAATGCCGTTGCCGTTCGACTTGCCAGGACTGGTTTCACTCGCATCGGAGCCAGACGACGTCGACTTGTTTCGTTTGCCTTTGCCTTTGCCATTCCCGTTGCCGTTTCCATTCGCATTGCCAGTGTCAATGCCGTTGCCGTTCGACTTGCCAGGACTGGTTTCACTCGCATCGGAGCCAGACGACGTCGACTTGTTTCGTTTGCCTTTGCCATTCCCGTTGCCGTTTCCATTCGACTTGCCATTGCCATTGCCGTTGCCGTTCGACTTGCCAGGACTGGTTTCACTCGCATCGAAGCCAGACGACGTCGACTTGTTTCGTTTGCCTTTGCCATTCCCGTTGCCGTTTCCATTCGACTTGCCATTGCCATTGCCGTTGCCGTTCGACTTGCCAGGACTGGTTTCACTCGCATCGGAGCCAGACGACGTCGACTTGTTTCGTTTGCCTTTGCCTTTCCTGTTGCCGTTTCCATTCGCATTGCCAGTGTCAATGCCGTTGCCGTTCGACTTGCCAGGACTGGTTTCACTCGCATCGGAGCCAGACGACGTCGACTTGTTTCGTTTGCCTTTGCCTTTGCCATTCCGTTGCCGTTTCCATTCGCATTGCCAGTGTCAATGCCGTTGCCGTTCGACTTGCCAGGACTGGTTTCACTCGCATCGGAGCCAGACGACGTCGACTTGTTTCGTTTGCCTTTGCCTTTGCCATTCTGTTGCCGTTTCCATTCGCATTGCCAGTGTCATTGCCGTTGCCGTTCGACTTGCCAGGACTGGTTTCACTCGCATCGAAGCCAGACGACGTCGACTTGTTTCGTTTGCCTTTGCCTTTGCCATTCCCGTTGCCGTTTCCATTCGCATTGCCAGTGTCAATGCCGTTGCCGTTCGACTTGCCAGGACTGGTTTCACTCGCATCGGAGCCAGACGACGTCGACTTGTTTCGTTTGCCTTTGCCTTTGCCATTCCCGTTGCCGTTTCCATTCGCATTGCCAGTGTCAATGCCGTTGCCGTTCGACTTGCCAGGACTGGTTTCACTCGCATCGGAGCCAGACGACGTCGACTTGTTTCGTTTGCCTTTGCCTTTGCCATTCCCGTTGCCGTTTCCATTCGCATTGCCAGTGTCATTGCCGTTGCCGTTCGACTTGCCAGGACTGGTTTCACTCGCATCGAAGCCAGACGACGTCGACTTGTTTCGTTTGCCTTTGCCTTTGCCATTCCCGTTGCCGTTTCCATTCGCATTGCCAGTGTCAATGCCGTTGCCGTTCGACTTGCCAGGACTGGTTTCACTCGCATCGGAGCCAGACGACGTCGACTTGTTTCGTTTGCCTTTGCCTTTGCCATTCCCGTTGCCGTTTCCATTCGCATTGCCAGTGTCATTGCCGTTGCCGTTCGACTTGCCAGGACTGGTTTCACTCGCATCGAAGCCAGACGACGTCGACTTGTTTCCTTTGCCATTGCCATTGTCATTGCCATTGCCATTCGCGTTCCCGTTGCCGTTTGCGTCCTCGTTGCCATTGGAATTGGCATTGCTATTGCTGTTCAAATTCGCGTTGCTGTTTCCGTTCCCGTTCCCGTCGGAATTGCCATTGACACCATCTTCACCATTGCTGCCGTCATGGCCCGCTTCAGTCGCTGTAGGTTTTTTATTTTTCCCCCTGTTCTGTTTTGCATTGGCTTCGTCATTCACACTGCTTTGGTCTGTAGCTACTTCTTCGGCTTCAGCGTTTAGGCTCTGCCCATTATTCCCCGTCACTTTCTTTCTGCTGGATGACTCCGAAGTCGCTTCCTCCGTTGATGTCTCAGTCGGTGGATTGGTTGCTGATGATGAGTCACTCTCCTTTGTTTTGCTCTTCTTTCCATTTGTAGGTGACTCGCTCGTGTTAGCTAAAACTTCAGGTGTCATTGGCGACGCAGTATCAACTTCTTCAGATGCAATTGGCACATTAAAAGGTGAGTCAGATCCCGTTGGAACTTGATCATTCGCCGTCTCTTTTGTAGATTCTTCCGTTCCTGATATTTGCTCACTAGGCTTTTGGTTTGGTGAAGAAGTGCTTACAGACGTGACAGACTCGGACGACGTTGGAATTTCCTTGTTCGACTGTGCATTCTGTGGGTTACTTTGTTTGTTTGACTTTCCAGTTGGTGCGACAGTGGTAGTGGTTGGTGCTGTGGTTGGTGCAGTCATAACAGGCTGTTCGCTGCTCACTGAGTCGGTGGGTATTGACATGACCTCTGCAGTGGACTTTTTGTTTTTACCGACTGCTTTCCCTGAGTTACCTGGTCCCGAACTTGAGCCTGAAGTGGGTTTGACCTGACTCGCCAACCCCAGCAACACTCGTGCATTTTCATCGTCGTTCTGCTTTTCGCTCCTCAGATAATTTTCGGTCTGCAGCTTAGCTTCACGATAGCATCGTGTTGTCACGTCCACGATGATGAAAAAAGCCACAATGATCACCACCCATCGCGCCAAGAAGCGGCGTCTTCCTGTTGGAGGCATGGCCGTCTTACTAAATCGCGGTGGAGACGAAAAAGCGAAAATGAGACCGCTCGTTCGTCAGGAGCTGTCACGACCGCAAAAGACCATGTGACTTTCCAGTTACGTCGTCACGAGCCCATCAGACCACAAGTACGGGGACAAGAGAGCCCGCTAGTTCCTTCCAGCGATTTCTACTTCTGGATAGATGTCTCCTGCAATCAAGGAGTGATGCCAGTCTGCAGTCGAGCCACGTAACGTAATGTCCAGCGTTGGAAGTTCGGATCTCCTGAACAAAGCGAATCACGCACGACTCATTTGTACTTGTCCTCAGCTGTCCCAGCTGCGTCGTGGCATTGTTTCTCCCGAGTTGAGCCTTGCCAACATGTCCAGAAATACTTTGGTGAGACTTTCCCACTTTATACGAATTCTCGGTTGTCATTTGAGTCGAAATGCAACATCCGTCGGCTCCGTCGGCGGCAGTGGTGCTAGTGGTGAGTGCTCGTCCTGCTAAACCTTATATTGTTCATGTACTCGCAGCTATTTCCTCGTGTATAGACGGCTCAATGATATTACATGTATTCAACTATTGGATCGACAAAAAGGCGGAGAGAAATATTATCTGGCAAACTTGTCAATATTTGTGCTCGAATGTTCATTATCAATGTCACTTCCGGTTCAAGAGGTCACTGCGAAGTGTGGGGATTTAGATATTGTGCGATGGATTCTGGACCGTTTTGCGGAATGTAGTGTGAGAGAGCAGGTTGTGGCACAAAAGGTAGCACCCTGTGGCCGATTGGATATACTTATATATTTACTGGAGTGCAATCGCCAAGCTGCCAGCTTACGGACATGGCTTGCGTCAACAATGAAGGGCTCGCAGTGGTGGCTCGATGATAGGGAAACTCAGCTAGGCTTCAGCAAATGATCGTATTAATTTAGTGACTCCTTGGCGAAGTTTACATTTGTGAGCACAATTTCCCGCTACCAGCAATGAAAAACATAGCTATAGGCGACACATGGAGTTTCTTTATTTGGTCTCTGAACGAGGTGCAATGCTGGATCGAGTCACGTACTCGAGCAACTGTACCAATTGGAAATGATCAAGTGGCTTGTTGATCAACGAAATACATCGTTGTTCCGAGTTAGGTCGACAAGCTAGACCAATTAGATATCGCGAAATATCTTATTAGCTCTGGAACTTGAGAAACCAACATCACACGGACATCTTGATGCGATAAATGGCTTTGTGGACATTTAGCAGCATCGATGGACAAGAAATAACTCTCTGGTGTCAAAACATGCACGTTCAGACTCTGCACGTCCATCGATGCTGCTAAATTTCCACGAAGCCATTTATCACATCAAGATGACAATCCCGAGGTCATAAAGTGAATGGTCGAAAAGTATTCCAGGCGAAGCCATATTCACCTAACACTCCTGTCGAGCAATGGGCACTTTGAAATACTTCATTAACTTTATCACCAAATGATCGTTTGAACCAAGTAGTCACTAGGTGCCATGGATGGAGCTACTAAGAATGGTCATCCTTCTGTAACGAAGCGGCTTCACAAACATCGATCTGAATGATACACAACAAACGCAATGGATCAAGCTACCAGTAACAGCATCTTCATGTTGTGTAAATAGTTGCGTCGAGAGATGTACTACTGATGCGATGGTCTACGCCTCATACATCTTTAAACGCTACTCTTTTTGCATTCCGAATCACGTAATGCTTCTCGACGATATCAATGATTCACGAACCAACCGCGAAACCTTTGATTGTTACGTGGCTCGAAAATACTATCGAGGTCAGCGTTATCGATGGCTATAGAATTCGCCAAGGACCAGGCAACATCAACGTAACAAAAACAAAACTTTTGATAAGAGATTCATGTTGATTTTCGAAGACTCACGACCGCCACAACGCTTTGTTTGAGTTTACCCACTCTCTTGAAATGATCTTGCATTTATACTATGCTGTTATGTCATCGTGCAGGCACACAGTGTTGTCACATCATTTTTGAGTCCAGATGCCTACAATGGCAGCCACTATCGGTGCGCCGATAATAAGTGACACCACGGATATCATCAGTATTTTTTCACCTTTTCTCATACCCTTGAAAAATCCATCCACAGCAGCGCGATCCTGAGCGTTTAACGGACTGGGAGACTTCTCCAAGGCCGTGACGACTTCAGGATGGTTCTTGATCGCGGTCTTGGCTTTATTGATATCCTTGGCCTTAATCTGACTGGGGTTAATCTTCAAAGACTTTGATAGAGTAGGGTTCTTCTCGAAAAGGGCCTTAACTTTGAAGTTAAACCTTTCCTCACTTGATTCTGGAGTTGGCAGTTCCCCAGAAGGCGTCGTCTTCGTGCTACCTTGAAGGTTGCGAGCAGCTGTGTCAGTCGGGCAGCTTCCAAAGAAGATCACTATGACAAATACGACGAAGTAGTCCAAGCGCATGATCGACGATTGGAGATATCAAGTCTTCTTGCTCGCGTTAAAAGTGCTTGATCGGAGAATGAGGACTCAGTATGCTACAGAACCCTTGCTCTGAATGTTTTTGTTGCTCGAATAGACGATCCCGAATACCTTTGTCGCTTAATCCTACAGTAAGCTTAGAACCGTCGGTGCGAAGATCGATTACCGCTTGATTACTTTAGTACGATCGTTGTTGATTGTACAAATATTGAGATAGGGGCACATGTACTGCTCATAACTAATAATGGGATAGGGGTCCATCTTCCACGCATGAAACTACATGTATTGCTTCATAACTATATGTAGTGTGCTTGTTACTACTTCGAGGTACTTTGAGTACGCAAGTATGATGTGTTCAACAGCTTAGATACTATCACAGCCAATAGCTGCAATTCTTGGAAATGTTCGGTGATTAATTAAAATTGAAATGTTAATCGCTACTTGGTACTCGCTTTGCCTGAAAGCACAGGTGTTCAACTTCCAATTTTTCTTGCTATTCTCAGTCACGCGTAGCGTAGGCCAGTATTACTTGATCTACTCAAAAATGGACAAATCCTGTACAGTGCTTGTACTCTACTACCAATAAATTCATCTTTATGCAGTATCACTATTAATACTGTACCTGAGAAGCTTGCGTGGAGCAAAAACTCGAAATGAAAGATTTTTTTTCAATCTTTAATTTCGTTAGGATCGCGAGTTCATGGGGCACGTTTAATATTCTTTCTAGCGGATTAGAACTTCTTTTTGGTTTTCTTCGTTTTCGACCTACCGCTTTAAGTTAGAAAACGAAGGAAAACCAAAATGAACTTTTAACATGGTAGTTTTACCTGTTCGTTGCAACAAACATTTACTAATACCAGCGTATTATCTGTTCGTTAGAAGGAGATCTATCTATCCGACAAGCACTCATTTTAATTTAAAAATAATTAAAAAAGAACATATGTGGCCTAGTTAATATTGGAGACGGAATAACTCGGCAAGTAGCTTGGATTCATGGATATCTTGCTATGGTCTGTTGGGGTTCCTATTCTGCATTCTTCTCTTTGTCGTGCTTTGTGACCGACTTTATTTTTTCCTTTCAAAGTGTTTTTATGGATGTTGTTGAATGGGAGTATCGGGCGAATATAGCGTAGATTTTAGTCTATAGATAACTGTTTGGGTAACCTTGTATGAATACAGCCAACAGTGGAGCACTCCACCATCCTTTCGATTCAACGATGATACAGGCATCTCTTGCCGCTCAGCCAGAAAAGGGGCGCCCTTTATCTCAGACTGCGAAAGAACCTGGCATTTCAAGGGAAAAGAGCTATAAATGTATGGTTTGGTATGCAACTCGCTCACTACGGTGGCAAATATTCGATCGAACACATGTTTTCACTCGAGGAATACACTCGAAGGACGTATTTGACTCGTGTCATAATGGTAAGCATTGGAGCGCCGCTTCTTATATTTCTGCTTGTGTTGTGCCAAGAAAGCGTGCCACTCCAGGATCCAACTGCTGGATGGAAATCAAACTACGACTTCTGGATCCGTGTGGGGTGTGTCGGTGCTGTCGTGGGTTTTGCTGGAGCAAGTCACCTTAGCACATGGCTTGATGTCCCAGAGCTTACAGCTTAGCAGATTCTGATACTTTGTATATTGAAGGCGGTTGGGTTTGTAGCTGTCGGCATGGCAGCAGCAGAGATTTTGGTGTTTCCTACCCCGTTATTTATATATGTTCCCGAAAAGAACAATTACAGAGACTGAATAAACTTGGCACCTTGCAAGGTTTTCTGTGTGCAGCATATCCAGCTTACCAGGTACTTTTCAAAAAGGCCAACCCCACGAGCCATGAACTGCCGGTAATTCTCTTCCTGCCAATATTCAAGATTGTGATGAAGAGCGTTTTCGTGTCGGCAGCGTCGCACAAGGAAGACATGATACCGGAGCAAGTCGTGTTCACAGTCGACATCTTCGACGCATTTTATCTTACTTCGTTCATGCCGAGACTGTCGACTACTTCGCTGATAACAATTTTCGTTATTCATTTCGTTCAAACAGCGCTTGAGCTACGATAGCTCCGTCAACGAACACAAAGCATTTTGACTCGCCTTCATGAGGCCGCCGGAGCGACAAACAAGGATGATCTGCTCACGGCACTGCGGTCATTATGTTACTGCTCAGAACCAATCCGAAAACAAACGCAAGCAGATATTCGAGTAAGCTCATCTATTTTCCAGTAATTGTCATCTGAAGGCAGAAATCTACTTGACAGGCTCAACAACCATCCACTAAGTAGTCCATCTAGCATCACATTACAACCCTCGACGAATGTCACTCGTGTGATGGCACATGCGACCATGGTGACAGGTCCTATCCGTGTATCAACTTTTGGGGGGCTAAAACATGACACCTCCACTGGTAACGATTACTGTTCTGCTATGTCAAGAAAGTATTCCACTTCAAAATCCGACGGCAGGGCGGAGAGCGAATTACGGATTTTGGCCGCGGGTGGGTATGATTGGAGCAGTACTTGGTTTTGTGTTAACAAATCTAGTTGGTCCGTGGCTTGACGTGCCTCCACCTTCTTTACGGCAAAAGGCAGTATACTGCACATGTTTAGGGGCTGCTTTGGTCACAGTCGGTATGGCAACTTCAGGAATATGGGTCTTTCCTGTGCCATTTTTTATTATTTCTCTCCTAGTCCCGATGGCATGGATGTTTTTGCTTTTATTGGGTGCTGTGGTGGGCGTTCGCGCATTTCGACTCATACTATCAAGACGGAGCCAGCTTCGTCGACTGAATAACGTTGCATGCCTGCTGGGGGTTATGTGTGTTGGATACCCTGCTTTTCAAATGCTTTTTAATAAAGCAACCCACACCGTATACGAAGTACCGGTGCTTCTGTTGCTGACAGCTTTCAAGATCCTCATGAAAAGAATTTTTGCGCATCTTGCCTCGCACAAATGGGATATTGTGCCCGAAGAAGTCGTCTCCACTGTCGACTTTTTCGATGCTTTATACTTGGTTACCTATTTGCCCAGTTTGTCGATTGTATCATTGGGGGTAATACTCTTTGCCGATCTCTCTCAGAATATGACGGATTTACTCGAGCTCCACCAGCGCACGCGAAGTATTTTAGCGCGTATTCGTAAAGCAGCTATCATTCAGGACAATGGAGATAATAGGAGTCTAGTTTCGGCAGTCCAATTGCTATTACTGAACAACGAAAAAATCGCAGGAGTTCGAGTGTGATCTTGTATTCCCCATCAATTATCAGGTGTTGAACAAATACTATTGGAAAAGCTGGAGAGAACGTCGGTTGGGAGATTGTTTCGCCATTCATCTAGTAGAATTTACCTTCCATCCCAGGCTTTAGCATTGGTGACAGACAATCCCTGGTCGTGTTCGAAACACTATTGCTGTTCAGCCTCACCAACTGGCGACTGTTTACGTCGGAGTGCGTTATTCTGGCGGAGTACTTGGTGATCATCGTACCTATACTTTACGGCGGATTTGTTTTGGTCCTGGCACACTTGCCAAGTGCCCAGTATCACACAGAGATGATGGGGATGACTCACGATAATGTCCTCAGTATCGTGTCAAAAATGTGCATCTACGCATTACTGGAGCTCTTATCGTTCGTGTTGCTCGCCGGGATCATGAAACGCAATTGTGGGATTGACGCGTTGTACCAATTGGCTTTCGTACTAGAAACACAAAGTGAACTCATTTTGTCAAAACTGATGGTGTGGATGATGTTCACGCTTACTTATCGAGTAGCGCATTTCGGTTCGTTCAACCTTCGTTATTTGTGCCACCGGAACAAGCAAACAAATCTTTTTAACACTGCACCAATTATCTTTGATGTGTAGGTGCCGATTTTTCCTTCAGGTTTGACTGGGTCACGAAATAATGTGAGTGTTGTCAAATTCAAGAACATCAGAAAAAGGGTTACCGCTCTACGCAGGTACATGTAGAACCTGTTGTCTTCAATGTGTTGTCGTGGGTATTTGCAAGGCTGAAAATCCGATCGGAGATTGCCGAATGGACTTGTGCACAATAGTAAGCGTTATCGCGTGAAAAAGAGATCCATAGTGCTGATTCGTGAGTCACGAATGGTGACGATTATGTACAGTACGTACTGTATACCCACGCCATAAACTCCAACCGCGGTGGTGATTTGTTGCAAACTCTACTACATGTAGATCCAATGCTTGGATAATGTCAAGGTCAGGATTCTTTTTGACAAATTGCTCGAAATGTGCGCTTCATGTCGGTAGGAGTTCAACCAGTGTCGTGCTGGCGGTTTGTTCGTTGTGGAACTTGTGATTCGGTTTCTAATAAATCCACTTGATTACCCCAAACTAGTTGGTATGTTCAGATCACCTACACTCAATCTTCTTTAAAAAAACATTATGATACCAAAGTACTCTCGATTGAAAATAGCGATTGCATTTGATGTCGTAATAAATTACTGATCAGTCGTCCTCCACTTGACACAACATACAGGACGCCATCAATAAATCTGCCACAACTCCACATAAGTTTGTCGAGGTTTCTATGTAAACTATGAGCTTGTCAACCAAGTTCTGGGTCAATCTGAATTTTGAGCGACTGGGAGACATTCATCTACCACAACAATTTCACTGTTTAATCATGTACGGCAACAACACATATTCAATTTTCAGGAAGGGTTAATCCTGACGTGCATGGTGATATGACTGCCATCTGAAGACCGCGGAATCCATAGAAGAAAGGAACCACCGCCGGAACCAGGAATACCAAGGAGACCTGGACGCCTCCGATCCAAGTACATGGTCTTGTCCTCTAGCTCCGGAAAGGTACCATCCCAAGTTACCGTGTTACCCGCACCGACATCAACCTGAGTGTATTCGTCACCACCCGAGTGGATTTCGACGGTCACGTCTTTCGTATCAACACTCTCGAAAATGAGATGGATAACGCCATCGCCTGCGTGTGTATACGACCCGTAGCTGCCTGCAAACGCCTCATCCACCGTCGTGAGACCCAATGCGTCATACAGTGTTCCATCGTCGATCTCTCCAACATAAGCGGTAGGACCACAAATCGGTTGTACGAATTGTGAGGCCATGTACGCGATACCAGTGGGGTCGATTGTTGACAATACGACCAGACCCATGTTGGAAACTTTCTGAATATACTTATCTTCAACCACATCCTTCCCCATATCTGCTTTACCAGTCTCAATGAGCTGATCCACGATTACCCCGAATGGTTTTCGGAGTAAGTCACGGGTCTGGTAGGCTGCTGTTACTGTCTTGGCGCCGAGTAACTCGCCCATACAATTGTTGGTGACATGGGGATATCGTTCAGCACGATGGAGGATTTGTACACTTTGACACGAATGTCGTTGATCTCACTACTTGCATTCCGGTATTTGAGCACAGCGCGAATGACTCGATCCGTGAGGCGTTTGAGCTCCCACCCGCAGCTTGAATTTTTCTCGATGATCGTTTGAAGTTCGTCCACTGTCGTCGTCGATTTATTCATTTTTTGGCCAGTTAGTAACTTCCATACATTCGCTCCAGTTGATATGATTTCGTCACCATTAGTGATGACTTGCTTGACAATTGTTTCCTCAACTTCAAGCACCAAATCCGCGAATAAGGCGTTTGCGGGGACTGGGATTTGCAAACAAGTGCAGACGGCAATTGGTAGATCGAACAACACAACGTCGGACTGGTACGCGATGGCGAGCAGTTCTTCAGTGTCACCTTGAGGTGCGCTGGTTTGTCGATAGCGGAGATAATAATTCGAACTTCGAATCACCTCGACAATGTTCGCTACACATCTAACAGCCCATTTTGTGATTTTGTACGCAGCCAGAATCGTGCTAAACACTCCGACACTTGCCACATTGAGCGCCACAGTGACCACGGAACCAAGTTTTGTGAGAATCGCGAGAGCGCAGTCGTCGTTTTGAGGGAGACATTCCAAAGCACACGCAACGGGATGCGAAATCGGACACTGGGTGATGCAATCATCGTCGTCCTTGCCATAGCCCAATGGACAAATGTTGTTGCTGTCATAGGCCATCGTCTTGCGATAACACGCAGTGTCAGTGGATTTACCGATCGTTGGACCCACCCAGTTGCGAATTGATTTGGGGTACGTTCCATTTGCTACAACCGATGGATCTGTCAGCAAAATGTTTTTCGCAGTCTTTCTCGTCCAGATTACTCCGAGTTGATCCACTTCATCCGCTGCTCGACCGTAGAACCCGCTCAATACAAAACCTTCAGGGGCTGTAGCAGTGCCTTTGTAGTCTGTCTGGATACCACCAGATATCGTTTGGCCAGCACTGGTAGTGAAACTGAGGTAGAAAACGCGGGTATGGTCATCCTTCTTGGCCCAGTGGGCTTCCATTGATGTGATATACTCGTCAGGAGCGAGCGTAATTGTCTTCTCCGTTCCACCACCGCCTCCATGGTTCAAAGTTAATTTTGCAGGCGCAGCAACCTGCAGCGCCACGGCATCGACTCGCTCGTTCGACCGAATTGTGATCGAGCTTATCGTCTGACCAAACTTAATCGCGCTAATATCTGAAAATGCGTTGCCATGGGGGCCACCGAACAACTCGCTCAAGACGATATCTTCATCTGCTGCAACAACCGAAGATACTGTCTCGTTGACCATTGCAATGCTGGACCACACGGCACCCACGAGATCAATTTCGTCACCGAACCGACCGAAAACCCCAGCGAGTTGGTAACCTTTTGGTGCGGTCACTGAGCCTTTTTCTTTGGTCTGCGATCCTCCAGAGACCGTGTTTCCTTTATTCGTGCCCAAACTGAGGTAGAAGATGCGTGTGTGTCCTCCCTTTTGTCCCCAGTGAGCCTCCAAAGTCGTGATATATTCTCCTGGTTCGAGTGTAAGGGTGCTCTCCTTACCACCTTTCCCACCATGAGTGAAAGTCATCTTCTTAGGTGCTGCAATCTCCACATATTGAGGCCATCAAGACGCTCTCCAGCACGAATTGTGACAGAACTGACGGTCATTCCGGAACTACACGCTAGTTGATCGGAGAATTGGTCACCGTGAGGTCCACCAAATGAGTCACTCAATTGAACAGGCCGCTTGTTCACTTTCGTCGTCACCTCTGACAAACTCCCTGCAATGTCAGCAGGTTCAACTGTACCTGGGGAGTCCTCAATTGTAGTAGGAGCAGGAACTGGCGTTGGTGCTGGCGTGACGAGCTCAATGTACGCCCAAACTGCACCAGGCGTGTCGATCTCCTTCCCTGCTTTGCCGAAAAAGCCGGCAAGTTGGAATCCTTCAGGCGCAGTGACTGTGTTCTTCTGTTCCGTCATCGACCCTCCAGCGAGTGAATTACCTGCGCTAGTGACGAAATCGGCGTAGAAAATTCGAGTACGACCATCTTTCTTCCCCCAGTGAACTTCCATCGAGTTGATGTACTCACCCTGACCAAGTTTAAGTGTCTTTTGATCACCGCCAGTTCCGCCGTGTGTGAACGTACGTGTTTTTGGTGCCGGATCTCCATTGTGATACCGTCGAGACGCTCGCCAGCATGAATTGAGACGGAGCTGACGGTTTGTCCCGAATTTACGAAGTTCTTGTCGGAGAAATCAATACCGTGCGGTCCACCAAAACTCTCGCTAAGTTGAACAGAGTCATCCACACTCATGGTGGGTTTAGATGGTGCTTCCGGGCCAGGTGCAGGTGCTTCTATACTCGCTGCAGAGCTTGGTGGGACCTCAGCAGCCGAATTCGCGGTAGAACCAAGCGAAGAAAATGTTATTGATGCTGCAGATGCCGCAGAAGCATCCATAGTGCTACCTGAACCGTCTTCAGATTGCTGTTTCTGGTTTATCGGAGCTATCGCTGCTGGTGCTTTTGTGGCTCCTGGTGGGGTTTCCGTCGCTGTAGCAGATTCTGGAGCTTCTGCTGCAATTCGTGTCCAAATCGCCCCCAACTTGTCAATTTCCTCGCCATCCTGCCCGAAAAAGTCTCCAAGCTGAAAACCTTCCGGTGCTGTGCCCGTGTTCTTGTTATCCGTCTTTGATCCTCCAGAAACTGAGTTGCCAGCACTTGTACTGAAGCTAAGATAGAAGATGCGAGTGCGACCGCTTTTCTCGGCCCAGTGAGCCTCCATCGACGTGAAGTATTCCTCCACGCCAAGTTCAAGCGTATTCTCCTTTCCTCCACTTCCACCGTGGTTGAATGTCGCTGCTGTCGGACCTGTAACTTCCAGCGAAGTACCATCGACACGTTCACCCGCACGAATCGTAATGGACACGATTGTCTGCCCTGCAGCGACCGAAGCTTGGTCGGAGAATTCAGCTCCATGAGGTCCACCGAAGCTCTCACTTAGCTGAACGGAGTCATCTGCTGAAAACAACATGAGGGAGAACAAGAAGAAGGAGACAAGCTAACGCTTGCAGTGTCATCGTCACCACCTGAGGTGGCTTCGTGCTCACGACGATTCCGAAATGAGAAGTGCTGCTCGAGACGACTGAGACCTTCTCGCCAGTGCGATGAGGAGTGATGATAATCTGAGCACATCGTGACGGAAAATTGTTTATGATTTCTCAGAGGGTTAGGTCAAAAGGTACCGATGTTTGGACGAGGCTGGCATACGTGCTGTGTCTAGTCCAAGTGTGGACCACCAACCATCAAATGGTTGGTGGATTTTGTAAGACGACAAACGTGTCGCCTCGTCTGCATTTTCAGTTCCACCCCCCAAAGCTCACTTTGTCATGCACCTGTTGCCTGTTCCGCCAGACGGCCAAGCCTCGGCGCCACCAACGATGCCGAAAAGCTACGCGATGCCCTTCCCTAGCGCGACGCTCTGCAGCGGAAGACCGCGAAGCAGCGACTCGATAGCTGTCATGTCAGCGAATCTCGGTCCGACCTTTGCGCCAGTCATCTCGTCAACGTTCGCCGTGCATTCGGCGGCGACCACGGCCTCGACTAGCGTCGTGGCGCGGGTAGCATCTGTGACCTTAGTGTCTGACCATGAGTCAGCGTCCGGTACAAGCTCAATGGCCGGTAGTGCTGCTAAGACTTCTGGCTGCTCGAAGACTGAGCGCAGAACGAAAGCAATACAGGCCAAAGCTAAGGTCAAGTCTACCACTTCAGGACGCCTACGCTGGACCAACGAGATGGTTAGCGAGCTACTGCGGCTACGATTTGTCGACGGCGAGGTGAAGCGCCGCCTTGAGGGTGCCGACACCAAAACTAAGAAGGCCTTGGCGTGGCAGCTATTTGCCAGTGTGCTCTCACAATCTCTTGGTATGGTTATCAAGCAAGATCAAGTAATGGGAAGAGATAATAACAGCTTTCTCTTTGCACGAATCTCACTTTTTGACTGTGTTATTAATGCCCAGGTCTCTCAAAAGTATCGAAAACTAAAATGTATCTACAGGAAAGAGAAGCGTGAAGCTAATGCAACCGGCAACAATACTACCAACGTTCGAGAGATTGATGAAGGCCTATGGGCAATTCTAAATGATGCCTTTGCATCAAGAGTAGGTCTTAGTGGCGAGGTACTGAAGGACACCCACCTGGATGAAGATGACACCGATGCGGGCGTTAGTGAGGAGCAAGAGCCTTCAACCAAACCGAACGCCAAGG
This sequence comes from Phytophthora quercina, assembly GCA_014706105.1. Classification (NCBI taxonomy): domain Eukaryota; phylum Oomycota; class Peronosporomycetes; order Peronosporales; family Peronosporaceae; genus Phytophthora; species Phytophthora quercina. Next base: position 305,098 of record JACBOW010000016.1, on the reverse strand, counting down.
GCCCCCGGTGGTTCAGCTAGCATCCGCTCTACAGACGGGAATGGAGGCTGTCGCAGCATCGATGGCCAATCGTGCAGAGGCCAACAACCCGTTGTAAGCACTGACAGGTGCTGCAACAACAACATCAAGAAACCCAGCGACTGCAGCAACTGCAATTGCAATTGTTGCAGAGGCTTGCAGAACGAGAGTAGCAAAACACTACAACGAAGGTGTTTATAGACAAGCGTAGGCATTGATAGGAGCTTTAAACATGGCAGTTCAAAGTTCATTCTTGCTTAGTCTATTCCTGCTAAAATGTCGGCAATGTCGTCGCGTTTCGCAATACCTTGCAAATTGGAAATGTTTCGCTCTTGATCACTACAGTCTTCGGGCACTGCAGGAGGTTCTTCTCTGATCATGGGGTCTAACCCATCGACATCGTATGTATCATTAGCAAGAATGAGAAGGTTGTGAAGAACTACACACCCCGATATAGCATTGCAGATTGAACCTGATATCTTTTGCTCTAACTTTCCGAGCAGAATCCGAAAGCGGTTCTTCAGCCACCCCAAAGCACATTCAACAGCGATTCTTGTCCTCGAGTGGGCTTTATTGTAGGTCCTCATTCGGGTATCCACAGCAGCTTCCTGCTCGGGGAAGGGCATCAGCAGATGCCGTCATATCTTGTACCCAGCGTCGCCAATTAAGTGCTTGCCGGGTGGTATGTATTTGGACAACCTAGTATCAATGCAATTGTTAGTATCGCACCACAAGATTAAGATGTCTATCAGACAAACTTACCTTTTCTTGACTCCGGAGCCATTCCACAAGGACTGGTCGTTGTTGGACCCAGCGCGAATAGAGAGGGAGCGGAACCACCCGCGATGATCAACAATCGCCTGCACGTTTACGGCCGGAAAGTTTTTCCGGCAGTACCAACCTTCAAAGTCGTGTGGCCGCGGGATCTTGATCAGCGTGCCGTCGATTGCGCCGACAACATCAGGAAACCCGGCAACGGAACCAAAACCAGCCTCAATATCGGCGAGCTCTTCGTTAGAAGACATTACCACCAGCTTTCGAGACAGGGTGCTAAGCACCTGCAGGGTCTCATTGATATAGTTTACTGCCCGCGCCCTGGGGATGCCTAGCACCGTCGCCGCCTCGTCCATAGTACCGCCTTGTGCTAAGTACCGCCTTGTCAGCGCGACGCGCTTGATGAGCTTGTGCTTCGCGTTGGGGCCGGGGTGGCGCGTGGTTGCACTGTATACAAACTTGTAAATAAATACAAATGAACTCTTGGTACATCGAAGCTTCTTCTTGAACCAGTCCGTATGCTTTGCCTGCATTGCTTGCTCGAAAGTTGTCGTACGAAATGTCGAGGTGCGTGTTCTTTCAGCTCGTAGGCCGCGCTTGTCTGATGCAGACACGATAACCGCGGCTGCACAGGCAATAACAACAGCACAGATCACGGCAGTGTCTTGGTCCATCGCTAGCACAAAAATTCTCAGTCTGGCACACCTGGTGTTGGTGTCCCACGAAAATGTAAAGGGGTACATTGTACCACTTAATCATTAGCCAATAGAAATGCTAGAATGTGCTCGTGTTCTCCACTGGGACCAGGGCCTCAATGCATTACACAATTCGATGCAAGTGGAGATTATGGGATCAGCTTTGCTGCACAGCAACGACAATGAGCCTTCATGTATTACAGAAGAGTCAGTAATCCTGTTTTGCCATCCCCGAATTGATGTCGCCTCAAAATGGTAGTGATCACTAAATGCTATTCCAATTTTTCCTTTTTTTCCTGTTGATTTTGATCTAGGTGGTGATGTGTACATGTAGAAGATGGAGCTACGAAGTTGCTCAACAAATAAAATGTGGAGTAATGTTGCATTGAAGGTTTCTTCTCCATCACACAAAGACTCGTTCGGGTTTTACTACTCTATCATCAGATAGAGGAGAGGCCAAATATGTGGATACAGCTTGTGTATGCAGCATAGCAGAGCAGAATCGCACTGTGTCAGCAGGCCACAGACTCGAATTCGCGTCGTCTACAACACATACACATTGTCCATTCAGTTGGAAGCGATTGATACAAGGCTCTAACGACACCAAAATCTCCCGCAGATGCTTGAGGAAAACCCGACGAATAGCATGAGCGGGAAATGAATAATTTCCACCTTCAAAGTTGTCAACGCTGTCACGAGTGATCAAATGTGGTTTACAGAGGCGGAAAAGCTCTTCTCGCATCATTGATTGACGTACAGGAGGCAGAAAGATGTCACCTCCACCTGTGAGAGAATCACGATCCAAATTGACGACAACCAGATCATTGGAAGGTCTTGGCATGTCGCTACGACGAACGTACGAGTCGTGAAGTCCAAAGATGAACGGTGTGGGGCAGTGAAGACAGTCTTTGAGCGCAAGTGGCAGCACTGGTACATACACGTGACTCCAGACGAGTGGATAAAGCAACGTTCTCAACGCCTCACTCACAGAGAATAATGTCGTGTAACTCGAAGCTACCAGTACGATCTTCTTCTCCAACAGAACGAAGGTAAAGAACCGAAGTACGTTCGTGAGCGATAAACTGTCGAATAAATCGTCGAGTTTAAAGTCAATACGTGGAAACTGATCGCTTTCACCCGAAACCTTGCAGTGTTGAGTGAGTAAATGAGATTCCATGGCAAGTGAAGCACTTACTACGTGTGCTGGGGTAAGGAGCATTGCGCCGGGATCATTCGCCTCGACTTTGCTACTTATACTCTTCCACAAAGAGCACAGAAAGTGACGTAGGGAATCCACGAGCGGAAACTTCGAGATGATACAAAGACCACCAGGCATTTCTTCAACCCCCAGCGCAATGCTTTGATCAACAGGCAGCCACATGACAGCTCCGTAGGACATGTTGACACCACTTCCAGCAATAAAGTTAAAAGCTATCGGCTTGGAAGCTGAAGAGTGGATGTGTGCAGATGGATTGAGAAATGGCTCGATTGTGGGCAATAAAGCTGTGTGTTTTTCACCGCTTGTACCTGGTGAAATATCCGTGAATTTCGTCGAGCCGTCAGGTTGTGCTACAATGACGAATGCTTGGCACTGCGCTCGTGAAAATACACTCGCTTTATCCCCAACAAGACACTCTAGGCAGACGGGATCCACTACACCGTTAGGTTGCTGGTAGAATGGAATACGAGCAGCACGCAGCAGAACTGCTACGTTACCGGGACCGGATCTATGAGCAACAAAGTCGCGATAAAGTCTGCTGTCGGCAAAGTTGGTATAGCTTCTAGTACCAAGAACTCGAAACTCTCTCTCGACTTCCCGCGCTAATTGCAAAAGTGCTGATACCGCCTTTTCAACTTGAGCATTGGCATTGCTTGATGCTCTTTGATCGGTCAACGTATGCACCGCAATGGAGAGTTGAGTTTTGACGTGACTTGCAGCTGGTGACGCGACAGGAACTCCACTCGTTGCAGCTTCATTATGCGTGAGAAAGCGACAGTGTAGTCGCTTTAAACGTGACACCAGCTTATTCAAGTCGATTTCTTTATCAAAAGTGCCGTCGTTCCCTGCTAGTTTTCGGTAGAGTGGCGTGATTCGGAATGTTGTTTCAATCAGAAAACTTAATCGCTGGTGATGTTGGTGGTCACGACCAGTAGCAGAACTGTACAAATGAGCCCATAGCACCGTACAACTCCATTCATCTGATAGTACTTCGTCTAAAGACAGACGTGGTTCAGGTGGAGGCTGTGGAGAACCGAGTGACGCAGCAGATTGAGATTTCAAGAGTGCTGGGTTGGTATCGTGAATTAAATGATTCGGTAAGTCCGTCGTAGCAGCGCGTGGACGACTGATTTGTGAGGACAAGGGGGCTGAGGTTGTTGATGTTGGTCGGAGCTGCATTCTAGGTTGCGGAGACATAGGAGGGGAAGTTTGTTGGGCTGTAGGTGACGATGTGGAGCCTGCTACTTTTTCAAGCAAGTTGTCGAGTAGTAAACCAGAAGCAATATTCGGCATCGATCGTCGTCTTCCATCAGATTTCACATTTGTGGGTGAACGTGGGCTTGGTGGAGTCCGTAATTCCTCTCGGCGACTGCTTTCAGCGATAGGAGAAGTAGGAGTAGTAGTAGTAGGTCTCACTATTGCAGCCGACCGAGGTGAACCGTGCTCGTCCGATTCCGCCATCTCGCCATGGAGCCAACTCACCAGACCTCCTTTCTGCTGGAAAACAGACAGAGCGCGTTTCTGCTGCTGTGCCACTTGGTTTGTCTTGTCTTTCAGCGAGGCAGCCGCAGCACTTAGAACCGACAACGTACTGCTCGAAGGCGACCAAACTTGTCTACTTCCAGTCGGTGAAGTAGTTTCAATTGATATCTGCGGAGGTCGCATCAGAGCAACGAACGCAGCATCATCTTGCTGCTTTCTGGTCTCACTCCGCTGCACCAGGTCGATAGAGACCGACGCTGCTTGAACTTCGCCCTCGAATCTCCCGAAATTTCCCGGCTGAACTACAGCTGATGCGTTTGAAAACGACTGCAACATGTTGGACGCACTCCATGCTCTTTCCACGGACGGTACGTCATCAGACGCAGCGTCTGCCATCGCCAGCAACAAGTTAAGAATGCCACTGCAGAGTCGCGAACCCAATGGTTGGTAACAACCGTTCCTATTCCAAGCAACCACTTCCCCAACCTAAAAACAATTAAGCGTCATGCGAAGTAGCGCAATGTCGAACAGCAAGCATCGACAACGTCAATTCCACATGAAGCCCCACGGTGTCTTAGTACCGAAGATAGATAGATATCCACAACATCGGATCGTTGCATAAACAACAACTTCAACGTATTCGTCACCCAGTATCAAGATTTTTTGCTGTTCGTTTCTATTGAGTCCAGCAGCCGCACGCCCGTCCTTCATACCGCCGCTTCACCTTGTTCATTCCTCGATTTTCCTAGTCGAAGACACATTCAAGTGACCAAATAACCCCGCTACAACTTCCATCGAAGTTACAACCATGAAAGTCTCGGCGGTGATCTCGCTATTGGCAACGTGGGCGACAATTTCGTCGGCACAGTCGCACATCCGATGCCAGAACACCATCGGGGGTCCGTGTGGCGACAGCTCTCGTCCACGAGAGATGAACTGTTGCGACTACGGTTATTGCCAACCATGGAACTCAGGCTACTACCAATGTCTGGACAAGCCTGAGCTCTGCCCCAACCAAGAGACCGACATCGACTACTACGGGAACGACCTACAGACCATCTACGGCGTGCAACCCGACGTCTGCTGTGAGAAGTGCGCTACCACCAGTGGATGTGCCGCGTACACGTTCATCAACCAGAACCCGGATGGGAAGACAGCGTGCTACCTCAAGACGTCGACAGCCGGTCGAGTTGAGAAGAAGGGGGCGGTGTCCGCTGCCTACAAGGACTTTGTGTCACCTAACAACACCTGCAATGCCAAAGTCTGGGACGGTTGTGGCAACTCGAACGGCGTCAAATGCTGCCCCGACGACGCGTACTGTCAACCTTGGGATTCTGGATACTACCAGTGCATCGATGCACCGGATAAGTGTCCAGACCAGGAAGTGGATGTCGACTACTACGGTAATGATCTACAGACTATCTACGGGCTCTACCCGACTGAATGCTGCGAGAAGTGTGCTAGTACCAGTGGATGTGCTGCCTACACATTCATCAACGAGAACCCTGATGGCAAGACAGCGTGCTACCTCAAATCGTCCACGGTTGGACGTAAAGCCAAGAAGGAAGCAGTCTCCGCTGTGTACAAGGATTTCGTGGAGCCTATATGCACTGCGAAGGTCGGAGATTCGTGTGGCAATTCCGATAGTGGCCCGACCTGCTGTCCGAACGGAGCTTTCTGCCAACCGTGGAATCCTGGCTACTACCAGTGCGCCGCTGTGCCGGATTGGTGCCCAACCATTAAAGTGGGCATCGATTTCTACGGCGACGATCTGAGCGTGAGAAAGGGTCTACTGCCTGAATCATGCTGCAAGGCGTGTCATGATGACTCGAGCTGCAAGACCTTCACCTTTGTGAACAAGAACTCGGACGGTCAGAGTGCGTGCTACCTTAAGAATGGCGGTGGCACCCCCAAGAGTAATCCCAGTGCAATCTCGGGCTACAAGGCCACTTGAGTCGAGTAAGAAGAACTTTGTAGTCACACGGCTGGAGGAGAGAAAACCAGCTAGCTACAGGTATTCCATCACGTATGGGTCTACATGTAACACAAACACGTTGTTTTGCATACAATGCTTCCTTGCCACCCTAAAGTTTTCGCAACCATCCCAAAAATATATCAGAAAATAAACGATAATGATATATTTATATAATGCATATTATGTAATTTCAGTATTATTATATACTACGTAGTACCAAACTAACATAAAGTAGGAAGTGCCTAGTTTTTCTGCATAAACATGAGATTACCCTAATCCCTAAAAATGACCAAATTCGGGAGTGATTTTTTTGGGGTCAAATTCTGCGCAGGTCGACCTCACTTTTTGGGTCAACTGATGATAAAAAATATCACGACCGTCAGGTATTAGAAGCCCTCTACGAAATCTGCCAAGAACGCCCACTTCGCCATCGGATCACGTCCTCGCGGTGGGGCCTCTTCGGCCACATTCTACGGCGTCCCGAAATTCCAGCATACAGTCAAATGGTGGCCTACTTCGCCCCAATCGAAGCCGGCAAGTGACGCGGCCGACCGCGCACAACTCTGCCTTTAGTTCTCGACGCTGACCTTGTTTCCAGTGGATGTGGCCACCGACTCCGCAACGCTCACGACCTAAAAGACCTCCGCCAGCTAGCTATGGACAAGACCAGGTGGAAAACACTTATGACATCGATCACGGACTCGCTACCCGCAACGGGAGACCCGACATATGCGGACACCACGCTATGCCGCCAACTAGCACAATTGAGTCTAGCGCAGGCATAATTTGGGCTACGCGAAAATGTAACTCGTTTCATTTCATTTCAGGTATTATAATTAGATTTGCAATTTTAGCCAATCAGTTCGCAGTTCTTTTAAGAACTGTCGTTTAGGCGTGGTTTCCGTAACGCTACCGGTATTGTCCAAAAAATGGGTACAGAAGCCCTCGTATATGAGCTAAACTATGCTATACGAAGCCTCTTTGGTAAGATGCACTACATTGTTCTTGTTGTCTTGCGAGAGTGTCCTGACAGCGTCGCTGGAGTCCCTCCTTCAATGCTACCTGGCCTCTAAGCCGATAGAGTTCTTCATTCTGTTCGCGGGTTGTTGTTGCAGCTCCACTTGCTTCTTGTCCAGTTCGTGGGTTCGTTCTTCCAGCGCAGCTTGCTTGTCGTCCAGACGGGTAGAAAGTACGGTGAGCTGGGCATCCCTGAGTTTCAATCGCTCTTCTTGATCCCGCAAGCTCTCTTCAAGAGCTGTAAAATTCTTCGAACGACTGGCACATGCTGTCGTTGAATCAACTCGGCGCCGGGAGGCTTGATGGAGTTGTTGGTTCTCCGCTTGGACATGTGACAACTGTGCGCGCAGCTCATCCACAAGTGTGAATGAGCTTGCAACTTGCTCCTCCAGCACCCCAATCCTCCCATCCATCTCATCAACTTGTATTGATGAAGCACTTGGACCCGGGCCAACTCATCCTCCCACTCTGCAGTTGTCATCGAACGGTTCCCGGCGTCGATAAGACGCTGGTCTACCAGCGCTGACTTCAACTAATCAATGATAGAGTCTTCCATGGCAGCTAATACATCTGCGTGGTTCGCAAATGCTATGAAGTGGCAGCTCTTCGACATGCGTACGTAGCCGATCGGCCTATCTTCATTTCGAGCGGCCAGATAAATCTTCGCGAACAAAAAATTATGGGAATCGAATAATATAAATGGTTCTGACTTCAAGCGTCTTCCCCATTGTCGTCATCCTTGCCTTCTCCTCTTTAGCTTCATGTGAAGCGCAGCGCACGCTTCCTTCACCCCTTTCTTCGTCAGTTCTACAGTCGGTGTAGCGACTCTAGATTGCGTCGTTGCTTGTATTGGTGTTGCAGATAACTGGCGTAGCGGTTGCCGAGTACTGGTTGACGCGGGCGCAGCACCTGTGCCTCGGGATCCACTCGATGTTCTGCGCCGCTTCACCGTCGAGCACCTGGTTGTGTTGGACGTGTCTCCTGCGGCTGGTCCGGCTCGCCGTTTGGTTTTAGGCATGATACAGTCACGGCGTCGCCGATAGTAGCTGATGCTGCAGTCGGCAACGCTTCAAGGACGTCAAGAAACTGTGGTTGTGAATCTCAAAATTGATAACGAGTGGGTACATCGCATTAAAAAGGGTATCATAAAATGGCCGTTTTGTGCTTGAAATCGGTATAATAGTACCGGAACCACATGTATTGATTTGGGACAGAATCGCAACAGATAGAACCTGGAAAATACTGGGAATACATTTGCAACAGACCTGTTACTAACCTATAGCGTAACAACAGCGAATATAGCCTATCGACCAGCTCGCTCTGAATGTTGTCCGATGAAAACACTTCAATTATCAGATTTTCCTAGGTTACTACTTGCAACTACACGTAATACGGAGCAGCGGCTTCCTTCGAGCCACGACTACCGTTAACATCTCGTGCTTTCGAGGATTATCATTTCCTCGGCGACCACGGTCTTGCCGCTTTTATTGCGGCGAATGCAACTACCAAAGGGCCATCATCTCCGCTGGAGTTACATCCACTGTCTTGCTGCTATCGTTGCTGCCGCTGAAGGACCCGAGGGCCAACACATCCCAGAACCACCGCTGTTGTTGACGTTCAGCCGCTGTCGCAGTTGCAGCCGCTAACGCCGAGGGCCATCACTTCCCCGGTGCTGGTGTCTCTCCAACCAGTGACCTCGAGGGTCATCACTTTCCTGATAATGTAGCTGCTGTCCACGTTGTGGTGCTGTTCTCGCTGCTGCCAGCGACCGCGAGGACCATCTTATCCCCGGAGCCACCTACTTCTTGCTGCCTCCCATGGCTTACCGCTGCTTGTGCTGCAGCCACTTACTCCGAGGTCCATTACCTCCCCCAGAGCAACGACTACCATCCACGTCTTGCGGCTTCCGCTGATCCCGCTGATCCCGCTGAGATATGTGTGTGCACTACATTAGTTATGGAACAGTTAATACCGGTATACAGTTAAAAGTTCCTACACCAGCTACTTGTCAATTTTAACCAATCACACGACGTCAACTATCTCCACCAAATCTCTATTAATTTAACCAATCGTGTGGGCTTAAGTGTTTCGTTCAATCGGATCGACTACATGTTCAAGATATTTAGGTCGTGTTCGACTTGCCCTCAATCCAGTTGTTTTAGGCCAAATACAGCCGGAATGATCTAAAACATCTCGATTGCTATCTGAAACACCCAAAATGTGACCCAGCTGCTTAAGCTCAAACTGGCTGGATTTGAAATTCACCCCTAGGCTAAATTTTGAAACGAGCTGGATAAGTGACCTTTCTTTTGCACATCAAAACCAGCCATTTGCTCGGATCCAGCCTTTTTCGGATCGGGCTGGAACACCCTGTGCAAGTCGAACACGGCCTTAGGTTGTTCTCTAACACAGATGGAGGTGAAGCAGATGCCATACGAGCGCGCTGTGCAATGGCGGAATGCAGCTTGGAGCATCAATGGTGATTACGTTGGTGGAACGTGGGACCTCGATAAATGCGTTGTTGTGTTACGCGGCTTACCTGGAGCGGCAAGAGCAGATATGCCGACATTCTCATAGCGGAATTCCGCGAGGAATTTTATTTTCGTAAGAAAATTGGCGAGAGAGAGCGGCTTGTGCGCGTTTGTGCAGGGGCACTGCATGAAATGGGCTACGGTCGAGGAGAGCCGTCAGCCCGGAAGCTTTTGGAGGAGGATATTGAAGATTCGTTGGCGATGGCGGACGTAGTCATTGTGGATGATACGAACGTCGACATAAGTGAATGTGAGGGCGTCGAGGAGATGGCACATAGGTTCTGGCGGGACAACGGGCTTCACGGTAAAGTGTACACGGTGAGCTTGGCATGCAGATATAAAGAGCATGCGGTAACGTTGAACAGACGGACGTGGCACCCGCTTTCAGACGGAGAACTCCATCAGTGATATCACGATTTTGCCGCGTTGAATGCCCAGACACTGGGTCTATCTAACTGGTTTACCATTGACCCTGATATTTAGTTGTCGTGGGTGCGTAAGCAAAGAAGGAGAATTGTTCTGTTCAAGGCAGCGATATCTCTAAGGTGAATGAAGCGTCATACAAGGTGAGTCTACCTAGTACTTGATGAGGTTGCTTTGCAGGGTTAACTAGTTATACTGAAGTCTTGTGGAATCACAAGGGACGTCGGCGAGTTGAGCTGAGCACAGCACCATGCATTTAGGAAGAATGAAGCGTTGAGGCTGCTTCTGAAAAATACGGGTTGGGATGAATAAGCTGTGACAACCACTCGCTTCGATGAACTTGACGCCGCTGTCTTAATGGGAAAAATCAATAACCAGAAAAAATGAAACATCGCCGCATTCCAAGTCTGACCACTAACAAAGTGGTATTTACCCAAAAGATTTCGGTAGGACTCACATTCTGTACGTTATATTCAATTAGGCCATCAATACCACTTCGACAGTATAAGCGAGAGAGAGAGAATGAGCTATGTCTTCACGCGGGTATTTCTTCTTCGATCATACGTGCTCATCGTTCATATCGGTATAGAATTTCCACACGTCAATTTTTCGAGGTCAATCCATATATGGTCCGTGCCGCTCACATCCGAATAATCCTGGAGGACAGTGAATGGCGGTGTCATGGCAGATACCACGAACACGATTAGGGTGATGGAGGCGGTATGAATTAGAGTACTTCGCTTTCGCGAAGGATTCTATTCTATCCTATATACATTTTATTAATTCATACTATGAAGTGCTTGTAATACAAGGGCTGGCTCTTCAGATCTAGTACTACTTAATGAGGTAATTAAGTTGAACATGTGAGAGCAATGTGAGACACTATACCATGACCAATGCAGGTTTCCACTGACTTATTTGACTGTTACTGCACTGTTATGGTTACTATGAATGCTGCTTAGCCTTCCACAGATTAAATTCACTGATTTCCGCCACGGAGGCATAAGGTGGCGATCGTACCATCTCAATAAGGCGCAATATTTCGTTCACCGCCGCATCACTCGGCTGAAAGTTCTCTAGATATCGTCGCGTTATTTTTTCGGTCAGAGTTAGCCCGGCTAAGCTTGTTGCTCTGGATAAAGTAACGTAGAATGTTTGCTTTGGAGTCACTTTTCGTCGGTCTAGTGGAGTTACCACAACTCAATCGTGACAGGTTTGCCCTTGTAATTTTTCCGTTGTGCATGCAACACAGCAAATTGATCCACAGTAACGGCAGTCTGGGCCAGGTTAGGAATTGGTTTCAGGTGGAGGAATGCGTGTAGTGGTGGCAATCCGAACACTCCAGCGGGAAACCCAGTGATTAGTGTGTGCTGATAGAAATGACGTTTGATAAGCAGCAAATCCGGAAGCTGTAGTAACCACTGGATGACGATGCCGTTCACGCGGTAGCTGATCGATTCAATTTGGTCTGGTGGGGTGGTGCATCCCCACAATTGATCCAATGACACCGCTTGCGATGATGTCAGCTTCGAGGAGTGTTGGATGCTTGCGCGTCACCATGACTGGCATTCCCAAATAAAACAGCAATTTCATCGGCACTCGATTAGTGATGTTGTCTGACGCATTGGCGAGGTCATCAACAATCGATTTGGGCCGTGATGACGGCTGAGCCAAATACTCGTACACAGTGACTCTGTGCATTTCTGCAACCTTTAAGATCATTAGGTTGTTTATGGCACAACGTAGTTTGGTCGTACTAACGACAACGGGTCGATAAAATGAGTCGCTATTCCGTGTATGTGGTACTTCGAGATCACCGGTGGGTTGTACGCGAGAGTTTAACAGATCCAGCTGGGTGTCCGAAAGCCTGCCCCAACGGAGGCTGTCAAGAATATCTGCATACACTGGATCCAATCGTGCACACATGTTTATCGTCAAAAAAGCTACAAAGTTGATAGCAGAGCAGAGAGTGTAGCCAGCGTGGCACAATCGATTAGCTGTACAATCAGGTGTCTCATTCGAGTTAGTCACCCACTCCACCCATTCGGCGTAGCTTCTTAATTCGGGACAACTTACACGGATATCCCCCAACTAGTGGGAGCTGAAGAAAGTCGCCTGAGAGTAGCACATGTTTTCCTCCCATAAAGTTGTGAGGGGTCGTTGACATCGAACGGGACACACTATCGGTACCACCTAAGAGTGCCTGGTGGGTAATCAAAATTCCTTCTACAATAACGAGCACGACGCGTTCGAATCGATCCTTCATTTCGCTCGTAGGAGCCGAGTTCGGGTCGGCCCCATTTAGTTTCAGATTCCGGGCGCTGTGCATTGTTTTTCCGTGAATGTTTATCGCTACAGCTCCAGTGAACGCCAGGGTCTCAATACGTCCTTCTCGTCCCCAACATTTTGCCATAACGAGTAATGCTTCAACAACCGTAGACTATCCTGTCCCTGTTGCTCCACCAAGATAAGCAATGAGTTGGGGCTTAATTTCATAGGGACCGACTCCGTATTGTGGCGAGAGAGATAGCCGTCTCCGGTTGCATCTGCAATGTCCCTGGAGTAAGCGAAGAGAAGGTGTCGAGCAGCAACTTCAAAAATGACATGTTGCCAAAAATTCGGCTTGAACGCCTGCGATATCATCGCGATTTTAGGAAACGGGGTAAAGTACCAGGCGTCTATTTGGGTTCCGAACCTGTGTTGATAAGGAACGGGGCCATAACTCTCTTCCAAACTCTCTTTACGAGTTCGCGCGGTAGGAAATGTTCGAATAAATCCATGTGTTCCGAAACGCGCTTCGTCGTCGAAGGGCTTAACAATTCGAGACGAGTACGTATTCAAGGAAAACCCAGTAGGTAACACAAAGGTTGGTGTGGTGCTATACCATTTGCTCGCTGACGATAGAGCTGTAGCAACGTTACTCAGTGCGTTCACAGTGCTGCTAGCATCCTGGCACAGCTTAGTAGTCGACGTACACGGTGAAGTGATGGTAGAGAAATCAAGAAAATCATCAGGAACAATATCAATTGAAGGATCGACATCGTGATGCGGGTTACAACTTGTCTCCTCTGTAGCAGGAACCCACGATGATGTCACAGGTACCCTGTTTCTTAATAGCTGTTCTTCGAGTGATTCTTCGTCATTGTCGCTGTTTCGTTGAGAATGATAATAGTCTTGCCATTGAGCTTCTTATTTTCGTAGCAGTCGTACGTCATCCCGATCACCGAACTCCAAAAACGATCGGTAGCTTCCAAGTAGAGAGCGATTATCAAGCAAGAGTGTAAATCGGCGCTGTGGTGTGAACAACGTCAATAGTGCAGTGTAGTAGTAGTCGTGCTGATTATTCTCCAAATTTGAAGTGATATCAGGAATTTCTCCCCCGCACAGAACAAAAACCTCGGGCGAACTCAGTTTTGAAAACAATACTGACCAAAATCGGGACAAACTCCTGGCAGTTCGCTTTTGCTGTTCGCCATAATGTCCATATTTTTCGCAAATCTCCATAAACGTAATATATTCCAGAGAGACGTCTCGTTTCCAGTACCGATCTAATATATTTTCCGCTGAAATACTAGAGGTATCATGTTGGTCGTCGTGTGCCATTTGCTGCGATATGGTTACGTCCACAGAATCCACACTTTTGTTTAACATATTTCGCAAGTTCACGTGTATAAATTCGTGAGAAAACCAGAACGGATTTTCGCGTAGAATATAGAGAGTTGCCATCGTGGCAGCAACTCCTTGACCATTTGTAACGGAGTACAACATTGACCCCAAAATTCGATATCTGGGTTCGATTGGCGTAGTCTCGGGAGGCAACGCATTCGTCTTGTTGGCAGCCTTCGCGAACGCCGCTAGAGCTGCATGGTTTTCAACGGGGTTCTGGTTTTTGAAGCCGTATTTGGCATCGTAGGCAGTCGTGTCTTTTGATCCACCAAACACAAATTGTGCGTCATGGTTGCACTTCAATGTGGCCATAACAACTGGGTTGTATGCGTTAACATATTCTCAGCCTATCGTGCGATGAAGCGAGATTTTGTATAGACGTATCAATGACGTCTTTATCCCCAAAATTTACCCCACCGGTTTTGCAGTGAGCGGTTGATGGTGGATTGGACCCCGGCGGAATGCGTCAATTCCTGGAACCTCTGGCTCAAGCGAATTGGGTGCTGAGCAAACCGGGTATTGACATTCATCAGAAATACATGCAGGTTTGGTAGACAACACAGTGTCTGCGAGTCGGATTATCCGATCTTGGAATCCTGCATTTGCTCGTACAATTCTTTGGTATTCCTGTGTTGTAGACGGGAACCCGTACAGCCACACAGCGATATGAGCATGTAGATCGCCGGCTGCAGCACCAAATGCTCGAACGACCCCAAAAATACCACCGCCGCGCTTCGGCGCGCGAGCCTTCAGATCCCAGCTCAAAAGTACTTCTGTGATCGTTTTCGTAACTCGCAGAAAATACCTGGCATATTCAACAGGATGAACAGCTGAAATTGCTTTACATTCTGCTCGATTGGGTACCAATAACACGTTAGCTTCTTCAATAGTCTTCTCCGCAACTCGTCCGGTCTTAACAGCAATATTGTATGTGCCTGCAGTGTCAGGTGAGACTGTGAAAAAGGCCTGAAGAGGCCCGAATCGTTTCAATATACCGAAAAGATCATGTCTGGCTCGCATCCGGCTGGTGTTAGAGCCATAGAAAGCTGATTCTGGGATGTGTAGGCCTTTTCTTAAGTCGATAACGCGTTGGCCGTCAAGCGATGGTGGCCACGGCTTCACTCCCTTTTGCCGACAGACCGTCATGTGATTGAAATAGTTGATCGCCTCTTTCACTGTACTTCGCAGAATTTGCCGCCGCTTTTAAAGCGTGTCGTTTGATATTCATTTTCACGTACATCGTTGGTCTCGCTTCTTGAGTTGCTAAGAAATCAAATGCCAGCAACATGAATGCGTAGTGAGTTTTAAACGGGTGGCCATCCACTTGCAACCATCGTAAATCCATTTGCGCACCGAAATATTCGTTTGCCGCTGTTCTGTTGGGCCCCCGCATCCACAAGGGAACAGTGCTGGAAACATTTGAACACATACTGCCCATTTGGACATGGGCACATATGCGTTCGACTTTCTAACGAGAACATCCATCCAATTTTGCCGCTGTGGCTGCGATAGAAAACTTGACGCTCCAATCCATGTATCTTCAATTTCACGCTGTTGGCCCTCTTCGACTGCGGAGCCGAAGGTCGAGTACGTGCTTTCATCTCGGATATTGGCAACTACTTGATCGTCCTCGGTTGGTTGGTCCGCTAAATTGGTTCTATCAATTATCACGCTTGTCCTAACTGTGTGCGAGTTGATCGGGCAGGTTCTGTTCGACGACTCGGAACGTTGTTGATATTCACGGTTGTGTTTTTAAAAAAAACGGAGTACTCGGTTACAAAGCGGCAAGTCGAGGTGATATCTTTTCTTGCAGGCGGCAGCCTGGGCTGGTGTCATGCTGCCAACCATTGCCACTCGAATACGAGAGGATAGATCGCGAGGTAGCATCTCGACAATGCTCCCTTCTGTATTCTGGACCACGTAGTGGTGTGCCTTGATTGTCTTGCAAGCGCCTCCGGTTACTACGGATAGCGACACACACGGCAAGACAAGCGCGACCGCTTGCGCATCTGTTCGGGTCACAGCCCTGAACTTCTGGGGCCATTGGCCTATGTAATTCCTATATGCGATCGCGAAAGCGGGAGGCACGGTATACGTTTGACATTCGACATGTTCTCGACAAGTATCACATGCGTTTATGCGGAGTTCGACTAGCTCCCTGGTGATTGCTGCGCAAATTAGACGTATACAGTTAGAGTGTAGGTTTACCAACGCAATAGGAGTTGCTCACTTACCCGACGGATAAACCCGTAGACCTTTAAGACGCGTATCAACGTCAGACGCATCGTACTGTGCCTTGATTTTGTTTGGTATATCAGCGTCGGGATACAGCGTAAGACAACTCCGCAATAGCTTCGCAACAATGTCTGGCAGTATTTATAAATTACCCGAGTAGAAAATACACAAACTTACGCACCGCAATAAACTCATCAGTCAGCACAACTGCACTCACTTCACTCTCACGGCATCTCAATTAACATATACCGCACGGCACCATCGATTTCGGGGCCGCCGCCATAATTTCAACAGCTTCTTCCTTAATGGCTTCCAGGTGCTCTTCAGACGGAACGACGAACGCTAGATTTGAATCCATTTCGAATAATTCAGTATCGCTATATACGTTGTCATGGCGACGGTCGGATGCTGAGTTGGTGTTGGGTAGCAATATCATCGGATCATTATTGGGATATAGTTGTTCTCTCGCATTATCGTCCATATGCGGTAACACTGACTCTTGGTCGCTCGTGCTAGCTGTGCTAGTTCGTATTTCTCCTGCTGAAATCGCTGGTAGCACGATAGATGTCCTGTTGTACCATGCGCAGACGTCTGGCTACTCGAAGAAGAGACCCGGAACGTGACTCTGTGTTGTAGGATTGACGGGTGTACTTGTATCATCGGTAATGTTCCCATCCCCTGATGTATCGGGGGCGTCAAACCAATCACGAAGATCATTCCTCTCAAAAGAACGACCTCTAGCCCCGGTCATTGCTGCGTGATTGCTTGGGCTTATTTGTGAGAACGTCCTAGAAACTCTGCCACCAGTACAATCCACCTCGTTGGCGAAACTGGCCCGTGTAGGATGTGCCTCCTTAACGCTCCGTGTGTTTTCGCTTCTTTGACAGCATCTTAGCTCCAGAGTAGATTTGAAAGTGAACGATCGTGCGAAAGCCAGCTTTTCAGTGAGTTGCATGCTATTATGGATGTTATTTAGTGGCTGTTTTCGATCATGACGAAGTCTACCGCAACACAAACCCGGAGAGGGGGCAAGCGAAAACGTATACATTAGTAAATTGGAAAATTACAGAGTTACCATGCAGTCATGACATATAGGGCCATGCATACTACACAAAACCAGCGCTAGACTGTAGCTAAGGCTTTACCATCTTCCAAGGAGTACTGATTATTTGCCTTGTACGCCTCCGTCACACCTACTTCCAACGTATCTGTGTTTAACGGCGCCTTCGGAACTTCCAAAGCCGATATCGCTGCGGTGAGTGGCTTGGTACGTTTTGCATCCTTGTTTGGGTCCTGACGCTGCCGGATTCGGTAGCTACCAATTGGCCCTCCCTTGAACATACGTAGCCCGAAGACATTATCGAACTGCCGTGTAGTCCCTTCCCGGTACGGTTCACGGTTCATCAGCAGATTTCTGCCCTTCCATACTATCAGCATAAATGCGAACTCGGATCGCCTGCTGTTGTCCAATTTCTTGTAGAGCTGGATAACTTCACCCACGTGGGCACGTTCAAATTTGACACTTTGGTCCAGCAGGTCTAGTCGCCGGTACTTCTCTCGCTCCTTCACTTTAACGATACGCATCACCAGCGCCACCCCTAGGGTTTTCCCTGACATTCATTGACGATGAACGTTTGAGCGTCTTTGACGCGGCAGAATACAGGTATTCCCTCACGCTGCGGCCCCGACGAAGCCAGCATCGATCCGAATCACAAATGGCTCCGTTCCCTGAGCCATGATTTCATATTTTTCGTGGAGCTGCCGCAATGGCGACAGACCTACGCACGAGCCGTTTCCCTGGGTTGCAAATAATTGACACAAAGGATGTCATGGTCATCTCCGATCTTTGGTAGCCCATCTACCAATATTTTGTCTGCAATCGCTGCACCGTGTAGTGACCAAAACACGTTCTCTCGACTTTATTTCCAATCCCTAGCTGGTATTTCAACACTCAAAGCACATGCGCATTGGAAGGTTGCAGCTTTCACACTGCACTTGAGAACATTAATAGTACATAAGGCAATGCCACCACCAACACGGCTAAAGCTTTCGGGTGCCGTATCAAAGGATCGAATAACGGTTACACGAACACCTCACTTCGCAATCCACATCTCATCTATTTACTTGGCTGTTATCCGATCAAACCTTAGCATCTGTAGAACGGACCACCACTCCATTTTATCCATTTACGTCGATTGCAAAGAAGAATTCAATTCATTCTTGTACATCCTACCATGCTATTTTATTTATTACCGCCCTCACCAGCATCGTGTAAAACTACTGTGAGATTATTTTTGCCAAAACGTTTTGGTCACCATCAACACCTCACAAGTGTTTGGCATAAAATGGAACTCACTGAAGTCTCACATGACGCCTCGCGGGTTTTGAATGATACCAGCACCAAACGCACCCAATACGCCTAAAGGCTTCAACGGAACTTTATTCACTAGACAAGTACTATCAATCATTTGGGGCGTCTAATCTATCTAATATTTTCAGCTTGGCGCCTGCCAGCTCTTCAACTACCTTCATGCCGTCACGCTAAACAACCTATTAGTCGTAACGTAGGTACTTATGGCGCTGATCCTCTCAGCTTGCAGCGAATTATTATGTGATTTGCACGCAGCAATAAGGGATCTACACGCAGTTGAAGTGAGCTCGAACTCAACCACACAGGCACGTCATCGTTGGGCAACTCCATCACCACGCGCATCCTTTTGGGCGATAAACTTCGCGAAGCAACCACAGGAAAAGTATTGGGCCGACAGAAACCGAAAATCACATGAGCAACCTCAACTTTTATTTTCCCCTGCGTTTTTTTACGATCGAGTACAAACACTAAAATATGAACCAGCAACGACCGAAATGGTTATAACCAGCTTGGCTTTGTCCAGACCGCTCACGTTGTATCCGCAGAACCGGCCGGCTTCATCGGCGACTCGAAACACAGTGTCTTGGCATTGGTCTTGCGCGCTTTCCTCGGCGCCACCACGGTGGCGTTGGCCTTGGCCACCTTACGCTTCGCAGACGTCTTAGCAACCGGTGTCACGATCGAGGGTGCTTCTTCTGTGCCACTCAGTGGACCGCCAGCCATCGGTGCGCTTCTTACTGAGTTGGAGTACGGGGATCGGCTTCACTACTCGAGATACGTGACGATCCATCCGTCTGATACATATCAGGATGACGGCCGTCAACTTCTGAACACGTCAAAGGGAGTGGGTCTGCGCGCAGAAGCTGTCGAATCTGCATGCTCCCGGCCGGATTGCCGTACATGAGCCTGAGGGAGTGCACCTTTTCAAAGCGGTAGCTAAACCCACGACGGAACGCTAAGCGATTCAGATCTGCGTTGCGGTTCTTCCAAATCGTCAATTAGAACAGAAACTTAATGCGCCAAGCAACGCCGAGTGAGTGAAACGTGTTCAACATCGTCTCGCCCTGCGTCTCCAGATCCCTGTCAACCAACTCCAATCGAAACACCTTCCTGAATTCTTCAATACGGAGAACGCACATCTCCTATGTCACGTTCTCCGCCGCAGTTGGGTTGGTGTCGGCAATTTGAGCGCGACCAGACTCCACATCACGGATTGGCGGGCGCGCCTCCTCTTCGTCTTGCGCTTGCTTTACCGCTCGTACCAGTTCCAAGGTTGTCGACATCGGGGAAATTCGCGAATGACTGTACGCACGTCGACCCGTCGGCTCAGTAACCGACTTTGAACTCACATAGAATACCATCGTATCGCGCAACCTCCTTTCTAGATTCGCCACTCCTAACTATAACTTTCCTGCAGAGCTTCGGATTCCACACAAATGCTCTTCTCAACGGCTAAGTAGATGTGCTCGCCCGCTTCGATCCGCGCACCCATTGCTGTGAAGTTTGCGCCAATAGAAGCGGCACAGTTCAACGTCAAAGAACGACGCGATTTTCCTCGCACGAAAGCTTCACTTCAAAACCCGCTGGATCACCTGCCGGCTTCATCGACCACCACATGCTCACAACAACCAAACCAGTCTTGCTCGGCAACCGCTCAACGTTGCCCAGGGTGCAGCCCACACGACAGCGACACCAAACGCAACGACGGTGGCTACTACAGCTGGTCCTGCTCAACGGACTTGGCTGCGGCTGTTTGACCGAGGTCAATCCCACCCTCAACGGCACTCAAAAGGCTACAGAAATCCAGCTCCTGCTCAAGTCAATGCGTTCACCGACGTTGGCCGTAACTACGACTTTGTCCAACCGCGAGCGTGGCCAAACAACGTCTTCTACGTCTCCAACAACGTCTTCCTCGTTTCTCAACCCTTTCTTTCCTCGAAGAGGTCATCCAGGGAATCACTACCGGTGCGGATGCGACGGTCAGCGGTGCATTGCAGACAACGGTACGCACCTCTCTAGTTATTGTGAGTACGCGGGGATGGATCTCGTGTGCGATGACACAAGCTGCTCTATCGGCGCTTCGTGCGGCAACCGGTTCTTGCCCTGCTTCCATCTTGATATAATCACAACACGAGTTGGTCTCGAAATTGCCAGCTGTTCCCCCATTCCGAATGGCGCTTTCATCATTGAATACGTCGGTGAGATGCTGCTGAAGGACGACGCGTTGAAGCGTAGCAACAGACGCTATCAGGTGGAATGAAAACCAAGGCTCTCTGGGACGGGCCGGCCGTCGTATCCATCGACGCGGCCGAGTGCGGCAACGAGAGCCGTTTCATAAACCACTCGTGCAGTCCCAACTGCGAACATTATGAGTGGGAGTGGACTAACTCAGCTCGACTCGGAATCTTCGCTGCATCGGATATCCCTCCGCTGCAGGAGCTGACATTTTGCTACAGGGACAGCAATCTGACTTGGATGGTGCCGTCCAACATTGCGAATAATCGCGTCCTGTGGGAGGAGACGCTGTCCAACGAAGAGGAGGTGGTTATTAGACTACTCGGCTAGCTTGTAGATAGAAAGTGAGTCATCAACGCCTCCTATTCAGATAGCCGTAAAACTATGAGAACTAGTCCGATCTTGCCATATATATATATATATATATATATAATTTCATATAATATGACGTTTTGAGAGTGACGCGTGCTTTAATAGGTTCGATACCAAAATCTTTTCAACAGATTGATGCCAGAGAAGCGATAAATTTGACAATATAGATGGTGCATTGTAGCTCTAAGTAAGCGACATAGTTTCGTCGATTTGAGAGACGGCGGTATGATCCAGCGTCATTCTCCGTTTTGTTACTTGTTATAGTGATTTAGTTTTAAATAAGCTTGACTAGTTCGTAGTTTAGCGAATATTGCTAGTTTACAATGCATGCTCGCTCACATTCGCTCATATTTTGCTGTACATTGCTATATTAGCATCTCTTTTCGATCACACGCAAATTGGAGTATTAGAGTCACTTCAGATCTTGGCATTGGGCTACCGATAGATTCATGCAAGGTATTGATGGCAAACAGAAAACGGAGTGTATTTTCATAATACCATCCTTGTCACTCGTTGCAATTGAATAGTACGTTAAAAAGACGTCGTAGAGCCTGAAGCAATGGGTTGTTTACGTAGAGTCCCAAACGTCGGTCCGTGAAGCCGTTCCAATAGCAATCGAACACCAAGTGGCAGGAGCTACACCATTATGTAAGCTCACAACACCAATCGACAACAGAAATAACTTCGTATTTTACGCCGTTATTATGTAAAACGTTTTCTTACTTATATTCTACCAGTTGCAGTTAACGGCAGTGAGGTTGATCGATCCATCGTCCTGACTGATGGAAATTCATGGGTACTTTGGTTTGGCATCGAAACGTTTCTGACATTTCTCTCACTTTCTTTTTATTTATGGACTGCAAATGAGTGAAGGAATGCCCAACGGCGATCGGGAGAGATCTATCGTCGCTGAAACGGCGGCCTCAGCCGCTGCTGTGGAGGTTGAAGCATTAGTGCAGCGGTTACAGGATCAAGGCTACGGAGCAAGTACCCGTTCAGTTGAAAGTGCGGTAACGGAGCTGATTGAGTGCAATAATGCATATCGCGATGCCTGCGACGCGACGGATTGCTCCGAGACTGCATTACCTCTGGATCAACAAGGCCGCATCTTCGATGAAAGGTGTAGGCGCAGACAAGATCACAAGGGTCGATTGGAGCAGGTGGTAGGTCAGCGAGAAGGAAGACCAAGTTGTGACGAGGTGGCCAGTGAACCTTCGAGCGCGGCATCAGGAAAACGGTCGGGGAGTGGCGATGTTGTAGCTCCGCCAAAAATGCGTACTAGATTTGATGAGGAAGGATCATACGGTGGCGAGATAAAAAATGAAGGTGCTAGTGGGGGAGACGACTTCATCGAAGCGGAAATCGACAACCAAGGCAATAATTAGGAAGCCGGCAACAGTGAAGAAACCAAGGATCAAGTGGATAATTACGAAAAGGGTGATGAGAGCGAGGGTGATGGCAATAGTGAAGAGACCAAGGATCAAGTGGAGCATTACGAAGAGCGTGAGCGTGACAGCAATAACGACGATGAGGCGGAGGCAAACCGGTTAATCCTAGGGTCTTTTCTGGCACCACGGGCTCCGATTGGGGTTCCTACACCCCCATCGATACGATCGGGACCAATATATTTATGGCGCATCGGCCTCCGATTCGTGTGCACACCCACTAGACCAAGATGAACACGATGGTGAGAATGAAAGTGAAGCCGAGGAGCCCGTAGCGATGAATCGGCAGGTAGCGCCGCCGGTAGTGCGTCAGTTTTCGATTAGTGCCAAGTGATGACCACAACCACGAGTAGGTTAGCAAGAAAGGTAAGAATGTTGTGTAGTATCGAGTTGATAATGCCAGACATTGGTACTAGCTTTTTGAAGCTTATTTCAGTGTAGACACGAATGTGTGCGTACAAGCACCGAAGCGATCTATCTAAAAAATTATGATATTTAAAATCATTGGTATAACCTTTTTAATATTATTATTATTTACTGATATTAAACAAGTAATCAATAAAATTAAACATTTTTTAATAAATAAAAAGTAACAAAAAATCTATTATCTTAGATAATAAAAAATTAAAAAAATTACCTAAAATTTGTTATAATTTTTAGAAAAAAATAGTTTTGATAATAAAAAAATTCAAATTAATTTTGTAAAAATAATATTTTTTTATAATTCTTATGAAACTTTTTGTTTTAATTTTGAACTATTTATTACTAAAAAAGTACCAATTTATATAAAAATCAAGAAATTAAAATACGAGAAACTCCAATTTTTAAAACTTTATTAAAACAAAAAAAAATATTTTTTTAAATCAAACATTTTAGCATAAAAATTATTATTTTTAAAATAAATTAATTACCTCCCCACCAGTAAACAGTTACAAATAAAATTAACCAAACAACATCGACAAAATGTCAATACCAAGCTGCAGTTTCAAAACCGAAATGATGAGATTCCGCCAAATCGGCCTCATGGGAATCCTCAGATCTACATACGCATAATGCACTACAAAATCGACAGACTGCAACCCATCCTGCAGCCACCAACCCTCTCACTCTGGCTCCATATTTTCCGCACACTTGCAAAACGATCCCAAGATTTCCATGTTTATTATATTGGTAGTCCAGTTTCTATGCGCGCCATCAATAAATTAAAAGGTTGAGCGGGGAGGGAAAGTGTGATGTTCATTCTGTATTCGCGCTAACTTTATGTATCCTGAGTGGCATGTCCTATCCGGCCAGCATAATGCGGAAAAGATCTTGACATGAGTATGATTTTCAGAGCAAGCATGTGGCCCCGTGCTTCCAATACGCTCGATTATTAAAACCATTCAACCGGGGAATGCTCGTACGAAGATGCCGCCACGGGTACGCTAGATGATGGCCCTACAGATTTTGATAGGTTCTTGGTGTGGTCCTTCTGCGAAGACGCTTTTCGCGGCTCCGGCACAAGCATGTGTTGATGTTGCGATTGCTTGTTTTCGCTTATTCTTCCCGAGTCGTATTCACAGCTCCGCTCAACACCCTCCATCGCTTGTCGCCGCAGCAAGGCCAGCAAAACCCGTTCGACAATACCTTGGTCCTAGCAACTACACGGTATGTAGCCGTGCTACTGCACGCCCTTGGACTTAACGTGATTGGCACCTTGCAGCGCACTTTCAACGACGCTTCGTTGGCATGGCGCGAGGTTCCTTAGGATGGCGCTACCGAGTTGAACAAGGCTTCTCCAAGCACAACACGATCAGCATCTCGATGTTCCCCAAATGTTGACGCAGCCTGTCGAGGACGTCGATCTCACCTATGGCACCCTCTGCACGAGTACGCGGTCGAGAAAGGCAACGAGCACTGCGCCATCGGCTCGGAGGGGGGACAAATGTATCTAACCAAAGTATTGAACGTCGCATTGGTTTCTTGTCTCGCTGCAGCCGGCTTCGTCAGCCCGTTTCTTTGAATACTCCCACGAAGATTTCCCTAAAGGCTCTCAGACGAATACTAGGAAATTGCAACATGGTACCAAGATCTAACACGGCCCACAACGTTAATACGCTATCTACTCAATTACAATTGTGATGAGGGCAGCTGAAAACGATCGGGTGCAGTCAGTTGCAGATGTGAATGCAGCATCAACGGCGGTGGTTGATGCCCGAGCGGCTCTGCAGCAATTACGAGCGCAACACAGCGCAGGAACCCTACAGTGGACGCCGCTGTGATAGAGATAGCAGATAGGGAGGCAGAGTACGTGGAAGCATGCACTGATACAGACCGAGCGGATGCCAGTTCCTGGGACAGCAAGAGGCAGCGGTGCGTCAGGACAGACAGCTATGAAGAGCCGATCATCAAGAACGTGTCGACGAAGTGCAACACCGTTTTCAAGGCTTTACCAACCTTTACCGGTAGCCCCAACATCACGAAACGATGGACCCCGCGCCAAAACAATACGTCGGTTGAACTTGGCCCCACTCCGATCTTCCGAATCGAGTAGTGATGAACTCAGATCTTATGAGTCCAGTAGTGATGAACAAGCCCCCGACGGAGCAAGAGAATTATCGGACGACGAGTCCGAGAGGGTTGGGGATAGATGGGAAGCGCGGGTGTTGCATCGCTTGCAAGCTGCAGACGATCAGGCTTCGGAGAAGGATAGTACGGATGCTCCATTAGCTGAGAGACCAAGGGTGAGTGCTGTTCCCGAGAGAGGTGGGTCAAGTGAGGAGTCCGACGATCCGTACATCGATATCCAGTGGTGAGTTGCTAGGGGTGCAAGCAGCGACTAATGAAAGAGATGCGGAAAGTTATACATGTTACGTAAGCTGGCAAAACAATACTATCAATCTCCACTCCACGCTCTACTGATCGCGATAGTGCTGCAAAGCAGCGAGTGCCGGCAATCATAGCGCACATGAACGGCCCCCGTGTGCAGGGTTGGCATAAAAATATATTGTTTTTATATTTTTGGTCAAATAAAAATAAAAGTTCTAAATATTATGCGAGTAAAAACATGTGTATCAATGAACCCCGTCAAATCTGATAGCAACGATCATTGTAGGAACAGAGTGCCAGCCCGATTAGTAGCCTCCTCTTGATCGATGTTGGTGTAGGCGGCCTACTACTGTAGGCCATCATGATCCCCACTAATGTACATACATGTGCACCACGTTGCATTAACACTGGTTGTAAGGTCTGCTCTCGGTGAGGTTCACACTATCCTGCCCAGACACAAGTTGTATTGTGTCACCCAACACTCAGAAATTATGTCGGTGGTGGTTTATTTTGTTATTTGCTGACTCAACACTCAGAAATTATGTACTCTAGACCCCCAAGAAATGTCATACTGCTGCCTTCGCTGGTCTCATTTCTCCACCACTACCACAGCTCAATACGCATAGGCAACCCCATGCATTGCGCGCGAACTTACTCTCACAGGCATCAAGCAGCTGGCATTATCTCCGCCAGAGCTACCACCCCTCCAATCGGACGGCACCTGCCACCGCTCCGGCAGAACAAGAGTCCAACACAGGCAGTCCACCCGTAAGCAGCACGCCACCCACATCAGATCCTTCGCCCCATTCCACGTCAGGCCTGCAGCACTCGACCCACTGTGCACGGCAACATCGCCGCCGTCGGATACAGACGAACCCGCAGACAAAGTGATGCCGCACGCAGAAGTGTTGCTACGCTATCCGACGCCAAGTCATCTCCACTCAGCAGTCGCACACTGGCACTGCTGCTCAGGTCTTCTCCACTGTGCAACTCCACCGGGTTCGTCTGTATCCGACGGCGGCGATGTTGCCGTGCACAGTGGGTCGAGTGCTGCAGGCCTGACGTGGAATGGGGCGAAGGATCTGATGTGGGTGGCAAGTCGAGAACGACGGCATCAAGGCGCTGTCCAACTGGCAAAACAAGGTACAGACTGAGGAACAGTAAACGAACTGGGCTTACAGACTCAACAACAACAATGGAGTAAGCGCAAGGTGGGCTTTTCATTTGTGTTTTGGTGTGATACTTTGCTTCACTACCAAACACGGCGACAGGTGGATGGTCCCTCGCGGCGCCGAAATCCGCAATGAACTGCACCGAAACGTAAACACCGCACCCCAACGACGTGTTTCTGCCGCTGTCTAACCGTTTAACTGACATGAATTGAATCGACACACCCAGTATGGCATCCGAAATGGCAAGGACGACGCGGAGGCTGGCGTCACACACCGAAACAGCGGCATCCCAGCTCTCGTGATCATTCGCCCCGACGGTGAGGTCCTGGACTTCCAGGGTGCTCAGCGAGAAGCACTAGCGCCCCACGTACTCTCGATACCAGACACCGTCACGTTGCCTCCAGTCGCACCAGCAACACCGGCCAAACCCAACGGGCCACCCCCGGCACTGGAACTGGCGAATTACTCGAAAGTGATACCGCTCCACTAACACTGTGCTTGCGCCACCTGCAGGGCCGAGCGTCGCCGCCACGCTCTACCATCACCACTCAAAATCGACACACCGCTGCCCGTGAGCGACTCCGACGCGCCGCCCGCCACAGTCGCCGCAGAGCCCTCGCCACTCGTGGACACACCACCAGACACCCCAGCACTAGCATCATCGGACCGCTGCCAATACCAACGGATCCGCTTGACACGCTGCTAGCCCTAGATGCTATTGAAAGCTCTTGTTCTCTACATAAATAGTGTACGCGTACATCAGCGGTTCTATTGCAAGCTCGTGAATTCGACAGAAATAGTGTACCGGTATGTGTGCCTCAGAATGACGTACCGTAGCGGATTTCAGTACAAAAGTGAATAAAACAATAGAAACGTTTCAGTTGAACTTCATCCCGCCAAGTTGAACTTGGGCAGGAAGGATATACGGAACCTAAGTGAACCCACGTGACGGTCACTTGAAGTCTGAGGGGTCACAGTGACCCCTCAGACTTCAATGGCACTTCAATCGCTCCGTATTTAGTCTCTACCCAGCATTGGCCGAAAAGGTGGTGTGCGTCAACTTGAACAGACACACGGTTTATACTTCGCGTCCTTCTGCTCAAAATCGTAGTACCGTCTCCTGTGCGTGTATCTGTCTTTCTAAACGATGACAATACACATCTCGTTTGATCATAAACCTAAACGAGTGAAATACCGTGGCTTGCAGCTAAGGTATTCTTTTAGAAATGGCTACACGCTGGGAATTAACTGAGTAACCGGGAACTAAATTTGACCACGTTTAAAAACACGACGTCTGTCCCTGACACTTACAAAAATCAAGTGAGCAAAGCGCCCCATACGGTAGAATACGGTAGAATACGGTGTAGCCACACCCCGTTTTCACAAAAAGATTTAAACACCCTCAAAATTTTGAAAATTAGCCCCAAAAGACTGTTAGCTTTCAGCTTAAGGCTGAAAGAACCACGAACTGAAGAGATGCTGTTCGACACTGAGCTACTTGGCATGACACTCAACTGTTTTTAGGTTGGGCAAATATGAAGCACGATAACGGTTGTTACCAAGCTGGGTACGCGGCTGCAGTGGAATTCTTGACTTATTACTGGCGATTACAGACGCTACATCTGATGGAGTACCGCCCGTAGAAAGAGCATGGAGCGCGTCTAACGTGTTGCCGTCCTTCTCAAAAATGGTAGTTCGACCGGCAACTTTAGAATACAAAAATACGAACTTCAAGCAGCGTGGTCTCTCCATCCAAGGTCAGCCTGCTGCAGTGGAGAGAGCCACAGTGCGTTGTCGGTTCTGAGTGCTGCAGCTGCCTCGCTAAAAGTCAAGACGCAGTAAATGGCGCAACGCGCTCTGCCGGCCTTCCTCCAGAACGGAGGCTCGTGGGTTGGCTCCACGGCAAGATGGGGGAAGCGGACGACCACCAACCGTTGATTTTGACAGTTTAGCATCCCCATTCGCAGATCGTGCTTTTACTCCGGTTTTCTTCAAGCCCTGCGAGAGATTGGGGTGGTCTTTGATCAATCCCTTCGAACGGAATAGTCAAATGTTTATGCGTGGTTGACAACACAATTTCAAGTCTGTGGCAGCGCGATTCTGCTCTGCTTTGCTGCATACACAAGCTGTGCCAACGTACATGCATCTAGGCTCTCATTGATCAGATGAGTTCGAACACGTCTTAGCGAACCAATATGCAAACTTCACGCCCTTTTCGCGTTCGTCGGCGTGCTCCTTTCGAAATATCGCCAACCTGGTTCTAAGAAGTATTACGAAGAGCAACGCCTTCCGGAAAACACTGACTGGATCCGTAGCCGTCCCTTACACCCAGACCCTTACATGTACTCGTTTTCGTGAGAGTACTCAACCATCACAGCTCACAACGTAGTCACTTGATCGCAGAAGTGAATTATTTAGCTTATCACCATTTTGAGGCTATCGAGAATTTTAATTTGAGATCGAACACACGAAATGGCAAACTCTTTTGGGGTACGACGACCCCGCTGCGCCGTACTAGTATAGTACGGCACTACCATTTGTCTTTAACGAACTCGATGCTGTGCCGGATGGCCTAGCACAGGACCACTACTTCGAAGTATCTTGCATTCTACATTATTTACTTATTATACATTGCGACGACATGCAAAATGTATGACGCTAAAAAAACATAAACAACGTTCGGTCACGATTGGCACCGACTACCCAAGCCTCCAAAGACTCAAGGCTCTGACTATCGTTGACTATATCGCGACCCCCAGCGTGTTCATGAAGAATTTTGTTAGTTTGTGACATGACTTAGCCGTCTCGAGCACCACTTCTCGTTTCGGCAACATCGCGAGCGCAAAGTCACGCCAGGTGGAGACGATGGCACGGCTAGTGATAGTTTATTGGATGCTTTGTGCAATCCCTCATGTTATTTCAGCAGACGACTCCGTTCAGCTAAGTGAGAGCTTCGGTGGACCTCATGGAGCTGAATTCTCCGACCAAGCTTCGGTCGCTGCAGGGCAGACAATCGTGTCCATTACGATTCGTGCGGGTGAACGTGTCGATGGTACTTCGCTGGAAGTTACAGGTCCGACAGCAGCGACATTCAACCACGGTGGAAGTGGAGGAAAGGAGAATACGCTTGAACTTGGCGTGGAGGAATACTTCACGTCGATGGAGGCTCACTGGGCCGAGAAAAGCGGTCGCACTCGCATCTTCTATCTTAGCTTCAGTACAAGTGCTGGCAACTCAGTTTCTGGAGGATCAAAGACGGATAACAAGAACACGGGCACAGCACCGGAAGGTTTTCAGCTTGGAGACTTTTTCGGGCAGGATGGCGAGGAAATTGACAAGTTGGGGGCGATTTGGACACGAATTGCAGCAGAAGCTCCAGAATCTGCTACAGCGACGGAAACCCCACCAGGAGCCACAAAAGCACCAGCAGCGATAGCTCCGATAAACCAGAAACAGCAATCTGAAGACGGTTCAGGTAGCACTATGGATGCTTCTGCGGCATCTGCAGCATCAATAACATTTTCTTCGCTTGGTTCTACCGCGAATTCGGCTGCTGAGGTCCCACCAAGCTCTGCAGCGAGTATAGAAGCACCTGCACCTGGCCGGAAGCACCATCTAAACCCACCATGAGTGTGGATGACTCTGTTCAACTTAGCGAGAGTTTTGGTGGACCGCACGGTATTGATTTCTCCGACAAGAACTTCGTAAATTCGGGACAAACCGTCAGCTCCGTCTCAATTCATGCTGGCGAGCGTCTCGACGGTATCACAATGGAGATCCGGCACCAAAAACACGTACGTTCACACACGGCGGAACTGGCGGTGATCAAAAGACACTTAAACTTGGTCAGGGTGAGTACATCAACTCGATGGAAGTTCACTGGGGGAAGAAAGATGGTCGTACTCGAATTTTCTACGCCAATTTCGTCACTAGCGCAGGTAATTCACTCGCTGGAGGGTCGATGACGGAACAGAAGAACACAGTCACTGCGCCTGAAGGATTCCAACTTGCCGGCTTTTTCGGCAAAGCAGGGAAGGAGATCGACACGCCTGGTGCAGTTTGGGCGTACATTGAGCTCGTCACGCCAGCACCAACGCCAGTTCCTGCTCCTACTACAATTGAGGACTCCCCAGGTACAGTTGAACCTGCTGACATTGCAGGGAGTTTGTCAGAGGTGACGACGAAAGTGAACAAGCGGCCTGTTCAATTGAGTGACTCATTTGGTGGACCTCACGGTGACCAATTCTCCGATCAACTAGCGTGTAGTTCCGGAATGACCGTCAGTTCTGTCACAATTCGTGCTGGAGAGCGTCTTGATGGCCTCAATATGGAGATTGCAGCACCTAAGAAGATGACTTTCACTCATGGTGGGAAAGGTGGTAAGGAGAGCACCCTTACACTCGAACCAGGAGAATATATCACGACTTTGGAGGCTCACTGGGGACAAAAGGGAGGACACACACGCATCTTCTACCTCAGTTTGGGCACGAATAAAGGAAACACGGTCTCTGGAGGATCGCAGACCAAAGAAAAAGGCTCAGTGACCGCACCAAAGGTTACCAACTCGCTGGGTTTTTCGGTCGGTTCGGTGATGAAATTGATCTTGTAGGTGCCGTGTGGTCCAGCATTGCTGCGGTCAACGAGACAGTATCCGCTCCTGTTTCAGCGGATGAAGATATCGTATTGAGTGAGTTGTGTGGTGATCCCCATGGTAATGCATTCTCCGATATCAACAGCATCAAGTTTGGCCAAGTGGTAAGCTCCATCACACTTCGGTCAAATAAGCGAGTTGATGCCGTGACGTTGCAGGTCACCACACCAGCAGAAAAAACGATGAATCATGGAGGAAATGGTGGAACGGAGGAGACACTTCCACTTGCCCCAGACGAGGTGATCACATCAATGGAAGCACACTGGGACAAGAAGGACGACCACACTCGGGTGTTCTACCTGAGCTTTACTACCAGCGCTGGTAACACGATCTCGGGTGGAACTAAAACAGCAAACACAGGAACAACAACCGCTCCTGAAGGTTTTGTGTTGAGCGGATTTTACGGTCGAGCTGCGGATGAAGTGGATCAGCTTGGAATTATCTGGACGAGAAAAACTGCCAAGAACCTTTTGTTGACAGATCAATCGGTTGTAGCGAACGGGACGTACCCCACATCAATCCGGAACTGGGTGAGTCCAACGATCGGCAAATCCAAGGACACAGCGTGCTATCGCAAGACGATGGCCTATGACAGCAACAATATTTGTCCTTTGGGTTATGGCAAGGACGGTGTCGATTGCATCGCCCAATGTCCAATGTCGTACCCCGTTTCTTGTGCTTTGGAATGTATTCCTCAAAATGACAATTGCGTACTCGCGGTTCTCTCTAAGATCGGTGCCGTTGCCGCTGTTGTATTCAATGCCGCATCTGGAGGCGTGTTTGGTGAGATTCTGGCAGTGTACAAGATCACAAGTGGGCTGTGAAATGTGTCAAGAACATCGTCGAGGTGATTCGAGGCGTGATTTACTATCTCCGGTACCGATCATTTCGACTGGAGCGAATGTCATGAACTTGCTCACTGGAAATGATGTGATGAACAAGTCAGCGACGACAGTGGACGAGCTTCAAACGATCATCGAGAAAAATTCAAGCTGCGGGTGGGAACTCAAACGCCTCACAGATCGAGTCATTCGCACTCGGCGCCAAGACTGTGACAGCAGCCTACCAGACCCGTGACTTACTTCGAAAAACATTCGGGGTGATCGTGGACCAACTCATTGAGACTGGCAAGACGGACATGGGGAAGGACGTGGCTGAAGATGATTACATGCGAGAGACTGCCAATATGGGTCTAGTCGTATTGGGAACAATCGACCCCACCGGTATCGCGTACATGGCCTCGCAGTTCGTACAACCGATTTGTGGTCCTACAGCTTATGTTGGAGAGATCGACGATGGAACACTGTATGACGCATTGGGTCTCACGACGGTGGATGAGGCGTTTGCAGGCAGCTACGGGTCGTATACACACGCAGGCGATGGCGTTATCCATCTCATTTTCGAGAGTGTTGATACGAAAGACGTGACCGTCGAAATCCACTCGGGTGGTGACGAGTACACTCAGGTTGATGTCAGTGCGGGTGACACGGTAACTTGGGATGGTACCTTTCCGGAACTGGAGGACAAAAACATGTACTTGGATCGGTGGCGTCCAGGTCTCCTTGGTATTCCTGGTTCCGGCGGTGATCCCTGCTGCTGTGGATTCCGCGGTCGTCAGAGGGTGGTCATATCACCATGCATGTGCGAATCAACCCGTCCTAAGAAGTAAATACATGTTGTGAACATATAATCAGTGAATTGTATCTAAAATGAATCGGCAGTGGGGTATCATTGCTCTCCCGTCGATTACGGTCCTCGAACCGGAAGGAAAAGTCGGCTCCTGTAAGGCATGAAACGTGTTAGATAAATAAATAAAATTGTAAATGGGTGTTGAAAATCATACAGAAACCATTGTGAACGTACCGAAGTAAGCAACGCGGTAGGTCAACGTGAACATCATAGAGCATCAATTGAGACAGAACAACACGAATCTACGCTTCCAGGTACAGCGTGCGCTTCAGATCCCTCCGCTGCCAACAATACGAACGAGCAAGTTCCAGCAGGGCGTTGGCACACATTCTAGAAATCATGGTGCGAGGTATTGGGCACTTAGGATATAAACGATGACCCGCGAAAACTGGGGTGATAAATTCCAATACTCGGGTATTCCGTTTGCTTGACAGCGGAGCGTTCACGCGTTCAGCAAGAAACACTCCAGCACTCTTTCTGGCAAGTGTTTCCAGTAGATCTCTATTGTCATCTGGCAAACGATGCGAAATACTTGGTCGCACTTGGATTCCCTTGTGCGTGCGATTCTGAAACGCTTGACTAGCATCCACGTAAGCCATTGCCACGACTATTAGCCCCACACGGATCGGTCGGATCCTGAAGTAGGGCAGTTTCTTCACAAAGCACAACTACAACTGTCACCAGTCTTAGTTCCCATAAGTGTCGTGTCCCTGTGATCACCACCTAAAAGGCCCTCATTTCACGTCTATAAGCACAAAATACACAAAAAAAAGTAAAGAGTGCGATGGATAGATAGAATAGCTTCCTCTCTCTCTCTCTTAGAATCCTCTTCACTCGACGCCGTATTTGTCCTTGAGGTCTTGTAGCTCTTGTTTCTGCTTGTTAAGGTCCGTTGCAGCCTTACGTTGCTGCATCTTGTTGGCTTGATAGTAGAGCACGATCAGGTAGCGACCACAGACGTTGAAACCTGATAAATGGTCCACCGCGTTCTTGGCGTCGTAAATGTCCTCATAGACCACGAAAGCTGTGCCACGAGTGTCGTTGTTGACACCCAATCGGATCTGTCGGATGGCTCCGTATTTGCCAAAAATGTCGTATAACTCTTCCGATGAGATTTTGAATGGCAGGTTACGCACGTATAGGACGCGATTCACTTCCGGGGGGAGACGCGCCTGCAACGTGTGATAATAAAATTAGAGAGGATGATAGTAAGGAAGAAGATAGATACAACTCGTACGTTGCTTCGACGACCTTGCGCGGACATGACGGAGAGGAGAAGGAGGTCGTGTCGTGACACTTTGCCACGATATTTAGTTTTAGCCAATCATGTGCAGTACCGCCATCGGCGCAAGCGATTGGCTAAACGAAGTGTAGCCATTTTCTACCAAGTGAGCCATTTTTGAAAGTTGTACCCAAGTGCTCAGTGGGATCGACACTTGACACGATTTATGCTGGGCAATTGTGAGTTGTGCGCTGGCTGTTCATCGCAGAGAAAGCGTGTGTTTCTCTCACGTCCAAAGTGATTTACTCGACGGCAGCAGGAAACTTGGAGCTACTGAAGTTTCTCCATGAAGAAGTAAAGTAGGTTTACAATGGGAGCCATGAATCTCGCCACTGAAAAAGGGAAACTTGACATTGTGCGGTTCCTGCCCGAGAGTCCAACTGAAGGATGTTCTACAAAAGCGATGGATAGCGCGGCGCGCGATGGACAACTGGAAGTAGTCAAAGAGTGCAATGGATGGAGCGGCACGAAATGGGCACTTTGAAGTTCTTCAGTTTTTGCATGAACGTCGCCGAGAAGGTTGCACCGGATGCAGCAGCACAATTTAACCGGAAAAATATCATCGAGTTATCGCGAATACACCGACTCGAAGGTTGCTCTGAATGGGCCATGGCGGGAGCTGCTGCTAACGGCCACGTCGACATTGTGCGCTATTTGCACCAGGATATGCACGTCCAACGAATAGGAGGTAGCGCCAGCTTTGCAGCCCAGAATGGTCACTTTCAGGTCTTCGAATACCTTTGTGAAGATTACTCGGTCACTGCCCATGACTCTAGCGAGTACGTTGGAAAACGAATCAGTTTATGTTTTGTTTTGTTCTTACATCATGACAAACGGCACTAAGAACGTGAGTCTAACGAGATCGGCGCTGGAACCTACTTCCAACTTCTTCCAGTACAGCTTCATACCAAGGACTTGTTCCAGTCTGTGGGGCTATATCCAATTTTCACAGATATCTCGAACTTACTCGCAGTCGAGAACGATGCGGCCAGCAAGCGTACCAGCAGCCATGCGCTCAAACACATCCGGCAAGTTCTCGAGCTTCTCGATCTTGTACATCGTGCTCACATCCCCAGCAGCGGCCAGCTTCAAGGCCTCGATCGAGTCCTGACGGTTGCCAACGTACGAGCCGATGATGCGGTGGGCGTTCAACACCGAGCCAAACACCTCAGCTGTGATGTACGTGTCCTTAGGCAGACCCACCAGGACCACAGCGCCGTGGGGGCGAAGGAACGAAAGCGCATCCTTGTAAGCCTCGCCGCCAGAAGCCACCACAACCGTCGCGTGAGCACCACGGCCCTCCGTAGCCTCGAACACCTTGTCCTTCACGTTGCCCTTTTTGAAGTCGATGAAGTCCTTGATGCCGTACGATGCCACCAGTTTGCGCTTGTCGTCACCAGAGTCGATGGCAATGACGCGGTAGCCCATGGCGCGTGCGTACTGGCAGGCAAGGTGACCAAGACCGCCACCAGCTCCTGGAATCACGACAAAGTCACCGCAGTTGCCACTAATCTCCTTCAGGGCCTTGTACACCGTCACACCAGCACACAGAATGGGTGCAGCAGCGTGCAAGGGAACTCTTTGGGAATGGGAGTCACATGCTCCGAAAAGGACACACACCACTGCTGAAACGATACATCCACGGTGAAGCCGTGGAGCTCTGCGTCCACGCACGTAGATTCATGGCCCTTACGGCAGTCCTCGCATCCTAGACACGAATTGGCCAGCCACTTGACACCAACAGGGTCACCGATCTTAAGGTGAGTGTGGCTGTGCTCAGCAATAGCAGCGACGTAACCAGCACCTTCGTGACCACCAACTAGAGGCAGCTTGTTGTCCAGAGGCCAGTCGCCCAGCCACACGTGCAGGTCCGTGTGGCACACACCGCTGTAAGCGAGACGCACTAACACCTCACCGGGTTTCAAGTCCTTGGGTTGCGTCACGGGCCAATCCTTACGAACTTGAAGCGGAGCGTTGTTCTTCTCAAACACGACAGCCGTCTGCGTCTTAGGAATGCAGTACTTGGTCTGCGACTTGACGGAGAACGAGCGTGACTGGCAGCGCGGGCAGGTGCAGCTCATGGGGTGCTACCACAGCGGCACTGCGTATTGTGCGCACCAACGATGGACTTGGTGGAAGTGGTGGCTGCACGACGGGCAGGTTGGCTGAAGCGGGACACGACGCGCAACATCTTATGACTTTCGGGAATGGATTGGGTTGAAGCTTGAGCTAGGTGGCGAATTGCAGAATGACAGTGGAGGCAAGCGGAGCGGAGAGCAGGATCGTGACGGGTCGACCCGTAGAAATGCAACTTCAATGACATCAGGTGTAGATACTGCACCCTATCCGTTTTGAAAAACATACGTTTAATGTGTATTTGGATGCACGCATCTAGACATTTCTGCTTGGTTTTACTGTACTTGCAACTTCAAGGAGACGTCGTTTAGAGGAGGGCTACTGTAGCTGATCCCGCGGTGGGTGAGGCACGTTAATACTGTACTCGACTGAAGTGTCTTTAGTCGCTGCCCGCTGCGCCACTGTACATGTATCAACAGTTGCCTGTGCATTCATATGTATTGGTGTCGAGCTGCGAAACCTTGCATCTCCGATGATATTTTCGTGCATCTGTCAATTTGACAAGCGGTAGCGCAACTCCGACTTGGAAGCAGCCCTTCAAGGTAACCGCGTGCTTACAGCTGGTCGTGCTATGGCTGAAAAGTAGCCGTCACCTTCTCCGAAGGCGGATGCCCGTTGACTTCAATACTACACCGGAATGGCGAAGCGGTTCAAGTGTATACACTTTCGGTAATTTGTTGAACCTCATTCTCGATGTAGACGGCACGATATCGCAACATGTTGGTGTCATCTCGATCGCTTAGTGCGCTTTCGTAAGAGTATGAACAAAGCGTGATCACTTTTTAAGTGACAGTTTTTATTTGAGCCTTCAATGGCGGAAGATCTCTACATCTAACCACTATTCCAGAAACTACCCGCAGCTAGAAGGGAAAAAATATACAACACGGAGGAGCTACCATCTTCCACTTGAAATGAGAAAACTTACTCGCAGTCAAGCACAATGCGGCCAGCAAGCTTGCCAGCAGCCATGCGCTCGAACACGCTCGGCAGGTTGTCCAGCTTCTCGATGGTGTATGTGGTTGACACGTCACCGGCGGCGGCCAGTTTCAGGGCCTCGATCGAGTCCTGACGGTTGCCAACGTACGAGCCGATGATGCGGTGCGAGTTCAGCACCGAGCCGAAGACCTCAGCGGTGATGTACGTGTCCCTAGGCAGGCCCACCAGGACCACAGCGCCGTGGGGGCGAAGGAACGAAAGCGCATCCTTGTAAGCCTCGCCGCCAGAAGCCACCACAACCGTCGCGTGAGCACCACGGCCCTCCGTAGCCTCGAACACCTTGTCCTTCACGTTGCCCTTTTTGAAGTCGATGAAGTCCTTGATACCGTACGAAGCAACGAGCTTACGCTTGTCGTCACCAGAGTCGATGGCAATGACGCGGTAGCCCATGGCACGAGCATACTGGCAGGCAAGGTGGCCCAGACCGCCACCGGCACCCGGGATAACAACAAAGTCACCGCAGCTGCCCTCAATTTCCTTCAACGCCTTGTACACAGTCACACCGGCGCACAGAATGGGGGCGGCGGCGTGCATCGGCAGGTCCGTCGGGATTGGGGTCACGTGCTCCGAGAAGGACACGCACCACTGCTGAAACGAGCCGTCCACGGTGAAGCCGTGCAGGTCGGCGTCAATGCACGTGGACTCGTGGCCCTTACGGCAGTCCTCGCAGCCCAGGCACGAATTGGCCAGCCACTTGACACCAACAGGGTCACCAATCTTGATGCGAGTGTTGGTGTGATCGCCAATTGCAGCGACGTAACCAGCACCTTCGTGGCCGCCGACCAGGGGCAGCTTGTTGTCCAGAGGCCAGTCACCGGCCCACACGTGCAGGTCCGTGTGGCACACGCCACTGTAGGCAAGACGGACAAGAACCTCACCGGGCTTCAGCTCGTCCGGCTGAGTCACTGGCCAGTCCTTTCGAACCTGAAGTGGAGCATTGTTCTTCTCGAAGACAACGGCCGTCTGAGTCTTGGGGATATCGTAGTGCGACTGCGACTTGACCGAGAACGAACGTGACTGGCAGCGAGGGCATGTGCAGCCCATGGGGTGCTGTACGCAGTTGCCACAGCGGCATTGCACGTTGTGAGCGCCGACAACCGACTTGCTGGCGCTCGTGGCCACGCGGCGAGCGGGCTGACTGAAGCGGGACACGACGCGCAACATGGTGATCAGGAACTGAAGCTTGAGGAGGTTACTGGATAAGCAGTAGCCGGTAAATTGCAGAATGAGCTTAATAGCGGACGGCGTGGACGGAATGGATGCCGCCCCATTGGACTTTGCAAGCAGGAGCTGCAGATTTCGGCGTCTTTGCGTCCATGCGGCACGAGGCGGCATAAAAACCTCGCGCGCACCAAGCAGCGTCTGCATGTGGCATGCTTCATGTCATTGGTCGACTGTATCTGCGAGTCTGAAAAGGTGGCTCGTCTGCTATTGCACCCCGCACAAGCTGATAATGGAATGCAATCCGGCCGCCATACTCGATGCATATTATGCAGCGATTCCATTGTAAAGCAATGCTTTATAGTGTTGATGTACCTCAGGGCTGTGATATTTAGTACAGTGGAAGTGACGCTTCGGTATTAGTTATTGAAACACGAAACCTGAACATCGTACCAACTTCTAGCAACCCCAGCATACGCATTTAGACGAGCAACTTTAGTAACTTCAAGCTGACCAATACGCAATTCAAGTCAAAATGAAACGAAGTCAGATTCATTAGCATGTCAAAGGAACATTCGCGTCGAGCAGAGCTGCTCTACCACTTCACTACTGCTTCTCAACGCTTCCTCCCGTACAAAACGCACTCGACACGTCGTAGCCGCTACGGAGGCTACACTCAACACCAACTGCCTACTCACAGTCCAAGACGATGCGGCCAGCAAGCGTACCAGCAGCCATGCGCTCAAACACATCCGGCAAGTTCTCGAGCTTCTCGATCTTGTACATCGTGCTCACATCCCCAGCAGCGGCCAGCTTCAAGGCCTCGATCGAGTCCTGACGGTTGCCAACGTACGAGCCGATGATGCGGTGGGCGTTCAACACCGAGCCAAACACCTCAGCTGTGATGTACGTGTCCTTAGGCAGACCCACCAGGACCACAGCGCCGTGGGGGCGAAGGAACGAAAGCGCATCCTTGTAAGCCTCGCCGCCAGAAGCCACCACAACCGTCGCGTGAGCACCACGGCCCTCCGTAGCCTCGAACACCTTGTCCTTCACGTTGCCCTTTTTGAAGTCGATGAAGTCCTTGATACCGTACGATGCCACCAGTTTGCGCTTGTCGTCACCAGAGTCGATGGCAATGACGCGGTAGCCCATGGCGCGTGCGTACTGGCAAGCAAGGTGGCCAAGACCGCC
The DNA here is from genome assembly GCA_014706105.1 of Phytophthora quercina. Lineage (NCBI taxonomy): Eukaryota > Oomycota > Peronosporomycetes > Peronosporales > Peronosporaceae > Phytophthora > Phytophthora quercina. Next base: position 265,551 of record JACBOW010000016.1, on the reverse strand, counting down.
ACCGGCACCCGGGATAACAACAAAGTCACCACACTGTCCTCCAATTTCCTTGAGAGCCTTGTACACCGTAACACCGGCGCACAGAATGGGGGCGGCGGCGTGCATCGGCAGGTCCGTCGGGATCGGAGTCACGTGGTCAGCGAACGAAACGCACCACTGCTGGAATGAGCCATCGACAGTAAAGCCGTGCAGGTCGGCATCGACACAGGTCGATTCGTAGCCCTTACGGCAGTCCTCGCAGCCCAAGCACGAATTGGCCAGCCACTTGACACCAACAGGGTCACCGATCTTAAGGTGCGTGTAGCTGTGGTCACCGATAGCAGCGACGTAACCAGCACCTTCGTGGCCGCCGACCAGGGGCAGCTTGTTGTCCAGAGGCCAGTCACCCAGCCACACGTGCAGGTCAGTGTGGCATACTCCGCTGTAAGCGAGACGCACCAGCACCTCACCGGGTTTCAAGTCCTTCTGCTGCGTTACGGGCCAATCCTTGCGAACTTCGAGTGGGGCGTTGTTCTTCTCAAACACGACGGCAGTCTGCGTCTTGGGGATATCGTACTTGGTCTGCGACTTCACGGAGAACGAGCGCGACTGGCAACGTGGGCAGGTGCAGCCCGTGGGGTGCTGCACGCAGTTACCGCAGCGGCACTGCATGTTGTGAGCACCAGCGAGCGACTTGCCGGAAGTCTGTGCCACGCGGCGAGCGGGCTGGCTGAAGCGGGACACGATGCGCAGCATGATGGCGAGCTTGAAGAGGTGGGTGGAGAAGTGCTTGAAGGGGTTACTGGGGTGAGCAGTAGCCAGAAAATTGGGGAATGACTCGAGCACACAAGTGCGTGGCAGGCAGGCAGAAGAGCAGCAGGTCCCTCCGCCTAAGGCGCCTTGTCGTTCCGGGGATCAACTGGCTTCGACACTGCAGTGCAGTATCTTGTAGTCGACTTCAACGTGCCAGACTTGCGTGTCGGAGGTCGTCGCTGATGATCATGACTGGAGCAAGAGCTTGGGTTGACCGCAACTTCAATGAGACCGTCTCCGTTTACGGCGGTCAAGTGAGCCGGGAGCAAGTTCAACCACCCCACCCCATGATCGATTGGGTTGTAGGCGTGTTAACAGTACATTACGACTGTCAAACAGCGAGGCTGTAAAGCGCCGCCGGCATTGGAATGGCATGCACTGCAACCGCTAGCGAGCTTTGGTTTAACGCCATCCGCTTCAACTAGCATTGTCATCACTCGAAATGCAAGGCAACAGGTCTAGCACGACGAGTATAAGAGCTCTTCAACGATGGTGGCATTTATTGCGGCTGTTGGTGATCTCGCAGTGAAACGCAATTCACACTTGATGTTTGTATGCTGCGTGTTTTTGCGTTTTCGTGCGATTAACGCAACTTTATTGCGCCTGGCGCAACGTTAAGGCAACTTTGGAGCCGCAGAAACACGCACGAAATCCATGCAACACAGAAACCGTGCAGATTGAATTCCCTCCATGGTATGATACCGTTCCATCGTCGTACACAAATTTTGTTGTATAGATATAACCTACCATAGCGAACATTTATTTACTATATCGAAGATATCAAAGAGCACGGACTCAATCGATGTGACAGCTTCAACGTACGGTACGAGCGGATCCAACGCATTGCAATTGTAAAATGCAAATGCTGACAACACGCCAGCCTACCTTAGGTACAACGACACATGGAGTGGTTCGCTGCGCGTACATGTATTGCCATCGTGGAACGATGCTGCTGCTGCCGCTACGCTAAGCAACGCCCACCAGCCAACGGTCCGTGTTAACTTAGCCAGCCAGCGCAGCCAGATCGCCGGTTCGGCCAGCGCTCTCTGCGTGCGTTCCCTCCGATATGGTACTGTACCGCCTGTGCCGCCGAGTTGGCACCACTTTTGTCGTGCAGTGCACAATGTGCACGCAGCAAGCGACCCGCGTTGCTGGGTGGATTTCGGCTAAAAGATCGATGACTTCAAATCCTGCAAGATGAAGCGCTGCCCTTTGTGCCTCGGCATCGTTCCTCGTGCGAATGATACGCTCGGAAAGAATAAGTCGCTCGGCTCGCGCTGGGCGGAGGCAATGCGATAACGCGCGCGAGCCCGCGATGCACTCATGCCACCCCGAAGCCCGGACAAGCAGAGCCGATGCACGTGGAATGGAGCACGTAGCCCTGGACCAGGGCCCCTGGTGCCGGGCAGCCTCGATCTTCACCCCACGTGTCATCAAGACGATTATCCTAGGCTGTCGCAAGCGGACTCCGCTTGCTTGTCCGAGGCTGGTCTACCACACGCGGACGCGTAGGCGCGCAGCTTGCGAGTTGCGGCGGCGCTATTTCGCCGGTTTGGGTGGAGAGGCAATGGTGGCGCAATGACCCACCACGCAGGCTGCTTGGGCACGCACGCATCATCCGAACAAGTAATCGGGCGGCGTGCGCGCGCGGCATCTCTGCGTGGTTGATGGAGCATTTTGAAGGCCGAGTTCTTCGCCCGTCGCGTTGGTTGGCTTCACATCGTTCCAGCCCGATGAGCCTGTGAAAAAATCTTCTCTGCTTGGAACTTGACGGCGCCGGCGCGGCCCACGCGTACTGCGACTGTTGTCGATGCTAACGAGCTACTTCCTGCATGAAGTGGCGCGTAACCTCGTATTTTAATATTAATATTTTTATTAAAATAAAGGCATGAGCAGGTCAGTACGTTATCCCCTTTGTGCCAATTTCAGCAACTTTGCACATACATGTGCTAAGTAGCAGCAAACTCGAAGCTACGTCGCCATGGCGCTGATCAATCTGGAATCGAAGCAACAGTGTCGAGCCCGAACTGCGTGTCGCTGAGCGCGCCTTCCACTGTGGCATGAGCGAACAATTGGCCTCGAACTCGAAGCTGCCTTGCCGGAACCCATCTGCCGATGCAATTGCATCTGGCGCACGTGCGAAGGACAGACAGCTCTCTTCGCTCGCCATCCCACTGCGCACCTGCACGACGATCGCCATGGCAGTCCACAACCTTCACACCGCCCGCTTTCGCTACTTATACCTCGTATGCAGCGTTTGAGAGCTCCTTCATATTAGAGTACATGTAATATCAGAGTACATGTAACGGTAACGGTAACGATGGCAGCAAGTTGAACTTCGATCCTAACCCTATCAAATCATCAACGGTCCAATCAAATCGCAGCGATCTTCTGTCCCTGACAGTTGCCAATATTTTGCCAAGATGCGACTTGTGTTGTCCACGGGCGAACTTGTATTCTGCTTCTGTGCCATCACTACAGCGCTCTACGCCTCTCCGTTCTTTATCGACGAAGTGAACGTCAATGCGTCGAACGCCTGGGAATTTCTGCTCATCTGGGACGACAAGGAGAACTTCCTCGAAAACGAGGTCATCACAAGCGGATTGAGCTGGACAACCCTCTACGCCATGTTCACCATGACCAAGATCAACGTGTACGAGCCATTCGGGTGGATGCTCAAGGCTGCTCAAGTGCAAATTGTCGGTCTCGACTCGTGGTGGGTCCGGATCGTGACGGCGGCGCTGCATTTCATGGCTGCAGCAGTGTTGGCACGAACATCTGCAGTGTTGCTCGATTTGATGGCGCTACTTTCGGATTTCAGGTCGGAGAAGGTCATTGATAGTGAAGTGAAGCTACGAAGACAGAGAAGACATTGGTACGGCTGTTGTATCGGTGCTGTGGTATTCGCTATTCATCCGGTGCACGTCGAGGTCATTGGGTGGCCGTCGGCGCAGCCCTACGCGCTTTGTGCGCTGTTCAGCAATCTCGCGTTGTTTGTATACGTGGAAACGATGTATCGCGAGTTCTGTCAGGTGCAGATTGGGAAGAACAACGCCAAGGTTGCGCTGATGTCGACGATTTTTAGTGGACACGGGCGCAGTGAAATACTTTGTTGTGGTAAGTGGTGTTGTGGAAATCCTTTGCTTGATAATGGCTAACTGTCAAGTGTTGTTGTAGGCTTTTACTTGTGTGCGCTGCTATCGAAGAGTGCCTGTATCCTCTTGCCAGCGGGTTTCTTCCTCGTTGATGTGCTGGTTTTTGCGACTTTGCAGCCTCATCTTCCCAGCCCCAATGCACAACAGTGTTGGTCGTACATCATTGGAAAATTGCCAGTGGCTGCTACTCTCGTAACGTTTCTCGCTGTCATGTTGGCGTCGAATTACCATGGAATGCAACCTGATACTGACTTGCTCTCGTTGACACTTGGTGAGCGAATGATTAAGGCTACGACGATGCCTGCGTGGGTGCTACGGAGAATACTGTGGCCCACGAAGCTGCGACCGCACTACCAACTTCGCGTAGGAGAGATGAGCTTGACTAACGCCGACTACCTCCTATCTCTTTCCGCTTCAGTGGCTCTAGTCTTGTTCACGATCTGGCTGTTCCGGTATCGTCGTGCACCGCAGTATCTGCTTGCCATGGCCTATTTTGCCATCATGGTGCTGCCGGTGTCGGGTCTCATTCAACATGGTATGGTGTCCGCTGGATGTGATCGATACGCGTACTTGTGCAGCATTGTTGCTGTACCTTATGCAGGGTCCGTATTGGCACAGAGTTGCTTCGGCAGCGATGAAAATTATGCCAAGGCTATAAAAGACGGAGGACCAGAACATGCCCAAACTCGATCCAAGCATCATCAGCCAAACCAAGACCATCAAAACGCCGTCGGTACAGGAGTCGTCCTTCTTCTCATTGGAACTTTGCTCTCGATTTCAACCAGCTTAATGGGTCTGTGGCGAAATGAAGACGCACTTCTTGAGTATTCACTTCGGTATGATAGCGTGTTCGTGGATTTTCAATGCCTTTGTTGTGTACTTGAGCTTACACGTTGATGTTTGTGTGGTAGGATGGACCCAACAGACTGGAGGATCTTGGACCAGCGTGCGCTATATTTCATCACGAGTGGACGTCACGAAAGCACTGATGAAGAGTGCCGGCAACTTTGGAATCTAGCGTACTATTTCACTCCCACGGGAACGCTCAAATCCGATCTCCAACGTCTCAAGACACTTATATTTCTGAACAAAGTGCAAGGTGTATGTGAAAGCTACCAGAAGTTGCTGGAGGCCCGCCCAGACAATTGCCACGTTCACAACAACGTTGGTGTGTGTTTGATAGACCAAGGAAAAATAAGTGAAGCGCGACAAGAGTTTGAGTCAGCTTTACAATGCCCAGGTCATGAACAACTGTACGAAACACCACGCAAGAATTTGGAAGCGCTAGATAAGTGGATCGCTCTGAAAGAAGAAGCACGAGCGCGAGGTGAAGAGGACAGTATGCCACAAGTCAAAACGCAGATTATGTTCTAAGGTCAATGAAGATAGTCAAAGGCACACTTGCATTGCATTCGCCTTAAACGCAGTTCATCTCTTCCTGTGTACGCACAAACAGATAATGGCCTAGGAGTCTTTCACACTACGTTACCCTAGGTCAATGGTGAAGCAGAGCTTTAGGCGCAGTCCAATACAACTCGGCCAGCTAGCTTCCCCGCTTCCATACGCTCGAACACGCTCGGCAGGTTGTCCAGCTTCTCAATGGAGTAATTCGTGGAGACGTCACCAGCAGCAGCCACCTTCAAGGCCTCGATTGAGTCCTGGCGGTTGCCAACGTACGAACCGATGATGCGGTGGGCATTCAGCACAGAGCCAAACACATCCGCCGTCACCTTAGCATCCTTTGGTAGACCCACCATCACGACGGCGCCATGCGGACGTAGGAACGAAAGTGCGTCGTTGTAAGCTTCGGGGTTGGAAGCAACCACCACGGTGGCGTGAGCGCCACGACCGTCAGTAGCAGCGAGGACCTTTTCACGGACGTTTCCGTCCTTGAAGTCGATAAAGTCCTTGATGCCGTACGACTCGATCAATTTTCGTTTATTGGCACCGGTATCAATAGCAATGACGCGGTAGCCCATGGCACGAGCGTATTGGCACGCAAAGTGGCCAAGACCACCACCAGCACCGGGAATGACCACGGAATCACCGCAAACTCCATTGATCTCTTTCATAGCCTTGTACACGGTGACACCGGCGCACAGGATCGGAGCAGCAGCAGCCAGGTTCAGGTCCGTCGGAATCGGAGTGACGTGGTCTGCGAATGACACACACCATTGCTGGAAGGAACCGTCAACACTGAATCCGTGTTGATCAACCTGTGTGCAGGTATTCTCGTGACCTTTACGGCAGTCCTCACAACCGAGGCAAGAGTTAGCGATCCACTTAACACCAACCGCGTCTCCGACCTTGAGGTGCGTACGCGTGTGATCGCCGATAGCGGCGACGTAACCGGAACCTTCATGTCCACCAACGCACGGAAGCTTTGGCTCTAACGGAAAGTCTCCTTTCCAGATGTGCAAGTCCGAGTGGCAGACACCGCTGTAAGCGAGACGGACGAGCACCTCACCGGGTTTGAGGTCCTTCTGCTGAGTCACTGGCCAGTCCTTGCGGACTTGAAGAGGGCCGTTCGTCTTGTCAAAGATCACAGCCGTTTGCGTCTTCGGGATGCTGTACTTGGACTGCGACTTGACCGAGAACGAGCGCGACTGGCAGCGAGGACAGGTGCAGCCCGTGGGGTGCTGCATGCAGTTGCCACAACGACACTGCACATTGTGCGCACCGACAATGGACTTGGTGGCAGTGGTGGCCACGCGGCGAGCGGGCTGGTTAAAGCGGGACACGAGACGCAGCATGGCGACAGGCTTGGAAGTCTTGAGATGCTTGGGGCACTTGGCAAATTGGGGAATGATCATGAACGTGCTGCAAGCCCTGCACGACCCGGTCGTAGGAGATAGTTTTCTCAAAGCCTCGGAACTCCTCTGTACCTGCAGGTTGAAGCCGCCACGCACTTCAACCTGCGTAAGCTCCAGTCGCGCTTCAACGTACAACTCACTCGTGTCATGATGTGAGCTGTGCTGACTAAGCAGTGCTACCGGTAGGGCTTTACAAGTGCATTGCATTGCTTGCTCTACGGTAGTGTAGTTCTTGGTTCGATTCACCAATGGTGAATGAGAGCTTCAACATGCCACTGCGTTTCGGTAATAGCAGTCGGACACCAAAGTTCAACCACGCACAGGAGCAGCACAGACCCCGTTTAACATTCGACATCGGAATGCGTGGAATTCGACGCAGCTTGCATCAATAGCGAACATTGGTGATGGCGCTGTACATGTAGGTTATTTGCCACCGGGGATTCACAAGAACCTCTTCATTTGTTGGTCATGCTCGGCTCTGTGATTGAACTTTGTTACACTCTAAGACATACCCTGTACTTTGTTGGAACGAGGGGTGATAAAATAGCTACTTGGCCAGCCCTACCGGAAGAGAACTGCATCTGCCCTTAGTTGAAGAAGTACGGACTGTCCAGTACGCTGTGGAGGTCCAGGTCGCCCAGCTGCGGCACGTCGTCAAACTCCATGTCGGGGAAACGCAGGCGCAGCTCCGTCAGCAGGTCCTCCAGCAGCGGCTGCTCATACAAGTTCACGAATTCCTCGCGCAGCCGGCGGTTCATAATGTCCACAGAGCACGCGTGCGTCCAATAACTGTCGTGAACGGCCGCAAACGAGATGTTCTCGTCCTCGAGGCAGCGGCGCGCCGTCAGCATCATGTGTGTGGAATCGAGGGAGTGGACGAAGTTGGGCGGGAACGCGGATTTTTGCCGGCCGATGCTCACCGGGCGGCCCTCGTTGTCGACCATCAGCACGTGCTGCACCTTGGTGCGCACCTGCTTCGTGGCCTTGCTGCGGTACGGCTGCACCACCGGAAGTCCCAGAGGTGTAATCCACGACATTGGCTGGCCACTTTCACCGACCTTGGCAGCGCACTTCGCCAGCCACGCCATAATGTTACGGGCGGAGTTAAAAAGATCTCCCATGGAGCCCATGGTCAGCTCGGCGCAGTAGCACGACGCATGGTAAATGTCGTCCTCCAACTTCTCATCCATAATGTGCCCCTTAGTTAAGAAAGTCTCGTGGAGACGAGCAGAAATCTGCTTGCGCGCGCCGATGTAGGTCACTCCGTACACACTCGTCATCACAGTTTGCTTCACAACCTTTCGCGTAATGATACCATTCAGGAACTGAGCGCACTTCTTGCGCTGCGCCTGATCCAGCAGCGTGCGCAGCTTTGTCCGCCTCGCCATCGACTCCGTTGAGTCGTCATCAGGAACGCCGGCAAGCATCCCACGAACCTCTTCCACACTGGGCACATCCAGCGAGGCATCGTGCTCCACCTTGGCCATCACCTGTGTGGCCACACCCATGTAGACGTCACTTGGTCGCGGGGCGGGGACCAAATTCACCTGAGCGCCGCCGCTGCGATCACGGCCGAGGGCGGCGTAGTGCTGGAGACCGTTGCAAGAGCCGTCCTGGTGAATGGGGATGTTAGACATGTATTTCGTTGGGTCAGGAGACTCGATCGCGCGCTTAAGCTCGAAGCAAACACCCAGCGCCAAGAACGGATAATCGGCACCCTTCCACCACGCGCTATCACCCCCGCCAAGCGGGTCACTCGCCGAAGCCACAACCTTGTCCAAGTGCTCATCAACGAACTCCACACGCTCATCGAACGAACACTTGTCCACACCGAAAACGTTAGCGAGATGAATCTTCATCCAACGCAGACCGTGTTCGCCGAGAGGCTTGCGGTCGCGGAAGATAAGCAAACTACGCGAAAGATCGGATCCCAGATGATTAAGGTTGGGCGGAATCGGGTACACGCGACCACGGAAGTCCATGTTGTACGGGTAATACAACTCGGGTTCATCCTTGAACTCCTCAGCGACCTGAAGCTTGTACAGCGTATCGCAACGCAGCGAGTGGAATTCCCGGTTCAGTTGCTCGATCTGCACAAACCATCACGGTAGATAGATATACGTTAGTCTATCGCTGCAAATAAAATAGGTAAATCACACATTCATAGTAGGTATGTGAGTCACGAAGTTCCATCGTTGGAACCCCCTAGATGGCCCAAGGGATGTCAAAACCCCAGCAGCCTCCAAGCAGCAACCGCTTGCTATAGCAATCAGTTTGAACCCACATGACGTATGTAGGCATCATGTGGGCTTGATTCTGTTGCGTTCATACATACAAAAATCAAACCAAGATTGGGGCTTACCTTGCGAACATTCTTGTAGTAAAGCGCCGGATCATCTGCAAACTCGGGACTGTCCGGGTCCGGGAGCGGAACATCAGTACGTGTAGGCAGGTCACCAAAGTTGCCGCCGTCCTCCCAAATCTGAAGCACAACATTCAGCACTTCCTTGTTGATCACCCAGGGCACCTCAGCCATCAGGTTCAACGCCTTCAGAATGCCGTCCATATCACCACGCTGCACACAATCCATTTGCCAGGCCGAGTCACGCTGACGCATAACCTTAGTACGCAACTTCAGGTATCCTCCGTTCACGACTCCATTCCACGGACGCGGAGGCACAAGCATCGGCAGGTAACGCGCAGTCCACGGCAGGATATTAGCATCAGGATTCGTAGCCAACACGGCGTCAGCCATTCTCTGGTGGATCTGAATCACACCCGCGCGACGGTTACGGTCGAATACATAGTTGTGGATGAAGGCCGGCTCAGGCGCAGGTAGGCCTTTAGCTGCGCAAAGCTCGGGCGTGGACACCTCGCCCAACTCGTTAGGCACATAGCACGTGCGTTGAATGCAGTCAACGACCGCAGCGCCAACCTTTAGCTGAAGACGCTTGTCCCAGCCACCGACCGTGTCGATGTACTCCTTCATGCGCACCTTAAGGCTCTCCAACTTGATCTTGTCTGTCATTTTTAGGTAGAACTTGTCCTCATTTCCACGATTGCGCTTTGCTGTTTCCTCTTTCCTCGAGATAATCTCCTCCTGCACAGCCTTCCCCATAGCCAGAGCCAGCTTGATGAACTTGGGTCCCTTGGGCTCCATCAGACAGGTGTTGAGCATAATGTTCATGCCCGTGGCGGCAATCACGTCGTGTTTTAGCAGCATGAGTGCCGGTCCGTAGATGTTGCTGTCTGTGCTGTGTTTGCCGGCCCTGATCTTGTTCTGCTCCGCCTCAATATACTTCTTGGTCTCAGGCATCCACTTACGGATCAGTTCCTTAGCAGCGTTCGTCTCCGTGGAGCGACCAAGTTGCCGCACCTTCTCGTGTGAAAACGAGTATTTGTCCATTGCCATCTCGTACACGGAGCATTCGAGGCGGAGCTGACGCGCATAACGTCGACGCATCTCTTGGACTTCCTCTGGCGTAGAGCACTTAGCTAGTTGGTCCTTGGGGATCTCGAACATCTCCAGCCACTTGTCCACGTCCTCGTCAGACATGAAAGAGCGTGAGCTCTTGGCTAGTTCGGGAGGGTTGGACAGTTCCTTCTCTGTCGTGCCAATGAGCTCCTCAAGGCCCAACGTCAGCGGCGCCAGCTCGTACGGCTTCTCCATTGTGGAACGAGGGATCAGCTGCTGGGCACGGATGGCCCAATCAGCTTCCGCCAGGCGGCGCGGCGCCACGTTCTCTGTCATGGGCTCGAACTCACCGGCAAGCTCAGAGTCGGCGGCGGCTTCAGTCATGGCCGCTTCGGGTGCCAGTGAGCTCTTGGAGCGAGATAAAAGGCTCAGCGCGCCACGTTGCACGTTGCTGCGTTGCTCCAGACCGCTTGAGGCGCGACGCAACGCAGCGCGGGCCATACGCGCCGTCGTCAAGGATGAAGACTGCATGACGAGGATTTTCTCAGCTGCTAGAGTGCGACGGGAGCTGCGACTTGGACAACTAGACGCAGCGTGGAGGGGCGGAGGTGGCGATGCGAACGAGACGCGAAGCCGAGACGCACAGGACGCTGCAGAGCGAGACGCGACACCGGACAGCAAGCCGATCTCGTCTCGTGACCTTTGAGGTTTCGAGTGTGAGGCTAGCAGCGGATTTCGCAGACGAACGCGATGACTGGGCCAGAGCTGCAGAAGTCGTTCGTGTATTTGATTGGATAAAATCTGTCGGATAGAATTGCAAAACGTTTTAGCCAATGGCGATTGATTAATTTAGGCCAATGGTAGAGATGTATTGTTTTGCCCAATCAAAACGCTCCTTGTTATCTAGGGCAGAGCTAATTGACCTTCGACTCGAAGGCGTGATGGCGACGGCTTCGACTTGCGCCCACGGCGACGGCCACGTGCACGACCACGCGCACACCCGCCAGGATGCTGACGACGATCTCGACGAGTTAGACCTGGCGTTTGACCCGACGCTGGCCTCGTGCTGCGAGCGTGACGAGCACGAGTACAAGAAGGCCATGAAGCTCAAAGCTGTGCTGACGGCGCATGACCGCACGTCCGGCGCGGTGCGGATGCGCCAGCAGCTGTTCCAGCCGCCAGCAACGGCCACGATGCAGGCTTCGGCGGTCGCACCTCAAGTTCCGCAGCAACAACAGTTGCAAATGTCCGACTCGGACTCGGACGACTTTGACGATAGCGATGACGAGTTCGACATGGAAGCCATGCTGACCGCGCGCCGTAAGCAGCTCGAGCAACAGTTCCAGAAGGCCGCACAGGACGCTGCCGATGGGTACGGAGTCGTGCTGGATGCAACGCTGCCGCAGCTCATGCAGGACTTGCAGAACGAACCGGAAGTGCCGAGAGCGGCGCTTGTGGTGGACAGCGGTGCAGCTGAGTCGCCAGAGTTCTTTAGTGCGATGCGTGGTGAGATGGCTGCAGTGGCGCAGCGATTTCTAGGTACTAAGTTCTACGTAGCGTTGGCAGCGCGCGACGACGATGCGTTGCGACAATTGCGGCTTCCTTCAGCACCTTGCTTGGCGGCGTTCCGCCGTGGCGAGCGCGTGGACTCCATTGCACTGGACCCAAAGGCATTGGTCACGGAGCTTGAGGTTCTATGGGAGGCGCGCTTCTTGCCGTGGCTGATTAAGTGCAATGTGCTGACCAGCGAGCGTCAATCTTCTCAGCAGAACAGTCAGAGCAGGTCGCGTAGGAAGAAAGCTGCGGATGAAGATGAGACGGAGTTGGAAGGTTTTGACTGCGGAGTGGAAGGCTGCCGTCTGCGCTTTGGCTACGAGCACGAGCACGTCGGGACTTCGCAGCAGACAAAGGACGAGATTGCAGCGTGGCGCCAGAACTCCGCATAACTTTAAGGAAACAATACCAACCCCAGGAAATCATCAATTAAGTGCGCTCCTCGATTCGATTTGCTCTCTACTGTAGGTATGTATCACCATCAGCCACGTGTTAGTGATGGATCTGATGTGGGCAGAGCTGCTCGCTTTGATTTCCGCGGCCAGCCGAAGTGGCAAGTGGCTGGTTTCCACGAAAGCGTCGAATGTGATACAGGCGATCGGATAGAACATTCCGGGTCTCCACACACGCGCGAGTGCCCTACGACGTCGCCCAAGCAGCAGCCAACTTTATATCGAACAACGGCGCATTTTGTGTCAGCTGCGAGTTGCTTACAGCATTGCCATGGAGTTCTTCCCAGGTTGCCGCTCTGGCGCTGTCTGGCAGGTGACGTTGTTCATCGCTGTTCCGCCGTGCCACCACGCAGACTGAGATACTGAAGCGCTTGAAGCACTTTGGGGCCTGTACGGTGGTGATTTGAGCTGACGCATTTGCGCGTTGTATGGCTACGGATGCTGAAGTTGCTACTGAACTCGAGGTAGCTGGTGGACCTTTTCCGAACAGCGACATACAATTCCCAAGTGTGCACACGTCACATAAACATGTTGTTCGAGTTGAAGCGGCACAGTCGTTCTAAACTATTGCACGCACGTCGAAATGGAGGAACCGTGTGGCCCAGGGCCAGCAGCGCGCTGGCCGTCGTGCGGTTGTCAAGCGCGAAGCAGATCCGCAGCCCCGCATTATCAGAGTCGTTAACGCGATGGATTGCGACAGCTCCGCTTCTGTGGAAGCCAAACCGGCCATTTGTTGCCCAGGGCAAGGGATAAGGTCAGAGTGAACGTCACTTCAACCGTTTCCGCACTCCGCGCGGACGCCAGGTAACGCCATTTCCTATTTGGAGACGCAGTGCACAAGCAGCAAGGAAGGAGAACTCGCCATATATATAAGAATAGTCTCAATGGTGGAGCAGACTGCAGAGCAACAGGAGGAGAGGAGGAAGCCCGCGCGCGATAGAGCGAGCTCCGGTATGTTGCGCAAGGAGCTGGACATGCGTCTCACGGCGTATCTGCCCGCCGTGGTGCGGCGACATCTGGAGAGGCAGGACATGCACAAGCCGCTGTCCATGCCCACGACACACCGCACGACTGTTGTGAGCATGTTCGCTGATGTGTCTGGCTTCACAGCTATGACTGAGTCCCTGGCAGCACGAGGACCTGTGGGTGCTGAAGATCTCGCTAAGCACTTGAACTCGTACTTTGAGCAGCTACTGAGACTTGTGGCAAGTGCTGGAGGAGACGTGTTCAAGTTTGCAGGTGACGCTATGCTCATTTTCTGGCCTGAGAGCAAGGAAGACACGATGGACAGCTTACTACGTCGTGCACTGCAATGCGCACTACGTATCCAGTCACATTTACACCAGGCTGAGCTGGCTCGAGGTGTTGTGCTTAGTGTGAAGGTGGGTGTGGGGATCGGTGAAGCAACGATCGCACACCTTGGAGGCGAGAGCGATGGAGCTACGGCTCGCATTGAGTACGTGGCTGTTGGGCCGGCATTGGAGCAGGCGTTCAGTGCAGAGCATCAGGCTGAAGCGGGCGATGTTATCTGCTCAAGTGAGTGCTGGACGCGTGTTTGTGAGTACTTTGACGGCGCACCCGTTCGAGGTCATGGAGATAACAATGAGGACAGCAATTGCTTCCATAAGGTGACTGCAGTCAACAAACCCGTGAAGATCTGCTCGAGAAGACCATCATTTACGCGTCACGACGCCCTCCTTCACAAGCGGATGAAGCAGTATGTTTCTCGAGCTGTGTGGCCCTATCTGGACGCGCACGATGAGTTCTGGGGATCTGAGCTCAGGGACGTCACCGTTTTATTTATCAACCTCGGCTTCAGGTATGTTGTCACGATCCAAACAACATGGTGACTTAACATTAAGAAGCTGACTTGTTATTTCCAATTTAATTAATAGTGAACAGGATCTTGCTACAATGCTCGGAGCAAAGGAGCTACAGAGACTGCAGGACGCGTTCGCCAACGTCCAGAAGTGTGTATACGACTATGAAGGCACAATCAATAAGTTCCTCGTGGACGACAAAGGCAGCACTGTCATTGCTGCGTTTGGCCTGCCACCGGTGACCCACGAGAATGATCCCATTCGTGGTATTTTGGCCTCGCTTGCTATCTGTGCAGCACTCGGAAACACTGGTCTCAAGGCTTCAGTGGGCATTACAACTGGTACGGCGTTATGTGGTGTTGTTGGTCATCAAGGGAACCGGAGAGAGTACACCGTGCTCGGTGACATCGTAAACCTTTCGGCTCGCCTCATGCAGCGCGCAAAATCCGAAGGCGGTGGTGTGATCACAGATGCCCCCACGAAAATCTACACGCAGGACGCGCTCCATTTCGAAAAGCGCCCAGAGATTATGGTCAAGGGCAAGAACGAAAGCATCAAGATTCATCGACCATACCCACGAATGTCTATTCTAATGGACTACCACCTTTCGTCTTCCCTCCAGCAATCCTCTCGGAAGGCCAAGCCAAATTCCATGAGGCCCGCGGAGGGAATCCTTGGGCGAACAGGACGAGCCAACGCGCTATCTGTTGTAAGCCGTGCTGCGCCGATCCAGAACTTGATGGAAAACATGCACCGTGTGCAAGTGCGTGACGCCCAACGACGACTATCCCTGCGTGCTGACCGCCAACGACTACCGGCTGAAGAACTTGTTGAGGGCGAGAGCTTTGTGAAGGTCCGTGCAGCACTTCTTGATAAGTGTTCACATCTTAATGCGTTCGCCCCTGGCGGAGCTTTCGTCCTTGAAGGTGACATCGGTGTGGGCAAGACCGTACTGCTTCGATCCGCACTTGCAAGCCCCGAAGCAGGAGAATACCAAGTGCTGGTTGGTACAGCCAATCCGTTTGCCACGAAGAAGCCGTACGCAGTTTGGTCTGAGCTCATTACCAGAGGTGCGATGGAGCATCTACATGGGATCAGTGCCTCTCGAACCGAGCCTGCACCTCCGCTATCGCCAGACGTAGGAACCTCAGCCGACTTAACTCCTGCTGTGCAGGCTCCGAGTATTGTGGCTGAAACAAAACGCCGGGAATGCGTGGCGCAATTCGTGAGGCAGAAGATTCGCGAGGGTGCTGCACCCAACACGACGCTAGTCCGATATGCCCAATTGCTCAATGCAATCTTGGACACAGATTTCGACAATTATCCTGACAGTCCTGGCGCCAACGATGAAGCAGCAGACGTTATCAGCGGCGCGAAAAACGATACATGGAACAACGAGCCTGCAAATGATACCCAGGACGATGCGCTGTCTAGCACTAACCAGAGCGACGAAGATGCTGAGATGGACCAGTTGCATAACGAGGAAGAGATGCGTGCATGCGGATACGCCTTCGCCGAACGCCCGGACAGAACTCTGAACGTGAAAGAAGAGGAGATCGCCTCGTGGTTTTTGGGTTTGCTAGAGATGGATCTGGCTCAAAAGGAGGAGGCTCGAGCGTCGTTGGATGCGTCAGCTTGTGTTGATGTAAGGGACAGTGACGCACAAGACAACTACGAAGACGAGGAAGAAACAGAATGGAGACCTGACAACCTAGATCTCAGTGGCATTCTGCTATTGTGTGCGCTGCACGCCATGTCACGCGATCGCGCAACCGTGTTCTGCCTTGATAGCGCTATGCACATGGACGAAAAGTCCTGGGTTCTGGTCACGATCATTGCGAAGTACTTCACGAACTGCTTGGTTGTCGTTGGTACTCGACCACCAAGCTTGGCGCTAGGTGAACACACTGAGAGCTCCTCATTTCGTAAGCAGTTGCGTCTGCTCAAGAGCCTAAAATCTTCATGTTGCAAATCTCTCGACACGTTCAGCAGTGGCGAGATTGAGGTGCTGTCACGTCAGATCCTTCAAGTACCTGTTATCCCCAGCAACCTTTTGGCAATTCTCGTTTCTCGGTCACAAGGAAACCCTCTCTTCCTACATGAAATTATCGGAGAGATGCAAGAGCAGCAAGTGGTCCAGGTGGATAGAAATAAATGCGAGCTGCACGTACAGGAACCTTGGGGCGACAAGTCCAAGGCACAATTTTGCTTTGCTTGCCATGCCAGCTTTTCGAATCCCAAGAAGGAGAAAGACAAGAACAAGATCGACGTGGAAATGGAGATGAATCAGAGCATCGATAGTGAAGTTGCGAAGAAAACGAAGCACCGATGCAAGTGTTGTGGCTACGTTTTTTGTGCAGAGTGCACTCCAAATGCGTGCCAAGCAAAACTCCCGGGGGTGTTCAACGAACCTGTACGCCACTGTCGTGTGTGCTACAATCTCTCCTCATCACGTCGATGTAGCGGTTCCTCTCACGGTATCGGGGCTGCAGTTGGAGCGATCAACGACAAGGCATCCCGCTCAAAGGGCCGCATTCGCTCCATATTTCACTCTTCAAGTGGTGGAGACCAGTCCTCCTCTTCATCTATCTCGTCAAAATCTCCCCCCTTGTCGAGTTCCCAGACACTGACGAACCGCATTGCGTTGAAGCCACCTCGGACCGTCAAGAGCGTACTCACCACCATGCTCGACCAGCTCACGATGTCACAACGCATGCTCATGAAGACAGCAAGTGCAATCGGGCCGGTTTTTGATAAGGAGATACTCCGCGGCACTTGCCCGATCGAGGCACACTTATCCCGGATCGCTCAGGACTTATCGGACCTTGAGCAATTGACGATGATTAGGCGAATTGACACGTTCGTTGGAGGTGTTCCTGCATCGTCTAAGGCATCTTCAGAGACAACAGGTGCCCTCCTGACTACGAGTCAAACAGCACCGCCTAGCAGCTACTTGAAGGTTAAGTTCGAGTTCAACCATGGCTTTATGCGTGGTGTCATTCGTGACCAACTGCTCAGAGGTCAGCTGGACAAGCTCAACTCGCGAATAGCTGATTTCCGCGAGCAGCAGCAGAAGGAGTTACGGCACAAATATTTTTCCAAGGTTGCCGAGAGTCTTTCTCGCCCACAGCAATTGAACATCCCAGGTTCTCCCGTTGGAGGCGGTGGTATCGTGGAAGGTGCTCATCGAGCACTCACTCCAGTAGGTATGGGTAACTCACGATCTCCAGTGGTCAGCGATAGAAGACGACTGCGTTTGCTGGTTCGTCGTAACTCTCACTCGGGCATCCAGCAAGGTTTATCGTCTAGTGAAACTGCGAATGTGTCGTCTGATTCATCATCCGAAGCGTCAACGACGCAGGCGCTACAAGAGAGCGAGTATGAAGACGGGTCATCACCAGCTATCTACCCAGGCAACTCCATTTCATTGATCCCAGCAAACAACACAGGATGTACACCCCCACAACCAACGTTTAAGCGTTTGAAGGCGGGACAAGTGCTCGTCAAGAAGTATTGCAGCGTGTTCTCGCACCTGAAGCTCAAGGGACTCAAGAACGCTAGGCAGTGGAAGTCACGCTACGCTGTTTTGAAGGATGACCGCTTACTGCTTCATTACGAAGAGGCCGATCCAAGTGGGAGCACCAGCAGATCTACACCAGTGCACCAAGGTACTCGACAGGGCACATTGCTGTCTCTGAAGGGCGCCAAAGTGAGCGCATGCGACCCAGAGGTGGCTACGAAGGTGAATTGCTTCCAAGTTGAGGTCTCCGAGTGGACGAAAAAGGGCAAAATCATCAAGAACCAGCGTCGCTCCTTTATCATCGGTGTCGAGAGTGAAGAAGAGGTGGAGAGCTGGGTCTACTTGATCCGCTACGCTATCGAATCCCTCGAAAGCCAACCCGTCATCTCGCAGCAGTAGTCACTGTTTGATACAAGTGAGCTTCCTTGCCGATCGCGCGGACTGGTAGTGTACTTTTACAAGTTGTTGCCTTGCATCGTCGAAGGCTACAATGCCATTTACTTCAACAACCGAAAAATAAACTGTAAATCTACTCCATAGATGTGGGAACTAAAAGTTTGCACATGTGATACATGTATAGTGACTCGCTAATAGCGAGTGTTACCAGCACTGAACTTCGTGCCTACCGCATTAGATAATACCGCCGTGCAATTGGCACTCGTCAAAAAGTGCACAGCGATTGTGATGATCTAGATTTTTTCTGGGGTCGTATGGTCGGGTCGGGACTTTAGGTTGGGTAGTTATCCCGAATTGTAGTGGTTGTCGATCTTTATAGGACTGACGTAAGACACAAGAGCAACGATAGGGCGCGTAGGAGACCTTCGCAGCGTTAGGCGGCATGCCGGGACATGCTCCTACAGATAGGTGTTGACATGTGAATCTGCGCACCTCCGATGGATACAGATGTGAGACTTGTGTGAAAGGCAAGCTCGCAAGAAGAAGCTTTAAGTCGCAGCATACACAAACCCGAGAGTGGTTAGTTGGTGAAAAGGTGCCCGTGAACGTGTGGGGCCCGTATGCAGAGCCATCTTATGGTGGTAAACGCTACTTTGCTGTGTCTGTGGATGATGCGAGCAGACTTGTCACGCTGTACCTACTCGAACACCGCTCGGACATATATTAGAAGTTCAACGACTATTATGAACTCGTGAAGACGCAACTCCATGTACGCATGAAAGCCTGAAGTCGGATAATGCGAAGGAGCTCAAAAAGCTTCAAAGCGTAGTCGAGGCGAAGCGTGGTATGGAGTTCGATAGCAGTATCAAGCACACCCCGGAGCAAAATGGAGTAGCTGAAAGGATGATCCGCACCATCACCGAGAGGATGAGGTGCATGTTGGTTCATTTTGACTCGCCTGAAGCAATGTGGGGTGAGGCAGCAGTGACGGCTGCCTACTGTGTGAACATAGTACCCAACTCAGTTCGAGGAATGGAGATACCTTATGCAGTTTGGCATCGTCAGGCGCCTGCATACGACGAGTTGAGAACTTTTGGGTGTGTATGTAGATAAAGTGGAGAGACGCAAAATGGAGGCCCAGGCTAAAGAGGCGATCTTCGTTGGGTACGCTCGTGACAAGCGAGGTTACAGACTGCTCGATAGTAAGACGCACAAGGCCTTCTACAGTCACACTGTCGTGTTCGACGAGAACAAGGCTGGTCGACTGCTCACGGAGTCCCCATCAGTGCCTCGTGCTGTGTCTACCCAATAATATTTTGGTGTGGGCGGCAGTAACGATGAAGATATTGAGCCCATGCTCGATGAAATGCAAAAAGGTGAAGCTGAATTTCGGACAGGTGGGGCCGAAGATGACGACAGCACACAAAGTGACCGACCAGGTGGGGCCGAAGATGACGACAGCACACAAAGTGACCGACCAGGTGGGGCAGATGCTGCGAGTGATGCTCGGTCAGGTGGGACCATACACGACCGTGCTGGAAAACGAGGTCGAGCAGCGGCGCTAACTCTCGGTAATCGCCGGCAGACCACCTGCGAGGTGAGTGGATGCCAAGCGATATGGCAGAAGCAACGGTCAAGCACAAATGAAAATACGCAAAAGAGGAAAGTGCAACGCACCGGTTGCTGAAGCACATCACAATGACACTCTTGATGGAAATGAGTCATCGGCTTCAAGTGAAGTACCACCTGCTGCAGAGAAGCCAGGGAGAAGCGAAGCCTCGAGCGTGGAGCGTCTAACCACCTCCGCTCGCAGAGGTCTACGCGAGTACGTGGCTCCAAAACACAATAAGGACAGCTCTGTAACACGGAGTGGTCGTGTGAGTAAACCACCTTCGTGGTTTGGTGACTACCTTCACGTTGCCATGGTAAACACAAATCCGGACGAAACAACAAGTTCGTCGTCACCAGAGTGGATGAGAGCTCGTGCAGAGCTTCAACATGCAATGGCCAAAGAGTCGGCGCTGGCCTGGTGGCAGGATTATTGCTGTTTAACTTTGAGTGTTTGTACTGAGCCAGAGACCTACAAAGAGGCAATGGAAGGTGAGCAGTCCATGCAGTGGCGGGCCGCTATGAACACAGAGTACGATGCGTTGGTTCAGAACGGCACGTGGGAGCTTGTTCCACGCGAAAGGCATATGAAAGTGCTGCGGAACCGTTGGGTGTTTCGTGTCAAATACCATGCAGATGGGGAGATCGACAGGTTCAAAGCGCGACTTGTCATTAAGGGCTTCATGCAAGTGTATGGTGTTGACTACCTTGAAGTCTAGTCTCCTGTTGTGAGACTGGAGACCTTGAGGGTGCTTTTGACTTTGGCAGCTGTGTGGGACTATGAAGTCCACCAAATGGACGTCACCACAGCCTTTTTGAACGGCAAGATTGATGTGGAGGTATTCATGGAGCAGCCCGAAGGTTACTCAGTGAAAGGCAAGGAAGGTTGGGTATGCAGTTTGCTTAGAAGCCTTTACGGCTTGAAGCAAGCACCGAGGGTGCTTGTACCAATTTCCATCAATCACTTTAACCGCAACGCATGCTTCCGACTGCAGCATTGTAAACCCTTGCTCCTCCAAGAAGGACTTCAACAACTGAAACCACACCCTCGGTGCTTGCTTTAAGCCGTAAAGGCTTTTAAGCAAACTGCATACCCAACCTTCCTTGCCTTTCACTGAGTAACCTTCGGGCTGCTCCATGAATACCTCCACATCAATCTTGCCGTTCAAAAAGGCTGTGGTGACGTCCATTTGGTGGACTTCATAGTCCCACACAGCTGCCAAAGTCAAAAGCACCCTCAAGGTCTCCAGTCTCACAACAGGAGACTAGACTTCAAGGTAGTCAACACCATACACTTGCATGAAGCCCTTAATGACAAGTCGCGCTTTGAACCTGTCGATCTCCCCATCTGCATGGTATTTGACACGAAACACCCAACGGTTCCGCAGCACTTTCATATGCCTTTCGCGTGGAACAATTGGTGTTCATACCGCTTTACGTCGACGATTTGATTTTGTTTGCTCCTACGATGAAGCTCATCAACGAGATGAAGCAAATGTTTTGTGACCGATTTGAGATGAAGGATCTCGGAGCTACATTACATTTTGGGCTGGGAGATCACTCGGAACCGTGCCGAGAGGACAATTTTCATCGGTCAAAGAAAATATGCGAAGTCAGTGTTGCAGAGATTTAACATGAAGGAATGCAATGGCTGCAAGACTCCGAGCACCCCCGATTTGAAGCTGACTAAGGCCATGTGTCCAACAGAAGCTGACGAACGAGAGTTGATGCGCAGCAAACTGTACCGTTCTGTGATTGGGAGCTTGATGTATTTGATGCTCGGTACACGTCCAGACTTGGCGTATTTGGTGCGTGAGTGCAGCCAGTTTTTGGAAAACCCTGGGCTATTGCACTGGCGAGCAGCCAAGCGTGGCTTGCGCTATTTACGTGAAACTTTGGACTATGGCTTACGACTTGGAGGGATAGAGTGGACGGAGCAGGAGTTGGATAGACATCTGGAAGCCTACGCAGATGCGGATTTTGCCAACCGCATTGATGATCGCAAGTCTGTTGCCGGATACTTGACTAAATTTTGTGACAGCACCATTTCGTGGAGCAGCCAAACAGGAGAAGGGTCGATATCCTGGCGTAATGCGGAAGGTGTACCGGTATTGTACTCAGTACAATATCGTGTGTACCACACCAGTTTTGTTTTAACTCTAGCTATACAGAGCCTAGGAGCAGCTTAATGGTTACATTACCCAGTTCTCGCAGTTTTAGGTGCCTACTCATCCCAAAATATAACAATAATAGGTATGTGACCCTTTCTAAAACACAATTTGCTTATTTTTTGGGACCATATTTGGACTAAATGCCTAAAATTGAGATTTTAACGCCTCGAAATCTAATAAGTTGTTGTACTTGATACCAAAGCCTTTCGCGGGTGGTATTAAATTGGCGAGGGGTATCTGTATGTGATCAACTTGTGCGTAACCCCAGGTGAACTTCATCTCTGGATGTGTCGGTGCGCGACGAAGTGAAAGAACTTGAATTTGTGAATGCTGCGTGACATAAATCCAATACCGGTATTAATACATGTGTTGCTGTGATCCTGGCCTTTTTTGACCCACCCCCAGGCTGGGCAAAAAATTCTGCTCCACAGTCCTAGCTTCCCAAATTTAATGTCATTTTTCCAGATGCAATTGTTCGAGTACAAATTTGGCGCCAACTATATTTGAAGCTGAAGCCAGAAATTGATTGGCGCCATGGCTTCCCCCGAAGGTGACGACGTGGTAGACGTGACGCTGGAGGAAGAGCACAGCCAAGAGGAGGAGGAAGAAGACCAGGAAGAGCAGGAGGCCGTGGAGCTGGATGGGGATGAGGAGCAAGAAGAGCACAAGCACGAGGAGAGCGACGATGAAGAGGTGCAGTTCGTTGGCAGCGTAGAAGGAGCCAATGACCATCAAGAGGAGAAGCAGGAACAGGAGGAGGACGAGATTGTCGTGGTGGACAATGGAGAACCATCTAACGACCACACGACACCACAGGAACGATCAAGAGCGGACACTGATGCAATTATGGCAGCCAATGGATTTGTGACCCCAGCGACACTTGAGGCGGAGCTCCAGTGCATCATTTGTCAGTACGCCATGTTCAAGGTACCGTCCAATTGGAGGTTGAAATACGGTAGGGGTTTATACTGGTCACTTACTGTTGTTTGTGCTGTCCTGTAGCCGATGTCGGCAATATGTGGACACTCATTTTGGTACGTATGTGTTGACTGTGGTTTATGATGGTACTGTAGTTCTTATTGTTTATTATTATTATTTTGCAGCCGTGTGTGCCTCATGGACTCGTTCTTGACGCGTCCGGTTGAGGAAGCACAGTGCCCAATCTGCCGGGTGGAAATCTTGAAGCCATTCTCATCGAAAGCGTCACTGGAGTCGATACTTTATGTAAATGTGACACTGTGGAATCTGGTCCAAGTAAGTGCCGTCCGCCTATGACCTTCGGAGCGTGCTTGGGAACTAACTCTGCTTGTAATTGTGCAGCTGCTGATTCCGTCAGTTGCTGAGCGAATTTCGACGTACCAGGAGGAGGAAGAACAGGAGTTCAAACATAAACTTGACCAACTGGAAGCCAAGTGGAAGATTTTTACTCTCAATGAGCGAGCAGCACTATATCACGGGGATCATGAAGATGAAGATGCGGGGTCGACAGCCCGATGGGAGGAGGTTCATGAAGGGCATGAGGAGTATCCCGTTCTCAAAGTCGAAGACACTCGAGATGGCAATTTGCACGTTTCACGGAATATTGTGCTAGATACGAACGACGAAAATGAGGACGGCATCGTGAACATGCGCGTCGGGTTCGCTATGTTGGAGTTCCCCAGCATTTTTGAACTTTACAACGAACACCAGGAGTGTTCTGTGAACGTCATCAAGATGGAAGAGGACGAGGAGATTGCAGATGGGATGCCATTTTTCATGAACGAAGATGGAGATGACGATAGCTTTGTTTGCGGCTCTTACTACAACGAAATCAGCCTCCGCGTGTGTGACGAAGGGGTTCGTGAAGCTGCATTTGCTATATTTCCGGTAATTCGTCATGGTGATCGTAACAATTACTTATTTGCCATGTTTTGCAACCACGCGTAGGGCAATTGCGTGATGGAGAGGACCCGTGGTGCTCAAGGTGGCGTGGTGACATTTCCAGGCTTACGTCTGGACGTTCCGGGCGGTATGCTAACAAATTCGTTCTACCGCGGAGAGCACGCTCCACTTGCTAACTAGGTATGATGATCCTATTCTTTGTTTGTTTCCTCCATTAGGTTTGTACACGTTCCGCTTTTCGGATGATCTCTACGGGCTGAAACTGAGCATCACTACGCGTTTGCGCGAGCCACATGAGATTTCAGATACCCCCGTTGCCGACTATGTCAGCCTCATCAACGATGAGGCAAGGGATGGCAGTCGTCGCAATCGAAGAAGAAATCATGATAGCGACAACGAAGACGAGTATGACGAAGGAGGAAACGAGTCGGACGACTCCTTCATTGTGGACGATCTAAACGGTGAAGTGAACCATGAAGGACCCGTAGGCCGTTTCTCCGATGATGAAAGCGAAGGCCAATGGGAATACCATAGTGACGACGAAGCGGTAGATGAGGCGAGGGAGCAGCGTCGGGCAGGACGGCAGCAGCGTTCAGGTCGACAGTCTGAACGTGACGTTCAATTTGTCGAAGAGCATCAAGACGAGAAGGAACTATCTGGCGAGGAAAATGAACACGAGAACTCGGACGGACATGACGAAACCTCTGATGCGGAAGAAGTACGACCAGGACGCCGCAATGTTCGTGTAGTAGAAGAAGCTGCGTTTTCTTCGGATGAAGAGGCTGATCAAGATCGTGATGATGTGAGTGTTGCCGAAGACGAAGGTACAGAGGAGCAGCAGCAGCACGAAACGCGTGAATTTGCTCGGTCGCGTCGGCGAAATGCAAATCAAATTGTTGACAGCGACGATGAAGATGATGGGGAAGCTGCACCAGTAGGAAGCGACGAAGAGCAAAAGGAGGGTGGTGATGCCAGTGATGGCGCTCAAGAGGAGCATGATGAACAAGAACATAACGATGGCGAGGAAGCGCTCGAAGGAGAAGATGAAGACGCAATACCGCAAATCTCTAGCCGAAAAGTGAAACGAGCACAATGGTTCCAGGAAGACGAGTCCGACGAAGAAGACACGCAGCACCTAGACGCGGTATTTTCGCGCGAGGAAGCAGACGAAATCGTCGACCGGAGACCACAAAAACGAGCACGAGGCAGACAAGTTCGAGTCATCGACGAGGGTGAGAGTGACGAGGAGGAGCAGGCACAGATGGAGCGCTTTATCGTAGCAGCGAATTCCGGCCTTGCTCATGACAGTGAAGGCGCTGACGAAGATCTATTTGACGAAGAGGAGACCGACGAGCACCACGAATATGAGGACGCCCAGCAAGAGGAAAATGACGCCCCGGACTACCCGGATGAGGATGAGGAGAACGATTATCAAGAAGAAGATCAAGATGACGATTATTAGTGCTGCGGGACGTAGAGCGGCAAGAATTGCTTTTTGAACTAAAGCACGACACGTTGAAGTGCATCAAGTTGCGATAAAGTTGCGTTAAAGTTGCACTAACCCATCTGACGTTGCACAATACCTGATCCCTTCTGGAATCAGTCCAAGTGAATGGCCCGTACCGGCACCTCGTACTACGAGATCACCTACCTGTCCTGCTCGTCGAGTCTTCCTGCTCCGTCCTCTAGCTCCCTCTAAACCGATTTAATTTATTTCCCAATCAAACCCTGAGATGGCGACGACGGAAGACGCTGCGTTCGCCCAGGGCATGTTCGTGACACTCTGGCCAAAGGTGGAGCGCTGCAACGACTACGTGGAGCTGCTATTGGCTGCCCAGGAGAAACTACAGCACACAGTGGACAAACTCATCGCCGGTAGGGGTAAAGTTTTACTTTAATTAACATTTAAAGAGGGGAACTCTAAAGGACTCACTTTTGGTGACAATTGGTGTAGGTCTCCAGGAGGCGGAGAAGGCGGAGGGCAGTTCCCTCGTGAGCTACGCAGACCGACTCCGCAACTTTCCTGCGAGAGTTGAGAGGCTGCAGAAAAAGCTGACGAGGATCCAGGACCGCCTACTGGCCATGAAGGAGTCGCCGAATCGCGTCGTGCCGTCCGTGACCAAGTTCTCGGCGGAGGAGTCGGCGGTCTTCGCGGCCCCATTGTTTTGAAGAGGATCGGATGTGAGTGACATTTGGCACAAGACTCTCGTCGTTGTGGTTGCCTATTGAGCGTTGATCAGCAGGATTTGGTCCGCGTCCATCGTGAAGGATGCTCAAGACAAGGTCAGGATGCAGGATTCCTGACACTACGTATATATCTAATGAATTGGGTATTTATGTTGTAACAACTGTGTGTGTCGAAGAGCTTATTTCTGCTGTGCTTGTGCCTCTTTAGCTTTCCTCTGCAGCGCCAGCGTCTTGTTCGTATTCCACGAGCTCCGGTCTTCTGTCGAAATGTTCGGCCGTCGAAGTTGTGGTGGGGCAAATGGCGCAATTTTCGGCTTGCGAGCCGCTTCTCCCGTATCGGTCTTCACGGCTTTCGTGGCTGGTCTCGATACCTGCTCGTTCTTGCGCTTGTGGGTCGGTGCAGCAGTCCTGGCCGTCAATACGCCGCTTGTGTCACTGGCGAATAGCTCGTCTGCTGACGGCAATAGCTGCGTTTTGGTGGATGTTGCAGCTGGAGCTGTCACTTTAGCATCTGAACCTGCTTTAGGTAAAGGATCCTCGTCGGAAGATGAAGAGGAGGATGCATACTCGTCACCGAGCAAGAAGGATGCCATCCGCGCCAGGTACCAATGACTCAAATCCGAAAATAGCAGTTCATGACTCGAAAATAACTTATCCGAAATTAAAGAATGCATTTATTGCACAACTAGCACGTTGAAGTGAAGATGGCTACACAAGCCCATGAACTCTCACACAAAAATAGTACCCCATGAACCTACTATTGCTGTACGTGACTAAAAACGTCGATATCGCTGCTGGCCAAATTTGTACCCATGATGTTGAATGCCTCTTGGTTGAGACTATTTTGCTTCACACTACAAGACCTTGTCGTTGTTTATACTCGATTGCATGACGACGACGACTGGACATCTGCAAACGTTTTCTCACGACAGATGGAGGAAAATCGTCGATGTGTGGAATACCGTGCAACTCACTCGCTATGGGGGAAATACTCTATCGAGAGAATGCTGGCACTGGAAGAATTTACTCGGAATACGTCTTTACTTCGCGTTGTGCTAATAACTGCCACGCCACCAGCTTTACTGATACTCATTGTCTGGGTCAAGAGAGTATCCCGCTTCAGAACCCGGCGGCTGGTTGGCACGACAACTACGGCTTTTGGCTTCGGGTTGGGATTATGAGGTCATCACTAGCTTACAGCGTGCGAGATCAACTTGTACCATGGCTCGACGTTCCAGGGCTTCCGTGGAAACAGACAATAGTTTACTGCGCATTGGTTGGCGCAGGTTTCATCGCGACTGGCGTGGTGGCTGCAGAGATCTGGGTGTTTCCTATTCCATTCCATGTAATACGCTCGCTCTGATTCTGGTGCCAATTCTTCTGGTGTCATTTCGCGTTTCGGTGGGATCTCGTCAATTCAGAATGATATTTTCACGACGAGAACAACTCCGACGACTGAGTAAATTTGCAGCACTGCAGGGACTCTTGGCGATGGTTCACCCTGAGTATCAAGTGTTATTCAACAAAGCAAACCATACTAATTATGAACTTCCCGTGCTTTTGGCGCTCCCAGCTTTCAAGTTGGTGATGAAAAGCGTTTTTGCAGTTGTTGCTGGCGGATACAACGAAGATCTCGTACTCGGACAAGTCGTGTTCACTGTCGATTTTTTCGACGCTTTTTACTTGGCCACGTTCATGCCGAATCTTTCAACAATATCTCTCGCAGGGATAATGGTTGTCGATCTCGTACAGACAGGGGTCGAGCTGCGCGAACTTCACGAGCGAACAG
The DNA here is from genome assembly GCA_014706105.1 of Phytophthora quercina. Lineage (NCBI taxonomy): Eukaryota > Oomycota > Peronosporomycetes > Peronosporales > Peronosporaceae > Phytophthora > Phytophthora quercina. Next base: position 237,998 of record JACBOW010000016.1, on the reverse strand, counting down.
AACATATTTTATCTCGTCTTCGTAAAGCTGCTAGTATCACTGACAGCAATGACAGTCTTCTCACTTCTGCACGATCTTTGTGCTACAATTTAAAAGTTATTCGCAATGGAAACATTCGAGTGCGATCGTGCATTCCCCATCGACTATCAGAAGAAGGGAAAACTATGATCCAGAAACTCTCGCTCCCCGATAGTGATATGGTATCGAACCTAACGGCAGTAATATTTTCGGAGCATCGCAACATACTTGCGGTTCTTCCCCAGCCACACACAACCAAAGCGAAACAGAGTTCACAAGCACCACCCAAAGCTGCCGATAACGATATTAGGCGCCATTCGTCGGTGCGTGAACGTTCTCGAGTATTCCAGGAGTCACTTGAAATACTCTTCACGTCAGAATGTCTCGTTCTTACTGAATACGTGGACCTTCTAGCTATGGTCCACTTACCTAGTGCACAATACCACACGGACCTGGTGGGAATAAAGCATGAAAATGTCGGCAGACTGGCGTCTAAAATTTTTGTCTACGCGTTGATGAAATTGTTGTCGTTCGTAGTGCCCGCAGTGATTGTGTGGAGAAAGTGTGGCATTCACGCGCTCTATCAACTGGCTTTTGTGCTGGAAGCTCAGATGTCCTTGGTGATATCTAATACTGTGCTTTTTACGTTGTTCACACTGACTTACCGTGTCGTGCATTTCGGTACGTATAGCTTGTGCTCCCACCTTGCTGCAGAGAAGTTCAGGGTTAACAAGCTTGCTTCGTGGGCAGGTGCTGACTTTTCTTCTCAATTTCAGTGGATCACGCATGGCAAATGAGATTCGAGTTTGGTCTTCAAGATTTGTTCGCTCTGCTGTTCGATACAAAAGCAATTACCCGGAAATTATTTAAGTGGACTAGGAGCCATCTACATGTACTGTGGATCTAAACACGAACGGAGTTAGTATCATAAGCAGGCCGTGTTTAGCATACCGTACACGTAACAACATCGATCTACCTATTGGCGTTCCTGTATCAACTGGTTAGCTCGCTATGAATAGTGTTGAGTACTCAGCCATGACAGCATACGTAAGAAAGTAGTTTTAGACTCGACGTTGACTCATCCGCAACAACAATGTATGCAAAATGGCACTAGTTCTTCACAGCCAGTGCTTGGAAAATAAAATATAAAATTGTACTGGATTATGAGGAAAAAATAATCCCATATCTGGAGGTTCCCGTAATAAGTAATTGCAATAATTAATCCGTATAATTGGTATATTATTGGTGGTATTGTAGGGTATTTACTACTATTTTCTAGATTTTAGTAAGACGTTTAGCTTAAGAATCTGGTATAAATCCAATATACTTATTATTGGTACAATTTGATATTATACGGGAAGCTTGGAAATCCAATAATCCGTTATTCCGTCAATATAATACTATAATTATTTTATTATAATTATTTTTTCCGAGCACTGTTCACAGCCTCATGGACAAAAATTGTTGACGCGTGGTTTGCGATGCAACTCACACATTACGGAGGCAAATACTCCATCGAACGGGTGTTGGCACTCGAGGAATACACTCGAAAAACCTCATCACCTCGAGTACTGCTGGTGATCATAATCCCTCCACTCGTGACAATTACAGTTGTGTTATGCCAAGAGAGTATCCCGCTTCGATGGTTGGAAGGCAAACTACGGGTTTTGGCTGCGCGGGGATTGGTTGGAGCCATGATGGGGTACGTTTTAGCAGACATTATTGAACCATGGCTTGATGCACCAGGCAGGACCTTCACCCCGACAGACACTGGTTTATTGTGTAAGTGCTGGAGCTGGTATCATCGTTTTAGGCATGATAACTGCAGAATTTGGGCATTTCCTGTTCCATTCTTCGTGCTTTCTTTTTCCACGATTATTGCTGTCGAGCAGCGATCGACTTGCGTGATATTTATCAACGAACACAACGTGTCTTGGTTCGACGTCGCAAAGCCACTGGGAGCTCAAAAACCGAGGTGAACCTCCTGATTGCTGTACGTACACTATGCAACAATTCACGAATGCTTCAAAAGCAAACGTGTGAGAACATTCACGTTCGTTCGTGTGTTCCCAATTATCAGACGAAAACAGAATTTTACTAGAGAAGATGGAAAACTACGCGATCTCGAATCCATCTGCAGTCAGTTTTCGGTCCTCTGCAAGTGTAACTCACGCAGCATCACAACTCACGTCGTCAAACTTTGACGGTCAAAGTCGATTCAAGGCGGTGTGTCGACTAGATGGTGGATCAAAATTTGCTCTCGGAGTCGAGTAGCAGCCCAGCCCCGTCAACCAGCTCAAATTCTACCTGGTCCACGACTGCCTTCTGCGCTAGCAATAAGCGCACGTACGAGGTCAGTGACCGGTACTCCATGAAGCACGCGAGGAACTTTTACCTCGGAATGCCTCATAATGGCGGAATATCTTGAGTTTATGGTCCCAATTTTCTATGGCATCTTTGTGCCGACAATGGTTCATCTACCCAGCCCTCAACACCACACTGAAATGGCAGGAGTCACGAACGAAAATGTCAGCAAAATGGTTTCTCGGGTGTTCATCTTACGCTTTGTTAGAATTTGCGTCATTTATCGTTCTCGCTGTAATTATGCGGCGCGATTGCGGTATTCACGCGCTTTATTAGCTTGCCTTGTGCCGGAAGCGCAAACGTCAGTAGCACTGTCAAAGTTAATGCTTTGGATACTGATGGCGTTGACAAGCCGCGTAGAGCATTTTGGCACGTGCATGATCCTTTTGGATACATATTACGTGAAATAATCATTGAATGACTGCAAGTGCTGCCTTCTCTTTCCAGTTTAAATGGGTCGACCACTAGTAATAACACTGGGACGGAGGATTGATTAGGTTGAGAGATCTAGGAATTTGAATTCGATTTTTCTTCTGACTATCTTCCAGTTCGAATTGATAGACAGCAACAAATTGAAAAATCCTTGCAATCCATTGCTCTGTAGTACATCGGCAGACACTGAAACGTTATGGCACGGGATAGCAAAAATAATATGTGAGATGAGCGCTCGTAGCGCTGGCTGATATATTACTACAAACATCCATGGAGGCAATAGAAGATAGTGCTGTTGACTCAACAGCAGTGCATCGAACGAAGCTTCTCTTTCTCCTCATTCTCCGATTTCCGTAAGACAAAATCTCGAGACTTCCTCCACCGTCACAAAAATGGCCAGCTACACCGCCTCAACCGACGTCGTCCTTGGAAATGTGCTTGCACGATTCGTGAAGATCACAGGACTGTCAGTTTTCCTGAGCTGGGACATACAACTCGACCCGTTGGTGTCCGAGTGGAGCTCCTAAATCTCCCAAAACAGCAACAACTCGTCATCATTCAGCCTCTGACGTTGCCTCTGACGCCGCTAATCGATCGAAGGTTTACAAAAAACTCAAAAGATCAGTAAAAATATAAACAATTTACCACCTTGCATGATCTTCAACACTTTGGTTGTTATTGTCAACGCGAATGTGAATGACAAGAGATTTCTAGGCAACCCTTTACGATATATCAGGATAATACCTTTTACATTACGTTAGCTGGAATGCTAGCATACATCATCCACTTGTTACTGTCCTCACACTTTGAGACGAACATGCTTGGCGGTTTTAGGAACGAACATACTCAGAGGTCTGACTGTGAAGCAATGAACAAATCCAATCGTCCAGGTCCCAAATTTCGTTCCACTAGTCGATCCATCTAAACTGAAAAGAGAAGTCGGCACCTGCACCAAAATTGAGGTCAATACATCAAGACAATTTGCTCTAAAAGTTGAACAGTGAGTAACGTACCAAAATGCGTAACACGATAAGTGAGGGTCATTACAATCCAAAGCAATAACTTGGACAGCACAAGTGACATTTCCGTTTCTAATACGAAAGCAAGCTGGTACAATGCGTCAATGCCACAATTGCGCCGCATGATCGCTGCTATAATGGTACAGAAGACAAACTCTAGCAGTGCCTAGATGAACATCCGAACCACCATTCCTCCGACAGTATCATTGGTGACTCCGTGTGATATTGGGAGCTGGGAAGGTGGATCATCGCCAATACGAAGACGCCATAAAAGGTTGGAACAATAATCTCCATGTACTCTGCCAAAAGGAGGCACTCCGATGTGAAGAGAACTTCAAGAGTTTTTTGGAGGACAATGGATCGACCAGTCACAGAGTTCGTGTACTCAATTCTTGGTAAGATAGGACCATCTAATGCTGACTGATATTCAGGAAGTATTGGCTTTGGTTGAGGCTGGGCTGCAATTCGACTTCGAAAGCAGCGCTTGATCCCCCATCTAGAGCCGACACTATCTTGGATTGACACACTAGGCGTGACTTGGGGCTTTACGCTGTAAGCTCGTTGAAAAGTGACATTTTGTTGGTTTGAGGTGACTTTGCTGTCGAGTTTGTCGAGTAACGTCGTGCTTTCATCCGACAACTTGCACGAAAGACACGAACGTAACTGTATGTTCTCACATCGTTGCTTTCGAAGCATCTGCGCGTTGTGACATAGTGCCCGCACTGCAGTAAGGAGATTTGTGTCATTTCCCGCCATTCCATTAGCTTTGTGAAGTCGGGCCAAGATACTTTGCGTTCGTTGTCGGAGATCACGTACGTCGATCACTGCCTGCAATACATCTACAACTAGAATCACCACCAGCGATACGAACGACACACTCTGCATGAACGTCGCCAGGTACAGTGCATCAAAGAAATCCACAGAGAGGGCGGTGTGACAAGGAATTGTGTCCTCCTTGGGTTTCGAAGCGTACGCGAAGGCTCTTTTCATGATTATTTTGAATATTGGGAGAATCGCAAGCACTGGTAACTCGTAAATCATGTGATTTTCCTTGCTCAAAAGAGTCTGGTAAGCTGGGTACCAAACCGCCAAAAATCCTTGGTGTATCATAATTTTATTCATGCGACTCGGTTGAACACGTTTCGCCAATATTTGCTGAAATGGTCCCAACTCAAAAGCGCGGACAACGGGGTGACCTTCACAACACACTCGATGAGGCTGCCGAGAGCGAGGACAAACTTGAGAGCGTAGTCAGACATTTTCCCGATCATCTGCAGCGAGATTGTCGACTTGAATACTATCGAAGGAGTTGAATAATGATGACATGGACAAGTAGCAGGTTTATCACGCGCCGCCATGCCCCACCCGAATCGGAGGGATTGCTACTGACGTATGAGCTGATAAAATCTGGCTTTTGTCAAATGGCCGTAGTCTAAGTAGGTGACATACGTGGTCTTGTGTATTTGGCCTTCCCTCGCTTGCCGTGGCATATTCAGCAATTAAGGAACTGTATCATTGTAGGTGTCAGCTCCGCACCATGATACCAACTCGACTAACTTACTGTAATATTTCATTAACGTTAAGACTCTAAAACAGTAGGAAAGCCCTCGCCTTGTGATCGACATCGGACAAAAATTGAGGTCTTAAGTATTACATCATCCCATTATTATTTGAACTGATGCCGCGTATTTGATACTTCGAAGTATACGAGTAGCTAGAGTTGACTATGAGCAAGAAAAAGTAGAACTTAGCTCAATTCCTGGTGGCACAGAACTGTTCATATAGTGTAGAGAAGTTTATCTTCACTCATTCGCTAATTTTCATCGGAGCTCCTAAGCGATAACTTCAAGATTTTTTTAATGGTCAACCTACGAGACTGACGTCGCCATTGGCGGTCTGCTCGTGCAAGTGGTGGAGATCACTCTCGGCCTTCCTGCATTGCGACATCCAATTTGACCCGCTAATGCCAGAATAAAGTACCTGAAGGTAAAATGGCATGAAATTCACCATGCCTAAGTGCACAGCAAGAAGCTAAGATTCGATCGCAGAATGTGTCGAAATTACATTTGGATTCTGTGGTTATCCGTGCGTAGCGTATTCAAATGTGGCTTCTGTTACGATTGCTGCAAACAGTATAAAGAGTCGTTAACAACGGCAGACTTCGAATGCCCTTAAGTTAGTCAAGTTCTATGAATACTATCGGACATATTTTGTTTGCTCACGTCAGCCGCCACAACTCCGATCACGATGCACAACGTTGAGTCACCGAAGGTGAAGCATGGAAGCTGTTGCAAGTTTTTTCAAGTCCGATGGAAGAAACTCGTCCACGCATGGCTCGCGTTGCAAATTACCTCTTACGGGGGCAAATACTCAATCGAGCGGGCATTGACACTGGAAGAGTACACCAGGAATGCTCCATTAATCCGTGCGCTGTTTGTGGTTATCGTTCCACCACTGATAGCAATTGCCGTTGTGCTATGCCAAGAGAGTATTCCACTTCAAGACCCGGCAGATGGTTGGAAAGCTAACTACGGGTTTTGGCCTCGTGTGGGGTTCGCTGGGGCTGTAATAGCCTATGTTCTTGCAGACGTAATTGAGCCGTGGCTTGATGTTCCAGGACATACTTGGAGACAGACATTGGTATATTGCACGTGCGTCGGGGTTTGTTATATCGTGGCGGGCATGATAACTGCGGAGATCTGGGTATTTCCTGTTCCATTCTTTGTAATATTGCTCTCTACGATTACGATGGTGATACTGGGAGGATTTTTGCGTCTTGTAATGGGATCACGAGGAATTCGGCGTACTGGTACCAGGATGGGGGATTTAGCCACCTTTTCAGCTTAAATTTGCAACAAACAAAGCGTCAGGAATCGATCGAAGACCCCCCCTCGCTTTCGCAAAGCAGCCGTAGTTTAGTACACACGGAACAATATGCGTTGTCATTTCTTTTCTGCTAAGGTTGTGAAATCTCCTTAATGCGTTCCTTCTACAACGTTGGCTGATGAATACTTCCTACTGAATAATATGTTTGCATGTGAAAGGGGCATTGCACAAGGCAGCTAGAAGGGTAATGGATCATATTGAACGATCCCTATCCGTGGCGCTGCCCTTTGATATGACTTCACGTTACTGTATCTTCCTCTTTTCATTCTCCGTTTTCCTCTGAGGTTCCTGGTCAACGCCTTGGGAGAAACTACAAGGCAATATTATCTAGTCATTTTAAAAAGGGGAGACAAGGTTTTTGTTGTAAATTTGTTTTACAGATAAGTACGATGACTTTGTCGTGCCTAACACGTCAATTTTTCTGGGTTTTTGTGGAGCCACAGTCTGCTAGCACACATCGTTAGCGCAGATGACAGCAGTTCATGGACGCACTGGAATGAGCGAGCCGAGGTCCTCGAGGTGCCAGTTCCAGTTGGACGTGTACTCGATTGCGAAGTAGGTCACGACGGAGATCACTCCCTCGTACATCTTGCCAGTGATCGAGGTGGTTACTGCAGCGGTGGGTTCCATAATCGGCTGGGAAAAGGAAACTAGAGTTTGGCTCGTCGCGGTGCAAATTCTGAAGTGGCGAAGGTGAACAACAGGTTGCCAGGAGAAGTCCAAGTCCCTGGTGTCATCACGGGTATCGCAACGCTGGCTGCACAGCTGCATCAGTGGTCATCTTGCGGCGGCGATGACGGTCGCGAGGCGTCCGAACTGGATGATGGATTTGTACGGGTGGCACCAATGTTGGCGCTGGAATCCACGACTTCGATTCCACCGAAGCTCATTTTATGGCCACCATCATTTTCTACTCGGCTACATGTAGAATACTAATTCTGCAAAAGTGTAGCCATGTCACCTTCAACAACTTCAGTTTGCAACTCACGTAAAAAATTAAATATGGATTTCCAGAAAATATGGTCCCATGAAAATCCACTACACGGCACCCACACATACAATCGCTTGCCAGCCTCCAGCCGCTCGTATCCATAACCTTCTCTCCCTCCACCACCACCACCAGGCTGCCGAACGCCATAAACTTCAACGTAGCGCTTCAGCAGATCTCCTTTTCACATACTGAATCCAAGTCATTTCTCTCTCGCCTCGTACGACAAACTTATCGTCCATCGTCCTAAACCGTCGTAACCTCGCAACGGTCTCCCATATCATATTCTAACACCAATGGAGACCGACGCGCTGCCGCTCGAGCGTGGTGGCGTAGAGATGACGCCGCTGCTGCAGCCCGTCGCGCCGCCACCAGTCCACGCTGTCTCGCAGGAAAACCTGACGCCCACGCACCAGAAGCAGCAGCTCATGCGACGTGTGCGCAGTGTTCAGGACGCTGCCAAACACGGACTGTTACTAGGCTCTCAAGGACGTAGCAGGAGCCGTCCAGGCCAATACGGAGCTGTAAATGGACCTCTTAATAGTCATCACAGCTCCCAGATCACCTTCTCAGTGCACGACAGCTTTAATTCACTGTCAAAAGGGACGCCACATGCTCCAGAACTCGATGCTCGACGGTTTAAGGATATTTTTCTCGAGGTTTTAGTGAACGGAACGTCGGGAGTTATCGCTTTTCTGCTGTCGTCAACACTTGCAGTCTCTTGTGCCAGTGTTTTAGTGGGTCATGGGACCCCGTTAGCTTCGGTGATCGCTCATTTCATTGACATGAACCTGTTGGGCACAGCAATGCTGTCTATTGTACTGGCTTGGCAGAGTTGTGCACCGTGGACGTTGGGGGCTATTGATGTTTTCGTAGCACCCGTTATGGCGGAGATGGCTGAGAAAATTTCTGATCATTTGCATGGAGATTTACAGAAAGTGGTGCCCACGACGGTTGTTATGGTTGCTGTCACTTCCATGGTGTTGGGACTAGTTTTCTTCGTGATGGGACTGTTTCGAGTTACATCCATTGCAAACTACATGCCGTATCCGGTGATTGCAGGGTTTCTATCGGGTATTGGAGCGCAGTTGATGAAGAATGGGGTGCACATGGCGTCGAGTAAGGCGTTAACGGCGGCGTTCTTTACGTGGGATGTGCAGTTGTTGATCCTCCCGGCAGTTGCGTTTGCTAGTTTGGCAAGACTCGGACAGTATTTCAAGTTTCCGGTGGCGTTTTCGTTCCCGTGTTTATTGGCGTTGTCACTTGTAGGTTTCCAAGTGATTTCGACGATGTATGGCTCGAGTATGGAGAAATTGGGGAAAGAAGGATGGGTTTTCTCGTGGGACCCTGTTGTTGTGGCGCAGACTCCGATGTGGTTTCCGTGGGCTGAAATTGAGTTCAAGCATGTGCATTGGCATACACTCACTAATGAGTGCATGGAGTTCATGGTTTCGCTTGTGATTCTCGGTGCGCTGAAATACAGTGTGGCCACAACTTCGTTGTCGACACTATTTGGCCGTGATATTTCGCCTGACAACGAGATGCGTGTGATTGGATTGGCCAACCTTGCTAGCGGCGTGATGGGGTGCTGCGGTGGTTGCCACTATCTCTCCGCTATGGGCATCATGAAGCAATTTGAGGCTCATGAAAAGGTTCCAGCTCTGGTGTGTGCCTTCCTAGTTATAGGCTTGTGGATGGTGGGGATCCGGTTTCTGCAGTTTGTGCCCAAGTTTATCTTCGGCGGTTTGCTACTCAGTGTCGGACTACACTTCCTAGAAGCTTACCTGGTGACACCTTTCCACTTCCTCAAGCCCATCGAAAAGTTTACGGTTGCGCTCATTACATCAAGCTTTCTCGTTATTGGTATGCTGGAGAGCGTAGCCCTGGGAATTATCATTTCCATGATTGAACTCATCTGGCGCATCCATGCCGTGGGCTGTGTACACCACGAAACGACTGGCGCGCTTACTAGAAGCGCTGTCGACCGCACCCCGGAGCAAACCACCTACCTCGACGCTGAGGGAAGCGCTATTTTCGTGTTGCGACTACAAGGATACTTGTTTTTCGGAACGTCTGTGAATATCCTGGAGCGAATGGAGACTCGCGTGCATTCGCTCGACTTCCCCAAGCTGCAGTTTGTCATCATTGACTTTGGTTTAGTCCCCAGTTTTGATGCCACCGCCCTGCTAAACTTCCGGAAGGCTTCCACGCTCGCAGATATGTACATGTTCGACATTTACTTTTGCGGACTGAAGCCGGAGATCGAACTCGCGCTTCGCCAGAATCACTACTCGCAGCGTGTGCATCTGCTCAGCAGCGACGTGGACATCGCACTTGAAATCTGCGAGAACGAGTTGCTTCCTGACAACATTTGTTCTACGCCTGAAACTCCGAGGCCTGGCAAGTCACTCAATGACTGGAAGCGAATGAGTCAGCTGGAACTCTGGGAACATTTCATGGCTGCTTCACCCGAACATGACGGCACTGCAAGCTACCAGAAGCTACTTCCTCTCGCAGCCTACCTGGACATCGTTGTGGTGCCTAACAGCTCGCAACTTGTCCCCGAACGCCTACGCGACGACACGTACTTTATCTGCTTCGGCTACATGAACTTCGTCATGGATTCCGAATTCTCGAATGCACACAACATCCCCGGCGTCCGATACTCCGACGTTGGCGATGGTGATGGTATTGCCGGAGGCTATAAAGACAACCACGATAAAAGAAACGCCGACGATGAAGACTCCAATGAATTCTTCAACCGGCGCAAGTTGTCGTTCGTTGTGCCGGAGGAATCCCAGTGGACCCCTTTCACGACGAACAAGTCGCGGTTGCTGAAGATCGGACCAGGCTCCGTCATCACACCGAATGTTGCGGGCATGGATCCTGAGTACAAATACTTCGCCACGTCGGACTGCGTGGTGTTGCGTCTACGGGCAGTCGCAATGGAAACACTGGAGGCACGCGCACCCCACACGGCAGTGGCAGTGCTCAAGCTCATCAACGTGCGTTTGGCCACTCGATTCCGCCATTCCAGCAAGCGCGTCTCGCAGATGTCTTCGTTGCTCTACAAGTAGATACAAGACACACATACATGTTAGACATTCATGAAATAAATGATCATAGCGTAGCAACACTTCTACTTCAATAGCAACATCAATTTCATTCGGGAAAGCAGTCCCATTTCAATTATCCGGCCGGTTGAGGTGGCCACGAGTCTTCGCTGCTGGTCGCTGAACCGAATCGTCCTCATCATCTTCGTGAGTCGATTGGGCCCTCGCGACAGGAACGAAGTCTCTCTTTCTGCTGCATCCCTTATACACTCTCACTCTGCTGGTGTACCGACATGCCGCCGCTCTGTGGGGCAAGCTGTGGGCAACCAGCCGAGTCTTGTCTTTTGTCTTGTCTCCCTCCATCTCGTTCTCTCTTCACTCCACGTTCTCAGAAAAGAATTTCTTGGTGAGTTCGCTAATCTGCTCCTGACCCAGCAGGAATCCGTCATGACCGTGATGCGACGACAGCGCAGCAAATTGCGCGTTGGGGAGTCCGTCGGCGATCTCCTGCTGCTCTGACAATGGGTACAGCACGTCCGAGTCGATGCCAATAACCAGCGAAGGCTGGGACAGCGAACCCAGTGCCTGCTTGAGACCGCCGCGGCCACGACCGACGTCATGGGTGTCCATCATGTGCAGCAGCGCCAGGTACGAGTTAACATCGAAGCGAGAGAGGAACTTCTCTCCTTGATAGTCCAGGTACGACTGCACCACATAGCGTCCATACTTGGAGGCCAATTTGTCGTTCTGAGCAGGTTCTTCCTCACATCGTCCGAATTTCTCGGCGTATGCGGCGTGAGTACGGTAGCTCACCATGGCAATCTGGCGAGCCAGCGCAAGGCCGGTGTGAGGAGGTGCATCTGACGTGTAGTGGCCGTCACGGAAGTTAGTGTCCATGTAGATGGCTTGACGTTGAAGCTCACTAATGCCGATCTGCCAAGCTGAATGCTGCGCGCCGCACGCAATAGCCACGAAGCTCTTGACGAAGTCCTGACCCTGAAAAGCCCACTCCAGCGTCTGCATGCCGCCCAAAGAGCCGCCGATCACAGCCTGCACCTGTCGCACACCCAGTTCGTCCTCCAGCAGTCGTCGCTGCAGTGCAACGGCGTCACGTAGCGTCACAGCAGGGAAGTCCGGGCCGTACGTGCGTCCCGTGAGCGGGTCGACTGAGGCCGGACCCGTGGAGCCGTAACATGAGCCCAACACGTTACTACACACAATGAAGTACTTGTCCGTCCACTCGGGCGTGACCATAGCGTCCCAGTATTGGTGTACAAGTGAGTGGCCCGTAAGTGCGTGACATAGCACGATCACGTTGTCCCGCGCCGCGTTCAGCGTGCCGTAGGTGGTGTAAGCCACTTCCGGCGCCACGAGCTTCTCCCCCTTCTCCAGATGCAACGTCCCAGGCAGTTGGAACACGCCAGAGACGGCGCTGGGGTGCGCATTGTCGTTGTATTCGTCCTCCACGTACTGGCCACAGGTGGGACCAGCGTCTGAGACTGTGGAGATCTCAGAGGCGATGGAGAAACATCGCCGAGAGAGGAACGACAAAGGGGAGGAAGAGACTCGCGAGACGCGACGCACGGCGCGGTGCAACATGATGAGGAGCTGTGGGAGACAGAGGAGCGGAATTTGGACCGGAGACGATGGCGCAAATCGTGGAATGGCTCGACTTTGGCCCTCCACACGCTGCTGGAAAAATGAGTGTGGCCAATACAGAAAAGGGGACGGGCAGTTGTTGTCCAAACCTTTGGATAGACAATCCCCTCCTAGTAATCCTAGGGGATCTTTGGTGAGTAATTATTCAGCTTACCCCTAGATAGTCATAAGGAATACAAAAAAGGAATGGCATAAGGTGAACTTTTTGGAGGGGTTGGGGTGACGTCCTCCCCAGGAACGCGCGGCCGGCATGATGCTCGCCTCGGGCTTCCAGCAGATGCTCTCGGGCATCTGCAAGTCCTTTGCGGGTCTCAGCCTCCGTTCGCAAGCAGTCCACGATGTCAATCCCCTTCCCCCTCTCCGTCCTAACCAGTCTAACCGCCTTCGGGTAGGACGTTAGATCGACATCATCGGCCTCCAAGAGACGAAGATTTCTACGCTTGGCCGGAAACTGATCGGGGACTACACACTGCTAACTCTGCCTGCAACGCAAGAAAAACATGGCATCGGCTTCGCTGTGTCTGCTCGTCTTCGGCCCTACATGTGGCAACTCAATCTTCCACACACGGGACGCATCAACGTCATATCAGCATACGCGCCTCACAGCGGGCGACCCCTGCATGACGTTGACAGATTCTACATGGACCTTCACGATACACTGGATTCTCTCCCGAGGCGAGACATCACGATCATTACTGGCGACTTCAACGCAAAACTTGGACAGCGGCACTGCGGCGAATCTTTCATGGGACCTCACGCTCGAGGAGCACGCAACCGCAACGGACATGCTCTAGCTAACTTTTGTGACTCATTCAAACTCTTTGCTACTAACACAGGATTCCAGAAGCGCGCAAAACACAAGACTACTTGAAGCCAACACAGGACTGACATCTGTATATACAACCAAATCGATTATGTCCTCTGTCCACAGAGCTGCAGAAGATTCTGTATGGACGCACAATCCTGGGGCGGAACCGACACCACGTCAGACCACAAGCTCGTCACTGCTAACTTCGTACTGCAACACGCGCGAAGACTACGATTCCGGCCTAAGCTCCAAGCAGACCGCCCCCTACGCCTCGCACGAGACCAGCTCATACACGATGAAGACACTCGAGACAAGTATACAACCGCGCTACAACACGCACTGGCAAACTCCGGTGACGACACAGCGCTCTCAGTCCTGATGCAATGGAAGCGGACGCTCGACACAGTTCGTGAGACTGCAGAAACAACTGTTGCCTTCACTACTCCGCGCCCACGCAACCACAGATACGACGATGCTATCCTACGGGAGCTCTCTTCTCGCCAGCGTGCACTGCAACTGCGCATATACAACGGTCGTGACCAGTACGACCGCACTTCGCAATGAACGTAACGTGACCCTACAACAGACCAAATTTCGATGCCGTGAGCTTGCCAACATAAACTCGACGAGAAAATCAAACAGATTGAAAGCCTCAGCGACACAGCCTAGTTCTACGAAGCTGTCCGCGCAATTCGACCCCGGCACAAGGACCCACTTCTGCTCCGAGACTCAAACGGTAAGTATGTATTCCACCAAGGAACAACTAACAACCTCGTACGCTCACATTTCAAGACACAATTCGCACTTCCTGCTCGATCCCCTGTCGCGCCAGACTGCGAAGCCCGCGCTCTTGACCGTCCAATTACAGCAGATGAATTCCGGCAGGCACTTCGTCAACTGAATAACCGCCGTGCCTCAGGTCCAGACGAAATTCCAGCAGAGCTCCTTAAACATGGCGCAGACTAGCTAGCCCCACGGCTTGAAACCCTTCTCAACAGAAGCTTCGAACAGGGAGAACCACTAGACCTCGGAGCCGGCACATTGCTGTGCCTCCCGAAGCCTAACAAGCCCCGTAGAGACTGTTCCAGTCTCAGGCCCATTGTTCTTCTCAACAGTATCCGGAAAACTATTTCGCTCATAGCACTTCGCCGTATTTCATCCGCCGTCGACAGCTTTCTATCACCGCATCAGTGCGGCTTCAGGAAGAACCGCAACACAGCTGACGCCGTCTGGACGCATCGCTGATCATGTGCCCGTGCCCAAAAGTACCGAAAACGAATTCACGTCCTCGGCATCGACCTTTCAACAGCCTTCGACACGATTGACCGCCACAAATTGCTATCGGTCCTCGAAACCTTCCTGACGCACGACGACATCAGAATTATCCGACTGCTCCTGTCCAAGACAACCATGTCGCTCAGGGCGGGCGGCAAAACGCTTGACCCGTTCGAGAGCACCACTGGAACACCCCAAGGAGACTTACTTTCACCTGTTTTGTCTGTAGTTTACTTAGAGGCAGCCTTTCGAGACGTAGCACAAGAAGTAGATGTACCGTATCAGCCTTTGGAACAAATGGTGGTCTACGCGGACGATGCTGACTTCATTTGCCGCGACCCGGCAGTGGTCGAACTCATCCTCGAACGCGCGCCAGCCATCCTCGCCCGATGGCCGCTCGAAATGAACGTCACCAAGACCGAACTTACGAAGATTGAACGACAGGTACGCCCAGCAGGAGAAACAAGACACACGCATGCCGATGAGGAGACATGGCGCTTGACCAAGAAACTTGGATCTCTGCTTAGCGACGCTGCGGATCTCAACAGACGCAAGACCCTAGCAGCAGCAGCGCTGAACCGCCTTTGTGTGGTCTGGCTTCGAACGCACGCGACGAATGACAAGACCCGAGTCCGACTCTACAACTGCTTCGTCCTGCCGATATTTCTCTACAACAGCGGTACATGGGCTTTGACACCGTCAGAACTTCACCGCCTGGAGAGTTTCCACCGCCGTCAGCTACGCAGCATCCTCAACATTCGCTACCCACGCCACGTTTCCAACTAAGCCCTCTACGAAATCTGCCAAGAATGCCCACTTCGCCATCGGATCACGTCCTCGCGGGAGGGCCTCTTCGGCCACATTCTACGGCGTCCCGAAATTGCAGCATACAGTCAAATGGTAGCCTACTTCGCCCCAAGCGAAGCCGGCAAGTGGCGCGACAGACCGCGCACAACTCTGCCTTTAGTTCTCGACGCTGACCTTGTTTCCAGTGGATGTGGCCACCGACTCCGCAACGCTCACAACCTTGAAGACCTCCGCCAGCTAGCTATGGACAAGACCAGGTGGAAAGCACTTATGACATCGATCACGGACTCGCTACCCGCAACGGGAGACCCGACATATGCGGACACCACGCTATGCCGCCGACTAGCAAAATTGAGTCTAGCGCAGGCATAGTTTGGGCTACGCGAAAATGTAACTCATTTCATTTCATTTCATAAGGTGAAAGCCACAGACGAGATAAGTAAATCCACAGATGCTTGTCTTGTGCGTTAAGTCTACAGTGATTTGAAACTCGAGAAATTGCAACATTGCGTCATTGGAACTCCTCCAATGATGCAATGCTGTTGTCTACTGCACCCCCAACCACTCAGTAGTTGGCAGTGCCAACTTGCTAGTATTCAAAGCAACCCGAAGGGAAGAAGTGCTTCTAGCAGAGCCCCCAGCAACTCGCAGCAGCTCGCAGCACCACCACAGGGACAGCGCCTCGGCAGCAGAGCCCCCAGCAACGGCAAGCACGACCTCGGCAGTGGTGCCGAGCAGACTCCCCAAGCAGCAGAGCCTCCAGCAACGGCGCGCAGTGCCACGGCAGAGCGCCCAGCGGGCCCCCCAAGCAGCAGAGCCTCCAGTAGTGGGTTGCGGCGCCTCAAGTTGACCCCAGAAGTTCTTGAGAAGCGCGCCTCGTGCACCATCGCCTTGATAGTAGCGGGTTGATATCCGCCGGCAGGACCGTAAGGCGCTCGCCGCACCTGATAGGCGAGCAAGCACTGCGAAAAGTCGTACTACAAGGGCAGAAGAACTGAATTGGTTTATTATTGGTAATAGGGGATGCTTTTCAAAGTCTGAGCTTGCAATGTTTTGAATAACGGATATGTCCTGGCGAAATGCATGGTCCCCGCGGAGAAGGGGACGCTGGCGTTAGCTGAAGTTAAGTCGCTTGACTTCAAGCCAATTTTCCGAGAGGTATATTCCAAGAAGTTGGATCCATTTAGAAAGCAGGTCCATTAAAGCCAACGTGTACGCCGCCCACGATGACTGGGAAGTACGCGATGGCGCCTGGCATGCATTAAAGTCTCTACCAGATGAAAATAATCAGGACCCTCATCAAGATTTCCCTACGTTTGAGATCGCGCGGACCTTGCTGCAGCACGAGATAGTTCAAGGTTCGATCATAGTAGCGTTGATGAAGAACACCATGCTGCACGTGTACCCTGGTTGTCTAGGTGGGCAAGTAGAAATGTCGAAACGGAAGACACTGGTACTCAATCGTGGTGACGTGCTGTTTTTCGATGTGATCTCGCTCACGCAGGGGCAAGGTATACAAAGAAGAATATTCGCTTGCACTGCTACGTATGTGTCAAGGGTGTTACCCAGAAGCCCAACTCTACTGAGGCGGTGTCGTTTAAGACATGTAGGTGCCCTAAGTACCTGTTAGCTGGTTTCTCTCGACCAGCATTAGCAGATCACAAGCGCGTGTGCGAAGAACCTGGAGATTACGTGTGCCCGGAGTGTAGGAAGATCTTCCAAATACCGAACAGCCTTACCAAGCATTTAAGCCGCCATCACAGGAAGGATCTGGAGTCAGGCGAGGAAGAGGAGGACGACGAGAGCAGCAGTGAGTACGACAGCGAGGAGGACGTACGTGAGAATATCGAAGAGGACAGTGAAGAGGACATCCTGGAAGATAGCGAGTACGAAGTGAGTGATGATATGGACTTAGAGTACTCAGGGAGTTAACTCAAGTGATCGTGTCAGATGACAAAATTAAGTTAGGTGACTGTGACAAATTCAAGCTGGGTGACAGTGACAAAAACAAAGCAGGTGACAGTGACAAATTCAAGTTGGGTGACAGTGACAAATTCAGAGGAGGTGACACATTCAGAGAATGCGACAGTTTAAAAAGTGGGAGTGAAATGCAAAAATCGATTGAATTATCGATAGTTATCGCTACTCAAAAGGATCATGTATCCGGGCACAAGAGACCTCGAAGCCAAGGGAGGCCGGCCCTGAAGAGGTTCATTCAGCGGCAGCGGAGCGTTGTTTTGATCTTGAGATGGTTGTGCTGTACCCTGAGTCTGCGTGTTCTTTCGCCTTTTCTTCTGCCTTGCCGGTGTACCACTGGTAGCCTTCCTTATCTGTCTGTTGAACAACTTCTCCGTTTTATCCTCGACACCGGGGCGGGTCATTCGCTTTGCCTTTCGCCCAACGACAATATGACAGCACGTCTTGAATTTAGTGTAGAACTTGCAGCCACAGATGCACTTCTCGACGTCAACCACCCAGCCTTCTTCCGGCATTGAATCGGAGTGCGCGTACCACATTGACCATGTCACGACGGTTTTGTAGAGTCGAGCAGCACGGGCACGTTGTTCTCTCACTAGGAGCGCGGGCCCTATAGTAAGCATCTTACCACTAGTCTCGGGAGAGTCATTTTGCACGCGATACGGACCATCGAGTGTTTGGCATAGTTTCTCCATATCTTGCGATACTGGCCCAGACTCTTTAGGAAGCTGCTTCACACGACAACCATTGGATTATCAGTAGCATAAGCGACAACTCGTCCAGTCGCCATCATCGACGCTGCTGCCTTCGCGGCAGCTGTGGTAGGGGGGTGGATGTGTGTGTCTGCACTGGGAGTATGTATCGTGGTATCTTGAATAACCGTCATCGTGACCGCAATAAGACGTTGCATGAAGAATCTTCGACGTCCTGTGTACTTTTTCAAAATTGCGTTGAATGTCTCGCAGGGGTTGTTGGTAGTTGCATATCCGAGCGGTGTGTGAAACACTTGCCACCTCCAATAGCGACTGTCTAACCATTGCTCAGAGAAGTGATTCGTGAATGCCTTTAACCCAGGAATTGCTCACCACCCAGCCAGTACGGTATCCTTCATAGTGTAGTAGGCATTCATAGTCTCGGCGTATTGAATACGCACAATACCGTCCATAACAGCCCGCCGGTGTTCTGATTGCATGTGTCGCGTGCGTTTTCTCACATTGTAAAGTACGTGAAAGAAGCACGTCAGGTAGGTCGCAGAGCCAAATGTCGTAACCCCTTAAAAACAATTCAGCTGGGCATCCTCGGCATCACCCATCACAGCGTCAACGTGAAGAGTGGCCGAAGGGCGAACTTGCAATATCATACGGACTAGGGCGCTCATGCACATTGCATATTCCTTAGCTGTGCGACGGCTTACCACAAAAATCGCCCCTACTTGGTATGACCTCGATGAATTTGAGAAGCCGCATGTAATCACTGGGTAGACCAGGTCACTCAACTTAAATGTTGCTTCTGCATGAAAGAGCGTGAAGCGACTTGGAGATGCGTATTCAATACAGGCCGTGACAAGTGCAATACTAGTGACACCAACCACGAAAGAGTCTTCATCGGTTCCATTGCCGACATATGCGTGTCCGTTTTCGTCATCCCGATGCCCGAAACAAAATGCCCGATTCGTGTCACCGGTTGGACCATACGCGTTCTGACGTACTAACTGACGAACAACATGGACATAGTTTTTGGTTCCTTGAAGACGACGAAGGTATTTGGCGCAGTTCGAAACCTGAGCCAAAGTTGGGTACCCTCGCGTAGGCTGCAATATATCTTCTGACCGACGCGGAACAGCACATTCATCCTGTTGCAAGATAAATTTCTTCATTTCGGCGGTGATGACAGGTTTATGGGGACCCACACAATCGATTCCTTCGTCTCGAGTATGGTCGATTCGGTTGTAGAACACACGGTTCCGCTTTGACTCCTCACAGATCCAGACTTTCCAAGCAAATTTGCAGGAGCTGTACATCTTACACGTTTTGCTTTCACAGCGCAGTCTTCTCTCCGTCATTGTGTGGTCGCTTCCTTCGCAGATACGACACGAGCGCGATGGGTTGGTGTGCGCAACGCGTCAGCAACAAAATTCCAAATCTTGGAATTCTTTAAGTGCTGCAGATGTCTCGAATTCACCAAGCATCTCCCAATTGTAAGAACGAGACATAGTTCCGCTCGTCACCTGCCCCACACTCGTCGCCACCTGCCTTGTACTCGTCACCTCCCCCACACTCGTCACCTGCCTCGCACTCGTCACCTCCCCCACACTCGTCACCTCCCCAACACTCGTCACCACTCTCTCACTCATCACCGCCCCCACACTCGTCATCTGCATCACATTCGTCACTTCCTGAGCTGCAGCGTCGTAAAACCGCGTGCTTTTGTTGTGTAGTGGTGATCGATGGCCACCGTCGCGCAACACACTACTTATGTACGAGCCGTACACTATTAAATGTGGCCCACATCATATGGGGTGGCGATCTGTGCTTTTCTCGCAAATATCTGTGGATTTACACCATATGTCTATTTTACTTGTGCGTACTTCTGTTTGTATGTAGTTATACCTATTCGTCTGTGCGGTTTATCTGTGCTGTCTGTGGGATTCTACCGTTCTCAAAATAAATACTGTACGATTATTTCGGGGTACTTTTACATATACGTACCGTCGACACGACATCTACAGATTCTGCCCACTAACTTGTACAGATACCCCTCGCCAAATTAGTAGCTGAGATAACTAATAATCGCTCAAACGTAATACAAAAGCCGGTCCACCGACTCGGTAGATAGGCTTTACTATGGAGCTTACCTAATAGGTCCTCATTTCTCAAAGCTAATACGAAAATATTCCCGGATCGACCCAGTTCTCGCAGTTTTAGGTGCCTACTCGTCCCAAAATATCACAATAATGAACCGGAATTCGCGGGGTTGTCGTGAGACTGTCGGCCACCGTTGAGCACCGTTGAGCACAGCTGAACACCGAGTTTTGTTTTGACAGCTGTCCTGAACACTTCGATAATAATCAACCAATAGGAGCAGAAGGCCTCAGAAATCTGAGTCGGAGATAGAGACACCGAAGCAGAAACAGATCCAAAGGCACCCGCCGGAGAGCAAGAAAAGGTAAGCTGACGCTCCTCACCCAACGTGTTCAAGTGGAAGTACACTAAGTATATTATGTTTGGTGTTAGCTGTCACTCAGTACTCGTTGACGCGGTGAAGAACGATGTAATCGTTCGGCTAGCTTGCTGCCTGTACTCGCAGTCTACGTTATTGCCGTCCGCCCCGCATTTTCGCTTTGCATTGCGGCAGCTTTGACACGCTGCAGGCCTTTTCTTCTTCACCGGGGAATCTGTTTCTCGATGAGCAGAGGGCTGGATGGCTGAGTCCGCATGACTGCTCACGCAAGAATTGGGGCCTGCAGACGGGTGGCTGGCGGGAGATTCTAGCTGCTCGTTTGGAGAAGGAGATCGCATTCGAGGCTTCTTCTTTTCTTTCAGGCGACAGCGTAGATTGTCGGCGCTGAGCTTGGTTGCTGGATTTCGTTTGGTGTACTCCTGCAATATTGTTGCCCACTTGCCTGTGGATCGTGGTAATGAATCTGCCAGGTGGCGCAAAAACTTCCGGGTGTCATCATCGATTACTTCAAGATCGGCGGGAGTGACAATTTCCATCACCGGTAATACACTTGAGTATGGATCTGTAGTGTATGGAGCTGTGTTGTTTGCATGTTCATTGGTTGGATTTGCACAAGTTGGCTGTACTGAAGGAATATTGATGGAAGCAGGGATCTCTGCGCTATCAACGACGTCAAAGACGCTTGCTGAAGCTGAGAGAGATAACTACGGCGCAGCGACGGGACCTGGATTTATTTGTGAGTCAGCCGGAGTTGTGTCTTGTTCCAAATGATCGCTCTCCACAAGATGGTTTTGAGGGGGAACACGTACGACAACTTTTAAGCGTTCGAGGCGATTATCAGCTGTGCGAAGCGCAGACCAACGTCGTTCCAGAAATGGCCTAGTCTTTCTTGTGATGGTCAAGCACACACAAGCAGCTAAATCGTACACATTGCAGAATACTTGTGTACGTTTCTTCATTTTGCCCTTCTCTCTTAGCAAGTTGAAGTGCTTCCTCTGAAGCCAATCGTCATCTTCAGAGTTGACCGTGTCGTCAATCGTCTTCTCTTCGTTTAATAGCAAGATGCTAGGCGTCGCAGGGACTGTTTCTCGGGTCTTCAACTTGACATCTATTGCTGCGAGATACTTTTCAATCGTACGAAAACCATGCTTCCTTTGCTTCAAACTGGGATTATCCAGCTGCCGTACAGATGCATTGTACAGTATAGTGGTGACAGCGACGCAATCCTTCCACCAGTATTTACGCTCATCCAGCACTAGTTGATCTCCACGTATTTGCTCCAAAAGAGAAAACTCATTTGATGTAAAGTCAGATGCAGCACCATACTCTGGCTCAAGACCAAGCTGCTCCACGAACCCTTGCTGCGTGACGTGCTTTCGCTTGATGTGAGCGGACAAGAGAAGCTGTCGAATGTCCGCCCCAGGTGAACTTTTACGCAACATCGTAGTCTCAATTGCTGCCGTGGACAGCGACAGCAAGCTGTGCAATTGTTCCCACGGTTGATTGACAGTCGCTGCGGCACCACCAGGTCGGAATCGCTGCTGAAGTGTTGTTGCTGGGAGTGGAGTCGATAAGAGCTTGAGGACAAATTCTATCTGCGGAGAGTCCGGCAGCAAGCCGCGACTCAACACCGCGGTTCGGCACAACGTGATCAATCATATGCAGCAAATTCAGGGTTACGATGGTACTTAGCTCCGGTTTTAAGGTTGTGCTACAACAGAGCAATGTGTTAGTACAACATCAGCGTCATTGGTGTCAAAGGATAAACACACCTTAAGCAGAAAGATATCCAGAATACGCATGCCAACTTCTATCGATACCATGCGGTCGAGTAACTTGCGAAGTTTGGAGTGTACGGCTTCCAGTTGACTAGTGGAGACGACACGAATACGTTGGCCACTCTCCATGTACTCATTGTTCTCCACGTACAAGTCACCGTTGCGAATCTGCGCCAGGTTCACTGATATACAATTTTCCCACGTTGAAGCATTGACGCGAACACTTGATAAATCTACACCCTGGAGTGTTGCATGAAACAGATTTGCTTGCCATTACGTCAGGAGTGCGGATGCTACCGCCAACATCGTACAGCGCGCTTGAAAGCTGCTTCGACAAAGCTTTCCGCTGTGCTTTGTCGCTTATTTTTTTTCTGCGAACCTCTGGATAACGTGGAAAGGATCCTGTTTCGTCTTCACGCTGGCGCCGAATACTGAAGTA
The DNA here is from genome assembly GCA_014706105.1 of Phytophthora quercina. Taxonomy (NCBI): domain Eukaryota; phylum Oomycota; class Peronosporomycetes; order Peronosporales; family Peronosporaceae; genus Phytophthora; species Phytophthora quercina. The sequence goes on along the minus strand of JACBOW010000016.1, from coordinate 215,315 downwards.
ACCAGACAGCGAGTTTTGTTTGCATCATCGCACACGCATACGGGAGGCGGGTTGGAATGAACGTCAAGCTTGGATACGACCGACCGCAGAATCGCGGCAGACTCTTCGTGATTTCCCGAAGTTGTTAAACATTTGCCAACAACTCGTCCAACTTCATTTTGAACTAGAAGCAGCATCCGTACGCTAGCCCATTGCTTCTTCTGCCCATCGGAACTCCATACCTTTAACTGGCTGCAAAATTTCTGCGAATGGTCTATGCGGATGAGTCTGGTGCATTTTGCCTGGGCAATCTGTGCTCCCAGCAATCTGGAATATATCTCTGTTTGCTCGAGCCAAACCTTTTGAAGAGATTCTTCGTCAACACAACTATTGATGAGCATGTGCTGCTCGATAGTAGCAAGAACAGGGGGTGAAATGCTGGGGTCTTCAAGGCGTTGAGTCTCCACTACCATGGCAGCCTTAGCTACAATTCCATAGCATCTCTTGTGACGTCTCCTTGTTATGTTTTTGACGGCTCCAGATATCCCTTTGGTTGTCAGCATCCTGTCATATACGAGATCAAACATCTCTTTCGAGATTCCACCTTTGTACGTTAGCAGATATGGAAATGCCAAAAGTATGACATTGCTCGAAGCAATATACTGGTCATCTATAGTTGAAAACGTAGTACCCTCACATACACCAGTACACGTATATCGAGCAAAATACAGAACTGTCTTGTGTTCAACGTCATCAACGGTTCGGCTCGTGTACTCTTTTACTGTAGGCGTGCACGAGCACCCCTTCATAATGCACGACGCCTTCCGCGTGTCTGTTAAGCACTCCGGGGACCATACAAATACAGGATACGACAGCCACGTCGACAGTAAACTACCTTTTCGACTCGCTGGTAGCTCTAGAGTTGAGGGAAATCTCCTTAATGTCACTGCTTCTTTCACAGCAGCTGCAGCTGGGTTCTCCTTCATGGCGGCAAATGCAAAATGTACATTTCAAAACAGAACACAGCCAAGAATAGCGGGCGGGCCTTGCGGCCCGGCAATCCCGGTCAAACCCGATGGTCTTTGGGCGCAATTCGCGGAATGGCTTGACTTTGGCCCTCCACCACCGGTCAGACGCTGCTGGAAAAATGAGTGTGGCCAATACAGAAAAGGGGGATGGGCAGTTGGGTTTGTCCAAACCTTTGGACAGACAATCCCCTCCAAGTAATCCTAGGGGATCTTCGGTGAGTAATTATCCAGCTTACCCCTAGATAGTCATAAGGAATACAAAAAAGAAATACTGTACGATTATTTCGGGGTTCTTTTACATATACGTACCGTCGACACGACATCTACAGATTCTGCCCACTAACTTGTACAGATACCCCTCGCCAAATTAGTAGCTGAGATAACTAATAATCGCTCAAACGTAATACAAAAGCCGGTCCACCGACTCGGTAGATAGGCTTTACTATGGAGCTTACCTAATAGGTCCTCATTTCTCAAAGCTAATACGAAAATATTCCCGGATCGACCCAGTTCTCGCAGTTTTAGGTGCCTACTCGTCCCAAAATATCACAATAATAGATATGTGACCCTTTCCAAAACACAATTTGCGTATTTGTTTGGGAACATATTTGGACTAAATGCCTAAAAATTGAGATTTTAACGCCTCGAAATCTAATAAATTGCTGTACTCGATACAGAACCCTAGAAGCCTTCCACGGGTGGTATTAAATTGGCGAGATCTGTACACACGTCCAGTCTATACCCCGTCAAAAATGATAGCTGAGTCGTATCGGTTTTAAGAGGCTGAGGCATCTGGACCGAATTTTGAAAACTCCCGCCTAAAGGGATCCTCCACAATTCCAAAAGACCACGAGAGCAAACGACCGCAATGAACACCAAGACGAACCGAACCAAGGGCAAGTGGCTCACACTTGAGCAAAAGCAGCAAGTTATTGCTGAGCATCGACGAAACAAGCCGGCGCCCTCGCTAGCAGAGCTGGCCAGCCGGTCCATGACGACGTTCAATCTGTCACACCCGCCCGCCAGATCCACAATTCGTAATATCCTCCGCAGCGCCAGTGCCATCGAGGCCAAGCAAGGCACTGCTATCACATCAAAGGGGAGGTCTGTTACGCTACGATGCCCGGAGCTCGAACAGCGCCTTGGCGAGTACGTCGAAGCGTGCCTGTCCCAGCACGCATGCCTCTCTCAGACGAAGACCACCAGCCACAGCCGCCGGTACAAAGGAGTTGCATTAGTATGAGTGAGGTATTGATTTGAATGAAGAGAAATCACCTCTAATATTGTATTTCTGGTACATATTTAATAAACTGTAGGAGCTTAAAAAGTGCAACTGTACAAGTTAGTGGGCGAAATCTGTAATACATCTTTTTACTATCTTTTGGGATGGGTCAAAACTTGAACTTTGTATGTACCTCCTTATAAAGAGGTGTCACGCTCGATGGAACGCTCACTACAAGAGACTTGACCTCCAAAACGCATCCATAGTTAACAACTGTTAGATCGTGACATTTCACCCATTTCGAATCACTAAGGATTAATGCAAGGTCAGCTTTCAGAGGTTCATTCCGTCGGCGTTAACGAGAGGATACATTTCAAATAGTATTATACCGTACCGCAATGGAGAGGGTTGCTTATTTACTGCGCAGAGATATATCGTAAAATACATCACAATATTACTATTTTAATTTTGAGTCATTACAATCAAAAGTGCAGTTCAACGGTACAAGTGATTCGTACCAAGTTTGGGTTACATTCTGGATGGAGGAACTGCTGTCGTGTTGAGAGCACATGCAGGACCATGAGACCAGGTGCGACGCACTTGGCGAGAAAGTCTACACTGAACTTCAGTGTCTTCAGTGACTGAAGACGATGATTGTAAAGCAAGCCGATCCCACATGATTTGACTGTGGAAGCGATTGAAGGAGCACCTAATAGTTTTTGTCAGCGCTGATTCAATGTGGGTGTCCTCCAGAACCGAAAGCGGACTACGTTCAATGCGCGCGAGCATTTGAGAGGAGTTAGGTATGAATACAGGTTCACAACTAGCAAATGTCGATGCTGGACGTCCTTATCCAAGCAGTTCATTGCCATGATTAAGCACCTTTGCTTAGTGATAATTTAGCTTTTCATATCAAACGACTAACAGGTACTTGACATCAGTTTGTTTACTGTCGGTCATTAGGAATCCACCTATATCCCTGTGTGGAGATTTGAATCGAAAAGTACTACTAAAACAAGTAGATAATTTTGGTTTGCTTAATTCCACGCCGAGCGCAGCGAGGCGGGCACCAGTGCGACAACAAACCTGCCGAGAGAAGCGTGGGCAGCCATTCTTGCTCGGGTTAAACCTGCCCTAAGAGCCCCGCTTGCGGGGGTCCGCTCGGCTTGTGAATTTGCATTTCGCAACGTATCAGACGACAACAATGAGGGAGGGAGGGGGGAGGGGGGGATTAACCCTTTCGCCGCAAAAGGATACTTTTTTTCGCCCCTTTAAGACTGTTTTCAAAACAAGGTGCGTTAGCACCCTCTTAAAGGACGCACCGTGCGCCCTTTTAGCTTTAGAGCCGATTTCAGCTACCGTGTTCTGCGACTACACATTTTTACCAATCATAGTGATGCGCTACGTCTCTGCTACGGCGTTTGCCAAATAAAACACCAGCCACGTCGCCAGTGTCACTGAATTTGAGACCATAAACTGGGGGATTCCAATCCCATGTTTTATCTTGCCACTCCGTGCCGCTCCCTGCTGACCAATCTGCGCCATTCATTTAACGAATACAAACTTATTGATACACGCACCCACTTGGCACTCAGACATCTATAGTGAATACAAGTCACACGCAGTTCTTACTAACATGGTGCAAACCTCATTCCAGGACTGGAAGGACAAGCAGCTCATCCAAATTGCGCTTCGGTTTGAAACCGAAGGCATTCGGATAACATGGGGCTATGTTGCGCGGAGAATGAAGAAGACGAAGCGATTGGGGAGGGAGCTTCGCTTGCGCTTGGCTAGTCTCAAGATAACCCACGGCACAACTATAAGCAACTTCCCACGATGCTTTTTTGGCGGGATTGCGCAAGTACAGTCAGCGCTGTTACCGGGAACAGCACCGGCCGGCTCGTGCGGCTACTCCACACACCCATCTGCCCCAGCAGACTGTCGCGTTCGCGCAACCAAGTACGAGAGTACAGCGACCCCTGCAATTGTCAGTGATACGACCGGCGGTGAAAGTAAGTGAGGGATCTCTGGCCGAAGGAACAGCGCAAGTTGATGACATCGTGCCGCCGACACCACCCGAGGAACCACGTTCTCAATTGCGTCATCTACCAGAAGCGACATGCGTTGTCGCATCGATGTTTCAAGACATCAGTGCTGGAGACGTTCGCCAGAAAGCTGGTCAAACTCAGAACAACGCGGGGGAGCTACTACCGTCTGGAGTTGCGGATATGCTTGGCGAGATAGGGCCCTTGGATGAGAACGATGTCTTTCTCGACGTTGGTGCCGGGATAGGAAATGTTCTGGCTCAAGCTGCGCTGACAACGAATGTCAGCAAGTGTATTGGTGTTGAGGTACGTGGTGAGTTATACTCGCTCGCAACCGAGCCCATCAGCGTCACAGCGACGCATATCCGTTACTTCGCAAGGTGATCACGAAGGTTGCGGATGTATGGGACGTGCTACTGTCTACACAGGCCCCAACGTCTGAAGCCACATTTGTTTATGCGAACTACTTCCTGTTTGAAGAAGCTGCAAACTCGTTGTAGCCCGAGAGCTAAGTGCAATGCCACACACACGGACCAACATCCTGCTTTTGTCCTAGACGCCGAGCTAGATGCTCGCAGCCATTCTGCGCTAGGTGGAAGCTTGTTCGCGAACTGAAGTTAGCATGCAGTTGGAAATCAGCATTGATGTCTCTTTACATTTTTCAACAGACATTCACTGGCCTCGTTACCCCTATCCTAACTACATCTCTTTGTCGTCAGCAGCTCCATGCCCAGCATGATCCTTACGACTTCAACACAGCCATGGCCTCCACAGCCGTCGAATGTGTCGAACCCGACAGCCAGCATTCAGGCCAGCGGTTGTCAGCACCGTCATGCCCTTGTGCACTGCTAAGTTGGTAGTGAGAGCCAACCCAAGCACCACGAGCTTATGCTGGCTGCTGTCTCCGTCCACATGACTTTCAGCAAACGCCAAGCTTATCACCAGAACCAGCTAGATCAGCACGAGATCGTGCTGGTTGTCAATACCAGCACCACGTCCTTTAGTGACGCCACGTCCATCGCAGAGACCACAACAATCACGACGGGCACGTACGGGCTGCCGTCGGTATCCCCATGACCATCGCAGAAGCCTCTACGAGCACGCCAAGCTCGTGCAGGTCGCCGCCACCAGCCCCCCAGCCTTCGGAGACGCCGCATCCATCCCAGTAGCTCACACGAGCGCGCCAATCTCGTACGGGTCGCCGTCAGCAGCACCACGTCTTTGGGCAACGCCCGGCGGCCATAGAGAGAGTCAATATTAGCGTACTAGCCGAAGATAGCAGCCCCACGTCCCTCAGAGACGCCATGTTCATCACAGAAGCCCACACGAGCACGACGAACTCGTGCGGATCGCCGTCAGCAGCCCCGGGTCCTTGGGCAATGCTACATCTATCGTGAGAGCCAGCATGACCACTAGCTCGTACTGGTTGTCGTTAGTAGGACAATGGCCTTCAGCGACGCCTCTTTGGTCGCAAGAGTCAACACGAGCACCACGAGCTCGTACTGGCCGCTGCAGCCCCAAGATCACCTTACCAGCTTCGTCAAGCGGCTACTGGCCGCCGTTTTGCAGCCCCATGTCCCCCACCAACTCCCCCACCAACTCCCCCGACATCGTGTGGCCCAACCCGAGTAGCACGAGCCCGTCCTGGCCACCAGCAGCAGCCCGGTGGCCTTCAGCAACGCCACGTTGAGCACGAGAACCAACACGAGCACCACGAGGTCGTCTGCAGCCCTCCATTTGGAATTGGCGGAACGTAGAATGCAGTAAAGTCCGATTTCGGAGATCCATACATTCTTCTATATGTTTACTCACATCTTGGTGCGTTACATCTAGTGGTAATAAGCCTGTAGTATTACAGTAGTACTAGAGTCCGATGTTGTCGGTTTAGAGTTCTACAGGCTTATTACCACTAGATGTAACGCACCAGGATGTAAGTAAACATATAGCAAAAAATATGAATAGAAAGCTTTCGCAACTGTCCTAATCCGAATCCAGTTCACTTACGGCTACAAAAATTGATCACACGCCACGTTTATGATAAACCGATTGGGATTTTGAGTTAGGAAGACCGAGAAAAGGCCCGTGATTCCGGACATCAATTCCGAAACGGATGTAGTGTGTGGCACACAAGTTTAGCGTCAAAGAGAAACCATCCAAGGGGATGTTCTGCTCCAAGACACGGCGCAGTCGCTAATTCCGGCTACGACAAGACCCTCAGGCCCCGGTACACTCGCCGCTGCGAAGGTATGAGTGTTGTCTGGTTGATGTGTCCTTACCATTGCTAGTGTGCGTTGTAACTAGATATGCTTGTGCTATTCAGTGTTTGCAGAGCTTAACTGCAACAACGACGTGTGTGAGTACGCCGAGCACCCGTCGATACTATCTATATACTTCATAACATGCATCTAACTGTTTGAAATCTTGTGGCTAGATCTTTCGAAGCAGCAGAAGCTGTGAGATCTGTGTATTGAGCGGACACCACGCTCGTCGACCGATTTTTTTATCAGAAGGTACTCGACGCTACGTTATACTGCAGCAACCTCGTTTGGATGTTGAACTCACTAGAGCTATGTGGCTCGTACTGCTATGATGTGATATGCAGCATATGAAACGGATGGCGGGGCCCCGGGGTCCTCCTGGACCCCGGTACTCAAACAATATACCGGTATCTGTATATATAAAAAATACATAAGCATCCAGACTACTTCGCTGAAGGCGACTTGCTAGCGTTGGGTTTCACTGGAGCGCTAAAACATTTGCAAGATAGACCGCTGTGAGCTCGTTATCTTGTTGCGTTTTCTTCTTGGGTGGACTGGCTTGCGTGACGTAGTATTGCAATCCAATCGTCGTTGTTCGATTGAGCTGCGTTGATAATCGCTTGGGAAACAGCAGGGTAGTAGCCAAGATATTGTGGTGGTATCGAGAAATACTTTGCAGAGAGAGACTTCATTTTCTTTTCTGGGAGTTCTTTCAGCGGATGGCGTGGTAGTTGAACTGAGCGGATGGATGCCTCGAAAATGTTGTGAGTTGAAGGAACAAATAGGTCACACAGAATAGCGTTCCGAACGGCGCTGATGTTTTAGGGAGAGATCATTTGAAACGTAACAGATTTCTCGTCTGGAGTCTCAACCGTTTTACGTGCGGTGCATATTCCTTGATCTATCTCGAACAAGTAGTTGCTGGTGCAGCCCGATGGAGGAGGTTTGAAGTACTTGCTCACAAGAGAGTTCCAACCGACAATGAACGGGTGTTTTGAGTCCTTGTGATCAATGAAAAGAGCATTAACGCTCTTTACTTCGTTGACCTTCTCCACTATTGTCGCTGGTGTATACAAGTTCATCCATGTGTTGAACGTCGACACCATGCTACTACGTGATCGGCAATGTTGTGGGAGTCGACCGGGAGAAGATAGCACAACACAACTTTCTTGTACGAAAAAAACACCGAAAGTAATGCAAAAAACATGAGCACTGCCTTGGATTTGTTTTGTCCAACACAGTTGTCAAGTATGCTGAAGCTGATTTCAGGGGCTGTCAATCCATTGTTGTAACCATTCTGCAAAGTCGATAAATGATAGAGTAGTCGAAGACTACAGAGTGCCTCTGCATCTTTCCCTTGTGCGCTTTCGTCGTAATAATATACGTTGTTGACACCGCTGGTGATGTTCGCCACGACGAAGTTGTTCAAAATCAAATGACTGTTGAAGTAATCTGCAGACGGTCGGACGTGTCCATAGTGGGGCATAGATATCCCACCATCGAAATCTTCCGCTTGAATTTGCGCTCAACAAACTCTCGGTTCCACGCTAACAGCATAGGTAGTATTTGTATCCGTGCTAGAAGAACTACTCGAAGATACTCCTTTGTCTGTGTGTGTGTCCTCACCGTCGGCGTCCTCATAAGTGTCTGGAATTATTGTGTCTGGAATTTGCTGCTCTGGTGCGTGTAAAGCTGCGTACGACTTGATGAATGATGAGATGAACCTTCTTTGAGCTATCGCTTCGTCGAGATGCATGCTCTTCTCTATCATGAAAGATTGGCGTTCGTCATCGGAGAGATCGTCACGTCGCAACTGAATGTCTAGTCGTACGCAGCAGTCACAGACGTCCTCGGCAGTTCTCGACAACCGAACTCCAGGAAAATAATAGCGAACGTACCGCCTAAATCGTGAGTAACTGAGAGTCCGAGCACCAGGATTGGCTCGATCGGTCTCGTACTCATAGCGGGCGTGAATGACCTTCCAGGTCAATTTTGGTCCGTAAAATATTGCCTAGGACGCCGGTGCGGACATGGGAAGCCATCTTCATGTTTCCACGTAGAGCAATGCTCTTTGAACTTATCCGTGTCTGCATCGCTGAAAGCATGCCACGGTTTCAACTGAGGCCGGCGCGTGTGAAGAGTATCGATTCCGCCCTTCAGCACCTTTCTGAGTCGATCAATCCGATATCCACGAACGGGCAAGACCGCTCGAATAACTTGCTCCGACAAGCCTTGTTGCAACAATTACAAAATCACACCCCCAGATTGTTCCCACTCCCTGCCTCCGTATCCCGTTTCCCATGATGCCCACTCCTCTCGCATGCGCAGCACAGTGTCCTCTCCAAGTATCTCGATCACTCGTTTGTATGCTGTTTATTTCCGATTGGGCCCTATAACCCGCTTGCGTGCAGGTACAAGAGCCTGGGAGCCTCCTGTCGGACGAGAAAGGGAAGGCGCTAGTGAGTGCTTGGTTGCTGCAGCCGGTTAAGAAGAGAAGTGAGTGGAGGATCACATCTCACCTCAGCATAAGATCACATCTCACCACATAAGACCGCACCGAAGTCGGTATACCGAATTATATTTTGAGGGAACCCGGGGTCCCGCCATCCGTTTCATATAGCCAGGTAAACGCACAGCTATCGAGCAATTGGTACGTGGCAATTTCGATATGCTTTCGATAATGACCGACTAATTGTATGCTTGATGGTTTGCTTAAGGGTTTGTTTTCTAGCTGTCTTCGTGGCACAATCAGGCTCTAGTGGATTTTGTTATCCGTCTTTCTACTGCGAAACCGAGTCAATTCCAGGTTAGCTTATGTAAGTACAGGCATTATCTTGCCGACCTCTTCCCATTCTTACTAGATAATTATATTGTAATTGGCTATGTTTTATTTGCTGATACTCTTTGAACAGAACTAGACTTGTGATGAATTCAAGCATTGCATTGAGGGAAGAGCAACCTAGTACGTGCGGTACTGGTCCTCTGCAAGATGCTCTATTGGATTTGGGTTTGGATCATCACGCACCGCAGACACGTGGTTAATCAACGGGAAATGGTGGCGACTTATTAACTGATGACGAGCAGATACACTCGCATCAAACTAGAAAACGTTTCGGCCCCGAGGACGATTTGATGCTTATCAAAGAGGTCAACTGGATCCTTTCTTATCGACAAGGACGAAACAAAGTGGTGAAATCGTGGCAAAATATCGCAGACCGGTTGAACATCCTACCGACATTCAACATGGAGTTTGTAAGCAATAAGTCATGCCAGAACAGATTCAATACACTTCTAGCGAGACATCGAGAACAAGAACAAGAGTCAGCTAAGGCCTCCGGCTTTGGCGAAGAGTACACCGAGCTTCGTGGCTTGATGGATGACGTCACGAGTGACTATGTTTAGGAATCTACAAAGAACAGTGCCAAAGAGAAAAACATGCAATAAACGGACGCTAAAAAGTGCTCTGGTGCTGTTGTACGCGACTCCGCTATGCAACGCCTGAGGGAACAGCGTCTTGCCGATGCAAAGCGGGCCGACGATATTGAGCAGAAGGGAGATGCAGTACAATTGGATACTGTGGCACATACAATAACAAAGAAACCCCGACAAAGGTGAAGAATGCTCTCCTAGCTTCTCTTGTTTTTTAATAGAGTCGCAAGTAGAACAAGCACAAGGAATTCAAGCAATTCTACGGGAGGACATGAACTTACGACATCGGCAACACGAAGAGGAATTTGAAGAACGTCGCGCGCAGCGCGACCAGGAATTCAAATTTCGACTCGCACAAATGGAGGCAAAGAGCCGCAGAATCAATTTGATGATGTCGATGATGAGTGAGCCAAAATCGAAAACTCGCGAGAATCAAGAAGAGCACAAATAGAAAAGAAGGAATAACATCATAAGTATCAGCATTTCAAATTTATCATTCAGAAGTTTACAAAGGTACTCCTCCAAAATGGGTGGATTCTGTTTGAACATTGCACTGACTTGCATTCCTTCGTTTATGCAGGTGTGGATATTCGCGAACAGTACTGCGCATTTGGCAGTCACTGCAACCGGGGAAAGTCGCTGTTTGTGCGCCTTTGCGTACTCAAGGTGTGCAAAATAGCGCTTAACATGATTAAAACGCAGCTCCACAGCCACACGTTGCGAACTGAGCAGAGCATTGTAGGCCTTCATATCTTGGGTAAGGGATGCTCCTTGATAAGGAACGGATATTAGATTCGATACACTGTAAGCAGGATCGCCGTAAATGGTGAAGTCCAGGTTACGAAGAACTGGATGATATTGGACATACTCTTGTAAGCCACTTTGTCGAAATAAGGTTGTGTTTTGACGACGTCCCTTAACAGGACCCCAAAACGAAACAAAAGTCCGTCCGGAGCAATAACACCTTGGTAAGACAGACAGTGACGACGCTTATGGCCACTGTACACAACCTTTTGCAAGTTTCCTCCATGGGGGCCGTTGAGACGCGGGCTGGGCCGACAGATGAAGTGCTTGGTCCCATCAATAAACAGAGCAACACCATCTGCGACACCTCCCGACGCTGAGGTAACGGCACACTTATACGGCTCGAGGCGTCGCTCAAAGATATGACCACTGAAAAAGAGGAGTCCTCCCCACCTGTCCATGATAATATCACCTAGAGACATTCATGCCAACATAAATGTACCCGGTTTAAGATTAAGTTCCTCACAACGTACCGAGACACAACGTAACCCGAGAACATACACCATCCGACCGACCAAACCCCTTCCTAAGGTCTGACAAGCGACATGGAAACGCCAAGCGTTTCAAGAGCATGGCAAGAGCTTCGTAGCAATTGACGCGATCGCGGGCGTCCGCTATGATGCAATCTGGTAGTCTTAGATCTTATGCAGTTCGTATAATCTCGGGGCCCGTAAAACGATACTCAATCAGTGCATCTGCGTCGTTTAGCGTTCTAACGTCGAATCGAATGTTTGGAATGAGTGGAGGTTCAATATCCTCTCCATCAAGGCCCCCAACCAGGGTCACAGCTAGTGCAGCTATCGCAGGCGAAGCGAGCAGTGCTACTCCTAATGACGAGCTACTTGTCTCCATTGACGAACTGAATATATGATGTTTTGTACACAATTCGATTCTGAATCTGAATCGTATTCTTGCGAAATCAAAAAATCAAATTCCGAATTCAAAACAAATCCGCTGGAATCGGATTCGGATTAGGACAGTTGCGAAAGTTCTCTATTCTCCAAAATCGGACTTTACTGCATTCTACGTTCCGCCAATTCCAAATGGAGGGCTGCAGACGACCTCGTGGTGCTCGTGTTGGTTCTCGTGCTCAACGTGGCGTTGCTGAAGGCCACCGGGCTGCTGCTGGTGGCCAGGACGGGCTCGTGCTACTCGGGTTGGGCCACACGATGTCGGGGGAGTTGGTGGGGGACATGGGGCTGCAAAACGGCGGCCAGTAGCCGCTTGACGAAGCTGGTAAGGTGATCTTGGGGCTGCAGCGGCCAGTACGAGCTCGTGGTGCTCGTGTTGACTCTTGCGACCAAAGAGGCGTCGCTGAAGGCCATTGTCCTACTAACGACAACCAGTACGAGCTAGTGGTCATGCTGGCTCTCGCGATGAACGTTGGCGTTGCCCAAGGACCCGGGGCTGCTGACGGCGACCTGTACGAGCGTGGCGTGCTCGTGGGGGCTTCTGCGATGGACGTGGGGCAGATGGCGGATGGCGACCCGGACGGCCTTGTGGTGATGGTGTGGGCTTCTGCGGTGGACATGGCGGTGAGCAAGGACGTGGGGCCGCTGACGGCGACTCGTGGGAGGTGGTTGATTGTTCTCGTGTGGGCTTCTGCGATGGATTTGACGGTGCTGGAGGATGTGGGGCTGCTGAAGGCAACCCGCAAGAGCTCGACGTGCTCAAGTGTGCTTCTGCGATGGACGTGGGGCTCATGGAGCTGCTGACGACGAAGGGATGCTGTAGTTGATGAGCTGTAGTAAGAAAGACGTAATGCACCCGGATGGGAATAAACATATAGCCAAATGTATTGAAACGCCAAATTGCCCTTTTCCTTCAGCTGACTGCCTTCCCCATCCACATGCCTTTCGGTAACGCCGAGTTCATCACCAGCGCCAACTCGAGCAGCACGAGCTGGCGCTGGTTGTCCCTAGCAACCCCACGTCCTTCGGCGCCACTAGCAGCTCCACGTCCTTCAGAAACGCCATGGTCATCGCAGATGCCCGCTCGAGCACGTGGAGCTCGTACGGGTCGTCGTTGGCAGCCCCACATGCATCGGAGACACCACATACATCGCAGAAGCGATCACAAGCACGACAAGCACGGACCGGCTGTCGTCGGTAGCCCCACCACCATCGCAGAAGACCACACGAGCGCCAGTAGCTGGTACTGGGCATTGTCGGCACCCCACGTCATTGGTCAAGGCCACTTCCATAGCCGAAGCCCATGCCAGCAACGCGAGCGCGTCAAGCTCGTACGGGTCGCCGTCAGCAGCCTCAAGACCACCACGTCTTGCACCTCCGTCACTACCGTGATCCTGCACCTCCGTCACTACCGCGATCCAATCCAACTATATCACAATTTGTCGTACGACATCAGGCTTCGTAGGTGGTTGGTTTGGCTCAGGATGATCGTCATCTGTAGGATCGACACCGGTCGCGGCCTTCTTCAGCTTGGTAAGCTCAGAGCCCCGCCTGATATTTCCTTTCGCCGTGAACAGCTTGTTAGGCCAATAAAACTTGTGAAACTTGTCCCAACAGGTCAACGAGAGCGGTGGGCACATCCACGGAGCTGATGGATTGTTGTGCACTTCTCGGCATAAGCATACACCATGCGTGAGACAGCAAGTTGTCACTTCGGTTGGATACCGATCCTCCCAGCGGCAAATTATACACCGTCACCGCTTCCTGCTCTTCTTGTAACGAATCTGCTTGGACGCAATAGAGTTGCAGGTCTGGATAGGATTTACAACACTAGGTGTCAACCGCTGAGCTGGAGGGACGCTAGAAATATCAGGTACATTTTCGTCTGCCAGTCGAGCTCCATATACCATACGGCCCTCCCTTGGAGCTTCGGTCCACTTGCCGTTCATGAGTTCACTTGCTAATTCTATAACAAACTGTCGATGAGGGTTACGCCCCGATGGACCTGATTTCGCCAATTGGCGCGTCAAGTACGCGTTAGACCGCGCGACATCGATCAATTTGGAGAGCCCGCTTCTTATGCCATCTCTTATAAGAGTGGCCGTATGCAATAGAAAACCTTCCACGGATCTGGTCCAATTTGTCCACGCCTTGAATGTTCTTGTTGTACTCGCCTATGCTTGTTAAAGCAGGGTATTCAGTCGATGCATTGCCTACCATCCTGGTGACAGGTGTAATAGTAGACGCGTCTGCATTGGAGACCATGTTGACGACACCCCCGTCGCACCACGAGGCCGCTATCATACTATAATCACTGGGGATCGCCTGGAGGTGATCCCCGCGAGAGCATTTTGTCTCGTCAAGGATAGTGTGTCGGGGAAGTGCTTGCTATTCGATCTGATAGTGCCACGACCGTACAGACCTTTTAGCTCAAGCTCTTATAGTAATTGGGCAGACGTATAGTAGTAGTCCATGTTGACAAAACACATGCTACCGAAGAATGGTCGCATAATTTTCAAAACATGATGGCGAACCTTTGCCACTTTGTCAAACTTTTCCCGTAGCGATTGTGCTTCTTCATGCCCAATAGCCCCACCAAGTCGGTCTCCAACGTCACATCTATTACAATGCAGTTTATAGTTGAATGATATCCAGGTAGCAGAACAGCAGACAACGTAGAGAAGGAAGTGTTGCTTCCCTGTGGGCTTCATCAGATTATATACAATCATGTACCGACCTTGGCGAGGTCTGCTCGCCACACTGGCTTCATCCAGCGCCACATTCCGCCCAACATCTACGTAGTAAAGTTCAACAAATTCAGTAGAGGTCTGATACGGGCGGCGGCGTCGTGCTCCAGCGTAGTGGGAGCGCTATTGAAGCTAAAACAGCGTCGTAGCAGCTCAAAACGGTTGAGGGACATCACACAATCCAACGAAATTGAACTGCCACCAAAAATCATGTCTTCCGGATGTTCTCCCCTGCAGTTTGCATATTGACCTTTATTCGTCAACACAATGTAGAACATGATACCAAGAAATGCCGTCAGTTCACTCAGTGTAAACGAACTCGATAACTTGATATCATAGATAACCGCGTACTTATTAGTTTCGAACTTGGCGCCGAAAGTACACGGGCAAATATGCAAAGAAGCTTGAAGATGCCGAATGTTCGAATAGGTGCCTATACTCAGGCCGAAGTGTCGTCCGTGATGAGCCATCGCCGCGCTGATAAAGGTCGCTGGGGGCATCGACTTCTCCTGTTGGTCGAAGCGCAAACTCTTAATGTCTTCAGCTTCTTCTAGACTTGTAAAAAGCGAAATTCCAGAATCGTACTCTTCATAGTTTTCCACAACCTGAAGTTCGGCCCAATCATCAGCATCAATGTCGTCGTTGACATTACCGCCCACAAGTTTTTGCCTGTCCGAGTTATCCTTCGAGCGGGTAAGTGCCTCGTAGTTCTCAACACCTTGTTGAACTCACCCAACACTGACATGCTCCACCACGTTTTGAAACTGACTATCAAGCCAACGAATCTCGAACAATGAGGCGTACCGGCCTCACATCAGTCGACGACAGACACGGGCAACAATACAAGCAGTACCAACAGGTCGATAATGCTTCGACTTCATCCACGGCTCGCGCTCCGGGGTGAATGTCACCAAGTTGTTCAGATAGATGAAGTAGGTCCTCGACTGACGTGAACACTTCCTTCGCTCACGCGGCCTGCATATCGATAACACACGGCCCGCAGTCCGTCGTCGTGGTGCACAGATACCATGGTGACCATCTCCACCAACCGGCAGTGGCGCTGTACGCGCACCAGTACTTGTTGCTTCTAATGAAGCAGGCCCTTGAACAACGTGATAACTTCCTTCGTTTACGTAGCCTGCACATTAACCACACAATCACCATATTCGCTAGCTACAAGAACAAGCACTAAAAAACAGTGTTAGCGCTATATCCGAAGCCGCCGTATGGCCAATGGCTCGATCTTCGTCACACTTCACTTCTTGTATCGCACCGGTATGTTCAAGACATCTAACGTGGTGAAGTACTGCCGCCTCACCGAGTAGATAATCTTCTCCTTTTAAGCCATCCGGGTCGCCACCGGGTCGTATGTATCTGTATCGCAGGTCTAAACTTCGACCCGGTGGCGGCTTATGGCTCCATCCAGCCTTCCGCAGCCATGCCCACGCGGCTTTGAACGCCACAGAGCCTCCAAGGTCACTAGCGCTGGGCGTACTGTGACTGCTGTCATCGACAGTGCCGCTATCTGTCCTTGGTATACGCCGGCTTCGTCTACCTTCCGCTTCGGCATTTCCCCCCAAAAAAGATAATGTCGAATGAGTGGGTGTGGCTGCCATGTCACAAAGTATAGAAAATAAGGAGAATGCTTTATTCACAATTGCGTCATTGCAATATATCTTATATATTTGTTGTCGAAGGCAACAGAGTTAGAAGTTCGCGCCAAAATTTTCGAGCTCGCACGATATGTAGGTTCCATTGTAAGACCGAGGTATTTGCACCTGGTTTGTACCGGTAATACTAAATCCTGTAATACGCATATTTTGAAGAGAGATAAGCCTAATCACACGCTAATCACGGTAGAAGCAGAAAACTAATCATACGCATACTACGTATGTCGGAGAGACAAGCTGTAACACTGCTGCGCAACAACGTGTATCGAATATTATAGCTAAGCCTGCACCGGGGATACAGGAATGCGCTAGATCACCACTTGGAACGGGCGCCACAGCGGGTCCACAACAGCGCGTCACGACAGCGCGTCGCAGCAGCGCTTCACGACAGCACGTCATGCAACGGAGACGGGTTCCCGATGTAGAATACGATGAAGTTTATTTCTTACCGAATAAATTTCGTCTGATTTCTACCAATCAACGTTCAGTTGGACTAGTCGTAAAATAATTAAAATATTGGCAAATGCTGAGTATCCTCGACAAGCACCGTAAATTGCTAAAATGGCGCATGAGGCGCCCTTTAAGAAGCCATGTCTTTCTATAGCACACATCCTTACGGATGGTGCACTACCGCAGATCCTCGTGGAAGTATCGTGAAATTCTTAAAGGGCGCCTGGTATGGCTTTTAAGAACGGAATATTTGAACCTTGTACATAATAGTTTATTCAAGGGACTCGCCAAAGGGTTAAGGGTGCGACTCGAACCCTTATATCAGGGCACATGGACTTATTTCGAAGCCTATTAGAGACAGGCACATTACCGTCTAAGTAAGGATGTTCCTGACTAGTACCTAACGGTTACACTTGAATTTTATGGGAAGTTTTACCCAATGGGACACCGTTGATGAGCCCTACTGGTTCTGGCTGTGTCGAACCTGCACCTGCGCTACTCCAGGAGTCGTGTCTGGTGTGCCGTGATTGCTGATCACTGATCGGTCCCGGTGTCTTGGTAAGAGCTGAATATGTGATGGAAAAGTGTGTAGAGACGGCAGCGATAGAGCTGAAGCGAAAAGAGCGCCGGATCGGGATTCGAATCAGTTCGTGGGAAAACAGATGCTTAACTACTGGGCCACCAGCAGGCCCCTAGACGACAACAATGATGCATTTGTGAGAGGCGTTAAAATGTATCAATGGCAGTCGTGACATAAAAACGGAGGCGAGTGCATGCTTGGATACGATTTGCTCAACACCTTAACGCAAATGCATCGGCAAACGAGCTTGCATACACGCACATCAATAGACACTAGTGCGCTGTAACTTGTAGGAATACCCTACTAGTATGACGTACAATACATGTACCGCATTGCCCAACAGTGTTGGGCCATGTTGGCAACTTTGGGCTGAACGAGAACATCCTAAATGCTTATTACAACAACCACACACTCTCGGTGCATTCCCACGAATATGCATTATTTAGACGGTTTGGCAAATGCATCATTGTTGTCGTCTGATGCATTTATTTACGTTGCGATATGCAAATCCATGTCGTGTCGACGGTATAATTAATGTAATGTACTACAGTAGTAATGTGTTACGCTTACGCGGCAACCAAGTTGCATCAAGGGTTCTAGACCTATCTACAACTGCGGCATGGAATACCGTAATAACGGTATTCCCTTTCGCATGCGCCGGGATGTGTGGCTCTCCGTGCCTCTCCTCCCTCTACCTCGTCCTTGGATATGGTAGCGTTCGCTACGTCGCTCTCCTGCTTAGGTCTCTTCGCCAACGTCGGGCAGCCTTGGGTCCTGCTACCGATCGGTGTCAACATAGCATATCGCGCCTTGATCTGTAGTATCCATTCTTCTGCTTGCACGATGTCCTCACTGATAGGCAGCAGATTCAACTAAGCTTTGCGCCTTGATCTGTAGTATCTGTGCTTGTCCTTGCGCTTCCCCAGGCGAATCCTTTGCCCGCCGTCGTGTTGAGTACAAAGTCCTAGTCAGGCGTCCGCCCCACACCTTGGCCTTGTCGTACGTCCAGTCCATCTTCCTGGGCCACGCCGTTAACAGCCCACCCGCACGGTGAGCCCAGTCGTGAGGCGTAGCGAAGCCTTTCTGCACGGCGAGTCCGCGGCTGCAACTTGTGCCACCTCTCCTCATGCCCACAGAGACGCTCCATCCCGCTAGGGACTAAACGCTGGCACGGGGACAGTGCTCGCAGAGCGGGAGGTCGTCACTCCGACCCGATCAAAAATGGGTATGTACCCGAAGCAAGGACATCCGCCGCTTGTGCCCTTGTTTCCAGCTTAACCCCTTGTAGTGTATGTACTTCCCAGCTTGATCCAGCGAGAACCAGGCTTGCTCTGGTACCACAAGCACCATAGCGACGCAGCTGCCCATAACGAGAATACTGCCGGCCAAGAGATAGGTATATCGACACTTTGGTCGGCAGCAAGAACGTATCGACAATAGTGATCACACGAACGCTGTCCAACCTAAACATCAAAGGCTCTCGAGCACCTTCGGCACCAACAGGAGTAGGGGTATAACGATCACTTTTCAACTTATCAGCAAACTAACATTGACAACCACATGTACCTGGGAGCACATCCAGCTCCCCGTCGCTGTTTTCGTTTCCACAAATACCACGATAATTTATTTCGCGGTACGCTGTACCGAAACAAGATGTGCAAGGCAAGATCAAATGAGTCGACTATCTCGGAGGCTGACGTCGATCTCAAGTCGCAGCGTCGATTTTCGCGCGCCCCTACTGCCTCGACTTTCGAGTACGTCATACCCATCGCTCAAGCGGCACCGCGGGCGTCGTGAGTTCGACGAGACAGTGCGCAGCCGCGCCAAAGAGAACGCCACAGATCTCATAATGCCCGTGAAGAGTACGTTCAACGAACGCCTACGACAAACGTGGTGCTTGCTGTGCTGGCAAATCTCTATCGACGATGTCCCTGCTGAGATGTCAATCCTTGCGTCTGGTCCATTGTAGCACACTCCAGGAGGCTTTGGATTGTAGTTTCAATTTGGCCTCTGTAATGGCTCCTGCAGTCACTCCTTACTTTCGATCAGCGCACTAATACAGTCCTATAATAGTGTCAATGGCGCATGGACCACAGCTGCTTATACAACGTGATCTGGGGTGGGCTGCTCGTCGGCTTCGCATGCCATGCCGATATGACATGTGAAGCTGACGAGCAATCCACAGGAAGGTCGAAAGTAGTGAATGCATTGTCGGTAGTCCCTCCATTAGATAATTTACGATATAGAAAAGAGATGTAATGTCGAGCTTCAGCATATCTTGCAGAAAGCTGATCTCTTTGACGGACAGAAACATCTTTGCAACTCATATCTGTAGCGTGTTGTCTTGATTGTCGCGAAAACGAGGATACATTACTGAACACTCTGTACGATCTAGCGGGAATCTGGCAATAACATGCCCCAGATATTGATCTCTAGCCGATTTGTATTCAATATAGCCCTCCCGATGACTAACCCACTCTTAAACATACATTAGCACTGGAAGGACCACTCGTCGTACAGCTGCAGGAACATGAAACATCTCTCTTTCAAAGAGAGTGCGTGCCATAATGAATAAGACCAGTGCGTTCCCCAATTAGCTGACCGAATGCGGTACCAAATCGTGGGTTTTGTGGTGGCCCAGAATATATGGCACTGGGTGGCTGTGTTGCTCTCCATACCAAATACAAAGCAAGGACAGTAACCTAGCGTATTGTAGCGCTAAAGGTGCTTGCAAACATATGTCGAGGGTACTTCCTATTGACTCGTCTTGGACTTATGCATGATGCAGCAGATGCTATCGTCACGAGCTTTCAAGAGAGCTCCACGCAGAATTTTTAGACCGATTCAAAACAAAATATCATGAGATTCCACAGAGCCACCAAATCAAAGTGCCTCCTTCGTCTTGGCGAGCCGATGTGCTCTTGCAAAATTCCTGATGCAACGTTTATGGAAGCGGGTCTTCGCCAAACTCTTTAGGAACGCCGGATTGATATTTTGTTGTCTGCAGTCGCTTCAATTCCGACAAGATAGTCGACATCGGAAAACATAATTCCGTATCAATAGCACTGGTATTTTTAGTACAGACTTATTAACTACGGGTTCGTCTGAAAAAATATATGCATATTATTGGTATCGACAGGAATAATTGTTTTGGCGCAACATATGTGGTTTGGTCACTATAACCGATCAAAGTTGTCATTTGTATGAATGAGGCTGTGCTTACAGAGTGTTGCCGTTGCTTACAAGCAAGCTGTACTTCGCGCACTTTTCAAACTTTTCTTAAAAGGAATTAACATCTCGCTTTCCTGTGTCAGCTCGAGCCCTCACCGGCTATTACTTCTGCTATGATTCGCGATGTCAGCGACCAAGCTGTACCTAGTTGCTACAGTGATTTTTATCGAGGGCAACATCAGCCCAAAGGTGTACTAGGGATATGTCAAACACTGCAAGAACATTCCCACCGGTTGAGACTTCCCCCAAATCTTAAGGGGTCATTAGAACTTTGATTATTATTTTTTGGATAAACCCCATTCACAGCAACTTTTATCCAGCGGTACGTAAAATTGCGAGTCCTAACCCATTGATTTCTAGAGATAACATTTTTCGTAATTCTCCACTTCAAAGATGTGTGGATTTTCCTATAGAATCGAGGTTTTATTTCAAGACTCGAGCTCCATCCGATAAGCCTCGCGAAGTTAAAACCCCTGATATAACCTACTGGTGGAAGCGTTAAACTCGTCCGAGTCTTAAATGCGTTACTTATAGTATAGAACCGCCTTTGAACCCTACCGCTGGAGGTGCTCTAATGACCTCTATCGTCCGCTGCACGGCTCCGAATAAGGGAAATCACGCACAGAAAAAATAGATTGAATATTTAACGATAACTATCTATTGTTTCAGCTGCTATTGCGTTATTAATTACGGTGATTTTGGCAATACAATTCAATCTATTATGGTATTTTCCTAGCGCTGATAGGAAGTGAGCTTTTTCCGGCGGTACAGGTCTTTGATAGCACCGCGGAAATCGTTAAGCATGTTAACCAACATTTTATTGCTTTTTTTAAAGCAGAACCATTTTGAAAACGTTTACAGTAAACTACTTACGGTTGACTTGCACGCTTTCGTTGCAATAGGGATGCTGGGCTTGCTGCAAAATGCCTTAAATCTAGCGTGGGAATTATTTCCAAGTTCCTCGACCAAATCATAAGCCCCGGGAGCCGCACTGCGGTTCACGGTTCTTTCCAAACACGACAAGGGTCTCATGATGGCAGTTCATCTCGTCTTCCCGGAAGCAGACCACTAATCGTGCTTCCATCGTAGCAAGAGCAACATCTCCGATAAAGAGTGCTCGCTGGCAAAATAGGAATGCGGAATTATGTCCAAGATAGGTGAACGTGACTACGAGAATGATAATAAACTTGCCTCTATATGACCAAACCAGCTGCAGCGACGTATTAAGCGGAATTTGCAAAGGTGAACTGAATGAAGTATGTGTACCAAGATCAATTCAAGGTGCCAAATACAGTGAAACGACATCAAATCTGGCTGAGCAAGTCAACATGTCTGCATGAGCGCATAGCGGCTTGATGCGTTTGGCTTTTTTCTCCCAGAAATTGAGCGAGCTGGTTTCAAAGTAGAGATAGCATATTGCGACTTCATTGAGCAAGGAGTCTTCAGCTGATCTTGCGCCTAAGCTGTCCACCAAACTTGAAGAATTAACGAATGCAGCTGGTAAATGCCATGCCCAGCTCTGCGTTGGTGGTGCTGATGTGTCTCGGGTTGAACACAGAGGAGGGCATTGCACATCAATTGCGCCTTGCATATTTCTCGTTTCTAACTGCAAGTGTGGAAACTGACACATCACCGAGTTTTTATGCTTTGATACCGTTGCAGAGGCAATTACGGAGAATCAGGCCCAGAAAACGGTATACAACTAGGACAGAACGTCCATTGGACATTTTAAGGAAACCTACAGGTTGCCCTTCCGACTTGGTTCACAAATGTCATTCTGACCAGCATACATCAGTATCGTCTGAGCATGGTGAACATGTCTGAGACAAACACATCAAAGGAAGATACATAAATAGACAGTTCATAGCATTGTATTTATGTATACCGACATTTACCTGTCGTAAGAACCGTTTTGTATTAACGGTAGGCGGTTTTAGCCAATCAGAAGACTTATCGGTTATCAGCGTTGTTCGTTTTGTCATAAGGACACATCTTACAATACTACGCACACTACAGTACGACTTATATTTGATTGGCCCAACACACATTTTTCGAATTGCTCTGAGTCGATGGCCCAGGAGGACGACTGCCACGCGCGGGCACAAAGCAGTGGCAGAAGCGAGTACTATGCCCATGTATACCTGTAAAGCGCAACCGGGTGGGAGGTAATTCATTCGGCTACCATTGAAGCTAGATAAATATGACAAATAAGGTGGACAGAGTGATAATGGAGCCGCACGGTCAGTCCGGCTCGCCTTGGCCAATTAGCGCTGGCTGAAAGAAATACAAGATACGGTATGATCCCGACTAGTGTTCGACGTATTTCACCTTTGCAGACTGATACCAGAACCCTAACCCGATGCGCCGAGACGGTTGAAATTACTAATCATCCTAAGTACAAATCGCGATTTAGTGGTATCATTGGAAACAGGAGCATCTTGCGCACATTTTGAACTCCAAGATGCAGAATAGTCGAAGTGAAATCTGATGTGGAAAATGCTATCTCCAATTCCAGGACGTAAAAATGGCTACAAATTTTGGTGACGTGTGGATTCAGTTCGTACTTAATTTTCGTAAATAGTATTTGATCGGAAAGCTCTCGTGAAACGTAATCGAATACGAGTGCTTTTATGGTTTCTGTGAGCAAAATTCACTCTAAACATTTGATGCTGGTTAGCTACGAATTTCGTTTGGTCAACTTTAACCCTTTCGTGATAAAAGGGCGCATTTCTCGCCCTTTAGGGGGGTTACCAAAACATGGTAGAAAAAATATCCCTCTAAAACGGCGAAGAATCCGCCCTTCTACCCAGGTTCAACCTATAGTCAACCGTGTTTTGCGACATATCAAAAAAGGTGCGTGGCGTAATCATCAAGTAATCAGTACGGTATACTAAAATCTAGTAATACACTACCTTTCTAACGCACCCAGCAAATCCTACAAATCACCGCAGATGGCATGTCTCATGAGACATGCAAGACGAGTACCGTGAAATTGTTAAAGGGTGATAAGTGCGCCCTTTCAGAAGCGAATGAGTTAGATTTGTATAGTATAGTTAAGGGAAGTGACCCGCGAAAGGGTTAACTGCGATTTTCTCGATAAATCTAAATGGTTCATTTCTAACATTCGGTTCCCCTCTCAACCCCAAATTTTGGGGGTAGTATTATGACAGGTAAATGTCGGTAGATGATAAAACACACTTGATTTTGTCATCTCTTTAAATTTATAGCTTTGTACTAATAAATAGGAGTTGACTGGGAGAACCCTTTAACAGAGGTTCTCGCGACGAAGTGGTACGAAAACCCCAATTCCCCTGACTGATGGCTCTGAACCAGGTGGGGTTGAAACTTCACATACATACTAACTAAGGCCTAGAGATAGATCTATGGAAGTTTTGTACGATAAGGTGAAGCACAAACTCTTCAATAAACCGATCTGCGAGAAGACAAACGTCATTACTGCCTCGCTAACTTAGCCCACTACATTGCTGACATGGACTCTAACCTCGTTCTAATTAAAGGAATGACTCTATCGTAAAAGCGCGCTCAAACAACGATAACTTGCCCCCAGTCACATAGTGTGGCCCACACTAAACTGAATGTCTGATAAAACGTATGCAAGCTGCCGCGCACGTCATCTGGTCCAACGACAACGAGGTGCAAGATGACGGCTTCACGGTCGGAGTAAATACCGAGGTAAACGCGCTACTGACGCGTCTGAATGCCTCGCTAAGATCGAGCTACGATGAGCTGCTGGCAGAGATCGTGCGAGGGCAGCAGCTTGAGGTTCTCAGAGGAGGGAGGATTCATGTCTCAGTAGAGCTCGTAAAATGTTAGGGCGACCATTGTAATTTTGTGGTTCTATAATAATTGCACATCTAAGTTGTAGTATCACAACTGAATTGCCTTATGCCTACCTCTAAGAGAAGTCTTACCAGACCGGACGGCAAACGGTCTAGCCTCTCTAACAATGCAAAGCGACAAAAGCTAATGTGTTAGCCTTTTCGGGCATAACGACCGTAGCAACTGGTACCAAGTTTAGGCTATAAAGATGATTTGCGCAAATTGTTGGTCGAGAAAGGTCTGAGGCACTCTGTTACTTCGCGGCGAGACTCAGTGTTAAACACACCTTTTTCTTCCTACAAAATTGGAAAAGTGACGCAGGTGGTGTTGGTATGCATACAAAAACGGGCAGGAATAGCGGGATTTGGGTTATTTCAATTATACAGACACGGATATTAGCGAGTTGCGCGTAAGTCTGTTCAGAAGAAACATAATTGATCATTTGCTCTTGTAAGCCGTCTGAATAAATCTATCTCAGAATAAACCAGTGATTGCAATATTGAATATATGAAGAAACCGCTGCTGTTGGGTTGCGTGTCACTTCTAGTGCATAAGCTTCACCCGCGCCAATCGAGCTTAGCCAGACGTTTAGTTGTCGCCAAGGTTTCGGCAAAAGAAACCGTTTTGCTGATCGCAGTGTTTCATCACCAATGAGTTCATCTCCGTCGTCGTCCCCGCCGAAGAGGCCCACTCTGTTAAATTCAGAATTAATTAAATGGAATTCTCTATAGTAATTAGTCTGTGTTCCAAAATTGTACCACGAATACTAGTTCTGCGAACAAGAAAAACAAAACCGAACACGAAAATTGGTGAGAGTAATTGCGGTTACCGTTGTACTGGAACCTATTTATTTTGAGCTGCCACTAGAAAATAGCCAATTGCAGAAAGGTGCGAAAAACAATGTTGCTGTCATCATGACCACATCCTTGATCCGGGATTATGGCGTTAAAATGATCTCAGAAACGATGGGAGCTTGACGTATCTGTCCTCCCCTGTTGTCATCATCGACGTTGCGATTGCCCTATACTACAATGAGGGTCTATGATCCATGTTCACCTTGTTCACCGATT
The DNA here is from genome assembly GCA_014706105.1 of Phytophthora quercina. Taxonomy (NCBI): domain Eukaryota; phylum Oomycota; class Peronosporomycetes; order Peronosporales; family Peronosporaceae; genus Phytophthora; species Phytophthora quercina. The sequence continues at coordinate 190,051 of JACBOW010000016.1, read as the reverse complement.
TCAGGGCGGATGGTCCTCGCATTCGTGTGGTACTTTCTCACTACAACTATTGTATTTCCATACTGAAGCTATGTGTAGATTGTAAATTTGGGTAATAGGTTCCAAATTCATTGTTGTAAAGCAGGTCAAAAACCCAATTCACAGTCCTAACATAAATCTTGTGAAGGAATACAAAATATTCAGTAAGAAGGGGGCACATATCCAAACACCAAGTCCATCCCAAACACCGGATGCCATGTAAATATGACGAGATGCAGACGTCACGGTTCGGTTTCGCTACGGGTGGCCATGGCACAAAATTTCAAACCTGCAACTGTGTTTGGTTTATTTTTCAATTTTCAACGCCTGCAAATTTCGCCAAAGCCACGTAGTTTTGTCCCCCTCTCCAAACCCGCAAAATGCGTCAAGGGGGGTTTCTCCACGCCTTTAAGAATCGATAGCTCTTGTGGGGGTCGCCATTAGATACGGCTGTTTGAGAGAACGTCACTTGCGTGCAGCCACAAAGACGCCATGCGAACAGCAGCGTGCTTTCGCTGAATCACTGCGCCTGCACCGCTTTCGTCAGTCTCGTTTCACTTGCGACTGTGTTGCAAACTAGTGGTGTAAGCATAAGTAGTTATAGTAGTATTTAATTATACAGAATCTTCCGCTTTGAAGGCACGCCAGACACAGCATATTTTCACTTGTCTGGCGGTTGGTGTATCTCTTCGCGATTGCGCATGATCCCCACTTTTCTATATACAAATATTATTGAGTTTGCGCCACATGAAGCCTCTGCGGAAACACAATCGATAACAGCGCCCTCAATAATGCAATTCTATCGCCGGAAAGAAGGAGTGGACAAGGGCCCTCAAGCAATGCAATCCTTATCTAAGTGGTCGCCTGCGGTGACTACCCCTCCGCGCCGTTAACGCCTCCAATGCGACCAATGAATGTCAGTTAAAAGTGAATTAATTAGTACATTTCCTACACAAGCATACAATATCGCACGTATCGCCAAACAAAATATTCGTTGTTAACCCTCGTTGTGCGAGAAGCACAGACACTGTTTAAGATTCCAAATTTTGCTGTAAACAGAACTAAACCGAGCCATGTCCGCAACATGGCCGTGGGCAGCACTCTCAACTTGTCTTGGAACAGCGGGCATGGACGGCACCCCCGTGACCTGTGAGCACGAGCAGAACCCTCTGTATTTAATCCACCACCGCATACGTGCCGTCCGTTACTCGCGTTTGGTGATTTGCACGGTGTATTTGAGGCGGAGGCGTCTATCATAACAGTGCCGGGCGGTGTGATGTTCTTAAGCGCGCGGGTGGAGTTGACTGGAGATCTGGAGGTGACTAGAGAGACGGAGGGAACGGACGATGCCCCGCGTTTCGTACAGTTGGGAGTTGATTTGTGTTGTTGATACATCAGCAGCCCTTGAGGATTTCCAAGACTTGGAGTATTGCTGTGCACGCGTCGCACAGACAGGTCCAGCAAGGTCACGTCTTATCTGTGAAAGGAACGACCACACAATGACGGAGAAACAACTGCGCTGTGGGAGCAGAACGTGTAAGTCGTACGTTCCTGTAAGTTCGCATGGAAGATCTGGATTTGTGAGAGTTCCAAACAGTGCCGTGTGTTCTACAACCGAATTGGCCATGCTTGAGATACCGGTATCGAGTGTCCGGGCCCCCATAAAGCCAGCATCACTGATGAAATGAAGAAATTTATCCTGCGACAAGATGAGTGTGCAGTTCCACCACAACTGATTTTGAGCAGCATGTGTCGCTCCGCAGATATATTACAACCTACAAGAGGATACCCAACGCTTGCACAAGTTTCGAACTGTGCCGACTGTTTGCGTCGACTGTAGGGGACCAAAATTTCCAGACATGTTCGAAATCTAGTGCGCCAAAACGCGTTCGACCCGACTGGCGACTTAAATGGTGCGTTTTGTTTTGGGTACTGGGATGACGAGGATGGACGTGTCCGAATTTAGCAATCCTCAAGTGCAACTTACCTCACATCCTTTAACTCCACGATAGGCTATCCGCAGTTGTCTGTCTCCTTGAACCTGATGATGCAATGCTGACAACAACATCAACAACCAAACGTATAGCAGACCATGGTTAGAAAAGTCTTTAGTCGGGGTCAATCATCGTACCTTGCTGCAGATAAAAAATAGGACGGTGAGGATATCGCACTGTTTCGCGTCACGGCCTATGTGCAGTGCTGGGCGCACAGTAAGTCGTATTGACTGCCTAACCAAAGGACATTCGTCGGTTTGGTCGGTGACATGCGTCAACCCTAGGGCTGTTGCTTCGGTGGTGAATGCGATGACGACATTTTTTGGCGGCAAAACGCGAAGTGGATGCCATCTTCACCGATCAATAAAATATCTCACCATTATAGCTTTTGGTCGTGTTTTGCCAAACCAATCTCGAGAATGTTTGAATTCAATGTCCCTTAACCCCTCATCCCCGATTGAAGGTCCCACCAGCATAACATGCAAATACCCGTTTGGTAAGTTGTGGGGCTTACTAACATTAGATCTATTTAAACTTGACCTTTGTATCGATGCCTAGTTTTTCAGGCGTTCATGGATAGCCAACACTGTCACAGAAATAATGAACATCTACAAAAGTAATTATTAAGTAATGTCGGTGGGGCCAGCATAGAGGCTATATGAGAAAGTGGAGGACAAAGGGGTTAGAGTAACGGTAACGTTCTCACCAGCTGAATAAAAGCTGGTAACAGGATAACCATCACCACCGGCCACAATGCATCAAACTATTTCGAACCGGCTCAATCCGAACCAGATGGATCGAGACAGAGCTGTGATTGCTTGATTACGTTGAAGTTGTACGATAAAAGAATAGCGGTAAGATGCAAAGGTGGTACCGATGAGGTGCAGATGCGAGTGCAAGCCACGCCAAGATGGCTAGATCATCGAGCATCAATTGTCCGATGGTACACCTGACACGGCGACGCCAGAAATACGTTAGGCTTTAAGCAGCCCTGCAGTGCACGAGATCTCAACGGAATACCACGCAGTAGACAGCACGAAATTAGGCTTGAATTTCTTGACAGGATGTGCCTCATAGAAGCAGCCCGAGAAAATGGTCAGCTTCGTATCAGGCACAAATTCCATCAAACAACCAGCTTGAAATATTGCTGGGTGTTTTCGTCTAGCTTCAGCGACCTTGAAGTCGTGAAAGGCTTTGTGCGGACTCTGCTCCGCGTCTCCATACGTACCATCAGCACAAGTAGCTTAGATACGTTCCACTTTATCTTTAGATGCTACCCAAATTGCATCATTTCTTGCGTTATAAGTTTGCATCCTGCCGATGATGGGACCATCAAACGGTTTTTGTCAAAATCGTTAGAGCCAAAACTTTCGAACAGCTGTGCATAGTGTAGAGCTTCGTCCTTGCTCGCCTTGGTGCTCGCGTTTACAGCTGAAGAGGCCCCGGTGAAAATGAGGCAGGAACACCATAAAACTTCCTCTCAGAATTGCTGCAGCCTCATCAAGCTCTACGTCAGACACGATGCGTGGACCCCCCCCATGTTTCTTCTCTTCTTTTGCCGCAATGGATGGGGGGAGACTCGAACATTCATCCACCTGTACTCCTGCACTGCTAGATATAGCCAGGTTAATACGTTTCCATGTGGTCACCTGGTATGGCGCGAACAACAAAAATAATCGGAGGTTTTGCCTAAAACAAATTAGTATCGATAAAACAATATTGCCATCAGCCAGCTTGATCAGTGATAACTGCGGAGTGCTTCTGAACGCGCTTGACATTCGCCGAACCTATTCTTCGTTTTTCAACCCGAATCTCAAATGGAGTCATGTCAAAAAGGCAGCCGACCCGTCGATGTTGTAGATGACAGTCAATGGAAACGACTTGTAGTCACTCCAAAACTATGCGGCAAATTGCCCGTACGTTTCGTACAAGGCTTCCGCTTTTTTTCGTGTGGTGTGGCTTTTGAACAGTAAAGCCATACCTAAACACTTATTATTTGTGTTAGAAAGAAAATTATCCACTAAACAAAACCATGTACCCTTACCGCGCTGCAAACTATTGGCAGAGTTCATCAAGATGCTCAACCCTTTTTCAGGACTTGCCTTTTCAGCAAGGTAGCCCTTTAACCATCGATGTTGATATTCCTTCACGTAGTGTATCATTAGTTCTGTACACAAGTAAAAAAAAACATTTCGGTTTACCCCTCATTGTACAACGTAAAACCAATCGTTCCCCTCATCTTCTCGGCGCACGTCCTTCATGAAAGCGACGCGCCCATGCGTAAAAGGAATCTCCATCTTTGCACCTTGGCCTTTTAGCGCTTTACTGGTCTGCAAGCTGTCGAACACCTCGATGCTCGTTTTGCCTTCAACCCAGTTCGGCACGGGATCGATATATGAAGCACCTCTAGACCCCATTGCCTCGGCTGTCTCGATAGCATTACGCATAGTTTGCACTGAGTAAGAGCGTTGTTGTGGCGCCATCGCGGTAAGAAGAAAAAAATGCTTGCCAGGTAAGCGAGTTTACTGCTGAGCTTCTAGCATCCAGCCGATAAATAACCGAATTATATCGGACAAAACGTTATACTTGGTTTTCTCAACTTCAAGCTAAATTGGGCGGGTTTGTGTGGTCTGGCGTCTTTAATCGTCGTTGCGGTACATCATGATCGTTGTTTCGTACATCTCCTGGAGCACAGAATCCGAAACGTGCTCGAGAGAGCTGAGCTACGACTGCGGTATCATGCGTTCGGCCTTGACCGACATCCCAGGAATAGGACGGTGTTCTTTGAAACTTCCGAGTAGATTTTAATTCAAGATGCTGGCGGCAGGATTAGTGGCGATCACGCAGATTACGCGGTTTCGCGAGAGCAAGGACGAGAGACAGACGGCAGCTCGAAAACGAGCGCGCTGCAGGGACCCAGGCTCGGCACCGCGATCTCCAAGCAGCTAACCCGCAAGGACGCGGTCGGGTGCGCTATCGACCTGATCGCGCTTTCGCCGGAGCGGTGGCTAAAAGGCGGACCTCGATGTATCTAATGATGCCGCTTGTGAGCTGTTAGACCCGCTAAGAATGCTACAAGGTGAAGAAAGGCGAGTCGTGGTGGCCCGCTAGCGCGCCGTCGGTAGGGCTGTGGTGACGGGATATCCGCAAGACAACGTGCGTTTAGTGTAGTGGCGAAGTTTGATCTAATCTTATCGTCCTCCGCAACAATATGAAGATGGCTTGGCGGAAGCAGCAGGCAATTGCATTAGCCACCGCGATTTCGTGGCTGGCTGGAAAATGGGGTCGACAGGTTTATGGAACGTCAGAAAGTGAATTCACACTTTCCACGATTATGTCGAAGTTGTTCCGCCAATTTGGGGAACAGTAACAATAAAACATGATGTATTATCGATTACGTTATTTTTCTTCACGGTCGTCCGTCATTACGGAAAGCCCATGCCATTTGGTGGCAATATCGACATGGTGGAAGCTGCCGCCTTTTTTTGTATTGCCGGGCGTACCGCTGCCGAGTCTCCTCCTCTTCCCAGCCTCAAAAGCTGGTTCAGCTACTGGGTCGGCACGGTAGCAGCGATGCTTCTTGGATATCTTTGAATGCATTGCTACGTTACCGGTCGTCGACATAACCTTGCCACAATATGTGCCGGGACCGAAGTTGAAGCAGTTGCTTGTGGTGGTTGAAGGGGAGGGTTGGGGGCATGGGTCGGGTGGGATGTAGATAAAGATAGCGGGATTACATTCCAGGGATAGCTGCCTCCAACCTATCCTCCTGCGCTGGACCCGGTCCGCCGCTCGTTATTGTTGAACGCTTTGCAATGCTGACGTGCACGGCGCTCGCTTCAGCATCTCCAAAGTACTACCATTGCCTTGCTAGTGGTAACACTCCTCCCTGTCTTGGTCCCTTTTTAATGTTACTTCTTGTCTCCCTTCTTGCCCTAGGTAACCCATTTCGAAAGAAACATTCCATTGGGTTTATGGTGCTTGAAGTCCAATATTGTCGTTATATTTCAATACCTTCACGAAGGTGTATTGTTTTACGTATATTTGGTATTAGATATCTACCCCTTTCCTTGGTGTTGTTGTACATATCATATTCATTTCCCCCAAAGCACATTGAACATGAAACTGAACACTTCAAAAATAAAGGTGCTTTTAGGTCAAACTGAAAAAGCATATATTTTTAGAGTACAACGTTCCCATTCTTTTTATTCTTTTAATGAATTGTGACAGAAAGTTGCTCTGAAAACGGTTTTGAATCCTTACATATTTTTGTTTAGCTTTTTACGAATTGTTGATATAAAGAGCTTTCGTAAGTATCACATTTGATGAAGTTTTTTTTTTTGCTTTTCTTTTACACGTTTGTCATTTTAAGAGCAAAAGAAAAAAATAACTACTGGGTAGATGGTAGACAAAAAGAAAACTACATCCACCTGTTAGAACAAAGTCCGGCTCTGCCGTTCAGTGCACGCATATTTATCCATCTTCAAATGGTTCGAATTATGACATATTTAAGCTAATTAAATTGAACGAGTTAGAACAGTTGGGGCCAAAACGTTTGCCGCCTTTAAGGGGGAAAAATGCTGGCCTCACGATCAACGTCAAGAAGTGCAAGTTCGCAGACACAAATCCTAATTTGCTCGGTTATCGCGTTACATCCGAAGGCGTTGCGCTTAAGCCGGAGAAAGTGACTGCAAATAAACGCCTGAGCCTTCCTCCACTCAAAAAGAAACTTTGTCGCTTCATCGGGCTCGTTAATTTTTATCGCGACGTGTGGCCCCCCGCCGATTCGCCTCACATCCAAGTTAGTATTATGGGCCTGGATTACTGAACATCAGCTGCCTTCGACAATCTGAAGGCCTCGATGCAACGCTTAACGCTGCTACACTACACTGACTACGGCCACATCTTCCCGGATACATCGAGTTATCAACTTAGCAGGATAGTGTCGCAGGCAGGCAATCCGCTGGCCTTTACAGCCGCAAACGTACGTTAACTCAGAAAAATAACGACGTCATGGAACAAGATCTGCTGAGTATCGTGGAGACTCTCAATGAATTCCGTATCATGCTCTTCGACCTACGGATCACATCGCACGAACTTGTCTGGTGCCGATTTCGCTTCTAGGAACGGCATGCGCCGGCGCAGCATCATCGAAAAGGTCGGTACCACGGTCACGTTCATCAAGGGGGTCGATAATACAGCGGCGGACGCCCTATAGCGTCTATCACAACAGACGAACGACTACAGTGATGGCCAAGAGTGCAGCGTGCCAACGGAACAGCTTTACCTGCTGACCTAAAGTCAATTGCTCAAGCAGAACAGGGCGACGACGTTTTGCAAACCACGACAACACAGCATTCGAAAAGGTTGCGCCTGGTACCCACACAGCACTGCTGTCAAAACCTGGACAACATCGCCTCCGTTTCGTGAGCAAGTGGGAGCTCTGGGGTATCTAGTACCAGGCGCGAGACCGGATCTGACGCATGCAGTGCGTAACCTTGATAAATTCCACGCGTGCTTTCATCATCGGCATTTGGTTTTGGAAAAGTATGTGCTTCGCAATTGGAAGGCGACGACAGACTTTGTACTTGTGATGGATATCAGGAAGGATCTAGTGTCAAACCACTGCTGTACACGGACGCGGATTTCGCTAATAACCCTGTCGACCGGAAGGGCGCCGGCGGGGATGTTATGAAGGTTGACGGCAATGTCATTTTGACCGCTTCGCGTAATCAGGGCGTGAATGCCTTGAGAACGGCGGAGAGTGGAATATGTGGTGGTGAGCGAGGACTTACAGATTTGCAGTGACTCGGCCAATTATGCGATGAACTGAAGTGGAACAACACCACGCCGCTCCTGCTGGATAGTATGGAGTCCATTTATATGACTGAGCGCCCGGGCAAGCGCAGCAGAGGGAAACATCATGAAAACAAGTATCACGTGTCGAGGGACCTCGTGGAGAAGAAGGAACGTCGCGTGTAGCACGTCGGGACCAATGACATGGTCGCCGGCACAATGACAAAGGCGCTGGGCACCTCCACGTTTGAAATCTCCAGCCATACCGAAGGTGCTGCCACTAAAGCAACTGCACTAAGAGCCGGTGGGAGCGGGCACACGGGATGCTAACTTGTCTGTCGATGTGGAGATATTGTGCTGTGGAGCCGATGAAGCTCGCGTCTACCGCGTGGCGCGGCGACGGCCAGGAGTGTGTAGCTTGGCGCTTGAGCGTCATATGCTGGTATCGACGCTCAAGCGGGATCGGTGAGGAGACAGGATAAACTAGTACAAAAGCCGATTGAGAGATTGGGTTCTCCTTGAAGCTAAGTGCAGCGTGCATTTTGTTTGGACCCGAAGGCGACTGTCACCCTTCGACGTACGACTGTCCAAGCAAACAATATACCTGTGAGGAAAGCGATCGAGCGCTACGCGGCTGAATTTTACTGCGCACTTGTAGCTGCTGCGAGATGAAGCCGCTGGAGGCAGGTCGAGTAGGAGTGTGACGTTAGGAGCTGGGCTTAGCAGCTTGAAGCCGAATATCACAAGCATCGAACCACCAACTGAGCAAGCGGCTGGAACTGTGCCCCGTTTGACGTCAGTAGACACCTGGCTGGCTGTAGTGGATCAGAAGGTTGCAGCTACTCTACGGTTACACGCATAGTATACTGCACAAAGGTTGAGTGGCGACAGGCGGAGGCACGTCACATCAGGCGAGAAGCACGTCGGGCGGCCTCCGTACTGCGCCGCAAGCCCCGTTGGGTTTGCCCAACAAGTCGACGTTGTCTGCTTTTATACAGTCTCGACCCGGTTGGCACCGGTTCTCGGTCTGCTGATGCAGCACCGAAGCAGGATGACGGCCTCACAACTAGATACCTAAACCTGTTTCCCATGACCAAATCAACGATAGGATTATATTTTAGGTTTGGTATCATAAATGCATTTAACAAAGTATATGATGTGTTACCAACTAGTATGATAGCATCCGGAAACTAGATGCTAGGGGGCGACTTACAAACCGGTTATACCCTCCACCCCCACATCCGCCTCCCTTGCGGCTTGCAGCAGCGGAACCCATTTACAGTTGGAGCAAGCAACAACGCCAGCATGAACTCCAACTCAACTGTTCAGGTAGATCAAACTTATCTTATGACAGGTAGCCATGCGAGATGGCAGAGTGCGTAGGGCCACGGAAGAGCCTCGCCTATCTTACCGGCAACTCAAATCAGAGAAGCATCAAAGTTACACTAAGCAACGCAGCAGCGACGACAAAGTCCGGCCAAGCTGCCTAATCTCTGCCTTTGAACTCAACACGTAACATCAAGAGTGTTACGTGTTACTGCCACCCATATCCCTCTGCGTATGCATTATTATGGTGTTGCGCTGCAGCTTTAGAATACGTTCAAGTTTGCTAGTGTCGAGTCATGTCACTAGAAGCGAAAATGCCGAAGTAGTCATCACAAACGCCAATGAGTGCGCTGAATTAACGTATGTTCGCTTGTAGTATTGAACGTTATATTATCAAAGCGAGCCACAGAGGCCTTGGAGCCGACGAATGGGTTTAGGGCATACATAGCTTATTGATACCAACAACTTCAACAACAGGGCTTCTCAAATGTTTTCAGAAGGTGCAAGTAAATTGTGCGATATAAGTAAAAAAAAAAAAATTGGCTGTTTTGAATTTGGGGTTGTCAATTTCTATCGTTATCGTCAAATGCTGAAAGATAAATTTTATTACTGCTGTAGCTGAATTGCCTACCTGTAACTCAAGCGGCTTGACTGTGTATAAGGCCTACCGTCATTCGAAAGGCAATGCAGTAAGCCCAAGATCAACGCAGAGAAAGTATTGAGCGCTATATTGCAGCGTTGAGGGCTGTTACGGACGCTATCGTAGCGTTACTAGTGTTGCGACAGCGCATCAGCGCGAACAATCCAGCTGTAGCCAAAGCCGTAACGGAGCTTACTAACCGGCAGCAGGAATATGATCAAGCTTGCGAATACACCAACGGAGCCGAATCCGTGTATCTCTTTGCTGAACAGACCGAGATGATGGCCGATCGACGGGCACGCCGACGTGATCACCAACAGAGAGTTGACCAACTGCATCTACGAGCGGCCGAGCCCCCCCCCCAATGAAGCGGAGGCATCGGACGATCCCTCCCCGTACCAGTGGCACAATTCTAGATCCATGCCGAGTGGTGAAGGGAGTCCCGTTTGGGCATTCTAACGTCTGTGTTTGAGGGCTGGAGGGTGTCCTTGCTGACGGATCAAGTGTTCTGCATCCACCTAGCAGCCTTGCTGGTAACTACGATGTCCCAGAGTCGGGTGCGCCGTTACAAAGAACCATGAACTGCTTAGATCCCTGATCGATGTTCATGACCCAGACTCCGTCTGATGCCGCTGATAATGCGGTGTCAAGCAGCAACCCCAACTCAGGAAGTGTTGAAAGCAGGGGCGTGTCTAGTCATACTAACAGCCCTTCTCCAGCGGTCTATTCCCCAAGTGGTGAATTGGAGAGCGACGATAAAAGCGCTGAAAGCGGCGCAGATGGTGTGGAAGCAAGTGATACAGACATCTCGTAAAAAATGGAGGTAGAAAGAAATTGTGACGAAGGCCCACGTTTGGTTGCTGGAAAGATTAAGACAATTTGATGGTTTAATAATGTTGGTGGTCGCGAACAGTAGACACTCCAGCTCATATTGATACAGTCTGTATTTACATTGGAGTAATGCATTCTCACGGCACCATTATGATTAGTTAGCAACATTTTTGGTATTGTTAGTATTTGTGGTGGTTACTTACAGCAATTATGCCACGTGTTGCTGTTACAGAATAGAAGCTATGAGACGAGATTATAAGTTCAGACTAATCCTTGCTGCACCAGACTCGTCGCGGACTCGTTACATGCTGGTTGTGAGAGTCATAGCAGCCTAGAGGCGCCAATATAATCATCCGGAAACGTATTCTCTACTACATTGGCGGGAAGCTCGAGAAAAAAATGCAGATGAAAAAGTGTACATGGCTTGGCAATGTTGATCTACTCCAGCAAACCGGATTACCAGAACATGTTTGAGACAGTTGCTCAGAGTGGTAAGTGTAGCATCCCATCGCAGCGAGTACACATAGCTGAAGTTATTCTTAGCAGTAGGTTACCTAGCAGAACTAAAAACACAGGTTAACAGTGGCGAGGTGACTTGAACTTTCTCGCTGACGTCGCCTTGTCTTGAGGTGTCTTTGGAGATTACTGGACTGTGATTGGTTATTTGGAATATTTGACCTGGCTGCACCCGTGTGGCATTGAGCGAGAACTGGGAGTGTGCGTGAGCCGTGGGGAAAATCTACGCCTGAATGCAGATGGGCCTGAAAAGATGGAAAATGTTCATCGTGGTGGTGCACAATCACGATGCAAGAAAATGCACGATGTCCTCCACCGGACTTTACCTTATGATGAGTACCTAACTGCTGGTGGAAAGTCATTGTGGAGAACGTATCCCAGGCTGACCTCGTCTCTATCGGTTATAAATTAGCAGCACAATTTGCGGAGCTAATGTTTCATTTCTGAAGCCATTTTTGGGTGGTGTTAGTTGTTGTTTTTTTCGATATGACTTCATTTTGCAGAAATATTCAAATCAAAAGACATCACCAAAATCTCAAGATAATTATCTAACATCTTGCTTACACACCGCGCTACAAGTTATCGACAGGGTGGTTCGGTGGCTGTAACTCGGTCAATTCGAGAAATACAAAGATACTGTTTTGATATGACCCGCGTGCTATTGCCTAGAGCCTCGTATACGTGTTAACGACGCAGATTTCGACGTTCTTGACAGGGTTGGTATACAGACTAGTGCATTTTGGACAACGTCAAAAGTATCGCCAGGAGTCAGACCATACAAAATCAAGATAACAGAGTGATTGTCAAAAATCGTTCATAGCCTCACAACCAGGCATGCCCCTTACTTGCCACCTGTAGCGGATGCACTGTCATTTATCAAGTAGCCATCTAAAATGGCAAGCCAAGGGTTTCAGCGGAAGAGAGGGGACGAATCAAAGGACTGCACGAGGCAGAGTTCTCGCACAGCGAGATCGTGCACGGGGTCAAGCGCTCTCGGGACACAGCCAAGCGCGTCGTGGCAAACGCAGCAGGAGGCAAGCGAACGGGGCGGCCACCTCGCACATCTGACCGCGAGCTGCGCTGGATCGTGCATACAGCTGCGACCGGAAAGCTGAGTGCAGCGCAATTGAAGGAGCAGCTCGCTAGTGCGGCTTCCATTCGGACCATCCAGCGGATGCTGCAGCGGGTGGACTGGCTGCAGTACAGCAAGATGGACAACACATTAGACTTAACACCCGCGCACAAGGAAGCCCGTCGCACTTGGGCAAAAACGCACCTGCTGGCGCCTGACGGGTGGACGTCTAATGTATTTTCGGACGAGAAGAAGTCGAACTTAGACGGCCCGGATGGATACCAGAATTATTGGCGAGACTTGCGCCAGCCAGCGCGGTAGACTGTGCGCCGTCAAAATTGCGGTGGGTCTGTAATGGTGTGGGGTGGGTTTAGTGCGACTGGTAAAACGGAGCTAGCTGTGCTAGTGGGGAAGCAGAACTCGGACAAATACGTCTACACTCTGTCCGAGTATCTGCTTCCTTACGCTCATCTACATTATGGAACCGGTTTCACGTTCCAGCAAGACAATGCAAGCATCCACACATCTGCTCGCACCAAAGAGTTCTTCGGCGAGCAGGATCCGCGCGTCATGGATTGGCCTGCTCTTTCTCCAGATCTCAATCCCATAGCGAATCTATGGGCCATCGTGTCACGGGTTGTCTACCCAAACGGGAAGCAGTACCGAAGTGTTGCAGAGCTGACGGAAGCAGTTACCACTGCCTGGAAAAACATCCCCGTGTCTACATTGTCTAATCTGATTGAGTCGATGCCAAAGCGCTGTATCGAGGTGCTAGAGAAGAAGGGGGGTAAGACGCACTACAAATAAAACGATTTTTGACAATTATTCGTTTATCTTGTTTTTTGTATGGTCTGGATCCTGGCGATACTTTTGATGTTGTCCAAAATGCACTGGTCTGTATACCAGCCCTGTCAAGAACGTCGAAATCTGCGTCGTTAACACGTGTACTAAGCTCTAGGCAATAGCGTGCGGGTCATATCTAAACAGTATCTTTGTATTTCTCGAATTGACCGAGTTACAGCCACTGAACCACCCTGTCGATAACTTTTGGCGCGGAGTGTAGAACTGTCCAAAACTCATAGAAGCCGCGTTACAAAGAAAAAACCTTTTGAGAATTTATAGGTGGTTATCCTGACATGTGCCAAACTGCAAATTTGTGCCAACCACAGCATGTAGTCCATGTTTTCAATCAATCACATGTTATCACAAAATCGAACTTAAGTGGAATGTCCATTATGAGGTAGACCACAGAAGTAGTGAAGTGCTTATTGTTCCTCAAGCATAAAAAGGCAGACTATCAACAACCTTGTCGCGACACTACTAATCTTCGTACTACCGACGGCTCTATACGCTTCTCCTTAACGTACCGTCTGATATTACAATGATACCCTGCAACTCTCCAAGAACCGTGCTGCGCAACGCGGCTGCGCGAACCGAAAGTAAAATAGCACCGACGTCAAGAGACGATTATGGCATGCTCTATTTCGGCTCTGCCGAGAATGCTAGAAGTGCGTAGTTGCCCACACGCTCCAGGCACTCTCAGACACCGGTTGAGCCATCTTTGATTTGGCATCTACGTACTATCCGAGCGCGTTGGAAGTGCGTCCAAAGTGATGCACGTAGCATAGTATTTTTGTCGAGCTATATAACTATTAACATCACAAAACTTTGCACAAAAATATACTTGGTTTGACACCTCAGTTTTACCAGCACTGGTATCCATGCGCAAATATTTTAACCTCTAGCGTCTCTTCTGTGCACGTTCAGCTTGTACCTGGAGTCATTCGTCTGCTCGGATCTGGGCGAGCTCCTGTTCGTGCTCATGGTCTAGATTCCACATGCATCGTCGCGCTGAGGTGATCTCACCTTTTCCACTCAGGGATGGACCGGATGAGGCTGCTACTCTATTCTAGATTGACTTCAATCCGTATTTAACGCGAGAATTAAATGTACTGGTCGCTTCCGAATCGACACAGAACATAACATGATCCAAGTGAAAGCTTTCGCTCGTTGTAGTTTCATTGAGAGCAGCGCTCATGAATGACGCGGGGCATGGTTCACACTCGTTGTAGTGCATTAAGCGCAGCGCTCGCTACTACATATACATCGAACGGCAGAATACAGCAACGGACAGAATCCAACTGCCAGGCTTGGTTGGATATTGAAAAAAAATTGATAGGATTCTATTGGCTTATAATTTTCCTAATGGATTTGGGAATCCTAAAATTATGATACGATATGAAGCAAAATGAGGAGGCAGCTATATTTTGCTAAAACTTAGTAAGAAGCGCTTTGTTAAACGCTTTTGTACTCGTTCCCAACTCGATTGACTCCCACGCCTTGATTGCACGCTTAATGGTCTTCAAACGCTTTTGTTTTGCAGTCTTCTTCTCTCTTTTTTCGCCTTCTTTTAGTGGCGGCGGTCTTTCTTGCATCCACAACGCTTTGAGCTTGGCCTTTATGGGCCCCATTACGCCGACGTCTAGTGGCTGACAGGCTGACGTCGAATGTTTAGGCAGCGGCTGGAGGTGGGTCAGCATTTCATCAGCCAACACCTCTGCTGACTCCTCAGAGATATGGCAGTCGAGGTTGTCTACGAGCAGAACAGAGGGCTCAGAGATGTGCAAATACAGTAAAGACCGTAGGTAGAATAGCCAAATACGACCATCCATCCAGTCCTTCGTTTGAACTGTATAAACATGGCCTGAGGCACAGTATCAACAAGAATAATTAGTTAAAACTAACTTTTAAGTTAAAATAGCAATGGTAAGGTATTAGTTCGTACCTTTTGGGTAGGTCGAAAACGCGTTTTGCTCGATAGAACCACCTGGTTCGCCACAAACAATGACAAGCAAAGGAAGTTTTCTGCCGTCAGCACACACCGTGCAGACAGCAGTCAACCTAGCGGAGTGCTTCTCGGCGGTAATAGACGCCGGCTTGCCCTTCTCGGAAAGCATTTTGGATGGTGGTGTGTCAAAGTAGATTATTGTTTCGTCAGTGTTGTACACTGTACTAGCCTCATATCCGATGTACTTCGTCTGAAAAGTCTCGGCAAACTGGTCACGAACCGCGATAAGATCCGTAGGTTCTCCTGTACAACATAAGAGCACAATTCACAGATTAACAGCGCCAAAAATACACTTTAAGAGTAAATATTTTCCCTTTAATGGCGCATTTTACAGTTTAGTGGCGAAAAACAATTAAAGAGCTCGTTACCTTGAGACCGCTTGGTGTTCGCTGCACAAACCCGTGGCGATACGCGAAGCGGCTGAGCAGCCGAAGCAGGGATTCGTACGCAGTAGCAGCATCCTTCTTACCCTCCATGTAGTGCTCGAGCAACTCTGGATATTGGTCCCGGACGTAGCATGCCATTGGCTTGGCCGTGAGCACTTCGCTGTCGCGGCGGGTGTCCTTCATGAACGTCACTAGCTCACTGCCAAACGGCATCGTCTCAGGACGCCCTGGCGCACGTGACAGCGTCTTTTCGCTACCTTCGTAGCCGAAGATGCTGTCCTCGGACTTCCTCCAGTCGTTCAAAGTCCACCGCGAAATCCCCTCAGACCTAGCTGCCTCACGTTCGGTCATGCCCTTTATAGCTCGCAAGACAGTCCTCTTCCTCTTGATCGAATAGTGTTTACGGTGCTTTTTAGTAGTCGCTACCCCTGCAGATATTAGCTGGGAGACAGCCACAAGTTGCGAGGCCGAAGCGCTAGCGACATCCGGAGGTTCTTCAGTATTGATGGCTGCCTCCACTTTACCGACTGACCACCACCAAATTAGTTTTTGTAAAGTGAGCGATGACTGGTTATTATTAATCGAAATAATAGATTTGATTGGCGGAAAATCCTTCTTGATCTGTATATCTGTTCATAGCAGCGACGGGTAGCAGTTAGCTTGACGGCAGTTGCATTCTGTCCATTGCTGTATCAAAGACATTCGACCAAATGATAGCTTTGTATATCGCCCTTCAAGCACCGCCCGATCCTGCCATACTTCGCGAAGTGCGGCCAACTGAAGGGATAGGCGGTTGCGCGAGCTCACTGTAGGATAGCCCTGGCGTCAAGATACGATGGTGGCATGCGATCCACTTCGAGTCGGCCTATACCGCAACCCACGTATGATCACTCAGCACCATCCATTCGCTTATATATATCGCATATAGCTAAACTGCCTTCGCCTTAAAATATACGGGCGATACGATGGTACTAAAAATGAGTTTAACGTAATGTTCCTAGCTATTTGTTCTCACTCGTATGTAGGATGCTATCATACTCTACTGGATACAGTTTCAGCTGTTGCCTTCTGACCACTGGATACTTGCAAGTGCAATTGAGTAGAAGGACTCATACGAGTCTGCTGAATTTGGACCTGGTTCTGGTGTCCAACAGAGAATGTACGACGTGCCGTACGGAGCGTCGAACATCTTGAACGTGCCGACGTCGTGCTTTCCGCAGGTGTCACGTACGGTTGGGCTTCGACACTCTCCCCTGGGCTGAAGATCGCGACTCCCAGTTGCGCCAACGCTTAGTTTGGTTATCAGCTGCTGTCGCCTCATTGATATACGTTTGATGCTACGAAAATGTTAACATGAGGTCCTTAGCGTAACAACCCAGTTAGGGCAGATCAACAGCTACAGATTAAGTACTAACCTCCTGAAATAAACCGCTCTGAATTTGGGTTGCGTACTGTGAACAAAAGCAGCGATGTGGCCATTACGCGACGGCATTTAGTGAGTCGCCAACTTATAACTTGGCAATACTGACCTTCTAGCGCTCTGAAAGCCTGGAGGTGTGTGCTGGACAGCAAAAGATCGAATGACTGCTTTAGCGCGAACAGTCAGCGTGCTTTAACTTAATATAGTACACTGGTTCTACTGACTCCCCCTCCAACCTTTTACGGATTGACTGTACACCATCCGGCCTTTTTACGCATTACGTTTGAAAGGTCGCAATTCTCTATACTCTTGACCTCTAATAAATCCCGTAAAAACAACCTATATCGTTATGGGATAGGGGGAGCGGGGAGGGGAGTGTGTGTGTCGGGGGGGGGGCTACACCCCAATCAAAATACTACTAAGTGCGGATGAGAGCGTAGCTCATGCATATTCACAAGCCTACTGTATGCATATCGCATATCGCTTCGCACCACACTCGATTTCGAGTATTTCTTGTTGTGTTCACTATATCAGCGAGTCAAGACTATCCAGAATGGGATAAATCATTAATGGAGCAATTTATTATTAAAAGTCAAATCCAAATTCAAAAGTCTATACGAGCTCCCCCCCCCCCCGCGCGCGCGAGCTTGCCTCCATGTGCAGAATTCGTCGTGGACGCGCTGCAGAGCCATATCGAGCCACTGGAAGAACACCTGCCTCTGGGACGTGGCAAGTGGGGTCTGGTTCCCTCGCGTTATTCCTACTGGGAACCCTACGTGTCCAGCGGAAGTACGTACTGCGAGGCGTGTGTGCCTCTTGATGACGCAGCGTGCTGACGTCGGTGAAAGCGAGGACATGGGCAACGCCGGGCTCGGTATCGCGGTCGAATCAATTAAGGTGCAGCCCCGGCTACTGGGCTAGCACCGGTTCCGGCTTCGCCAGTCCCGACGTACCACTCTTTCAGCTCCACTAGGTCCATCAAGCTCACTGGCCGACACCAGCGTTCAGGATGGTCCAGGCACACCAACCAAGGGGAAGCTCCCCGTACGCCAAATATCAGCGCTCCTTACCCCCTGGTTGGCCGGTAGCGGGCATCGGTTGTAAGCTGTGGAGACGGAAGACATCATGGATTTTATGCGTATGCAATCGCCCAAGAACTAAGCCGACGAGCGTGCTCGCCGCGACGAGCAGCAGAATCGGTGCGAAGAGCATCAGCGCTGCTGGGAGGATGAGCGCCTACAACGGGATCGTGAGCGCCAAGAAGATCGCTGGACCCGCCGCGAGGAAGTGGGCCGTCCCCACGAGCAGATGATGCAAAAGATGATGACTCTGGTAAGCGCGGCATTCTGGGTCTCGTGAGTAAAGCCCGAGAGCGCTTACTCAAATAGTCCATTCGCGGATCTCTCGATATTGATAGAATGTACAGAGGATCTGATTAAGACCAACGAGACGGGCGCGGAGATTGCACAAGAGCACAATCGAGTACAAGGTGCACTTGCGTTCTCCTCGCTCTTCGTACTTCAGTCTATCCTTCAGCCACGGAAAAGCAGCTTGAAGCGCACGCATTCCCCCAATTTGCCGACTGTCATAGCGACATGAACTGTCAACCGATAGCAGTCGGCAAGATATCGTCTTGGCCGCTCTTGAGCAGAAAGTCGTAGGCAACCTTTGTGAAAGCAGAGTCTACGACCACTTGTCCTCCTGTTTCCACGATAAAAACAAACTCTGGTTTTGTGTACACGTAGTGATCGTGGGTCCACCCATTATAGAGCATATTTTGGATCTCTAAGTGACAGGAGGCTTCCAAACGCAGCTTGATCCCCTCCATTACTGCGTATACCGAGCTTAACAGCGAATACCCAGAGCTAATAGCGTCTCGAAGGTCACTGATGTCTGCAAGATTAGGTAGCTGTACCTGCGCCTTGACATCCGCCGCCAGTAATTTCACCAGTAGTCCTCTTCCAAATCCCAGAATGTGAGACATCACGGACGTTGTCACGCCAAACACTAGACTGAGAAACGAAGCTAATCGCGACGATCGGCCCCACGCAAACACAAAAACCAAGCACTGCTCGGTATTCATTGAACGTCGACGAATCTCGACCAGATTTAGCTTGACGATCCATCTATCGACAAAACACGGTGAATATGAGTAGTAAAGCGGCTCAAAGCGCTTTAGGATATAGCTAAAAGTTACGTGGTAGAATCGTCTAAGCGTGATAAGGGACTGATTGCACCCCGATCCGTACAACCGCTGGAATGCTGACATAGCAACGTCCTTCTTGTGAAGCGGCTCTGGACGCGACGTCGAGCTCGCAGTGCACTTCATTCCAAGTTGCCCCGTTGCTGGCGCCTCAAAATTACGGCTAACGTTAAAGGAGATAGCATTTACGAGGAGAAAAAAGCTGAAAGGCTCCCACCACCAATAAATGCACTGCTACACGATCCAGCAGGTAGCCCGATGCTAGCGCTTCACCCCTAACCACTTCCACTCCCCCAGTATATCACCAGCTTACCTGCAAATCCACGATTAACGCGGAGGTGCCATCACGCTGATACCATGTTTGAAAACACCCCTATAAGTGCTTTCACCTTTCTCAGACAGCAAGAACCCCTTTTCCTGGTAGTGCTTCGTAACAAGTACAGACATCCCACCCGGGATTAATTCGAGCTGTGCATTGTGTTTTGCACACCATCTAAACTCATACAATTCCGAAGTGGAGTCGTTTATAAACCCTATAAATCACTTGTTATCTGAGAGGGTATCAGAATAAAGGTTGTTTTTAGAACATGTACCGACTAGTTTTAGCGAGGTATTCATTCCCAGGATTTGCCACGGTTTGCGAGTCGTCGATCTTGGTATGGACACTTTTATGTACCTAGGACGTCGCCAACCACCATGACTATCACCTGAACATAAAGCGTGTGGGTTTGACGCTATTGGCACTTATTTAAATTGCTCAGGAGCTTTTTGACATTTCTTTTTGGTTTTCTACCCACTTGTTGGCTACTGCTACATAGGCCTTCTTTGAGCTGTCGAGGTTTGTTGTCGCTATCACCATGTTAGAAGCCGATATCGCATCTGACCCGAATGATGGCGCACCCGAACGACAGCGTCATCGTCAGCTGCGAAGACTCCTGGCCGAAAGCCGCAGTGAAGTTCTTTTACTTCGGCTTCATCGATTGCATCGAAGAACTCGCGGATAGTGACAGCGCGGCGCCCGATTCAGTCTGCTGTTGTTCAATCTGCTGTTGGCAGCGCCACCGTTTCGTCGTACAAGATTGTTGGAGATGGAGCCTGATACGTTGGATGTGGCTGATGCGCTCAACGTGTTTGGTAGCCCTGTATACGAGATGGTTGAGCTAGCCCTACTAATTCAGCGCCGCGGTAGCGAAGACTGTCTCTGAGTGGGAAAAGTGGCTACCACGACGACTGGAAAAGTAGAACTGTGGTCACCAATTTGCATCTTGTTGAGAGATTAATGTATTCGTATCTCAAATATAATATCTTCCTGAGTAAGTTGCTGGGAAAAAAAGACGTAGGGTCCATCAAGGAGGTGCTGCACTGCCAGCTCAAACCCTCTAGTCTAAACCACATAAAACAATATCCTTCTCTGACCGATGGGTGCCGAACTTATCATGTTCCGTGGGAATGCATCTGATCCAGAAAACGAAACAACTCAGATTCTGAGTAACAACTCTTTTTTGTGCTCGGCATTTTTTCTTGTCGATTCACTACGCACAAAATTTGAGTTTTTTTCAGGAACCACAGTATCTCAAGCAGTGCGACCTCGCTAGACATAGTATCGCTAATAATCTGTTCGGTGCTATATTCGCAACCCACTACTTGAAAATAAAATGATTCCCCATATTGTTAGTGACCACGTCTACTGGATCAGAAATTATTGTTTCCACTATCTATGGGGGTTCAACGAACAGTTTTACTAATGGAGCTTATGCAATGACCATTAGCTCAGTCCGATAAGGGACGACGAGAGCGGTGCCCCCATGATTGGTCATGCATATAGCTCCACTAATGCAACTTCGTATCCCCTCGCGATCCAGCCACCATGTCCGCCGACAGCGATGCGACTGACTCCTTACATATCCTGGTGTAGATCATGAAGGAGTCGGAGACACAGCGACCGTGGGACTGGTTCGTGAGTGCGTCCGTACCCGATTGGTACATGTGTGTTGCACCACCAGACCGAAGAGAGTGCGAGCTGAAGTGTCGAGGGTCGTGGCCGATCTTCGCTGCGGCACGCTTAATAATCTCTGACACGTCTGCGGGTGATATGCAGGATGGTCGTCTGGCGTGGGTCATGTACACCGCAGCAGGTATTTCCACGGGAAGGTTCTTCCGGGCTTGCAGTAAGACGAGAGCACCGAATTAAGGACACAAGAAGGGATGGCCTGGTCGGGACAGCAGTCTTGTCGTAGGTACGCCACCTTGGTTTGTCTTGTGGCCGATTAGGCGCATGCCTATGGTCTGCGCTAGGGATGGATCAAGTGGAGGCTGTTCCATCACATCCAAGACGACGATGTCTTGAGCTCGAGCCGCGAACCACTTGAACTTCCCGCCGCTGATTGCCATAATCCCCGAGCGCCTCAACAGAAAGAAGAACGACAAGCACAGACCCCCAGAGTGCTGGGATCCGTCATGGTCAGGCTGTGGAAACAGGCTTCCAGGAGTTCGATTGATACCGGGGAGTTGCGCTGGCGCGGGGTATCAAGGCGGCCGATTCCTTTGAGTAGCATGCGGATGTGCGGGTGTGTGATCGGAAAGTCAAAACCAGCAGCTGCGAAATGATGAACCCCGTGAAGAACTGCCAGAATGGTGTCACTGCGGATAGGACCACCCGATCCGAAGCCGAAACGGAAGCCGTGAAGGATGAAATCCGAGATATGTTGTACTTGACCGGAAAGAGGGACGTCTTGAAGCCAGGCAGGGATGCCGTGACGCGAGGCCCACGCATACCACTGGTCTAGCGCACGTTGGTACTGGGTAAGCGTGGAGTCGGCAACTGAGAGAGCGCTGAGATTCGTAGCCAGATATTGATCAGCCCTCGGATGTCTACCGTCGGGGAGTCCTGCGACCAGCTCGGTGTTAGTGATGCAACCAGAGCATCAAACGAAGAGATAGTCGAGATGCGGGAGCCAGCGTCTGCGCGGGTATTGTCAGCCCCGGATACATGAGATGCAGAAAATCGAAGCTGAAAGGACGTTTCCCACCAGCTGAGGAGACGGATAATCACTTGAGCCCTCGGGTTGCGCGACGACAGTTTGTTTTGCCAAGCGACGGCAGAAGTGTTATCGATTTGAAAGTGCACGTGGGGAGGCCGGCCGGAGTGGGAAATAGCAGCAGCCCAACGATGTCCCCAGGCGTTAACAGCAAACGCGCACGACAGCAGTTCCCGGAAATTGATGTCAAAACCGTCAGAGGAGCCGGTCTTGAACTCGTTTATCAGACCGATCTCATGTGCGGAAAACTGGTACGTCAGCGCACGACGTGCAGACACGACCAGGGCGCATAATCCAAAATTGGAAGCGTCTACTTCGATCACGAAGTCTGGAGGGGGTAGTGCGTTGAAGTACTCGAGAGAGAGACGCCGTTCAGCTGGGGCGTATGAAGGACAAGCCACCACCATAGCAAGTCATGCTTCATTTCATCAGTCACCGACACACACTCTCGCGTAGTCGTAATCACTGCAGGAACGGTTAGACCGCGCGAATACAGATCGCCACATGCCGCAGACTTCCCATCAGCGAGCGGTATGCCTTGCGCGATAGAACAGTGGCAGTGTACGCGGAAGCGACGATATGGCGAGCCTTGTCGATCTTTGAAGCCGGCATGGATACTAGTTCCAACGTGGAGTCGAACTCGAGTCCAAGCACCCGTTGGTACGTGCTCCACTGCGTGAACTTCTTATCGTTGATAGCCTCCGCACCAAGGATAGCAACCATTGCAAACCGAAGCGAGCGATTCATATCATCGAGTGGCGACCCTACGACTGCTGCCATGTTGATGTGGTCGTCAACCCAACGGTAGTTGAAAAAGCCGGTCGGGTTGTTAACGTTGCAATGGGACTCGTGTACATGCGAAATTGCGCCGCCGACGATGTCATAAAATCCGGGGGACCCTGTCCACCCGAATGGCGCTGACAGTTCGATCACGATAACATTATTTTCCTCGATCCGGCCGGCGAAGAGATAGACACTGTTGCTGTGAATGCTGATGTTACGGAAAGCAGATGCGACGTCGCCAGCCATGAACTTAACCTCAGTGTCCGGGTGCTCGCGTTTTGCTCGAAGTATTTCAGTTGCCACAGCGTCGCAGTGGTTGTACTCCGGCTTGGCGATGCTATCTTGGTCGGTGTAATCGTTGGCCGAAGCGCCTTCTGGGTACGACAACCGTGTATGGTTCGGCCTGCAACGCTGTGGTCCTCACCACCCTTGTCGACAATCCCGAACGGGCTGATAATCAGCTCCGGCCATTGATCGAGGAGGTCAGCATCTAGAACTAGACACCACCACGCGTCTTGTTCTTTGCGGATGTTCTTGCGCAGGATGTTGATTCGGTCTCGGGCGGAGCCGTGATTTTGGGGGTCGGACCTGCTGACGAGGAGCTGGCTTCTTGAGGTGCACTTCAACTCTCTCGCAGGCGATTTTTAGCAGTTGATCCAGATGTTGGTACCCGTTGCACAGCTTCGTCAGCGCTGCTGGTACCAGATTTTTGTTTGGTCGATAATCGTGTACGGTTTGATCTCGTAGCACCTCAACAAACGATGGCAAGGAAGCACCTGATCTCCGCGCGAGTTCTGACAGCGCGTGCTACATCGGTGTGTTGAGGAGAAACTCCGTCCCGCTTGAGCCATTCCGAGAAATCGGGTAGTCAGGAGCTGGGGTCTCAATGTCGAATTTGTCCAGGCACTTGATCAGAGTAGCTCGCCGCATTTCCTGATTCAGGTGGCGTCGCCCCTGTGCATTGAGGTGCATCCGTGTGGCCACATTCTCTGCCACCGCCGGTCGTAATCGTCTCCGACAGTCCGTCGTAAACGCATCAGCGTCCCGTACGTAGCCTTTCGTTCGACTACTCTTGGGTAGACAACGTAGCTCAATGCTCTTTGCTTGCTTCGTGCTACTCCGGGATGAGTCGTTTCATGAAGCGATGCAGCTTGTGATAGGACATCGCAACGGAGTAGACACTTGGGACTGTAGAGCGCATTTCTCACAGTCTGGTGTCAGTGCAAGAATATGACTAGAGTGCGGAGAGAGAGATTTCGGCTGTATAACTGGCAGTGGCTGTATGGCCGAAGGTGACCGTATGATCGGCTGAGACTGAATGGTCTGGCCTGGCTGTGTAGCCGTAGGCAGCTGTATAGCCGGTTGAGACTGTATAGATTGTGGTGGCTGTATAGCCGTAGGCAACCGTATAGTTGGCTGGGACTGTATAGTCGGGAATGGCTGTACGGCCGGTAGTGACTGTATAGTCGAAGTGTCATCGCGTGAGGCGCTACCACCAAAATAGGTGGAGTGACGGGACTGACAGGCGGATGGTTTGGCGTCGAGAGCTGTATTTCGGACGTTAAAACAGTCGCCTACCCGAAAATTTGCCCGCTCGCGCGACGTATTCCTTCCCTTCAGCTCCCACCCGATCCTCCTCCCCGAGGCTTCCTTTGGGTGGAAGGGCGTCCGCGCTTGAAGCGCCACAAAATCTGCTCGAACCCATGTCTTCAGCTAGAGAAAGTGTATTACTCTGCTTAACTTGGTCTTGGCACCGAAAGGATGTCGAGCTGCGATCCTCTCGGTAGCTTAAACGACGATCTCCTTGATTTGTGCTGCGCATGCCGTACGTGCGGTCAATCCACTCTTGGACGCGGTCCGGAAGTTCATCACGCCAGTTGTGGACGCGGCGTGGGTTGTCACAGCGATCACGGGATCCACCGGAACATGGAAGCCCAGCAATGTTGAGCAGAAACGGCTCCTTCCCTTGGCGGTTAAGCGGGATCAGACGGCGGATAGAGTTCGGGATGGCAGGCCTGCGTGGCTTCTCGCGGCGTGGCTTTTGGTCGCGACGACTATGACCGTGCGATTGGGCACGTTCTTCCTCAGCCACTTGGGTTAGCACACTCAGCAGGACCATCGTCCATTGCAGCGACTGGTAGTCGATGGCACGCAGCGCCTCGCAGAAACTGGGCCACCACTGCGGACCCTCCGCTTGCATGTGGCCGAGAGCGGTACCAATGAACTCGTTGGCGTACAGCAACGAGAGGCGAACGCGCGCGGGCGTGTTAGCCGGATCGGACGACTTGTTCTTGGCGACGAAGGCGCGTAGATGCGACGGCAGCTTGCGCATGTGGTTGTACCACACCTCTTGTCCCAACGTGGTAAGACCATGGAGGCATCCAGTATGTCTTCGTACGTAGAGCACCGGGATTTGGCTGTCGGCAGAGCGGCGGAAGGGCTGAATTCGCTTGAGAAGTCGGCATTCGACGATCCGTCCTCAAGAGTAACTAACTCAGTTGCCTCCTTGAAGTACTTGAGTGTCAGGCCTCTGGAACCGAGACGGACACTGAAGATGGCCATGAGAACCGCAGGAGTCACCTGGACCTTGACACAGTCGAGCTCCCGCATCCAGAGAACAAAAGACATCACAGACAGGGGCTTACCAGTCGCGGTCCCGAACGACCGGAACATGCAGCCTGCAGCCAGCATGTGCGCTTGCGGTGGATCGTAGTCACCCTTCGCCTTCTTGAAACCTTCTGGGAATCTGCCCGACGTGAGGTGACACACTTCATTGGATGGAAGTTCCCCCCTCGCGTTTGGCGCAATAGCTGCAGCGCGAAAAGTTGTGTTACCTTTGGGAGTGCCTTGGGCTCCAACTAGTCCACGAAGCCGGAGGACTTCGTCTCTCAATGCTCGGAGCTCCGCTGCGACGCTGGGTGCTTCTGGCTCTCTACTAGCGGTCGTAATAACTGAGACGTCCACAGTAGCTGGGACGTTCGCGGTACTGGCGGTGCCGGCTGGAATGTAGCCATGAACTCAGTCAGATCGAAGCCTTTGTCGGCACGACTTGGCGCTGCAGTGCGTGGTGCCTCAGCGACCGACGTTGGTACTGCGACCGGCGCCTTCTTGGTCTTCTTAGAGGCCGGGGGCGGCGCTTTCTCCTCGCTCTCCGAGTCCGAGTCCCGTGGAGCAACACGAAGGTTCTTCTTCGGGGGTCGCCGCCGTGCTGGGGCGCTTGGTGGACTTCTTCTTACCCTTGCGGGCCTCGACCAACTCGGCGTTCGAGACAGGTTTCGACAACGCGCGCTTGCTCGTGCGGAGTGGTGGAGGGTCAGACACGCGCCTCGCAGAGGTCATCGTCCATGGATCGCCGCCTTCCGTCACGTCGACGACGTCGAGGCTTGCAGCTTGTGCCTCGCTGTCCGAATGAGCGGCATTAGCCCTGGACGAAGGCGAGGCGGGAGTGTTGGTCGGTTCTGGGGCGCCGTGTGTGATCATCTTGCTTGTAGAGTATAAACCCCCTTTTTTCTTGGCGTGCTTTGGTCTTGGTTCTCCAAATGTGAAGTGAGGATCGATCGGTTGGCGCGCAGCGAGCCAAGCCACGTGGACCTACGGTTAGTATACCGGTCGGTAGAATTTCATGTGGAATGTACCCTGCTCGTTCGTGATAGAACACTCGGTTCTTACCGAGAACCTCAGTTAAAGACGTTTTGCAAAACTCTATTTGTAGAAAAGAGTATTGCAATACATGTATTGTCGATATATATATATATTGATATAATCCTGGTAGTGCTACGTGAGTGGTACGTACAGCCCAATAGGGATTACTTCAGGGATCAAATATGTGGTCCACAGAAAAAGTAGGTACGACCCTAATACAAATTTCAAGTGAACTCTTCTTATATTTTCAGTATTTCTCATAAACATCACAGGTTTTCAAATTGATGCAGTTTTGTCTTGGATTTTTATAAATTTGAGCAGGTTGGAGCCTTACATGGTATCTTACGTTATTTTTGGCTACTATTTTATTGTTTGTGTTACGTTTTTACTGACTATGCTGATACTTCACACACTATGCATGAAACGGGTCGCATACGTTAATTCCCATCTGAATCAGGGCGAATTCACAGCGCGTTAACTACATGTGTGACGCCATCGGTTTGCACAACGATACCACTTTGCCTAAGGGAAAGACGTAGGCAGTGGATGAGAAGGCCGTGATCAAGCACTGTGGTAAGAAGCTCAGCACCAAGGACAATAAACTGGTACAAGTGCTAGTCGGATACTTTTTGTCGTGGATTGAGGACTGACGAATGCAATACTGCGGTGCAGAGCTACCTGGACTGACGAAGCGTTAGATATCGTTCAAGAAGGCTAATGATCTGCAAGTACCTTGAGAAGAAGAACCCGGACTTCTGCTCCACGCGATACCTCATAAATATGATGCAAATACTCAGGTGACTAATCGATTCTTGTCGTTGATGCTTGTTGTTGCTACTGGTACATGTGTCCGTGCAGCTGCCAAGACGGGCACCTCGTCTGAAATGAATCAGCCTGGACTATCTCGAGCCACGACCGGAGGCATCACACATCAGATCAAATATTTAGTACAGCAAGGTATGGCTGGCTAACGCCTACTTAATGATGGTAGTTTGGACCGGGATCGCTGTCATAATTGCTGAGTGATGAGTTTCTGCGTAGGTAGTTTAGATAGTACAGCCGTTCCAGCTTCCTCAACACAGCATAGTATAGGCCCTGCGCAGGGGTTGGAGGCTGCCGCAGTCACCGAGATCGCCGTCACAATCGCTGCTTGATGTGGTTGATGCGTAGATAATTTGATGCGTAGATAGTTTAATGTTGCACGCCCATTCCTGCTAACTCAGCACCACGGCAACCTAGTAAAGGCCCCGCACAGGGGTGGGTGGCTGCCGCTGTCACCGAGATCGCCGCCACGACGTGTTGCTGCTGATGCGTAGATAGTCTGATGTGTTGATAGGTGTATATACTTCGCAGCTTACTCAGCAGTTTAGACCCCGCTCGAGATCAAGCGTGCTGTCGCATTGGGCACAGGACTTCATGTCCTGGTTTGCACAGTGCCTATGCCTCAGTGTCCCTACGCAACAAATACGTTTAGCTCAGAGCAAAGACTAATACTTAACACAGGCTTTATGTACCGTCACTAGAGTTTCTGCCAAACTGCCACTTCGTGTCTGGATTGCAAATGAGACTCGGAGAACAATGGTCTTTCAATCAGATCGGAAAGAACGGCTGGTGATAACTACGCCGGACAGGATTTGATTACTTTTTCTTCATCCTAATCCTAAGTAATCGGTTTAGGACGGATGTCATGGACATATAAATCCCCGAAATGGTCACTGTTCCAGGTCTATTGGAGGCCTCAGCGTCACCTCTAAGAATGATTCAGCAATTATGGTCTCGTAGAATGTAGGAGAATGAAAATGACCAAATTTATTGGGCCTCGGCTACACCAATCTGTGCACTTTTCCGTTTTCAAATGGTTGTTGTGGCTCGGGCCCCGGGGTTTGATTTCACAACCACCTCCGTATCTCAGGCTGTCCGGGATCAGTTTGAGCTCCAGATCCTTATTTGGTCCCAGGTACACAGATTTTGACACCGGATGGGGTTTTTCTGTGCAGCTGTCCGGTGTAGTTGTCTTCGCCCCGGAAAGAACACGTCATTGGCTATAAAGAAGTGATGGGTACCAGTATTGATCGCCTATATCACATGTAAGTAAAACAAAAATCTTTTTGGAAAAAAGCATACCGAAGTGCTGCACTACCAGCCCAACTCTCAAGTTCTTTACTCTGATTAACGTTAGATAAAAACATTTGGATCACCTTATATGATTGGATAGTGTAGGTGCATCTCTTTCAAGGAGTTCGCGACTCAGTTGTAGGTCCCCAGGTAGGTCCAGTGTGACACGAATTTGTCGCCAGAACTTTCGTCGATGATTGAGTAAGACATGTGTAGACGCTTCTATCTTGCTTATCTAGAAGATGCTTGTTGTCCCAAATAGTGCTGTAGTTGAGGAGGTGCGCGTCCAAGAGTGCAGCGAGAACCGTTGTTTTACTGAAAAAGTAGCGCTGTGGTTGATGTGCTTGTAAGATAATGTAACGTGGACAGTTCTTTAAAAGGTGATTGATTATCTGATACTCGAACTTAGCCGGCGACGTGAACGACCTGAAGCGACATCGACGACCTGAAGAAAGCGTCGGCGATGTGGACGACTAGATGCAAGGCCTCGTTGATCTCGAACACGTCGATCTGGTCCTGGGTCATATGAGGAATTCCTCTGGAATCTCCTTAGTATTGGAACTCAAGTTCGTTGTCAAGGCTCAATCTGTCTATCAGACAGGTTGGGATTGACCTGATGTCTATCTGATCGATGACAATGGGCCAAAGGGGGTTTTATGTCGAAGGACTTTCCTCCTCGTGCTACTGGTGTGTAGTACGTACTAAAGACAATGAACTCACTTTGGAATCCGACACTTACCACACAAGTGTTCTTTTCTCTACCTAAACTAACTCTCGTTGTGCCAGACCAGCGACTATCAAGGGCATCGCTGTTGTAAATGTTGTTAGGTCAGCCCGGCAAGTGTACGACACAAAGCGGTCGCGTTTGCTTGGACAGAGCGAAGCATCAGCAGCACAATAACAGCGCCGCTGCTCATCCCCATAGTGGAGCGATAGGTTTCAGCGGCTGGTACACATAGTTTGGGAGCTCGGTGCAGCGTCTGCCGCAGCTTGGTCCCAGGTCCACGAGCTCCATGAGAAGCGCTCACCGTCGTTGGCCTCCCCCCGAAGCTCCATTCACCGAGTGCAGATGATGACAACCGTACAACAACCCTAACCCAGAAGAGATAGGTATCTCGACATTTGCCGAGGATAAAATAAGGCATCCTTGACCAATGGGAAGCGATGGAGCTGTTCACAGCTAAATAGCTCGGCCTGTATGTGGAAGAGCATAACAAACTCGACGTGAATATTCATATTTCCGACGTTCGATGCAAGTGTGCAATATCATCCACCAGTAGTTCCTGGCGACAACTTAAGTCGCAGGTCGACCTACCGTGGAGGCCCTATTTACTACAACTGAGTCGCGAACCGCTTAAAAGCGGGTGCATCTCTCTACATGCGAAATACGGTACCGTACTATTTTTTGAAGTAACCTTGTGTGGCCCACCTCCATTTCCAGTGTTACCGTCGAAGTAACTCAAAAGTAACTGCAATCACCCACCGTCGTCATCAACCCGACGGGATCCAAGCAGCGGGAAC
Source organism: Phytophthora quercina (assembly GCA_014706105.1). Classification (NCBI taxonomy): domain Eukaryota; phylum Oomycota; class Peronosporomycetes; order Peronosporales; family Peronosporaceae; genus Phytophthora; species Phytophthora quercina. The sequence goes on along the minus strand of JACBOW010000016.1, from coordinate 159,902 downwards.
AAAGCAACGGCACGTGCCTCCCTCAAACCGCACATTCGCCGATATCCTGTGCAACGTCAAAGAGCTCTTCGGATCCTGTTTAGTTCCCCCCTTACTACAACAATGAAAGTTTTGGTACCCGTGAAGCGTGTGGTGGATTACGCCGTCAAGATCCGCGTGGAGCCCAAGGGTGTGGATCTTAAGAATGTTAAGATGAGCATGAACCCTTTCTGCGAGATCGCTGTGGAGGAGGCCATCCGTCTTAAGGAGAAGAAGCTGGCTTCTGAGGTTGTGGCTGTGTCTATCGGCCCCAAGCAGAGCCAGGAGACGCTACGTACAGCCCTCGCTATGGGTGCTGACCGCGGTATCCACATCACCACGGACCTGCGCACTGACCAGGAGCTGCAGCCTCTGGCTGTTGCCAAGCTGCTTAAGGAAGTCGTGGCCAAGGAGGACCCCAAGCTCGTCATCTGTGGTAAGCAGAGCATCGACGCTGATGCTGCCCAGACGGGCCCCATGCTCGCCGGTTTGTTGGACTGGAGCCAGGGCACCTTCGCTTCGGAGGTGGCTGTTGAAGGTGACGCTGTCAACGTCACGCGTGAGACTGACTCCGGTGTTGAGACGCTCAAGCTTGGTCTACCTGCTGTGGTGACCGCTGACTTGCGTCTCAATGAGCCGCGTTACGCTACGCTGCCCAACATCATGAAGGCTAAGAAGAAGAAAATCGAGACTCTGGCTGCTGACAGCTTCGGCGTGGACCTCACCCCTCGTATTGAGGTAGTGGAGGTCAAGGACCCTGCTTCGCGTAAGGCTGGTATTAAGGTGGCCAACGTGGACGAGCTTGTGGACAAATTGAAAAACGAGGCCGGTGTGATCTAGAGGCACTGACTTGAAGATGCACTTTAGTATACTGCGGGAGACTACGACCGTGTGTGATGTGGACTGGTTTGGGGGAAGAATGAACGCCGCGAGACAGCTATGAGCACCGCCATGTAGGTATCCGCAAAACAGCTAACGAATGTCAGTAACCTGCCGTGATTTTTGGATTGTTCCTTTCAGCGTGTCAAAAGTACTGGAGCTTGCATGAGGGGGTTATATCCGCAAAGATTAGCAAGATCCGTGCAAACATCACAATTGTTACAGGGCTACACGGATCATCGGCTAACGTTGTACTCGACTCGAAAATAAGGGGTAGTCCGCATATAGTTGTATAAGTCTTCCCACTTCAAGTTGGAGTACCAGGTCATTTTTGACAAGTAAACACTTCAACGAGAATTGGCCGCCCTGCTCACCACAGTCATTATCCAATTTGATTTAAAGCTGTCACTGCCTCGATCGATTCGAGATGCCCATGCTGCTGAAGGATTTAGCACCTCTGCTGTTGCAACGTGAGCGAGAGTCCAGTGACGTTGATGTGGAACTGCTGACCAACACCCTTCGAGGTGGTCATGCTGCCAACATCCGCCGCAACGAGGCCGAAGCTGCGATCTCGCGGCACCTGGTGCTGTCAATGCGTGAAGCTGCTTTCCAGAACCACACGCAGCGATACGAGAACGCTCTCGAGAAGATCTACCACTACGTCAAACTCATCCAAAGCAGCAAAGTGGGCAGTGATGACCAGCAGATCATGTATGATGCCATCGGTGAGAAGCTCCCGATCCAAGTGCATCGCTCCATGTTCATCCCTACACTGGAGAACCAAGCAGACGACCAGCAACAAGCTCACTGGTTACCACTCGCCACGTCCTACCGGATCCTTGGTGCCTACGCTCAAACAGAACTTGGTCATGGTTCCAATGTACAAGGTCTGGAGACCACAGCAGTCTACGATAAAGTGAAGCAGGAGTTTATCATTGACTCACCGACGCTTACAAGTCGCAAATGGTGGCCTGGTGGTCTGGGAAAAACTGCCACACACGCTGTTGTGCACGCCCAACTCCAGATTGATGGAAAACACGAAGGTGTACAAGCTTTCATCGTCCCTCTACGGTCTCTAAAAGACCACAAACCACTACCTGGTGTGGAGGTGGGCGATATCGGACCAAAGGTGGGGTTCAATTCACTCGACAACGGATACGCGTTGTTCCACAACGTGCGAATTCCACGACGTAACATGCTCATGCGTTATGCCAAAGTGTTACCTGATGGGACGTTCATTAAACCTCCTAGCTCAAAGTTGGTGTACCTCACTATGACGCAGATCCGAGCTTACTTGATCTTGAAGCTGGGCTTTGCTTTGGGGGCTGCCACGACCATCACGACGCGTTTCAGTGCTGTTCGTGTTCAAGGACGCAAGGTGAACAATAATGACCATGCATTGACGGACGAGAACCCGGTACTGGACTACCAGAACCAGCAACATGCTTTACTCCCGTTAGTGGCGCTGTCATACGCCGCTAACTTCGCTGGTCGTTCCATGGTCGACATGCACGACAAAGTTCTGGCGATGGTCACAAGTGGCCAAACGGATTTTGGTCCCCAGTCGGCTGAGTTACACGCTATCTCCTCCGGATTGAAAGGATGGCTAGCTGATCGTGTGAACGATGGCATTGAACACTGTCGTCGTCTTTGCGGTGGCCATGGCTTCTTACAGTCTAGCAACTTGGCACACATCTTCGCTGAGAACGTCGGAGCCTGCACTTACGAAGGAACGGCCGATGTACTGGTTCAACAACATGCTCGCTATCTTCTGAAGGAACTTGGAAATATTGCCAAGCCTCAATACGAAGGACCTGCAGGCTTCTTGAGTCGAAGTGACTACTACTCGAACCCGAAGCTACGCTGCAGTGCAAGCAGTTTAACGGACTTTGGCAGCTTTAAGGTTCTGATGGAGGCGTTCGAGATTCGTGCAGCACGGTCTGTTCGTAAACTTGCTCACGCCATGAAGACGGCAGGAAACAACGCGAACAAGTGCATGATGCTCATGACTACAGCTTCGACTCATCATACGGAGCTGTTGCTGCTGAAGTCGTTCATTTCAGGAGTTGCCTTGCTCCCTGTGGGGACAACGAAGAATGTTCTGACGCAGTTGTGCCAGCTCTTTGGTGTGTGGCTTCTGGTTAACGGACTCGGTGACTTCCGTCAAGACGACTACATCTCCAGTGAACAGAGCGACATGGCACACCAGCAACTGGCAAATCTGCTGCCACCCGTGCGTCAGAACGTTGTTCGTCTGACGGATGCTTGGGACTTCAGCGACTTCGAGCTTAACTCGGCTCTTGGTCGATTTGACGGAGACATCTACCGGGCTCTTGTTGAACACGCAGAGCGAGAACCGCTGAACTCTTCCCAAGTACCGGAGGGGTACGACAAGTATCTTCGCCCGCTAATCCAGTCTTCGTTGTAAGTCTATTGAGGAGCGGCGAAGTAGCCCTACCAGCTTGATATCCTTGATCGCTTGCTTTTTTTACTTCAGTTTAATCATAACATAAACACAATTGTCAACATCACACGTAAGTAAAAGTGAATATGTACATTGCTATGCGTTCGTCATCGACCCTAGCAACTTTTGCACTTCTGGACATGACAGAGTGTCAGATCTTACTTCTCACGGAGAAAATGCCTCCCATTCCTCGCTGAAGCGCTTCATTGCCTCGCTCTCGAGACACACAATGACGTCCAGGCCATCCTTCTCGGGATACATCAAGTCAGCGATGAAAACCAATCCGTCTCCGACTGCAAGACGTGGAACTCCAGCGTAACGTGCCTTCCCGCCGCCGAAGTCGGCATCGTATGCGCCCATGCGCACCCATGACGTGAAGAAGATGTCTGGCCCAAAGAAGAAGTCCGTGCCTATGGACACAGCGCTCATGTTGGGCTGCGACGAGATAAACGCCATTGTGTCGCGCAGGAACTGGTCGTCTCGTGCTCGAAGGATGGATTGGCGAACTCGCTTGGCCACCACACGTAACGCGTCGATCAAATTGTCGCGCGAACTAGGAGCGAGCTCTGCTGCTTTGTAGCTGGACAGCGCGTTGAAGATGACGTTGCCAACGTAATTGGTCGGCAGAGGAGGTTGCAGGTGCTCTCGTGCATTGACACAGGTCGTGATGTTTACATCTTTGTTATGAGCACGAGCTCGAGTGATCAACACGGTGAAGAGTGCTGTGAGGGAGTCGATAGCGCTCACATACGAGAAATTGGCTGCATCGGTCGGCTCACTGGCAAGTGTTTTCAGTCGTGCCAACATCTCAAAGCTCAAGTGGAGCATACGCTGATCCGTCGATGGTGGAGCAGAACTTTCAACAACCGGAACGGGAACGGGTGACGATGCCATTGGCTCATACTTTTGGTTGGGTGCACTCAAGGGCAGGACGCGGAACTCGGGATGAGGAACGGAAGCATCGCTCCCATGTCCCGTGAGCAGGTACCGGTTGTGACTCAACTTGATCGGCACGTCTAGTCCGTCAACCGCGATGGTACCGGCAAGACGACGATAGCGCTGAGCCCACACCTTGCCGAATGTGAAGGCACCTTCGCCGTCGAGGATGCCGTGAGCGAAATCGATGCCAATGACGAGACCGCCGTCTGCGAGCAAAGAGCCTTTGACGGTGACGAGTTGGTGTTTGCCTTTCCGAGCAGGTGGCATGAAGTCGTTTGAGAGCGAGTCAAGTACTTGATCGGTGGATTGAGTGCCCGCGGGATCCGTTACGAATGGTAGCGCACTTGCACCCGTACTGAGCGTGGCTGCCTCGAGTTTGACGCAGGCCATTCCGCGCCGCGCAGGATCGAAAAAGAGCCCACCGAGAAGAACCTCATAGTCTTGCTCGATCGTCTCGATGAACGATGTCTTGAACAGCTCCACGTTGTAGCGGTGTTTGTCCGTGGGTGCGTAAATGTAGAGGATCATAATACCGATGGCACTCATGACGGTATCCATGGGCGACAAGTCCACGATCTTGGTTTCGTTGTTGACGGTCATCGAGACAGAGAGCTTGATCACTTGTTGGTGTGCTTGGAAATTGGAGAATGGACAGCATAGTGAAGTGTTGCTGAGGCTGTCGAGCACGTGTTGTATAAGGTCGTGAAAGTGGCGACGGAAGCCGAACATTGCAATTCATGAGAAATGCCTCAACGCACGCCACACCCGGAACGACCCGTACCTGCTGCGAAATCACCTCGGTGTTGTTTCGTCAGGCAGTGGAATAGAGATTACGATGTTTCGGACGTATGAATCTTGAAAGGTTGTTGACTCAAGATACGTTTTTCGTCTTGCATAATCGAATTGGATTACGCCAGTGAAATGATCAAGAAAATAGCTGCCGAACCAGGTTTGTCAGCAACTCGCTATCGTCTGCTGTTCACTGAATTTCTGGGTGAACATTTTTAATTTTAAACTATACTGTGTTTGCTGGCATAGATACTAAGATTCCTGAAGCACGCACGCACTGAGGTTCTTCAAATACTATTGGTAATTGTTTGCTACGTATTGGTGTGCTCTTACGACGACTACTCTACAAATTATCGAAGAACTGACGAAATTTGACCTGACTGTCTTGGATCTTGTATGAAGTGAGGGCAATTTTAATCCGCTCAGTGAATTGCCTCAGTTTCATCCGCTGCCGATGATTCTCAAAGTATGCAACTATATCGCGCTCAGCCATACAAGGTTCTTCGAATTTAACCAACTCTATGACATCATATAGTGGTTTTCGTCGGCAGTAATACTGAGTGTCCGTGTTTTTCTTTCTCCACAGCGTTCCGAATGTGCTCTCCATTGCCTTCACAGAAGGTTTCGGCGGAAAACCTAAACTGTATTCTTGCCAAGCTGAAGTGACTGTCAATTTGCCGTGACATTCGAAATTCTCCACACAGTGTAGGTGGTAAAGGCACATTGGGTTGAAAGCTTTCGCTGACGCTTGTTGTTAATGTTTGTGGCTGATTAATACGGCAGGTACCCTCATCGACGACTTGGCAAGAATTGGGTGACGATGCCTGTGTTACTTCTTGCGCGCTTTCAGATTGAAGCCTAGTTCCCATTTGAACTAAAGTCTCACCAAATCGCAGTTGCAGTTGAAGTTGTTGGGATTTGGTGGCCTGCTTCATCTCTGAGGTGAGACGATCAAAGCAAGTGTTCATGTGTTGAAATAGTTGTGAAGTTGCAGTTCTCAACTCACGGATATCCTCCGATACAATTGGCATTGCTTGTTGTAGAAGTACGTTCTCAGGTGGTGGGGTCGTGGTTACTTTCTGTACAAGCTCATCTCGGAATGCAAGATACAGGTCAGTGTTGAAAATCGGGTGCTGGAATAAAGGGTGCGTGTAGTGCATGTTTATCATCATGACTACGTCTTGAAGAATAACGACTCGCATGTATCTCAGCAGATCCATAAAGCTTTCCCCAGCAATTTCACGACCTCCATCGAGCATGCACTTTTCGGGTTGAGAAAGATTTGAAAATATCATGTCTTGCAAAGCCTGTGGTGGGTTCAGCAATGCTCGAGCAATGTAATATCGATTTGGTTCGGGACCAAAACCGGCGAGAACTCGAACAGTCAAATGGGATCAAGTGATTCGCGTACGCGCCATTTCTGCTTTTAGTTGCCCAGTGACCTTGTTTGTCTACCGACTCGGCCGAAGCACCACCGGACTCGGCTGTCGCTGCTTGTTTACGGCCAAGCTGCGTTTTGACAGTACTCTGGACTCCTAATAACTCATAGACTTCTTTCAAAGCCGCATATTGTTGAGGATAAATCGACTGAATAGTTCGTCCAGCACCTTTTAGTACATAGATGGAGTACCAGTGTCTACGTTCACTGAAGCTCGGCCAAGGTTCATCTCCAACATGCCATCGATGAAAAAAATAGAGCGCTAGTGCACTAAAAGGACAACGTTCCACGAGCTTGTGTCTCATCAAAGCTGTCTCCTCGACATTTCCGTACTGGTTTTTCTTTGACTTTCTCCAAACTGTGCGAAGCAAACTGGCCCCACACACACCTTCGTTTCTGTACGTAATAAGTCCGATGTGAGGTAAGCACAACCTTCTTATGTTGTCTCCACGAGATGACAAACCAAGTGAGAGTAAAACGTCGGCTCGATAACGAAGTCGATCCTCTGTTCCGCTGTTGAACATTTCATCTATAATCTTCTGTACTGTCGCATCACTAAATGTTGCATCAACCATTGTTTTTTCACCTGCATTTTGAAAGGTTTCTGTTTCTTGTTGCACAGTCGCTACCTCTTCTGCTTTAGTATCTCTTTAACTGTATTTGGCCGTACAGGTTGACGAATATTAGATCCCAAACTGTGTTGAAGTCTCCACAAGTCCATGACAGCATTTACGTAAGTAGCCAGGGTAGAGTGACCAATGACTGGACTGACAGTTGTATCGCAACTAATTGTCGTATCACCATCACTAGAGCGAGGTTCTGATGTATTGGTGTCATTCTTGCGCTTCCTCCTACGCTTTCGCACGGGTCGATTTTGAATCGTAGTGAGAAACAGAACCATCTTGGCTTCGCTGACCAACTCGTCCGTGTATCCAACACTTTTCATCCAATCAATAAATTCGAGAGCTTTTGGAGAACATAGGAGCTGTGTTGCGTTGGGTCGTTGGGAATTTTTTGTGGTGTGGACACGAAGTAAGGTCACTTTCTCCTGTAAAGCTAGCTGTACAGCACGTTCATTGTGTGCAGCTAACAACGCAGCTGCACTTGATGCGGGGTGAGATTGGGCTCCTATACGATAGTACTATGTACAACAAGTGTTAGCTCATAGTTGGAAGTGTCTTTAAGACTCATTCGTACCATTTGTTGGTGGGCGAACCTGCTGCGTCGACATGACTGCACAAAATGTGATTCTAAGACTCGAATGACATTGTTACCTATCCCAAAAGTTGCTATTTTTAATCGGTCACGAAACCCAATCATAACCATATGACTGGGAGAAAAGATATCCACAAAATAAGAACAAGCAGTTTTCATTAGTGTTATGATGTCCCATAACTGGTTATGCTTGGAACAAAGTGTTTTGAACAGATTAATCGGATCGCAGAGCGAAAACTGGGGTGACCATGACACTCTCGAAGCGGAGAATTACGTACAACATCTCCATGAGCCAATACTTGACGGCTTCAGGTGGCAGATCTCGCAGACAACCTGCGTAGCGGAAGATGCATCCAGGTTCTCGATCTTCGTCGCTGCCTGTTACTCTTCTGGAGGATGAAGTGATGGAGGGAGTGAAGACCAACGCAGTAAAGAGCTGCATCCAGTGGTGAGTCTTTGACAAGCAGTCGTAGGCTGGATTATACTCGAGCGTCCGCAGGAAGACAATGAAATTGCGTCCGTGCTGAACACGCATCATCGTCTCGATAGTGTACACGACCTCCCCTGTCTGCGGGTTAAACATGCAGCGGTGCAGCACGACGCCGTCCTTGTCGATCTCCTGCAGATGCTGCATCCGGATTGTCACTGCTGGATGGAAGAGCTTCGGGTGTGTCTCCGGTTTTGTCAGCTTTTCATACGTCGTCTCATAGAAATCCTGCACGTTCAAATGTGTGAACCGCTTGGACATGACGAAGCGCGTCGTGCCTTTCTCATAGTCGATCTTCCGTCGATCACTCCACCCCATAACTACAGCACCCGTGCTCTCATAGTCCGTGTCACAGCTCGACACGTCAATCTCAAGCAAATTCTTCCTCAGTAGTTCATCCCAATCGCCTGCCGTCAGCGGGGTGTAGTTGTCTCAAATCAACTTTTGCTGGTCACTCAGTAGCAACTCGATCTGCTCTTGACTCGGGTACGACAGCGGTTCACAGTTGTCAATTCCCTCCTTCAACATGTCATTCTCCGTCTTCAATTGTTTCTTCTCATTGGCCGCCTGTAGCAGCTCGTACTCCTTCTCAAGTCGCTGGACCTGGTCCTTGACTCGATGGATCTGGTCCTTCTTCCGGTGAATAAAACGACGCTGCACTGCTCGGGGCTTGGACTTACGCGTCTCACTGGCGATGTGTCTGGCTAAAAGTGAGCGATAACGCAGAATCTGCTGCGTATTGGACTCGTCATTCCTGCTCCATGGACATCAAAATTGGTCAATTGTTTCGTGTCCGTCGCAGCATTATGATACATCCGATTCTGGCTCACCTGGCGCTTACAGGCTGGTCGAACAGCAGTGTCTCGATGATTTCTTGGTCGATCTGCGTCCAATTAGCAGGTAAATACATAGCGTCGGCCGCCTGCATTGGCGTGTGATGTAGCATGGCGATCGTCCAGCAGAGGGATCCGTTCAATGGTACCAGTATCAGAGACCTAGATTAAAATTATGGTGGTCACAGAAAGTAACTGACACTTTGTATGGTCAAATGTGTTATGGCTACATAATATCGTTGAAGCTGAAACCCTACTTGGACCAAAATGCAGTTTTCCTCGTCACCAGTTGCTCATCTCCCATCAATTGACAAGCATGGCGCATGAAGAGATGTCATCTCTTCCACTACATGACCTGGCTCCACTGCTCTTACGTCGTGAGCGTCAATGCAGCGATATCGACGTGGAATTAATGGCAAATGCATTGCGTGGAGGTCGTGAGGCCAATCGACGTCGCAAATTGATGGTGGAATTGGTTCGTCGTCATCCGGTTCTGTCACGTCGAGACTCAATGTACCAGAACCACACGCAACGCTGCGCTGCAGGCTTAGAGAAGACTTTTCACTACATCAAACTGGTGCAAGATCAATGCATCGATGACCCACGTGACCAGCAAGAATTGTATGTGGCGTTGGGTGAGCGTCTGCCGCTTGAAGTGCATCGTGCCATGTTCATCCCGATGCTTGAGAACCAGGCAGACAACGAGCAGCAAGCCAATTGGCTGCCACTTGCAAGAAGCTTCAAGATCATTGGAGCGTATGCACAGACGGAATTGGGTCATGGGTCCAATGTACAAGGCATTGAGACCACAGGAGTGTACGACAAGGAGACGCAGACGTTCGTCATCGCTTCTCCGACGTTAACGAGTCGAAAGTGGTGGCCCGGAGGTCTTGGCAAGACGGCAACACATGCCATTGTCCATGCCAAGTTGCTGATTGATGGAGAGTACAGAGGTGTGCAAGCGTTCATTGTGCCGTTGAGATCACGTGAGAACCACATGTCACTACCTGGAATCGAAATGGGAGATATCGGACCCAAGGTTGGACTCAACTCGCTGGATAACGGGTATGCAGTCTTTCACAACGTGAGAATTCCAAGACGGAATATGCTCATGAGGTATGCGAAGGTCTTGAAGGATGGAACGTTTGTCAAGCCCAAAAACTCCAAGCTCGTGTACCTCACCATGACACAAGTGCGAGCGTATTTGATCCTGAAGTTGAGTTTCATTCTCGGAGCGGCGACGACGATCACGACGCGGTTCAGTGCAGCGTGTGTGCAAGGGAAGACGATGGCGGTTGCTGAGAATTCGGATGTGACCAAGGAGTACCAAGTATTGGACTATCAAAACCAACAGCACGCGCTTCTACCGCTGGTAGCACTGGCCTACGCAGCCAATTTCGCTGGAAGGACGATGACAGCATTGCACGACGATGTCTTGGAGTTCGTGAAGAGAGGTCATGGCTCTTTTGCTACGAAGATTGCAGAAGTCCATGCGGTGTCTTCTGGTTTGAAGGCATTGCTCGCAGATCGAGTGAACGACGGTATCGAAAAGTGCCGTCGACTGTGTGGAGGTTGTGGTTTTCTCCAGTCCAGCAATTTGGCTCATCTTTTCGCTGAGAATGTGGGCGCGAGCACGTTTGAAGGCACCTTTGACGTGCTGGTGCAGCAACATGCTCGCTACCTGTTAAAGGCACGTGCTCGTCTGAGTGAAGCAAACGGAGCTGAAGAAGAGGAGACTCCGACCAGCTTTTTACGCTACACAGACCTGTACACGAATCCTCGACTTCAGTGCAACGCCCACCGTGCAGAGGATTTCGGGAGCTTCCACGTTCTGACGGATGCTTTCGAGGTGCGCGCGGCTCGCTCGATCCAGCGACTTTCAGAGGCCATGGCTGCACCGGGAGTTGATAGAAATTCGTGCATGATACTCATGACTGCTGTGTCAACGCACCATGCAGAACTGATGTTGCTCAAGTCTTTCATCTCTGGTGTGTATTCTTTGCCTTCGGGTAAGACGAAGGCAGCGGTGGCACAGATATGTCAGCTCTTCGGTGCTTCACTGCTAGTCACGGGTATGGGTGACTTCCGCCAGCACGACTATTTCTCCAGCGCCCAAGCCGTCATGGTGCACCAACAACTGCAAAAGCTGCTGCCTCCAGTGCGTCGAAACGCTGTCCGCCTCACTGATGCCTGGGACTTTAGCGACTTTGAGCTCAACTCGGCTATTGGCCGCTACGATGGCGATATCTACCGTGCCCTGGTGGACCAGACAAAGCGCGAACCTTTGAATGCATCAGAAGTGGTCGACGGATATGAGAAGTACCTTCGTCCGCTGATTCAGTCTGCGTTGTAGCTACAGTAGAGAAAGTATTTCTACGAAAGATAGTCACATCTTGAAACAATTTGTAGCGTTGGCAGTGATCTCCACCGACGAATAATTGTTGATGTTGCACTGAATCTGAGCTGCTCCTCAGGGAAGTACAGAACTCTTGTTCATAGTAACAGCAAGCTCACAAGCACCGCGGCTGAAGCAACACAGGAATTTAACGTCTTGAGGGAACAAGTCCTCGCTTGCTACAAGGGCCTTGGAGGTGCGTCCGTGGCACGGTACGAACTTCGTGCACCACGAGATCGCAGTTCGCTTTCAGATCAGAAGCAAAGAATACGCCGACGTCAGAGTTGCTTTGAACTTGTACTTGATTTTATATTAAAAATTATCAACCAGTGTATTCACCATCAGGCAGGTCTGCTGATAAATAAAACTCGAACGATTACATGTAGCGTCCAGAGCAACGCCTCTGTAGCGAAGATAACGCTTTCTGCTTGATGTAAGCTAATGAAAAATAGTAACAAGCAAACCCTTCCACAAAAACACACCATCGCGATTCGGCCAAGAACAAATTTTACCGAGGTAGTTAGTGTGTAGTGGATAACGTTTCGCCTGAAACAACCTCAGAAAATTCCTTAGGCACACGGAATTCCGCCGGAATGTACTTGAAATTAATCTTTTTCCATTGTGACCCAGACGAAGTGGCAGCGTTTGAAGTTGCGTGAAGGTTGAGCCGACCGGTACACCAGGAAGTGAACTTTGACACAAGATCTTGTAGATATCGGTTCCACCCTCATGTCTTGATACAACCTGCAACGACAGCTCTGACTTCAACCTTCGAGTTGTTCGTGATGTTGCACTGAAATTTGATTTGTCTCCCCTGATAAATACACATTCTTGTCGATAGTCTCACAATGACATAGGAAGTCGTTAGTTAGACTAAGTGACATCAATGTACCTGACTCAAAAACGAAAACGATAGTCTCACATTGGCCAAGAGGAATTTGACGTCTTGCGTGGTGAAATCTTCGCTTGCGCCAATATTTTGGCTGTTTAGTTCCTGTACCACAAGCTCGCAGTCCGCCTTGTCATCTGATGCGGAGAATCCCCCGATGTCGAGTGTCGCTTTGAGTTTGTACTGGATCGTGGCGGATAGGTCCTCGAATCGACAGAATTGTCACTGTACTCACTAATTTTGAACGTACCTGGCAGATCTGCAGGGAGTTGATACTCGAACGGGTACGAGTAGCTTCCAGGCGCGTGCATTTGATCTTCCGTAGCAAAAATCATTATTTTCTGCTTGAAAGTGTTATTCCAAAAAGAACCCCCATGACTCCGGAACACTGTCGAGTTTTGACGCCAAACCTTCGCGAACTCCATATTCTCCTTGCCAGACACCTCCAATACCAAAGCTGCGTTCAAAGGCTCAAATTAATCGACTACTGCGATTCTATCCTATAAAATGGATCACATACCGTTAAATTCAATACGTCCACGTACCGGTAGATGGCTCCGACGACAATTTCGCCGACAATGTAGGAAGATTTGGACACACTAAGGCTGATCTTGAAATTATTGGCGAGGCCGACCTTCTTCTCCGACTTCCCCATCTCGGATCTCACTAGCTGTGAGCTGAAAGTGCTACAAACGGAAGTGAGCAGGCAACAGTCCTGACTTGCGCTTAACCAACCAATACTTGTCATGTTTTTACGTGTGTGGGTAAAGTTTCTACCAGTTTAGGTAAGTTTAGGGCTTACTGCACACCCTCGAGGACCCAACCAGCACTTGAGTTGTATTGTTCTGGTGCTATGATGCTTACAGGCAAGTGCAAACGAACATCGGGACACCACGGGATATCACACTCGACGTCGATGCGATATGCGCAGGCGATGAGATCGCTTTTAGTCGATGGTTGTAAAGCACCAGTGTATGTCGAAACCAGCGTGAGTGGCTGAGGTTGAGATAGCGATGCACCAGGAGGAACACCAGGGAACTTACTCTCGCACATAAGCTTAGTGAATGTGCGATACGATCCCTCTTTTGCCAACTTCACGGTGATATCCTGGTACAGTTTGCAGCGCATGGCGGTGATTTCAACCGTTGAGCCGTTGTTGATGTTGCACTGGATTTGAGATGTCTCTCCTGGAAAATACACGCTCTTATCCATGGCCACAGCGAGCTGGCACGCTCCGCGGCTAAAACAGCATAAAAACTTGACATCTTGCGTGGTGGAATCTTCACTTGCAACGAGTTCTTTGAAGTTGCGTTCGTGAACAACCAGGTCGCAGTCCGCCTTTAAGTCCGATGCGAAGAACCCGTCGACGTCGAGTGTCGCTTTGAACTTGTACTTGATTTTGGCAGATAAATTCTCGATATCTCCCTGGGAATACCCACTGATGTGGAACGCGCCTGGTAGCTGAGCTGGGAGTTGGTACTCGAACGGGTACGAGTAGCGACCCGGAGCATAGTTACGACCGGATGTAGCAAAAATCACAATATTTTGCTTGAAAAACTCGTTGCCAAGCTGAACTTTATGACGATGCACAGTTGTTTCTCCATCTCGGGTCTCATGTCGAACGTGTGCAAACTCTACTTTCTCCTTGCCAACCACTTTGAGCACCAACGCTACATTTACAGACTTTTGTCAATACTGGAGTGCTAGAAACAGCGAAAACGAGAACCCTCTTACCGTCGCACTCGATTGTACTGTGGATGTCAGCGTAAATGGTGCCGACCACGAGTTCGCCAGCAATGTAGGATGGTTTGTCGACCGTGATGCCGATCTTTCCCTTATCGCCGAAGCCGAACAATTTACTCAACTTCCCCATGTTCCGCTAGAAAGGTCGCAAAAACGGAAGTGCCAGTTGAAACGAATCAACCTATTCCAGTAACAAAATGCAGAAGAAAAGTATCCATGTAGCGCCTTCGCCCGACTAACCCCGACCGGACAATAATAACGTCTATAAACTCGACTCACCACTTTGCGAGTATAATTGTCCGAAAGTTGCAACAAGCACGTCAGCAACGGCCAGTTAGAATGTATCGACAAAGTTGTCGAGCGACGACAGCGTTAAGCTGCTTAGTGGCCGTAGCCTGTCTGGGTGAAGGGCAACGTTGGCTGGCGTTCATGGGCTGTCTGGAAACGCTTGAACGCTTCAACTGCTGCTTGAGGAATGAAGGAAAGAGGTTCGGTTCACTTCAACGAGATAATTTCGCACTTGAGCCGGACGTCGGTTGAGTCAGCTCGAACAAGATTTGCGGCCTGGTCGTCCATGTCTGTCTGTCTTGCAGTACTTTTACCTTGAAGCGGGTACTGTACTGTAGAGCTTGCGAAGTTTGCGGACGTGCGCGACGAACACGCACTGCTTCACAGATAAACTCAAGGTCATTGTTACTTCAATTTGCAATGGTTCGTGAAAATGGTTGATTCTTTTGAGCTTCAACCAAAGTGTTGTGTCCCTGCACGCCTGCTGTTGTGGACGTCCGCACGGCGCAATGTGTCCGCAGAAGAATGCTTGCGCTCCACCAAGTGTAGAGGCGTGATCCCATACATTTTCTCATGAAAAATACATCAGTCAAGGAGTAGCGCGTATAAATCCGTCACTTTCAAATCGGTTTAAACAGGATATTATTAATACGTTACCTCATATATTATAAATCAGCCCATCCTGTTAAATCTTATTTCAATGTATTATAACAGTTCATGGGTTGTTCCACTTATTCACGCTACAGTACCTCAAGGCCAAGCAAGATCCAGATTACGCCCGACTGTCATGTCTTGCTCGATGCCCGCATCAAATCTACCTGGCGGGTGTCGGTTGCGAGATATCAGAGACGTACGGGGCCGAATTCCCACCGTGTTGCAGCTTCTTGCAGTTTTGCAGCAAAGCAATTCGTTCACAAGATACTTTTGATGGAGGAAACTCAATGGTAGCTGTACTTCTTTGGTACAGGAAGCTAGCACGCAGTCGATTATATAGATTGAATACATAAGTAGTTGGTCACGCACGCGTGCACTTCCTTTCGGCTACACGCGTTCGCAGTTGGTTTGAGTGATGATGGCGTTGAGCTCAAAAGAGCAGTTCCAGCAATTCACTGGCACAATCTTCCAGTGTCGGGAATTCATCCGAATCGCTGGCTGCAGAGTCAAGCGGAACAAGATCATCTTTGCCGAACGCCTCCAGCTCGAACGTGCCGGCGTGTAGCCAGGTGTTGCCGAGTGTGTCGTCCGTGGAGACTGGCGAGCCGGCAATGGACGAATTGGAGTCGAGGATCTCAATGGCATCCGCAATGGACATGTAGATCTTGCTGGCGTCGTCCATATGCGGACAGTCCTTCTCGGTGCAGGTGCAGGGTAGTCGCATCTTCGAGTAGGAGCCGAGGCCGAGACCACCGGCTGACGACGGGGTCTGCAGTGATCGCAGTGCAAGCGCATTGTCAATTGGGGCGACACCCCGGTGCGCATTGTGCAAACCGTGCCGGGCTGACGCCTGCTTGCGTTGTGCCTCGCGTAGGCGCCGCGCAGCTTTGAGTCGGTACTTTTGTGCGTGGGTCATTGTCTGGCGCACGTTGCGCGTACCGACGTAAGCGGCCACGCGCTTCCAAGGTCCACTCGAGAAGATCTTGACACCTTCGAGGAACCGCGCGTGTTCCTCTTCAGTCCACATGCCAACGCCGACCGAAGGCTTGTTGTTGCTGTATTGAGGAGCTGTTGCTGTCTGGAGACTCATGATGTTCGTGGTTGGTAGAGAATTGAGGAATGAAAAAAGGTTTGCAGTGATGTTGCAGTGGTTTGCTGCGGGGTGGAGCACTCGTTGTAGTGGAGAATGTTCAGCTCGCTTTTTTCGTGTTCGCTCGCTGCCGCAGATTCGTGAATGAAGGCACGCGTCACGAGAGACTTTGAACGGCAGAGACACTTCAGCCGAGGCGAGCGTTGATGCGGTGGAGTACCCACTATGCTCGCCTCGGTGTCCTCAGTCATACGCCCATCAGAGGCGCTCAAATCTTTCGAGCTACGAACACGCACGCACCAAAGTCCCTCGCCGCGCAGTCGTAAACCAGCGCTTCAAAATCCAGCCTTGCTGGGGATGCACCGCTGAGAAACGGGCCTTTCCACTCGACCCTGCTGCTCCTGTCGTGTTTACTTTGGTATCACGGTGCCGAGCGTTGAAGGGAGATTATGACCATCGCTGCAACACAGATTTCCGCACTTGTGGATGAGAGCAGCCTAACGTTTGCTGGCGCAGCAATAGCAGCCGCGCCGCCGTTGGTGAACCTTTGGTACCATTTGAGTTTGAGCTGTAGAGCTCCTATCCGGATACCGGTAGTTCACTTTGGTTAAAACCATATTTGCTGTCAACACAGATACTTTTGATGTTGTGGCCCTTGTCCCAGTTTGTAAGAGATTACTAGCGCAGGAGCAGCAGGCGTGAGACCTCACGTGAGCTTTACTACTGACGTAATATCCTACGCTCTCGTGTGTGAAGTGCCATGTGCTCGGTTTGAAGAGAACTTGTCGGTAGGAAGAGGACGAACCAAGACGGCAGCTTGGGTAGTAGGGTTCTTGTAGTATTTTTTGTCAGGGTAGTGTCAATGTTAGCTTTACCTACGGACGCAGAGATAGCCGACCATCGATGTGTTTTGCGATCCTGCATTCGAAAGTGCTTGAGTGCATTGCACGGGGAGATGTTCGAGGAGAGAAGCTTTCGTGGAATCCATGGCCAACGCGAGTTATCAACGAGGAAGCGCTCCGATAGCGTTAAACCGCGGTGCCGGGAAGGCTGTCGCATTTGGCGGACTTGGCCGACAGACTGTCGGCGACAGGAGCGGCTATCCCATGTTAACTGCTTGCCTTGATGGCACGCTTGACAGAATTGCTTCAACTCGATCAGTGCAGTTTCCCGAAGCGCTCAGAAGCAGCGAGTCCATGGTCGCGGATAGTCGTCAGCGCCCGTGGCAGTGTCGCGGCGGCGGACCACCACCTTGGTGACAACAAATTACGAGCGCGTGAATGCACGCGCACCGCGAGACAACACCACGAGGAGAGCTCTTTTTCGTCGATGCGATTGTCGACACCTTCGCTTTTTTTTTCACGCAAGGTTGTAGTTGATGCAGCTTTCCAAAAGATCACCACGAAGCAGGAACCTTTTCGAAGCTGGAGCCACGCCACCCGCTTTAACTGCTTCCGCGATAGGCGGTGGCACGAACGCGGAGGAGCTCGCGTCCATCAACAAAAGCTGACGTGCAGGGCGGCGCGAATGGGGCAACGGGGGACAATATGGTCGACTAGGACGTGTTGAAGCTGTCGACGCTGTTTACGCTAAAGCGAGTGTCGTTCTTCGTGAGCATTGGCCGAGCTTTCGAACAACTTCAACACGTCTAATCCTCGCAGCAAGTAGCGATCCGATCGCAAGCAGCTACTTAGTACAGTACATGTACTGTGAAACAGATCGGAGCTCGTGTGCCTTCGACGATGGCAACAGGCCAGTAAATGTAAGCAGATCGACAGCATGGTGCAGCGCGAGGAATTCTCCGCGCCAACAACACCACGTAAATGTTAAAGGATGCCCTGGGAAGCGCGTGCGAAGCCCCTCTCAAAGGATAGGAACTCGCTGCAATTGTGGATCGCGTGACGAGCGTGTTGTCTGGGATCCTTTGCCTGGGATCCCAGGCTTTGACGGGTTCAATCTGAACACGAACGAAGTCTCCGTTGACGCATCTTGCTGGCAGCGAACGTGCAGGACGTTAGGCGTCCAGCCTACTTTCGGCTTTTCCAGGGCAAGCTAGATGAGGAAGCGTAGGCTTGAAACTAAGGTTGGTATTTTATCTTAAATTTTTTAGTACTTCATTGAAAGAGTTAGTGCGCGGTGCTCTACGTGTGCACATTTAAAATAGTAAATTAAGCAGCTCTGTGGCGCATTCCTCGAGACTGGGGCTGGCCGTCAAGTCTTCTAGCAGGTCAATCTCCTCCACGTCCAGCATCGTTGTGTTCAGATATGCTGGCTCCTGAGTGAAGAAGCAAGGTGACACCTCCGACGGTAGCAGCTCAGTACCTTGAAGGTAGCTATTCCTCGGATGTGGCATTGCGTAATTGCTCGGGAACGCGATACTGTGGTAATTGTTGCGGTTTGCTGTACTCATGGAGCGAAGACGTTCCTGCACAAGGGACTCCTCGCTCACGTAGTGACCGAAGTGCATACGCATGAGCGCTTGCTTAGTGCGCAAGCCGCGTAGCCGACGCGCAGCCTTTTGGCGGTACTTCTGGGCGTGGGTCATAGTTTGTCGGACGGTACGGGTGCCCACATACGCAGCCACAACCTTCCACGGCCCGTTGGTGTAGATCTTGATAGCGTCGAGGAATTTGGCGTGCTCCTCCTTACTCCATACGCCTGTGCCCATGCCATTCGGACTCGTCACTTCACGTGGAGATGACTCGGAACTTTCATCGTCCGTGTAAGTGTCGAAATCCACTTCCACCTCCATTGGCGACTGGCGCAATTGTTCGTCTTTCATTTTAGGCTCAATGTCGTGCGTGGTTGCAGCGGTAGACAGGGGTGAGTTCATCGTTGCGTCGACTTAAAACGGAACTGCGGCGTCGGAAAACTTCGCGTTGTAGTTGCTTGAGACCAAGCAAATTGGGAAATGGATTCCACCTCCCTGGCCGCTGGAAGCACTTTATGTTACCACGTTGGAGAGCTTCTGGCCTTCGTCGTGTGAGCATCTCCGTGGCGTTGGTCGCACACGTACATTTCATAGAGGAAATCATAAGTAAGGAAACGGTGGAAAACGTTTCATAACGCTGCCAAAGTGCCTGCAGACGAGGAAAAAGAAGTAAATGGAGGGTGGTGGCGGCGACCTGCACGTCTGCGATAGTATATCACAAGCTTTTTCTTTTTTATTATTGGCCTCGACACAGCTACAGCGCTGAATCTCCTGTTGTACAGGGACGCTTAGCATGGGCATTTGCAGTGTGTCGTCCATTATAAGCGTGTCTCGCATCTGGGTGAGTTGGCGCCGGTTTTACTTTTTCCTGTCGTTTTCCTCGTGCCGGCTCGGCGCTCACTCAGAGGCCAAGGACATGATGTGTTCAGTCGAGAAGCGCGGAACACCGTCCCGACCGTCGCGACCTGTACACTCGAGGCACAGGCTTGTCTTATTCGCGGAAACGGCCAGACACATTACGAGGCGACATTCCGCGGTGATGCAGCCTCTCTCCGCCTCCAGCGCTTCTCGCAAGCATAAGCCGAATGGAGCAGCACACACCAGACTGTGCTCACAACAGTCAAGGCAGTGCCTTGCCCTGCGTTGCAACTACATGTACAGTGCATGTACCTTGATATCGGGCAAAAGTTGTCGTCTTGTCGATCTTGAAAAGATACCGTGTTGAAGTGCAATTCCGTACTGAGCACTTTACACATCTGCTCAGTACGGATAGTCGGACTCTGGGTTGAAGTGCTAACTCAACGTCAATAGCAGACGCCACCCCCTGGAAATTCCCCAGCAACTTGCTGGCGCTTGGGATACTCAGCGGTGCACCTGTAGACTTGGTCATTGCCTACTTTGCAGGCCTTATTAAGGACTGGACGATCTGCGAGTTTGAGGCTCAACGCTAGTCTACCACCACTGCTTTCCGCATCAGCTCGTTTCGAGTCAGGGGCAGAACCGAACACTTACGGGAGTTCTATACTAAGAAATCACGACACTTCATGTGACGTCGGTCCGCGTCGCTGGTGCCATACGCTGAGGCGACTACAACTTGGATGTCCGTCACCAGTTCTGCCATAACTGTGGAAGTGCTCAGCGACATGACTGTACAGATCGCTGGTAAAATAAGTGGCGACACCATAATTTATTCTCGTACAATGTTAGAAGAGACCAGCAAGTCTTTAGTCTGCTCTTTCTGTAGTGTTGCTTAGAGCCGCACAGCCACAAGGTGGAGATTCCTCTTTGTCGCTTAGCATGCTTGCATCCACACTTTCGGTGCACTTGGCAAGTTGTAGAGGTCAACCGGGACGGATACGAACTCGACTCGTCTTCACTGGTGAATGGATAGGAGGCTCCGTTAACGAAGTCGCCAAGCAGCACAGTGAGGTAACATTAGCTGTCGAAACAAGTATCGTGGCCGAATGGCGAGCAACCTGCCAACCGGACAAAACTTTCTAGGTGGGTTATAGACTACCAGGTAGCAGTTTCTACATACCTCGGCACGACTGCAGTCACTGAAGCATCATTTCGCACGATCGCTCTGGCCACCAGCCAGCTCGGAGGGAAAACTTCTTGAGCTTTAGTCTCTTCTGAAATCGACAGCCTAACTCTCATTGACGCAAGCGGAAAATCAATTGAATGCATGTACATGTACCGTGTTTGGCTTTGTCTGTGAATTGTCGACAACCAGGAGTCTTGGTATGTATACAAGAAACGAAGCCATTTCGAAAAACAAAATAAATACAATATGCACAATATCATGTTCTACGTGCACTACCATACAAAACAGTCGATAATCAGATACACATGATCTGTTTCAAATATGAAATTACGAAGGCTTTATGACACACGTCTCGTATCCGTTACGATTGACCAGCAGCTCCCCACGTCTTGATCTCCAGCAGGATGAACAGGTTCTGGAGCTCTTCGCAGCTGGCAGAGGCATCGGATGACTCCGTCCGAGAGGTGCCATGTACACAGGCGGTTCCCCGCGCTCTGGGGGCACCGGGGAAGACCAAGCGTCGACTGACGGAGCTGCACGACGTTGCGCAATTAGGTTTCGGAGGCTGCGGAGGCATGTACAACTACTTCCTGGGTGTGGCGTCCGTCCTGCAAGAGGAGTACGACCTCCGAGATGTAATATTCTCGGGGGTATCGGCCGGGTGCTTCCCGGCTTTGATTCTGGCGTTGGGTATGGATATCAAGGAGTTCTTCTTTAAAGAGAACGTCCCGTTGATTGAGGAGGCGGCCGAATGTTCGTATGCTGGGCTGGGCAAGTATGATACGCTGAAAATTGAGTTGATTAATTGGAGTGCCTAAAACAATTTACTGATATTTTAATTTTCATGTAGATGGATCCCCATGGTCAAGCACAACATGCTCAAAATGCTGCCGTCGGACGCGTATCAACATCTGGACAAGAAACTTTACTTTTCGGTAACTGAGGTGCCTGCACTGCGCAACCATCTGCTTACAACCTGGACGAGCAACGAAGATATGGTGGATGGCATGTTGTGTTCGGCCCACGTGCCACTCTACACGACGTCGCTCGCGGCATCATACCGCGGTAAGCGCTTCGTCGATGGAGGGTTGACCAACAACCACCCCGTGGCACACCCCGATGCGCCGCACAAGGTGTTTCAGATCTGGAAGTGGCGCTGGTTTGCACCCACGTGGGTCCTCGTGACCACGAATGCTGACTGGGCGGTGGAGATGTTTCGTATGGGGCGCGAGGATGCGGCCAAGAACCTGCGTGAAGTAGATGAAGCGTTTTTCTAGACCAGGAATGCATATTTGATTTGATTGCTGACTAAGATGCGACCAGCTTGGGCTGCTGGTTCTCGTTACATGCAGACAATGCTAATCAGAGTTTTTTTACAGTACTAATGTGACTTGCAAGCTCGCAGGCTTATTGAGGGTACACTTTCTTAAAAGTCATTAAAATTCGACTATGAACGCGTCAGTACAGTATTGCTGAACACGAAGCGGTAGGCGCGGAAGTAGAACCTTTCGTTTGCTCAAATGCAGGCTTACACTGTCTAGATCTCAGAGATTACGGCTATCGAGCGTGGGTTTCTTTGTGTTGATTTACTTGATAGTGACGAATGGATTCACTGATTGTTTTCGCCCTGCACGCGACAGCACCTCAAGCGTCAACATCGAATTCCCGTCTCAAGAAACACAGACAGCAGTATAATGTTCGAGTTTATAGAAACTTTTGTGATAGCGAGCATGGGATGGCGCTTTTTGTAGTTAGATATGCAAGTAAATACCGTCAAATATGATCGCCGACACCGTCGTTGTTTACGATGATAATGCCTACTTTGCCTTTGCTCGCCTGGGACCCTTTTTCCAGAGCGGCCCAAGCCCCTGTCTCAAAACCTTGCTCACAACCTTGTTCCCGGTCCCAGTGATCGAAACAATGCCTTGGGTAGACGTCAATACCTCTGTACACAGTTCAAATCATACCACCACAACTGTGAACAATAGTGGCGGAAAGGTGGAAGATGATCCTGTTTAGGGGTTAGCTCCACCGACAATATACATGTAAACACTCGTGATTGGGCTCTTCAGCCAGCAGGTCGCAGGCGTCGGCAACTAGGAAGCTTGGCAAGTTAACTACTTTCGTGGTCGATTGACTCAAGCTTGTTTAGCACATCCTCAGCAGTCAGTTCCGATGTATGAGTAGCGCAGTCTGGACATCCACTACACCGTTCACCCTAATTAGTCGTGCCATGACTATATACCGTGTACGCCTGACAGCCCGACTTCGCGTGTTTCGGAAATCGATTTTTGTGGAAGTAGCTAAACCATGCTAAGAACAAAATACATAGCGCAAATCTGCTCGTCGAGATCTACCCGAATCCGCCGTTTTGTTCAGTTTGAGGCAGAAATGAATGTTTTTATCAAAAGCTGTGGAATGATCATTTACGGTGCACGACACACGACTAATTAGGGTGAACGGTGTAATTGCTTGCTCAAATCGGTTCTCGTGATGAGGCCTTTCATCAGCTTTCCCACCTGGAACAAGTCGTCGTGAAAGCAAAGCTTGTGGCCATTCCGCGGATGGTTAAAGATAATGATCGACGTGTCATTTTCGCGAGACTCGTCCATGTCAATTAGAAGGCAATGTCCCGGGTCACTCGGGACGTTCACAATATTCCGCCAATTAAGATCACCATGGCAATACCCACATCCATGCCAGTACTTCAATGCAATCAAAATCTGCTTTAGCCATACGCGCACCTCCCACTCACTTCTAGGCTTTCGTTCAAAGCCAAGTGGCTGCAAAGAAATAGAGAGTCGTCTCCTCTTGATATCCAAGTTTTTCACGGTCTGAAGGTACGTTGTGTCGTTGCAAGTGTCGTTTAGCTGCTGCAACACCGTAAATATGTCGGCAAGTCTGGCAAAATCATCATCTGCGCATTCTTCCTTCTTGATTGTACGCTGGATTCTATCGTCCAATAACATGAGTGTCCGTTTTCCATTGTTATCACTCATGAATGGCATCAATCGAGTCGGTTGCATGTAATTCGACATGGTAGATATCTTGCCGAGTAAAAATGACATGCTGAAGAACGCTTTAATCACCTCAGCCTTTGATGAGCGATCATGCCGAAATTTCATGATCTCGTGAACCACCAAATGGTTATCGATCGCGACAATCTTCAGCATGTTCCCATTAGTGGCATAACCAAGGATATACGAAAGTCTTCCGTAAAATATCGGATTCCAGCATCGCATTTTGGCAGTCATATCCTCCATCGAAACGCCAATCTCCGTTTTTAGACTTCTCTTCACCACGGAAAAACACCAGTCCCTTGTGGTGCAGCATGATGCCTGGGCGAGTTAAATCGGCCCGCTTTCGGACATCCGTGAGATTCAAGGCATTAGCGAAGCATTATTGAATGGGGATATCCAGGAGCGTCTGATAGAAAATCAACCAGTCAGCGTCCGACGCCATCGAGTCCAAAGGCTTTCGACACTTCATTATGAACGAGTCCACCAGAATATAAAAATCACCACGCTGAAGCTCCGAACTTTCCTCGGTGAAAAGCTCTTTTGCAACGGGATCCTCAAGTGCAATTTGGAACGGCAGTGGGCGCTCAAGGTATCTCTTTAGATATTTTATCGCAGGAAGCTCTTCTGGTTTCGATGTCGATAATTGTCATTTGCAACATTAGTCTTGGCAAATTGCCAAGACTATTAATAATGTTGTTGAGACGGCGCTTCTTTGCAGGCAACTAAATTTTTTGTGAGGCATCCTCCCGCGCCCTTATCCGAACTGGCACTGGCACTTCCACGATGTGTGCGTGATCTTCGTCCATTCCACAACTAACCAACGTTTTGGACAACTTCATCGGAGAATACCTGCTGGATCTCTATACACCTTCAAGTTCTTGTACAACTTGAGATTGGACACAGCGATATCCTTAAGGGTTTTACTATCATACTCGATCTTAATTGCAATTCGAAGATCCGTCACGGTACTTGAGTCAGCGAAAGGGACAGAGATTGCGGCTGCAATTGGTTTGCGTGTGCCAGCAGAAAACAATTTGTACCAGATTTTTGGCATCTCCACAAGGAGCGGATTCATTGCAGTCACTCCATAACCAGCCAAGCTTTTATCCGGTCCCAAACACTTCTGTCCCCACTGTGCGTATACCTTGAGATCCTCCGCATAGACTCCTTCGATGTGGTTGTTCTTATAAACTTCAGAGTCCGTCAACGCATTTCGAAATTGAATTTCAATGACATTTTCAGGAAGCTGAATACCGTCCCTCTGGATGGTTTTTCCTTCTCTATCCACCAAATCGAACCACACAAAACGCTTTGTCATCCCCGCTGCAAATTCTGGAATGAAGAAAGAGAAAGATGTTTCTTCGTGACATACACTCACGGGCAGCAAAGTACATCTAGAGAAAAAGAGGATCAGACTGCTAAGCATTCTAAGTTACACGTAGATGTCTCGTAAGATCTATTCTGGAGCTTCGGTGCACGGGTCGGCTTCATCTCAGCAACCTGTCTTCGTAGCTTATAGCAGTTGATTTCTATGGAGGGGGAACTTCGAGACGTATGGGGGCTTCACATCCTACTTCGTGTGACGAACTTGACCTGCATCAAAATGCATTTGAAGTATTGCCAAAACAATCTGTAGACGCCTGTGTCCTAGACTGACCCTGGGCACCTGTATCGCTTTGCCACTCTAACGGAGAGCACTTGCAGCAGGATACTCGCTACCATAGCTCCGATCTCAATCGTCCACGCCTCTTTTGCATGGCGCAGTTTATTGTCCAGGCAGAGATTGTCGCCCCTCAACGTCTAACAGCGGCTTCAGAGCTTCAGTACACAACGGATTTTTCCAGTAGAGTTGGCATCAGCGATCGCCATTGTTTCTACAGAAGATCGGCTCATGTAGATTCTACCTTGTAGAGGATCAGCACTGCCTTTAAGCTTAAAAACTTCGCAACAAGAAGAATGGCTTCATTGAAGTGATAGGATACCAATGAGTTGTAGCCACCTCAAAATGTATCATCATTTACCTGTCATTTCTCATTCTGTACCACATGTACCACATATTAACTCTAAATCCATCTATCACTTCTACCTTTTAAACTTTATTTCCCAATTTTGCAACCATAGTCTCATTCCGCATTCCGCATCCAAGTTGGATCATGCAACCGGACGCGGGCTCCACGGCGCTTCCCGAGTCCGTCGCATCGCCCGCGCGTCACTCCACAGCCGACGAAGACGTCGACGCCTCCACCATCCGCAAGAAGCGCGCGAAATCCAAGGCCAAAGCCAAGAAGCGCGACGTCTCCGAGACTCAAAGTCGCCGCGACAAGTTGCGGCACACGCAGCAGAAGCGCGAGGACTCAAGCGCGCACCTCGTAGGCTCCTCATCATCTTCCAATGACTCAGACGAACGTGACTCGAGCTCCAGCAGCAGCAAGAGCGACAAGAGCAGTGAGACCGGGGGCGTTACACGCCGCCGCATCAAGAGAAACCCTAAGGCAAACCCTAAGAAGAGTGAACGTCACTATGATTCGTCATTAGTCGACTCATCAATTGAGCTGGGCAAATACCGGTACTTGAAGCCTGACGAGATCCAAAGTGACCAATTGCCCGACTACGACTTTGCAGTTATTGTGAACCGCAAAGTACAGCGTCCAGGCTGTTTTAGACGAGCAATTCATTGTATTTGTTGTTGTTCTACACCTTCCGAGTCGCCGTCAGCAATGGGGACACCTAAAAGAGGGTGCATGGACAGCATTGCCGACGTTTCTCATGAACGCTCGGGGTTTAGGAGACTTTGTATGGCCAACTCGCCAGTGTTAAATGAGAGCGAAGACGAACATCGCAGGATCGTCAATAAGCTGTGCAGTCAAGGATTGCTTGTGGATATTATTGATGGGGGAGACTCGAAAGGAGAGATGCACTCTGGGTATCTTATTCTGTTGGTTCGAGCGCCGGATCCAGTGGTCATGTCACTAGTGAAGCAGTTTCGGACGCAGATGTGGATGGAGCATGGCGCCGTGGTGGATATGGAACAGGATGTGGCACAGCGCCGTGATGACCCGACGACCCCAGCTGAACGGATTGAGATTGTGGACTATATTATTGAGCAGCGTGCAAGGCTGTCGAAGAGTGATATTTGGATTCATGATCTCTTCCCGATGCACAATCAAAGCGTGACGAATACGTTGATTCACAGATGGGTTACATCCTGGAGGTTGCATGAACTGGATGACAAGAAGGTGTTGCGCTCACTGCGATGCAATTTTGGCGAGAAGGTGGCGTACTATTTCGCGTTCCTCAAGTACTACAACACATGGCTGATACCACTTGCAGCGATCGGTATTTTGCTGGAGCTCCTGCGTGGTGTGATCTCTATGACGACGTACATGCGATTACTGCCATTCTGGGGTCTAGGCGTGTCGGTGGTGTGGGGATTTGGATTCCTGAAGTCGTGGGAGCGTGAAAATGCTTGTATGCAGTATGATTGGACTGGCAAACTGCATGTTAAGCAAATCGAGTACCGAAACAAGCAATTTTACGGCGAGTCACGGGTGAACGCTTTGACGGGCGATGTGGAGTTGGTGTACCCGGCGTGGCGACGGCTGCCGAAGTACTTTTGCGTGTTCCTTTTCATGCTATGGCAGATGCTCATTATGCTGGTGCTAGTGGCAAGCTGGGTTACCATTTATGAGATTTTGAAGGCTACATACAAGGAAAGCTACATCTTCTCAACGCAATGGTTGCTCATTTTGTTGGAAGGCTGCGTTTTCGGATTCTTCGTGGACGTCGTTCAGTGGAACATGGTGGTCACGAAGATGGGAGCCTTGTTTACGCATTGGGAGAACTATCGGACGGAGGAGCAGTACGAGAAGGCATTGATTCGCAAGCTTTTCTTGCTCGACTTCCTAAACTACTACACGTGGTTTTTCTCTTTGGCGTTCGTTTTTGTGATTCCGGGGCTCGGCAATTATTTGACGAACACGTTCAATCACATCTTTTTCGGTGATGAAATAAACTGCTGCTTTGGCCCATATGTGGACCAAGATGGATCGTGCACCATGTGCCCGGTGGGTGACAAGGATGCCACTTGCATCGAGTGTGTTGGGTTCTTCACTTTTGATCGCCGACACGTGGACTTGAGCGCTATGTTCGTCACACCGATTGTGATAACACAGTCGTTGAACATCTTGCTGAGGCTGGTAGCACCCATTCTTGTGCGCAAACGTCGTGAAAAGGCTCAGGCTCGCGCTGATGCACGAGCGCAAAAGCGCGTTCGTGAGGCCGGATCAATGAAGATCCTGGGATCATTGGACTACGAAGACCACAAGGAGTCCCAGTTTGGTAACAAGTCAAGCTCGCGGTACCTTGAGTATACACCGTCGGAAATCGAGGTTCTCAATAAGAAAGCCCGTGAGATCCTGTTCGACAGTGAGCAAGACACTTACGACCCGTATGACGACTTCCACGTGCTAACTGTGCAGTATGGCTTCACTGTCATGTTCTCGATGTTGTGGCCGCTGATGCCGTTCGCCTGCTTTTTGATCAACAGCGTCAAGGGTCGTACGGACGGCTATCGACTTTGCAAGACGCTGAAGCGTCCAATTCCGCGGCGAGCCAATGGTATTGGTGCTTGGAAGGGAATTCTCACTAGTTACGCGTACATTGCTGTCATTGTCAATGTGCTTCTGATTTGTATATCCACCGGGGTGCTCGAGTTCTTCGATGAAACATGCGTGAGCGATATTCTGCACCAGCTCGAGAAGCAAGGGAAAACTCTGGACGATTTTATCTTTGGTCCGGACTTTGGCTGCCTGCATATTGCTTGGCGCCTGCTATTTATCCTTCTGCTGGAACACTTGTTCGTGGCTATCGCCTACTTAAGTATGCAGCGTATTCCTCATGTGCCCAGCTGGATAAAGGAGGTTATGAGCGCGAGAGAGAACAAATTCAAAGCGTTGCTGCGTGAGCACGAGCTGGAACTGTTCCCTCCGAGTGGTGGCAGCGGCAGTGAAGGAGGTGGCGACGGTGGCAAGATTGCTGGTGGGGATAAAGGTGGGCTGTCGTCCGAGTCGTTTCGTATCGATATCAAGCGTCTCGTGGGTTTTGCGGGCAACACGACAAGCATATCGAGCCGAAGCACTCGTTGTTCCTCTTCTCAGATGTCGGCTTCAGCGTCAACAACGTCGGTGCCTCCTCGCTCGCTTTTGATTGATCCCATGACACCACTCTCACGCGCACCTAGCGACTTGGAATTCCCCACCAGCACCGGTGTGCGCACGAAGGCTCGCGAAAAGCTGGCGCGGCAGTGGTCGGACGGCTCTGACCACTGATAATGTGCTTGAAGACTTATAGCTAGGGATCAAGCTGCTCGAATGAAACAGATATGTATTGACGATGAAGAATTTTTGAGGGTGTTGAAAATTCTTCTTCTGATCGTGGAACCGGTTGAATCTGTGGTGATGGTCATATTGACATTGAAATGGAAACCTACAGACAGGTATTCCTCTACATGTATATGTGCATTGTCGTACCCTTACTCGTTGATCACGTAGTTGCCTGGGGTGTCGAAGCGGAACTCCTTGACCTCGAGCTGCTTCAGTCGGTAGCCGCGCATAGCATCCACCGGGTCGCTGTCAGCCGGCACCGATTCGTACTCAACGCCAGCGTTCTTGACGGAGAGAGACTTCACGTCCACCTTGGCCCCGGGACAAGCCACAATTCGTACAGCGCCGTCGAGTTCAAGAGCGTTAAATATGACGTCGGCGCCTTCCACGATCAGAGTCGAGCGAGCGGTGATGTTGATCGCAGACGGCTTGATGAACTTCTTGGTCAACGTCGCCTGACTGAGCGCGAAGCCCGACCCGAAAACGATCTGCGGCCCCGAGCAGTCCACGGGAATGCCCAACCACGACTGCTCCTTGGTCTCCTTTGGCAACGATACACCCAGCGTATGCAGTTTCAACCGGTTGATCGCAAACACCTCGTGTTCGGCGGAGCTGGCACACTGAGGCGGGATGTCATTCTTCACCTTTTCGCTAGCACTGACAGCGTCGTTCTTGCACGGTGAGTAGACAACGAACGAAGGGAACTGCACAAGACCGACGCCACCTTTGCCACTCTCATTGTGGTGCTCAATCTGGTACTGCACGAGAAGTTTGGGGTAATCCTGCATCATGCACTCGAGACGGGCAGGCGACTTGAAGGCACACTTGTTCGTGTTGGGGCTGAACTTGGGGTTGAAGACTTCTGGAACGAAACCCTTTGACGTCCCCAACACAGGCACATGCGAATCTAGAGCAGCAACAATACCGTTAATGTTACCTGGGAATGGCGAGAAGCCCGTGTTTGGGTCATTCACATCGCCATCGGGGAATTCGGCCTTAGCACGCGTGCGTAGGAATTGGTCCAGCTCATGGTATTCAACGTTGAACAGCGTCGAATGTTTACCTGACGATGACGTAAAGCGCACAATGCCACCAGATGCGTCCTTGGCCTTACGTGGCACGGTGGTGAAGGCGAACCCCCAATTGTGCTTCACACAAGCACCCAGCATAGGTAGTGCGCCGTTCAAGATCAAGTAGTTGGTGTCTTGGATGAAATGCACGTATTTCTTGCCCTCCTGCTGCCATTTGGCCGCTAGTCCTGACGTGTGAAGCAGCGTATGCACATCTCCGTGTCCGTGTGGTTTCATCACGAGCAGATCATCCTTCACCACCAACTTGAGCTTGGGCTGCTTGCCTTCAGTGGCAGATCCGTCGATCACATCCACACACGGTACCTTCTCCTGCTTAATGAGTACAAGTTGATCTTCCTTCATGCCAAAGTTCCTGTGTTCCTCTAAGAAACTCTGCGTAGCTTCGTGTGTCGAGTCGGACGTCATGATGGCCAACGGGATCTGGATCGGAGTCTTGTCTTCTGGCAGTTGAGCGTTTGCAAGCGTCTGCATCGCCAATAGATGCTGCACATAAGCTTCGAGATAACTCGTATGAGTCAGCGTCTCCACTGGAAGACGCAACTTGATCCCTTGATAGCCAAGACGCTCACCAAGTCCACCGGCTACAATGACAAAACAGCATTTGTCCAGGTTCTCAAGTCCCGTCTTCTCTAGATCGGTGAATAGTGGGGAGTCAAGTTCCGCCAATTTAGATGAGGCTGCAGGGTTCGACAGGCGCCAATCAGCCCACACATCACCTGCTTCTTGTTGCTCCATAGTCTCACCACGTAACTCTGCGTACAACTTGGTGGCTGTGGACAGGTATCCATCCACGCCGCCCTTGTACCAACCGTCGAAGTGCAGCACCTGCTGCCACAACGGACTGTCGAAGTTGTCGTTAAGCAGAGCGAGCAGTTCCTTCTGGTCCCATTTTGTCAGCGCACCCAGTACGCGGTCGCGCACAGTTTTGTTGTCGTCGTTGGAGTCTTTGTAGCTCATGGCAAATTGCGTTCTGGTCGACATCATGCAGGACTCAGCGAGGAGTTCTGATAAGCAGTTGCGCCAGTCGTGGGGCGGATGTAAGTGAGGGGATGGCGCAACGTTTTGTACTGAAATGTGGAATGTGGGAAAATTGAGTGCGGACTTTGGAGAGGGATGAACGGGTACGTCAGGCAGCCGAGGACAGTGATTGAAGTTGAGCTAAATCCCGCTGCGCTATAGACAACTCGCCGGAAGCAATGCAGACATTTGAGTCTTCTATTTTGCTGCATAGACCGCGTTATGCATTCCGCTGGCGGTGACCTCAACTTGCCTCAAGTTGAGGCTCAAGCCTGTTGATGACTGTGCATGCATCCAGAGAGCAGTACATGCAGCAGTCGATCTACTCCATTGCCTGGTGTCAATGCAAGCAAGTCAGCAAGTTTACGCCGGTGACAATGGAAGCAGGCATAAGGTGTGGCCGCTGCGGTCAGCTGACTTTACCACCTTGAACCTCAAGCGCTTGCTGAGGGCGAAACTTCAGCTTATTCGTCAACGTCGAACAGCGATCCTGCTTACCAAGCAATGCCACCACGAGCGGTTGATTGCAACCGTTGCCGGCATTCACGATGATCTTGTCGTGTTTTCATTGCTACTTGCCCAGCACATGTGTAAGCAAGTTGTTCTCAAGACAAACCAATGCTTTTGTGGGCTCAGCGGAACAAAACTTCACCAAGGTGTTTAAAGGTGGTCGTCTGAGCTTGCAGCAGCTCGTAGAGGGGGTGCGCCTCGGGTGCGTTTTAGTACAAGCTGAGTCCGCCACAAAAATGCGAACTGGGTCGAGCTCTTGCTACATGTAGCACTTCGTGCGAAAAACTTCGTCCCCAACGTGGCAATTGCTTTTCTGACATGGCGAGCCTTATTGGAAGTGAGTGCTGCGAACGTTGCTGCAGCAGCTACGGATACGAACGTTTTAAATACTGTAGTAGGATGTGACTGCCACAGGAAGCCCCCAACGCTCCAGCCGAAGCCAAAACGCCTTCGCCAGGTACCGACACCCAACAAAGAGACGGTATTCCTCACGCAGCACAGTACGCTATTTGCACTGCGTATATCACCAGCCGGATTGAGGAAGCCAGCCAGTGGAAAGTAAAAAAGTGCAAGTCTCCATCAATATACACATCAACACGTAGGTCATTGACACAAGATGTCTCTAGGGCTCCCTCTCCATTCGATGCACGAGAAGGCAGCAACGCCGTCTTCGGTCCCGCAATAGGCTACGAAAACAGGCTGCTGAGAACGCGGCGAGAGAAGCCGAAGCCTCTCTGCCTTTCTCCCCCGTGCACCAAGTCCCAAAGCCTCCGCCACCCGAAAGCAGCAGAAGCCCCAAAAGCTCGGACGAAGAAGCCCCAGAAGTCCATGTGGGCCTCATATTTAACTGCGTAACCACGGTTGACGCCTCCCCCGCGCCATCCAGAGGACGAAGCTAAAGGGGGCAAGGCTGGTAGCTGGTAAAGAGAGGCACCGCGAAGAGATGATACACACAAAAACACCAAACACTTTGACTCGGACAATTCACAACTGATGTGGTCCAGTGGCTGGCCGACAGTCTGACTTGTGACGCTGACTCGACAAAATATTTTTCGTAAAAACGTTGTGATTGGTTAAGACTATTCATTTTTACCAAATTGTATGCAAGTGTTTTACTACGTAAAAAGTTGGTGACAGAAGAGGGGTATATCCGCGGGACATCTTGACTTGAGTAACAAAACTACCGTCTTACCCGCCTAGTCGCACAATTAAAATACACAGTACACTAGGCATTGTATTCCTGTATAACGCCTAGTCGTACTATTGCAAACCATGACTCAAAACAGGAAGGAAACCAAAGTGAAGAATGTTCATTCTCCATTAGACATGCATTCCGTTTACCTGTAATGCAAAATATGGACCTATTCGAGCGACACACACTGTACGGGTAGCTTCAGGAACGGAGTACGTAAACGTCGAGATAACCTTGCAGTCCTCGTTGAGTGTCTTGACCTCTATATTGCAGCTGTGAAACTGGGATGCAGCAAATAACTCAAGCTCACAGCAGTCTTCTTCTCCGTTTCTGATCTCTTCAATGTATTCGTCGTCGAACAACCCCTTCAACTCGTCTAGCTCCTTCATGTAGTCAGTAAGGACAGTAACGTAGTCAGGAATCGTACTCGCCAGAGACAGAAGAATAAACTTAAACGCTTCTTGCTGCCTGGCATGGTCGAGACCTATGCGCTGTGAGGAATGCACTGGAGAGTGCTGTTTGTAAAATGGTTGAGAAACTTGGGGATGCAACGCGTACTACGCTGAATCAAATGGCTGGCTGCCGTCCTTTGTAGTGTTCGTTCTATTCGTGTATGCCTTCAAATCGAGGGAACACTGCATTACAAAAAGGCACTCTTTACTGCACCCAACTGAGAATTCTGAGACGGGGCAATTACACGCAACTGTGCCCTACCAACACCCAGTCGTGCCCAACCATAACCATCTAGCGCCCATAAAGCGCCCTTCTGAGCCCCAACTAAAAAAAGCCAGTGCGGTATACTATACACCAGATTTGTATAGCCGGATGGCATCAAGGGGGCCAAACTTCTCGAGACCACGCCAAAGTCTTTGGCTTTTGGCGTAGAGTTCTTTGACTTGACCGCTACGTAATAGACTACACGTAACCTACACGATGTAAGTATAAACTTGGATGTATCAACCCCCAAGACTTCAAAGCAACAACAGACGTCAGAATGTGAAGTGGTGTATTGATCGCATAACTACCTCCCAGCTCGAGTTCCTTAGTCTTTCAGACACATGCGCAGGTAGCGGTAGCGCAGTGTCTGCAGTGTCTTATTATCCAGGTGGCCGAGTGGCTCAGATCCGCAGAACATCTCGAAGGCCAGTAAGACGTAAACACCGCAGTTGTAACTGTCTGTTTGAACTCCTAAGCCAGGGCCATGGGTCGCCAAGCGCGAGCTCGGTCGGGCATGTTCTGGTACCATCTTCACCAGCGTTTGCGCTACGGCACGGACACTAGCCAGGTAGGATGACGCCATAGAGTCGTAGATGCATGCCCTGTTATTGCTTAGATTCATCAGCGCTGCGCACCAGTGGTTGTTATCGCTGTTGATTGGGACCAGCACTTTCATCTCCTTGTTACGCCTGTCAATGCTCTGGGGAAATGCTTTCTGTCTGTCGAAATACTTCCATTCTCAACGCCAACATGAGAAGGGTAGATAACTACGACGTTTGGGTGTGCGCCAAGCAGCTTCGTCATCACTGTTTGCGTCACTTGAGCGCTGAGGGTAGATTTCGCAGCAAGATCTAATACTTCCGTCTCCACAGACGACAAAATAGGTAGAGATTCCACCAGTGTAGGTATGTCGGAGTCTTCCTCCACGGAAAAACTGGAGTTGCCGTGTCTCGAGTAGTCTAG
This sequence comes from Phytophthora quercina, assembly GCA_014706105.1. NCBI lineage: Eukaryota > Oomycota > Peronosporomycetes > Peronosporales > Peronosporaceae > Phytophthora > Phytophthora quercina. Next base: position 125,415 of record JACBOW010000016.1, on the reverse strand, counting down.
TCGTTGAATCCAATCCAGTGTCGTTTGAATTTTCCTCACGGCCGTGATCGCAACGTGCCATCTTCTCATGAGTGTCACGGTAGAGTAAGCAAACGCGCCCACGCCAAGTATCTCCATTGCTAGTTGCATCTCTTAAGTACCAGGATGTTTTGCTTGGTAAGCAGTCACTTCAGCCGTGCACTTAGTGATTAATTCCATAGGAAATATTCTGACAATCTCTTCGGGCCTCATCAGTGGTTTAGTTCGGGGTATCTTTGTCAATTCGTGCGCAATCGGGGGCTTTGGTTTTGACGCGAAAATAAACTGGTTGAATTTCAGGAGCTTCTCCGACGACGACTTGAAGGTTGGTGTACCTTGTAGGGCCTCGAAAACGGTCAATAGGTTCAGTTGACTATGATGCATTTCCAAGTCCTCTTGAACCATAGCAACAGACTTCTTACGATTTGCTTTCACAGTCTGGGGCTTTTGCTTCGGACGTCCTCTCGACTAGGTGAATCTCGATTTCGAGTTCCTCACTTAGTTCGATGGACAGGAGTGTCGTAGGTTGATCTCCATCGGTTTCTCTTGAGCCCAATTCTAACTGATCTGCACCCAAGTGTTCACTGCCAGTACTCAACTCATGCCCGGTTCCCAACTGTTCACTCTCCGTGACCAGCTGCTCACTAACAACGCCCAACTGTGTGGTCTCCGTGCCCAATTGAGTGCTCTGTACGGAAGGCTCTGGTGACACACTTCCATGCCCACTCTCCATCAACTCGGAATGACTGTCAGCAGAACTCGTCACCTCCTGTGCCGTAACTTGGTCTTCTAACGTCGCTACTTCCACTTCATCAACACAAACTTGATCTTCGTATCCTTCCAGGTCCCCCCATGACTTAAACTCGGTCTGCTGAAGTGGCGGCGCCTCCGTGGTCGGCTGGTTGTCGCTATGAGGGGCCTCAACGCTGCGAGGGTGGTCACAGGTTTCTGACCGGCCCTGCTTCGACCTGGGGCTTCCCGCGCTAGACGACGCCTCCTCCGCCGAGTTGACCCACTCGTCGTGGCTGTCCACCCACTCATCATCGCTGTCGCTGTCGCTGGCCGCCTCGCGGCCCGGCGGCCACACCACCGCCTTCACGCGCAGGTCGTGCGCCATGGCCTTGCTGGAGCCGATTTTTCTCCCCGCCGCTGCTAAACGAGTGGCTTGAGGGGGTGGTATACACGTGTATGTCGGTCGGATATAGATTACCCTAACCCTCGGATCAGCTGCAAATATGGTCGCGATTTGGCGACGCTGAGTTGGGTGTATTAGTCACCTCCTTACAAGGCAATTCCTCACAAAAATAATTTTTTATTCGTTTTGAACGCCTAGGCGGCTGAAGCGGGGTAAGACGGTAGGTCGTCTGGGACCTACACCTGCTTTTTTTTTCATACACCAAGAGGAGAACGGCATGGTCCATTTCCATTATTCATGTAAACTATGACGACGAAATACCAGCAAGTTGTGTGTAACTGTAGACACGTGAGGTGCGGATAGCTCGCTCTAATCGGCATTGTTTGCTCCTAATATCATTGCTTGTGCCTTCCCCCACTGTCCACCTTGTGCAGTCTGAATCTTCAGACTCGCACTGTCAAAGATATTGGAGAACGTGTAGCGCTCGAATCCCCAAAGTGCACGGCGCTGGAGAGAATTAGTGTAACATTTTGACGCCTCTTCCAGCTGCACTCGTGGTCATTGAGTTCCGTTGCATACTGCTGGGGGGCAAAATCTGAAGGGGGACCGGAAATATCAAAAAGGGGCCAGGGTGTGGTTTGAGGGGGAAACGGACAAAATATGCCCAAAATTCGGCAAAATCTCCCTAAAACGGTGGGGTTGGCGAAATTTCAGGGGCTCTGTGGGGGTCTAGCTCCGGCCCTGGACAACTTGTCACGGCCACAGCGCGTAGTAAAAGAGTAGCGGTGACAGTTGGGCTTAGCTGTGAGCAAGCATGTGTCTGTGCCGTTCCTGCTTCTGCTGCAGCGCGAGAGCCTCTGCTAATTGTCGTTCGCGTTTACGTGCCTTTTCCCCAATCTGCTGCTGGAGAAGAAGCGCTCCACGGACTACGCGTTGCTCTTCCTACTCTTTTCGCTTCTCCTGGTCAATCTCTTCGCTTCTTCGCTTTAACTGTTCACGTCTTTGTTTCGCTCAACTACGCGGTGTTGTATGGCCCTGTAGATTTATCCACCCGCTGAGTCGATGATGGCCAAGTAGCAACTGGAAATTGGGAGGAGATTTGAATTGGCGATTCTGTCGATGGTGCTTGAGTACTGTACTCCTCCACACCATGCTTCGTCTGCGATGGCGAAACTTGACGAATGTCTTGGCACTGCTGCAACGCTATCTTGACAGAACGTGATTCCGCCCCCCCCATTACATTGTAACTGCGACAGTGCCACAGTAGTGGTACAACGCTGCAGCAGTTACCGTATCGCAGATTTCCTTACTATGGTAGAAACATGAATTCGCTTGCTTTTGGCCTGAACAAATCATTTTTCATTTTTCAGGTGAGTATATTGGTTCCATTTACTCTAACTAACGGTTTTTTTTTTGGCCTGAACAAGCACCGTGTTCGCCTGTTTTTCTAGAGATCTCAGATATGGTACTCCCCTGTTGCAAATGTTGACCGAATGTTGACTGAAGCTTCGCGTTACGCAGTACCGTGGAATTAATCCGTTGAAAGCCGTCCAATCCTCATTCATGTAAAATCGTAAGACAGCCATAGTATTTTCAAGTGTATCGCAAGAAAATCTCGCTACTATTGCAATCATTCATTAAATGATAGCCTGTCTTTTGGGTAGTGTACTCTATTTGAACATCACCATCAGCAATTGCGTTCGAATTCGTAAGATTCAGATCTTGCGCCCTAATATCGAGATACCCATGGCTCGGTCACATCATGTCTCGGACGCTGCGGCGTCTACTATCTGTACTGCACTTCGCTGCGGAGGTTCGTGCTCAATGCATATCGTCTGGAACAGTCTCTCTATACAAGAGCTATCTAAATGGCATTCCCAAATGCCGGGTACATCGAAGACGACAACGCTGGGTGGATATCGAAGTGCGATGCAAGATTATATCGTAGACACCGCAAGGGCATCTCTCCTGAATTTGGTGAACCAAAGAAGACGCTGTTTTCTGGGCTAAAGCGAATAGAAGCGGATCAAGATCAGTCGGGCTGTAATATAAGAAAATCGGGAAAACACGCTCGCCTTCTTGCACGAGAAGGTGATGGCTATCGATGAGAGCGACGCCAAGTACCACAAACTTGTTCGTGGGGGCAAGAAGCGGTCACTGAAGGCCGATGCCAAGAAGTGAGTTGTGTTTGGCGTGCAATGATACAAGTTGTGGTAGCTAACTGGCACTGCGATCAGATCAACGGCCAAGAAAGCGCGGACAACAACAGCGAAAAAACCAGCAGCAACTGCGAAGAAAACAAAGCTAGGAGGCAATGGACGGGTACAAGGCGATTGCGCTTGAGCTAAGGATGGTAGCGACGACGCTGTCAATATCTACTCAGCACCATCAATACCCACGATGCGAGCTCTACAGGTTGAAGATGATGATGACCACGACGAGAGTGACAGCGACGCTTGACTCGATTTCAGCTGTGCGCAAAAGGAACAACAATGATATTGTGTGTGTTTTCTATTGCTACACGAACGGTGCTCTCAGGACTCCTGAGCCAAGAGCAACAGCAGTCGCTACATGAAATACAGCCGTCCAGGTATTTTTTGCCACATTCTATCGTCTTGCACCATCAATTAGTCGTCGTCACGCTTGAGATGATGGCAGCTCGTGAGCATCGCCTGCTCTCAATCGGCGCGGTAAGTTAGTTTGGATAGCCATGTCCTCGTTCCCGTGTAACTTTAAGTATCAGCGCGCAACCGTAGTCCGCAACGTTTTACACATTGGTTTGACAGTGCAAATGCACGAACACTTTATCTGCAATTTTGACCAATAATAGAGGAGTTACCAACCGTAGTAACCTCATCTTACGATTTCTCCTCACAATTCATTCTGAGGTATTCCCAGTATTTTTTGAAATTTATTTCAGTCAGAGCTAAGGAGCTATCCGAGCGAGGTCTGATTTTCCGTGAAAAAGTCATAACCTGATAATTTAGATCTGGTTATCGGAAACCGGTTTAACGGGGGAACGTACAAATATTAAGCGAAACATTACAGTAGTTACTGTTCAAATTTATACGTGTTTTGATTTGATTAAGTACGAAAATGTTGACTGTGTCGTTTCCCTCTCTGTTAAGTCCGCTCGTTAATGAATTGGATGTTGCGCGAAAATAAAATAAAAACTAATACCCGTCCAGGTGCGTTATTCTAATAATGTACCGTCGTAGTTTTCGCAGCACTGTGCAGATGCTGCGGCTACGAACCAGGCGCAGGAGATGCGTTGAAGTGGACTGAGAGCACTTCGAAGATGTCGGCCAAGGTGAGCTGCTCTAATTCTAGAATGGTACGTTTATTTTACGAAATAGCAGCGCCTCCACCGAGTAGAGGCGGAATGTGATCGCCGCCACGCGCAGCTTTTCATTTAGTTTTGGTTGAGACATTAATCGCGCGAATCTAAGCTGAGTTCAAAATTCAGAGCTTCCTCGTGCAACGCGCGGTTTTGTTCTTTGAAATTTATTTCAGTCAGAGCTAAGGAGCGATCCGAGCGAGGGTTTGATCGTTCACTGTCGCAAGTAGGCGACACAACACGCCCCCAAAAAAATTGTAGATCGGGTGCTTGGTGTCGAGTCACGACTCGGTCCATTTTGCAGGTTGAATAGGGCCATTAATTTGCGGTGTTTTGGACGTGGCAGCGCCTTCGTCGTAGCATCCGTAGGCATGTCTGCTGTTGGACAGTGCTTGATCACAATTTCGCGTTGCTTCCAGGCGTCACGAAGGCAATGAAACTTTACATCAATTGTCTTTTGGTAACCTGACGACTTGGTGTTATGAATTCGCTGGATGACTGCCGTGTCGTCGATGAAGCTTGTCACCGTTGGCAGGGTATCCGCCCCAACGAGCTCGCGCATTAGGCTCTGGACCCATAGCGCCTCCTCGGTTGCAGCGTCTGCTGCTACAATTTCAGCGGCACTGCTAGACTTTGTTTCCTGCTTGTCCAATGAACAGGAGACCCGTAAACGTTGACCAGCACGCCGGGGATGCTTTTACGGTCGGTAATGCAGTTGGCCCAGTCCGCGTCGGAATACGCTTCGATGGCGTTGCCGCTTGCGCGGAACACTACACTTGTGTCGATACTGGCACCAAGGTAACACAGGAGGAGGAGAACTTGATCCCAATGCTGCGGGCGCGGGTCTGCAGACTTGTGCGGCATGATTGACCGCGAACGCAATGTCGGGACGCGTCATCCAGCTTACGTAGAGTAATGCACCGATCGCTTGTCGATATGGTATACTTGCCGTTACTCGTTTTTCGTCTGCAGTTGCAAGCTCGGTCACCTTTTCGACGCGAGTACCAGCTTCCATTGGCGAATATGTCGGCATGGCATGCTCGATCCCAAACCGATGCAACATCTCCCGGACTTGTGTCGATTGGCCAATGCTTATGGCTCCATCCTGTTGCTGTGACACATTCATGCCGAGGAACTTGCGCGGAGCTCCAAGATCCTTTACGCGGTATCGCACCTCGAGGGCGTTCAACACACGCTTCATTTCCGACTCCTGGTCGTAGGCCATTAGGATATCGTCCACGTAAAGTACCAAAATGAACTTGCACTGCACTCCACGAAGCACGTAGACGCAGGGATCGGCTCTCGCCGGCTCTAAGCCGATCGAGCGAAGAAAAACCGTCAATTTCTCGATACCGCTCTGCAGCAGCTTGACGCGGTCCGTAGAGGGCCTTGTTCAGTTTCCATGCCCACTTCTCCTTGCCTGGGCGCTCAAAGCCCTTCACTTGCTTTAAATGTACGATGTCGGTGAGTGGGGCCTTCACGTAAGCACTTGGTACATCCGCTTGCAGCATCCTGAGCTTGAACCTTGCCACTATTGCAAATACGACTCGTATCGACGGCAAAGTGGCTACAGGGGGCATATACCTCGATAGTACCAATGGTGCGAGGCTGCATATCGCCTCTAGCACACACTCGAGCCTTGTAGATAAGTTCGAGCCGGAGGTCCTGCTTGAGACGAAACTGGACAGTGTTGTCCAGTGCTTTTGCACCGGAGGGCAACGGCATGAGCGTGCCAGTGTTGATCTCATCCAGAGCACTCAGTTATTTCTCGATTGCCTCTCGCCAGTACGGCCACTGTTTGCTTCTGCGAGGTTCACTCATGTTCAGTGGTTCGCGCACCACGTCCCCCACAGCTACCAGTCCATCCCCGACGTTGCGTGTAGACATTCTCTCTAACCTCTGCGACCTGTCATGTCGTCGCCGCCGTTGATCTCTGCGACAATCTGGTCGGGGATGTGGTCCGCGATCCGAGTGGGTCAAAGATCACTATTTGTAGCTGGTACACTGCTCTCTGGTGGAGAGTGATTGTTGTCGTTGGTCGCGGTACTAGTCGCTTGTGGAGAGTGATTACCGATACTGTCATTGACTGGCGTGGCGTTCTCTGGTGGCGAACTCAAGATGCTCTCACCGCCATGATCAACTTCGGCAAAATTGACGAACTTGTAATCGCGTGTCCTCCAGATGCGCGGAGTTGGCTCTCTTGAGTACGCGATGACCTTTGCCGTCCGGCTGGAACCCCAGAAATCGACCCTGGGCCCCTCTAGGAGTAAACCGCTGCGCCTTGCTTCGTTGTCGGCTTGGAACGTGGACTACAACTTCGTCACCGAACGCACGCAAGTCCTGCAAAGATGGCTTCTCCCCAAATACTCGTTCGTGTGGCGTCGTTCCTGAACTTCTTGTGCTTGTAAGTCGGTTGTGCACGTATACAGCGTGTTGAGCGGCGTATTTCCACAAAGAGTGTGGCAAACCCGTCTCGACTAGCATCGCTGTGACCATGTCACAGATCATCCTGTTCGCTCGCCCAGCGACGCCGTTCTCGAATGGTGAGTCCGCGTTCGCTGCTGTAGCTTCAGACCCCTCATACGGCACATCTTGCGGAAGCGCATGTCAATGAACTCTCCGCCTCCGTCCGAACTCACTACTCGTAACTGCCAATCCTTCACTTGGTGCTGTCGCTCAATGTAGCTAAGGAATTCAGCGAACTTGCTCGTCGATTCCTTCTTTTTGCGGAGTGCGAAGAACCGGTGAAAGGAGCGCCAAGAGACTAGCATCATGTATCGGTTGCCATGTATGGACCTTCGAAACGGTCCGCACAAGTCTGTGTGGCAAACAGCGTCGCATCATCGGGTGTCGCTTCACTGCGCCGCTTGATGGTAGACCTCATCATCTTGGTTCTCATGCAAGCCGTACATGAGGCGGTGGACACGTCAGTAATATGGAGACCATGGATTGTGCCTTGTCGAGCCATTCGCTTGATAGTGCTCCTACCAATGTGTCCGAGGCGCTTGTGCCAATTTTCGAGTGTGTCTCCTCGAGCAAAGGACAAATACGACACTGTTCCTGCGTTGCTGTTTCCGCTGGTCACCGGGTATACTCCATTCTCTTGTTTTGAAGTGAGCGCAACCGCGATGTCGCACCGTGCAGAAGCCTTGACTGATGTGAACTGTCATCCCTTCTTCGTCGAGCTTGCTGGCGGAGATTAATGTCGACTGTAGGCCGAACACCAAATATACATTGTCCGATCGCAGCGACTCCTGGGTCGTTGTGCCATCTTCGTGGTACGCTTTAGTTTGTACCACCAGTGACCCCGCTCGGTTCGCACGCACTATTGAGTCATCAGCAATGGTTACTTCAAGCGGAGAAGCAGAGCGTAAGTTCGTCAGTGCCTCTCGGTTGGCCGTCATGTGGTGCGATGCACCGGAGTCTACAATCTACTCGAGCATTTATCCCTTCCCATCTGCTGTCACCTTGGCATTGCCGGGGAGAGGCAGCCTCCTGCGAGTCACGCAGAGTGTTCGCCGTCCGCCGAGGTTTCTTGTCCTCGCGCTTGACTGTCCTTGCTTTCGAAGAGGTCGAGGTGGCGGCGACGCTTCCATAGCACCGTCCGAATCAGCCAGCTTGGTCAGATGCCCTCAAGGGGTCCGGCGCTTCTACGTCGATGGCGTGCTCGAGGGACTCTTGCTTCGCCGGGTACGCTCGCTCGCAAAACGTCTGTAGCACGATGCGCGCGTTATGCAGCGCTCTTGCCCCATTTTTGAGTAAGCCTGCCGTGCGCTTGATACGATTAGCGAACTGCTCGTATGTTTCAGCAGGTTTCTTCTTCATGTTGCATACCTCGGTCATGACTGCTTGTCGGTACGCGTCGTGCGGAACCGCCTGACGAGCGCGTCCCCCACGTCTCAAAAGCTCATCGAGATGAGGCGAGAGCGCTCCTCGTCGTACCAGTCCTTTGTCATACCACCCAGGTAGTTGCCTAGGATAGCAATCTTCACATCATCCGGCCAGGGGTGCGAGCCCGTGTACATGTGGCCGTCGTCCACTTGACGCGAGAAGTTTTCGCCGCCAGCGCTCAGCCCCAGCGTCGATGCCATACACCTTGTCGCCCGTGAACGTGGTCGTCACGGTGTTCTTGCACGACACGCGAAGGTGGTGGCGTTTGCCGTTAGCAGAGTGCTTGGTGCCGTCGCTTGAAGCGCGGCCGCTGGAGCCGCCAGGGCTTGGCACGATCGGATGGTCAGAGTTGTTGCTCTCGTCGCGCTACTGCTACTGCTTGTGCCATGGGCAGTTAATGGAAAAGTACCCTGAGTCACTCCGCTAAGTGCGACTTGCGATTGTCCCGAAGTCGTACTAAGTACGTTTCCTGCTACATACACGGTTAGCGTCGTGGCCGTCCCCTTGGTCGTGATCGCACTTCCCGCATAACAAGCGAAACGCCTCCATGTTTCAGCGCCGTCTGCACCACTAGCTTCCTCTTGCCGGACGTTGCCGTCTTGGACACGTCTTGCGCCGTCGGTGTCTTCGTCATTATGCTCAAGACTCTTAATCTGTTGGTGCAGGAGAGTCAACTGTGAAGTATATTTGAAAGTGAACCAGCTATTGCTAATGCCAGCTCATCTTTTTCACGGTGGACAGCGGAGCAGGACCATCAACTGATTTGCCTCGCATGGTCAGCACACATGCTGGCTTCCTCGTATCCTGCACACGAAACCGTTTGATCGTTCCCTGTCGCAAATAGGCGACGCAACCCAGACAACGCCGACGTATCAAAGGGTGGCGTGGCGCGCCACTTCCGCGGTACCTACAAGGGCGTCATCATCACAGCTGCGGGCTTCAACCATACCGACGCCATGCAAACCGTCGAGGACGGCGTGGTCGATATCATCGCCCTCGGACGTGACTTCATCTCGAACCCAGACCTCGTCGAGCGTCTACGCAAGGAGGCAAAGCTGATGCCGAGACGTTCTACGTGCAGCCGGGAATGTCGCTGGAGGTCGGCTACACGGACTACCCGTTCCTTGGTGAAGAAGATAAGGGCGTTCGCTCAAGTGGATTCGTCTGGGAGTCGTAACGAGCTGACTCACCTTACATGTATAGGTGGATGGAATTCGTTGTGCAAACGGCACGAGGAATATATTATGCTGCTTCGTAGTGTGTTTATGATGGAAGTGTTGATTCGCTACTGCGACGACATCCCGCCATTTTTTTGAAGTGACTTGGCGAAGCTATTGGGAGAAGACTTGGCGGAAAATGTGGGAGTAAGTACCGGTACACTAAAACGTCATACATGTAGCCACGGGCCTGTTATGACGTTATGACCAAGGAAGCAATCCAGACAGATTTTGAGGCCGTTATTGCTCGTTCGAACTTTGTAGCAGTATCACTGCAGCAGTGAACAGCACGCGCCAGGATGGTCTCACTGTGTATGACAGCGCTTCCTCAACAAGGTTCGCTTGACAGAGCCCCAGCAGTTGATGCGTCACGTTAAATCTGTAAGATGAAGTACCCCCGCGCGCTGCAGCTCCACAGATTAGCACTGCGTTTTTGTCGTGCCCTTGACATTACTTCTATCTTAAACACTTCCTTCCACCAACCACCCTGGAGTAACGTTCAACCACCACTCTCATGACTAAGAATTTGAAACTCCAAGTTTACCCTCGTCGCCATCGCTGGTGCCACCAACGTCGTCGAGTAAGCAGCGGATCGTGCGGACGCCATTCAGGGCAGCGTGCTACCGAGCGGCACGACCTGGAGTAATAGCGGTGCCACTGCTGCGGGCGCGGGCGTGTTCCAGATGAGCACGCTCCGACGAAGGAGGACGCGAAGGACGTCTCCCAGTCACACGACTGCATCACCTGAACCAGGAGGCCAATGCGAAGATCTAGCGGGTGATCATACCGTCAACTTTGCTTCGATGATCACAGACCTTCTTAAGGGCCACTCAAGCAACAAAACACAGGAGGTTGGGGTCGGATCGGACAGCATGCCCAGCAGCGCTGCTGGAGACCTTTTCTCCCAGTTCGATGATCATCTCTTTTTGGTCTTCTTTAAGCAAAATAAGCAAGGGAAGAGGGCAAAGAGCAGATCAGTTGTCGTGGAGGATACTAGCACGAGAGCTTACGAGTTCACGCACACGCCAGCAAATACCGATAACAATTTATAAGCTTACTTTGGCGCCGTAAAATGCTTCGTGCAAATTGCACTACGATTTCCGCCGCATTTTTGCATGTCAGGGTTTTCACTACACTTTTGTATACCTGCCATTTTTGCATGGAGGGAATTCGCCGTTCATTCTGCACTACGAAATTCACACAGTTTTGCACGACGTTTTCCTTAGAAGTCAATATGGCTACATTCATGTAAAACACAATTTACAATCCGATTACGCTCATGGGTTCACTCGGTATTTCTTATCTCATCTCATAACATGAGCGGCTCCGATGTCGTCTTGGACGTCTCTCCGTCGTCTACCACGTCCACCACCATCTCTTCACCTGCTGCATCTTCTTCCTCATCGTCCCCCGGTCCTAACGCAGCTCTCACCGTCTCCAACGCCCCAGTAGTCGCGTCACACCATGGTCACAGCCACGGCCACCACCACAACTGTCAGCATTCTCACGCTCCAACTCCACCCGAAGAGCAGCAACCAATGACCCCATTGGAGGAAATGTTCGCATGTGCTAAACGTAACGACCTGGCGCAATTCGTACAGCTGGTGGCGCAATACGGCAACGAACTGGCGCGAGAGCGACGAGACCCTCAAGGCCACACGATCGCCCATTGGGCAGCACAGAAGGCCAACGGGGAGTTTCTCTATTATTTGCACTCTATTGGAGCTCCAATTGACTCTCCAAGTGAGGACGGGAAGGTGCAATTGCACCCCATTCATTGGGCCTGTGCTGCAGGGAATCTTAGTGCGCTCCGGCCGCTCGTACTCAAGCTTGGAGTGGATGTTAACACCTGTGACGCCAAGAAACATCGATCTCCACTATTAGTGGCGGCACAGAACGGACATCCGTTGTTGGTGCTGTTTTGTGTGAGGAACGGAGCGGACGTGACGCTGGTGGATGCTGATGGAGACACAGCGGTGCACTGGGCGGCGTATAAAGGAGCGACGGAGATCGTGGCGGTGTTCCAGTACCTTCAAGTGAGTTCGGACGCGCCGGATAAGTTTGGACAGACACCGTTGCATCTTGCAGCCATGAGAGGAGAACTGGAGACTGTGCAGTTTTTGGTGGAGACTTTGGATGCAGATGTGAACGCGTTGGATTCGAAGAAACGAACTCCGAGAGATCTGGCACAGTTGAAGAAATTTCATCAAGTAGTGCAGTATCTCAAGCAACGTGAAATGAGAGTTGCGGCGTGGAACATCGCTGCTTTTACGTGGTGGTGCAACCCGGGCAGTCGAGCTCCGTACCATTTCACGGTAGTCAACGCAGTGATCACTGCGCTGATTTATCTCTTCCTGGTGTTACCGATGATGCCAGATAGACGCAACGTGATGGTGCCGCATTTGGCGTGGAATGCTGTGACCTGGTACTTCTTCTACCGCACTGTAACGACCAAACCTGGAAGTGTGCCCGCCGACAACAAGAAGTATGGAGTAGCGTACGAGAAGGCCACTGAGGCCCTCATTGGTGGCAATGATGGCGACGACGACGGAGAGGAAGACAAGATCGGGGAGAGTGCCAGTGCTCGTGCTCAGCGCGAATGTATGGAGCGCCCTTTGTGCCACACATGCCACATTCAGAGACCTCCGCGATCCAAGCATTGCCGTATCTGCAAGACCTGCGTGCCCGTCTTCGATCACCAGTACGTTCCAAATAACTATGTTCAGGTATCTGCGCATTCGATTCTAAATTGTGGTATTATCTTGTGCTGTAGCTGTCCGTTTGTAGATAACTGCGTTGGTCGTGACAACTACGCTGCGTTCCTGCTGTTTGTAACTTTCCTGACCGTGGACTTGGTTGGGATGGAGTATGTGCTCTACTTGCTCTGGCGTTATCATCACGCCGTGCGCTTCTACGCTGTAATTGGCATGATTTACCTCCTGTTGCTCCTGCTGCCGGTCGCCCAACTTGCGGGTTTCCACAGCTACCTCACAGCTCGGAATCGCACCACCAATGAGCTGCTCAATGCTGATCGTTACCGCTTCCAGCGCGGTGGTGAAATGCGCTCGTATGATCGTGGTGTCATTCGAAACGTGGGCGAGCGTTGTTTGGGGCTTGATGGAGAACCAGTTGATGATGACGCGGAAGCGAAGGTCAAGCTGCTCGATGAGCAGCTCAACTCTGTTCCCGTGTAGAGCAGACTTACAAAATGGGATCTTATTGATTTGCGAATACAAGACGAGAGAACTACCAGAGCGGACACTTTGTCTTCGGATTCATGGGGGAGCCAGCAGGACACGAGAACACATGCGCAAAGTCGCGTGAGTTGCTTGCCACACCGTTGATACGCCATCGTTCAGGAGAGTGAGGGTCAGTGGCCAGACGCTGTGTCATGCTGGCGTCACTTGCCTTCGCACAGAATGCCTGCGCGAATGAAATGAAGAAAAGCTTATCAGCTGCACTGGCAGGCAGGTTGCGCTCCGCTTGGCTCATCGGAGCAGTCAACTCTTCTACCTCAGTTTCGCTCATTTTACTCAGCTGCTGAGCTTGCTCGGTAATGTACGTCTGGTATGCAGCGAACGATAGCTTGACTCCGCCATTGTCCGCGATGTTCTCGCTCAAAGTGTAGTTCCCGTTGACGTGGCCCAGCACCTTGTCCAAATCCGCACCGCTTCTTACCGCAAAGCTATTGTATTGCTTCACGAGGCAATCGGTACGCTTCAAGAACTCCTTTGTTGTCTCATTACTCCACCAGTCTTGAAGGTTGCCATCGCCAGCATAATATCTCCCAGAAGCATCAAAGCCATGGGTAAGTTCGTGACCAATGACACTACCGATTGCACCGAAGTTGCGTGCAGGATGACGCCCACGATCAAAGAACGGAGGCTGCAGGATGCCCGCTGGGAACACGATCTGGTTGGCCGTCGGCTGGTAGTAAGCGTTCACAGCAGCACTCGTCATAGCCCATTTGTTGCGGTCCACAGTGCCGCCGATCCGTGCAACAACACGATCAAACTCGTGCTGCTTAACAATCCGCATATTCTCGGCTAGTAGCGCGTCACCGCGTAAATCGTAGGGAAAGTGCTCAGAGCGAGTCGAGTGTCCGATCAGGTTCGTCATGTTACCCAGCTTTTCAAGTGCAGCCTGGCGCGTAGGTCCGTCCAGCCAATCCACCCGACCCAGATTCTTCTGCAACGACGCTTGAACCTGCGTCACAAGTTGACTGGCAAGTTGCTCGCTTGCATCATCGAAGCGAAGAAGCGCAAAGTATTTGCCGACGAGGCCAGGGAAGTTGTCTGTAACACGCTGAAGGCAAACCTTCCATCTTGGAGCACGCACTTTCTGGCCGCGCAGCGTCCTCGCGAAGAAAGAGAAACTTGCTTGAACGAAAGGTTCACTGAGAACCGCAGCATAGGCGCTGATATACTGGTACGTCAATACAGCTTCCAGGGTATCCAGAGTCACAGAATCTCCAGTCACAAGTTTCTCAACACGCTCGAAAAACGCCGGCGTCTCCACGATTACATCGGCGTTCTTAGCTTTGAGTCTCATCAGCAATCCGGTACCATTAACGAACTCCGCAAACATTAATGGATACTTCTCAGCAGCTTGAGCCACACTCATGCGGTTGTACGAAGCCACGGGATCTTGAAGTTTTTCCTTCGGAACGAAAAGCGGTGCCAGTGTTTGCTCAAAGCCAATAACCGACGAAGCTCGAGCCGCTGCTGCGCTTGATTCCCATCCAGCGAGAATAAAAATCTCCACGACATACGCATGGAATGCGTCACTAATCGCGTCAAACTGCTTCTTGTCCAAATAATACTTCGGGTCCGGTAACGAAAGTCCAGTCTGCGACGCATACAGTGCATACCTCGTGGCCTCTCTCGCATCTGCAGACACACTAAGTCCCGTCAAAAAGTCCGGCCCTGCTTTCGACAAGTCTCCAGCCAACTGAAACAACTTCTTCTTGCTCTTCACCGCTGCAATCTGCTGCAAAATCGGTGCCAACACCTTCAACGACGCTTCATCTGCCGTTGTACTGCTCGTATTGCTAAACTTCATGCAAGAATCATAAAGTTCCCCCACTAGCGGCCATCCTTGTTGCATCAGCTCCTTCAGCACCTTCTGATTTTCATCATTTACTGTCGAAAACGACAGAAACACACTTGGTTTGTCTTCTGGGATCTCCACCTGCTTCTGCCAAGCGCCACAACTAAACTCGTAAAAGTCGTTGCAAGGGTCCACTTCTCGGTCAATATGACTCACTACATCACTAGGCAGCATCCCCACCCACTCTGCTGTCTGTACTGAGCTTTGGGTGACTCGTGGGGCTTGCAACGTGCCGCCACGTACCACCAGAACCACCACAATGAGGAATAAAGCCCCGAGTCCTCCCACGGCCCAAGCGGCCACAGGCTTCTGCATCAATAGAGGAGGAGGTCCAGCATAGCCTCCAGGTTCATCGTCACGGTGTACGAGGGGCTGCTCGTCGCTCAGCGTCTTCTGAGGCGTCATAGGAGCTTCATCATCATCGATAGGGGGTGACCCGCCGTCTTCGTCGTAGATTTTCTTCCATTTCGATCCCATCGAGCGCTCCATTGAGGAGGCAACTTAGTGTACGATATGCGTACGCGTGTCGGCTAACTGGCAGCGAAGGTTGATCTGCTGATGGAGGTACGTGGACTGCGCAAAAGAGACTTATTGGACGCCGCTTCCGAGCTGACAGGTGTGGACGCGACGGCACGATTTTGTAAATTGCATTCAGGACTAAAACCCCAAAACCACAAATCACAGATCGGACTAATTTGACCCAGTCGCCCGCGCCAGTCAAAAAAACGTCAAAACAACAATGGGCGGTAAGAGGAAGCGTAATGAGAGCTCTGCGGTGGCTCAACCGAGCACCAGCAAGTCTAGTAATAAAGCACACCATGGGAAGAAGAAGCACAAGGTTTTAAACACGAAGAAAGTGAGCGGATCGACGGTAAATAAGACGCAGGAGAAAGTGGCGAAGCCGCTGGCCAACTCGAATTGGTTGGCGCTTAAGAACAAGATCCAGCAGAAGGACCAGCGTCTCCACAAGGGCAACAAGACGCACGAGAAGAAATATGATCTGGACGTGAAGGCGCAGAAGCAGCGCGTCAAGCAGGAGAAGCAGGCCAAGCGCATAAAGGCGCGTACTGCCGAGTGGGTGGACAACACGCGCATTGTGGGCATGGATTGTGAAATGGTCGGCGTCGGCCTCTCGGGCAAGACAAGTGTGTTGGCTCGATGCAGCATTGTGGACTATGACGGCAATGTGCTGTACGACAAGCACGTGCGGCCTGTGGAAAAGGTCACGGACTTCCGGACGCACGTGAGTGGCATCAAGTCCAGCTCGCTACGTCACGCTATCCCCTTTGCACAATGTCTCAAGGAGGTGGGCAAGCTGGTGCAGGACAAAATCATTGTGGGTCATGCATTGAAGAATGACTTCCAAGCGCTCATGTTCACGCCACCCAAGCATTTGATCCGTGATACGGCCTACTACCGACCGTACATGCGCCGCAAAATGAACGGAACGGTACGTCGCGGGGGAGTAGAGCGAGCTGTTGTATGTTGATACTAATGATGTGGTGGTGTTTGTTGCCTTGTAGAAATTGTATCCGAAGTCGCTGAAGCACTTGACGGAGGAGGTTCTCCACAAGCAGATCCAGACTGGACAGCACGACTCTGTCGAAGATGCACGTGCGACGCTGGAGCTGTACAAGAATGAGCAGTACGGGTGGGAGAAGTATCTGCGTACAAACAAGAGTAACAGCTCGCTGGTGGGCGTGGCACCCGCTCTGCCGGAGAGAGCTGACAACGACGCCCCCAAGCCGATCTCCGCCGCCGCCAAGGCTCATCTAGACAGCGACGACGACGAGATCAGCACGGGACGAGGTACCATGGCTGTGCCGGACTCGAAGGAGCTCGCCATCATGGAGTACGGTGAGTAGGCACTGAGGACACTTTTTACATCCCGTAGATAGAGGTGGGCACTTTTCGTACATGTGTTGGAAAGTGGAGTGACTTTAGGCAAAGTCGGTTCATACTGTACTAAGCCTATCGGTAGAACCCGAGTGTGCATCTTGTACCATGCTCTCTGTTTTCCATACATGTACTAATCTGTTATTAACCAAAATCTAAAATGTATTTCTGGGAGGAAAAAAAAACATAACGATACTCAATCAGATTGTAAATGGTGTCGAAAACTTGAATGTAGCCATTTTGACTCACTTTACATGTTTAAGCGAGCTATTTACGACATCCACTTGAGCGAACGCCCTTGTCTTCTTCTCCAAGGAAAGGGTAGTCCGTGTAGCCGGTTTCCAGAGACATCTCTGGCTGCACGTAGAACGTCTTCTGATCGTACGGCGTCAGCTTCGCGTCTGTGCGCAGATGCTCGACGAGGTCCGGGTTCGAGATGAAGTCACGTCCAAAGGCGATGATATCGGCCACGCCGTCCTCAACGGTTTGCATTGCGTCGGTACGGTTGAAGCCCGCAGCTGTGATGTAGATACCGCGGAAGTGGCGCGCCACGCCACCCTTTGGTACGTCGGCGTTGTCTGCGTGCATGCCGCGACGCTCAATCACGTGCAGGTAGGCGAGGTCGTAGCCGTTGAGCTTGTTCGCCACGTAGCCATAGGTTTCACGGGGGTTCGAGTCGTTGCAACCGAAGGTGTCACCGAACGGAGACAGCCGGATACCGACTTGCTGGAGGGAAGACTGGAGAGCACAGCCTCGACTACCTCGAAAATGAGTCGAGCCCGGTTTTCGATGCTGCCGCCGTACTTGTCCGTGCGCACGTTGACACTATCACAGAGGAACTCTTCCAAAAGATATCCATTGGCAGCGTGGATTTCGACACCGTCGAAGCCCGCAGCGATGGCGTTCTCGGCGGCGCGTTTGTAGTCGGCGATGATACCAGGGATCTCGGAAATGTCCAACGCACGTGGGGTGACGTAGTCCTTGCGGCCTTCACGAGTGACGGCGTGGCTCTTGACATTGTCCATGCTCGTCGCGCTTGAGGACACGGGGAGCTGTCCATCGGGCTGGTTAAGCGGGTGACCGACGCGACCGGTATGCCAGAGCTGGACGAAAACTTTACCGCCCTTGCTATGGATGGATTTAGTCACGGGTTTCCAGCTTTCAACCTGGTTTTGGTCGAAGACACCAGGAGCACCGAAGTAACCGCGAGCCGTAGGGCTAATGTTCGTGGCCTCGGTAATGAGCAGGCCGCCGTCGGTGGCACGTTGCGAGTAGTACTGAACAACCAGATCCGTGGGTGCACCAGCGTCTCCCGTGCGTACACGAGTTAGTGGAGCCATGGCGACGCGGTGCTTGAGTTGAACGGGGTTCTTCTTACCGCCGAGGGTGATGGCGGAGAAGAGACTTGGGGCTGTCGTGGAGTTCGCGGAGGGGGCCATGATTGCTGGAGGCTTGAGAAGCGCTGTAGTGTGTGAATGCACTTGCGTTGCGAATAGGAAATTGGAAAGTGAGCAGGTAAACTGAGGCTGTAGCATTTTTCTTGCTTGTCCTGGTGAATCACGATGAAAGGAAAGCATGACAGTGAAGTGACTACAGTACAATAGCTGATGATATTGCGTCAAACACGGTGTAGACGCGATCAGGTTACATCGGTCTCGATACTAAGCACTCAAGCTTATAGTGTACTAATACCTTCTGTATTATCTTGGGCTCGTGGTGGTGGTGTCGCAGGATGGTTCGTAAACGAAAGTTAGGTGGTGGACTTACATAGATACATAGTAGTATGTATTAATATGTGGTACACTGTAGAACGTGAAGTGGATCGACAGCAGCTCTAACTTAGAGTCTTACGTACTACCTTTGAGAATTACCAACCTGTTTCCGTCGGGGGTTGTGCACGATTGTGTTGGGGCTATTGCCGTGCTCGTTTACAAAACCAGGATAGCACCAGCACAAACGCTATAATATAATAATATATTATATAAATAGCACAGGTACACGACGTACAATACCGTATAGCAAATGTCATCCAGCAAAATGTCATATCCGACAATGGATTATACCCAATCACTATCAAGTATTTAGTCTATACGTAATCTCTCCAAATTCAATTGTTGTATCCGACACCAAACTGGTGGTCAACAATAAATGGAGAGATTCGCTAGACACCACAATTAACACGCTAGAATACGTTCCTTTCGCATTATATGAAGGGAGGCGGTGGCATAGCAACATCTAAGCTAGACTACGGGTCATAATGCAAGACCTTCAGGCATATATCCTGTCGAATACGCTCACATACTTGATTATCATATTTGGGAGGGATATTTCGTACTTGGTATTTGGCTGCTGGATACGACATTTGCTATACGGTAGGTACTGTACTACCTACCGTATAGCAAATGTCAGTAAAATTCAATTGATCAATAAAATTACACTTACACTGCGACTCCCGAGAGCATGATCACATCGATCACGAACTATGTGACCTGATCGCGTCTACACCGTGTTTGACGCAATATCATCAGCTATTGTACTGTAGTCACTTCACTGTCATGCTTTCCTTTCATCGTGATTCACCAGGACAAGCAAGAAAAATGCTACAGCCTCAGTTTACCTGCTCACTTTCCAATTTCCTATTCGCAACGCAAGTGCATTCACACACTACAGCGCTTCTCAAGCCTCCAGCAATCATGGCCCCCTCCGCGAACTCCACGACAGCCCCAAGTCTCTTCTCCGCCATCACCCTCGGCGGTAAGAAGAACCCCGTTCAACTCAAGCACCGCGTCGCCATGGCTCCACTAACTCGTGTACGCACGGGAGACGCTGGTGCACCCACGGATCTGGTTGTTCAGTACTACTCGCAACGTGCCACCGACGGCGGCCTGCTCATTACCGAGGCCACGAACATTAGCCCTACGGCTCGCGGTTACTTCGGTGCTCCTGGTGTCTTCGACCAAAACCAGGTTGAAAGCTGGAAACCCGTGACTAAATCCATCCATAGCAAGGGCGGTAAAGTTTTCGTCCAGCTCTGGCATACCGGTCGCGTCGGTCACCCGCTTAACCAGCCCGATGGACAGCTCCCCGTGTCCTCAAGCGCGACGAGCATGGACAATGTCAAGAGCCACGCCGTCACTCGTGAAGGCCGCAAGGACTACGTCACCCCACGTGCGTTGGACATTTCCGAGATCCCTGGTATCATCGCCGACTACAAACGCGCCGCCGAGAACGCCATCGCTGCGGGCTTCGACGGTGTCGAAATCCACGCTGCCAATGGATATCTTTTGGAAGAGTTCCTCTGTGATAGTGTCAACGTGCGCACGGACAAGTACGGCGGCAGCATCGAAAACCGGGCTCGACTCATTTTCGAGGTAGTCGAGGCTGTGCTCTCCAGTCTTCCCTCCAGCAAGTCGGTATCCGGCTGTCTCCGTTCGGTGACACCTTCGGTTGCAACGACTCGAACCCCCGTGAAACCTATGGCTACGTGGCGAACAAGCTCAACGGCTACGACCTCGCCTACCTGCACGTGATTGAGCGTCGCGGCATGCACGCAGACAACGCCGACGTACCAAAGGGTGGCGTGGCGCGCCACTTCCGCGGTATCTACATCACAGCTGCGGGCTTCAACCGTACCGACGCAATGCAAACCGTTGAGGACGGCGTGGCCGATATCATCGCCTTTGGACGTGACTTCATCTCGAACCCGGACCTCGTCGAGCATCTGCGCACAGACGCGAAGCTTTCTAGTATTCAGTCACCCGGTGGCGGCAGAGCTCGAGCTCAAGCCCTTTGGGCCCTGCAGCTAGCTGTTGAGCTCGAGCTCTGCCGCCACCGGGTGACTGAATACTAGAAAGAATAACGGCTACGCCTTAATTCTTCACTCTTATTGGTTATAATTCATTTGTTATGACCTACGACTATAACCTGTGACATGTACTTCTTTGTCCTGTTCATCTTCCAATCTATGTCGGTGCGCTGTATCATGTGGTTTGTACATCTTCCTAAATCGTCCTCTCCTTGCACGTCGGACATTAGGATGGTCCGCCCCTTGTCTTGCCATATCATCCCATAATCTTTCGTTTTCTTGTTCTCTCCGTCGTTGTCCTCTTGTTTGAACGGCCATCTTACGGAATATCAATAACTTGGTTCACAGTTACTGTCAATGGTTGTCTCTGTACTGGCCAGCGTAGTCCGTCCACTAGTTCTTTAAACTCTACGAGATAGTTTAGTTTCACTTGAATCTTGTACTTGAGGTCGCTTCCTTGTGTGTTGACTGAATTCGTACTGATTGCTTCGTTCGTTCCCTTTACACGAATGAGTAGTTTCTCTGGCAAGGAAGGATTGGTACTGACAGCCGTCCAGTTCTCTACTTCACTGTCCAAATGTATTTCTCTCCGGAACATTCCTGGTTTGTACTCTCCACTGAATACTGTCTTGCTTACACCATTGTTGGCTACATTGTTTGCAGCTTCATAGTTGGAAAATGTCGCTCCTTCCGTTTGGTTTTCATAGTACTCTTGGTTTCCCGCGTTTTCTTCAGTTACCTCCACAGCGCCACTTGTAGTTATCGCTAGATGACGTCGGTCCAAGTACTTGTACTTTACTTTATCCCATAGTTGCATGTCTTCATTCGTAGCTCCCGTTGGTGGTTGTGTATCATTGAAAAACATAGCATAGCACCATAGTGGTTGTCCGCTGAGATTCTCGATGAAGATATTGTACTGACAGCCAACGACATGATAGTACTTGTAAAGTCCACTGTAGTACGTGAACCATCGAGCACTGCGAGTTGTAGTTTCGTTCTCTGTGTAGACGTTCGTTGCTCCAACACCAGTATTCAAGTCGGTCAATGCTGTTTCTACAATAGTGTCGTACGGTGAGGTCATCCGGTAGATGTGATCGTACGCATACACATTCGTAAGACTTCTCAATTCCGTCAAATACATCGGCAGTGATGCAAACGTATAATCTGGAGGTCCACGGTAGACGACATACGGATTGTCGACTGGAGTCTCTTTTAGTCCTGCTGCTAGTCCACTTCCTCCTCCATCGCGTCCATCAGCCATTGTAGCGCTTTCTGTCGAATTCAGTAATGATGTACTATCCGGTCTTCCACTGGGATTCGATGGTGCTCCTCGTAATTTCTTTTTCGTTTCATCCAATGGTGACATGGAGTCTCCTCGTAGTCGTTTGGTACGAGGAGGTGTACTGGGGATGACTCCCAGCTTCGCGAGTCCCTTTTTGATGCCAAAGAATCCGTATCCGGCAAGTCCACCGTATTCATTGAGTTTGATACGTTTAAGGAAACGTTCATCGGCGTCGTTGTAGGTAGTATAAGGTCTCTTACCAGCTTTAATAAGTTTGTCATACTCTTCATCATGCAGCTTAGCGATACGATCATCATATGATGTTGGTTTACCTTTGTTGAGTTTATTACCTGGTCCTAGGTACTTGTATCCTGGTAGACTTAAGTCCCACATGGAATTTCTGTTACTGACTACTGGGTTGTCCGTAGTACGCGTCCTTCACTATTTGCTGGTATTCTTCCGCTGTCTTGATCGGTTCACCTGTAGGACTGTCTCGTAGATAGTCCCATGCTATGAATAGCTTTCTTGGGTCTTGGTTTCCACGTAGCTTGAGTCCTTTGAGTTCGTACTTGGATAGCAATTTGACTCCAAGTGTTTGCAGAAAAACTTTTGCGTCCACTTCGAAGAATCGTCGACGAAGAACCTTCAAGTTCTCGTTGCGTCCAGGCATGTCTTCCGGTAGTACGTCGTGAATCCTAAAGTTGGAGGATACCAGGCATGTTGTTCGCGTCATTTGTGGGGTCTTGTATTTTTGGTCGATTGGAAATCCCGCTTCGTCACATATCGTTTTTAAGAATTGTACACCGAGTTTCTCGACGTTGGCGTGATCCAAATCTTGAAGCAGTACGTGAGTGTGAACTTCCTGGTTGTAGAGGTCGAAGAACCGATTGTTCAAGTCTTTGTTGTAGTAGGTTGGATAGACGACTTGGAGTATCGCACTCTTTCCACATCCAGGGCTTCCTGTAATCCAGATATGCGGGTTGCCATTGCTCTTGAAGTAGTCCCGCTTTTGGTTGATCATCGCTTTTAGCTTTTCACCGTACGTCAAGTAATTCCTTGGAAACTTGGTGAAAGCTTCTTTCTCCTTGCCTTCTTCGATCATGCCTTTCATTTCTAGGATGATGTCGTCCAGTTTTCGTTTCTTTTCTTCTGCACTTCGCTTTTGGGTAGGTAGTTCAACACCAGCCGTATCCGTTGGAGCCACACCATTCTCATGGAGGCACAGTGTTTCGTTGACCTTGGTCTTGGTCTTCTTGTGGTGATCAATCCAGCCTTGTACTGGAAGTTGGCGAGTCCTAGGTACGAGATAGTACCCGTTACCCTGCTTAATCCCAAGCATTTTCAAGACACTTCCCTTGCTGACCCGATTTGGGAAGACGAACGCGCAGTGAACGTGCCGGATGAGATAATCGTTCTGGAAAGGACGGTCGCCGATTTCCACGCCGCCAATGAGAACGTATTGAAACTTGCCTTGGAGGTCGAGTGCCTTGACATTATCGAGAAGCAGTTGAAGGTCTTCCTCTGTAGGTACGTTGAAGCGCGCGTCCCATTGGCGATCCATAGTCGTGAACGGTACGAAGGAGGTTGAAGTTGTCATCTTGGAGGAGTGGTTGTTGCCGGGAAGAATCGGTAATGACGTACTTGGGGAACCACCCCTTTCTGTGAAGTAGTAATGTACCAATAAAAAGTACCTTTAGTGCTGAAGTAGTTTCTATATTTGATGAATACTTTTGTGGAATCTAGAAAACAAAAATCTTTGTACACTTTTACCGCGACTGCTAAACTGCCATAACTCAATCTGCCGGCATCATGGATAGACAAGACAAACAGAACATAGTCGAGGGATTAATCAACTCGCGTTATCGCATGGATAATGAGATGCTGACGAAGATGAACCGTGCGCTCGTAAACGAAAACCATGCACTGTGGACAAGATTGACACGAATTACGACTCTCTACGAAATGGCGACTGCCCAGCTGACGACAACCCGACAGGATCTGCAAACAAGCACAGACCAGATGATGGTGCTCGAAGTGATTGCGCGTGAGACGTTCATCAACAGCCGTGATGCTCGTAGCCGATGGGAACACATCTTCACGTACGAAGATGAAGACTTCGTCCGCGCTTGCCGTGATGCGGACCTGTTCGATTTGACGGTAGCTTTCTAGTATTCAGTCACCCGGTGGCGGCAGAGCTCGAGCTCAAGCCCTTTGGGCCCTGCAGCTAGCTGTTGAGCTCGAGCTCTGCCCCTCTATATCTATAAAGAATAACGGCTACGCCTTAATTCTTCACTCTTATTGGTTATAATTCATTTGTTATGACCTACGACTATAACCTGTGACATGTACTTCTTTGTCCTGTTCATCTTCCAATCTATGTCGGTGCGCTGTATCATGTGGTTTGTACATCTTCCTAAATCGTCCTCTCCTTGCACGTCGGACATTAGGATGGTCCGCCCCTTGTCTTGCCATATCATCCCATAACCTCTCGTTGTCTTGTTCTCTCCGTCGTTGTCCTCTTGTTTGAACGGCCATCTTATGGAATATCGACGACTTGGTTCACAGTTACTGTCAATGGTTGTCTCTGTACTGGCCAGCGTAGTCCGTCCACTAGTTCTTTAAACTCTACGAGATAGTTTAGTTTCACTTGAATCTTGTACTTGAGGTCGCTTCCTTGTGTGTTGACTGAATTCGTACTGATTGCTTCGTTCGTTCCCTTTACACGAATGAGTAGTTTCTCTGGCAAGGAAGGATTGGTACTGACAGCCGTCCAGTTCTCTACTTCACTGTCCAAATGTATTTCTCTCCGGAACATTCCTGGTTTGTACTCTCCACTGAATACTGTCTTGCTTACACCATTGTTGGCTACATTGTTTGCAGCTTCATAGTTGGAAAATGTCGCTCCTTCCGTTTGGTTTTCATAGTACTCTTGGTTTCCCGCGTTTTCTTCAGTTACCTCCACAGCGCCACTTGTAGTTATCGCTAGATGACGTCGGTCCAAGTACTTGTACTTTACTTTATCCCATAGTTGCATGTCTTCATTCGTAGCTCCCGTTGGTGGTTGTGTATCATTGAAAAACATAGCATAGCACCATAGTGGTTGTCCGCTGAGATTCTCGATGAAGATATTGTACTGACAGCCAACGACATGATAGTACTTGTAAAGTCCACTGTAGTACGTGAACCATCGAGCACTGCGAGTTGTAGTTTCGTTCTCTGTGTAGACGTTCGTTGCTCCAACACCAGTATTCAAGTCGGTCAATGCTGTTTCTACAATAGTGTCGTACGGTGAGGTCATCCGGTAGATGTGATCGTACGCATACACATTCGTAAGACTTCTCAATTCCGTCAAATACATCGGCAGTGATGCAAACGTATAATCTGGAGGTCCACGGTAGACGACATACGGATTGTCGACTGGAGTCTCTTTTAGTCCTGCTGCTAGTCCACTTCCTCCTCCATCGCGTCCATCAGCCATTGTAGCGCTTTCTGTCGAATTCAGTAATGATGTACTATCCGGTCTTCCACTGGGATTCGATGGTGCTCCTCGTAATTTCTTTTTCGTTTCATCCAATGGTGACATGGAGTCTCCTCGTAGTCGTTTGGTACGAGGAGGTGTACTGGGGATGACTCCCAGCTTCGCGAGTCCCTTTTTGATGCCAAAGAATCCGTATCCGGCAAGTCCACCGTATTCATTGAGTTTGATACGTTTAAGGAAACGTTCATCGGCGTCGTTGTAGGTAGTATAAGGTCTCTTACCAGCTTTAATAAGTTTGTCATACTCTTCATCATGCAGCTTAGCGATACGATCATCATATGATGTTGGTTTACCTTTGTTGAGTTTATTACCTGGTCCTAGGTACTTGTATCCTGGTAGACTTAAGTCCCACATGGAATTTCTGTTACTGACTACTGGGTTGTCCGTAGTACGCGTCCTTCACTATTTGCTGGTATTCTTCCGCTGTCTTGATCGGTTCACCTGTAGGACTGTCTCGTAGATAGTCCCATGCTATGAATAGCTTTCTTGGGTCTTGGTTTCCACGTAGCTTGAGTCCTTTGAGTTCGTACTTGGATAGCAATTTGACTCCAAGTGTTTGCAGAAAAACTTTTGCGTCTACTTCGAAGAATCGTCGACGAAGAACCTTCAAGTTCTCGTTGCGTCCAGGCATGTCTTCCGGTAGTACGTCGTGAATCCTAAAGTTGGAGGATACCAGGCATGTTGTTCGCGTCATTTGTGGGGTCTTGTATTTTTGGTCGATTGGAAATCCCGCTTCGTCACATATCGTTTTTAAGAATTGTACACCGAGTTTCTCGACGTTGGCGTGATCCAAATCTTGAAGCAGTACGTGAGTGTGAACTTCCTGGTTGTAGAGGTCGAAGAACCGATTGTTCAAGTCTTTGTTGTAGTAGGTTGGATAGACGACTTGGAGTATCGCACTCTTTCCACATCCAGGGCTTCCTGTAATCCAGATATGCGGGTTGCCATTGCTCTTGAAGTAGTCCCGCTTTTGGTTGATCATCGCTTTTAGCTTTTCACCGTACGTCAAGTAATTCCTTGGAAACTTGGTGAAAGCTTCTTTCTCCTTGCCTTCTTCGATCATGCCTTTCATTTCTAGGATGATGTCGTCCAGTTTTCGTTTCTTTTCTTCTGCACTTCGCTTTTGGGTAGGTAGTTCAACACCAGCCGTATCCGTTGGAGCCACACCATTCTCATGGAGGCACAGTGTTTCGTTGACCTTGGTCTTGGTCTTCTTGTGGTGATCAATCCAGCCTTGTACTGGAAGTTGGCGAGTCCTAGGTACGAGATAGTACCCGTTACCCTGCTTAATCCCAAGCATTTTCAAGACACTTCCCTTGCTGACCCGATTTGGGAAGACGAACGCGCAGTGAACGTGCCGGATGAGATAATCGTTCTGGAAAGGACGGTCGCCGATTTCCACGCCGCCAATGAGAACGTATTGAAACTTGCCTTGGAGGTCGAGTGCCTTGACATTATCGAGAAGCAGTTGAAGGTCTTCCTCTGTAGGTACGTTGAAGCGCGCGTCCCATTGGCGATCCATAGTCGTGAACGGTACGAAGGAGGTTGAAGTTGTCATCTTGGAGGAGTGGTTGTTGCCGGGAAGAATCGGTAATGACGTACTTGGGGAACCACCCCTTTCTGTGAAGTAGTAATGTACCAATAAAAAGTACCTTTAGTGCTGAAGTAGTTTCTATATTTGATGAATACTTTTGTGGAATCTAGAAAACAAAAATCTTTGTACACTTTTACCGCGACTGCTAAACTGCCATAACTCAATCTGCCGGCATCATGGATAGACAAGACAAACAGAACATAGTCGAGGGATTAATC
Source organism: Phytophthora quercina (assembly GCA_014706105.1). Taxonomy (NCBI): domain Eukaryota; phylum Oomycota; class Peronosporomycetes; order Peronosporales; family Peronosporaceae; genus Phytophthora; species Phytophthora quercina. The sequence continues at coordinate 98,375 of JACBOW010000016.1, read as the reverse complement.
AACTCGCGTTATCGCATGGATAATGAGATGCTGACGAAGATGAACCGTGCGCTCGTAAACGAAAACCATGCACTGTGGACAAGATTGACACGAATTACGACTCTCTACGAAATGGCGACTGCCCAGCTGACGACAACCCGACAGGATCTGCAAACAAGCACAGACCAGATGATGGTGCTCGAAGTGATTGCGCGTGAGACGTTCATCAACAGCCGTGATGCTCGTAGCCGATGGGAACACATCTTCACGTACGAAGATGAAGACTTCGTCCGCGCTTGCCGTGATGCGGACCTGTTCGATTTGACGGTAGCTTTCTAGTATTCAGTCACCCGGTGGCGGCAGAGCTCGAGCTCAAGCCCTTTGGGCCCTGCAGCTAGCTGTTGAGCTCGAGCTCTGCCGCCACCGGCTTACCTATATCTATAAAGAATAACGGCTACGCCTTAATTCTTCACTCTTATTGGTTATAATTCATTTGTTATGACCTACGACTATAACCTGTGACATGTACTTCTTTGTCCTGTTCATCTTCCAATCTATGTCGGTGCGCTGTATCATGTGGTTTGTACATCTTCCTAAATCGTCCTCTCCTTGCACGTCGGACATTAGGATGGTCCGCCCCTTGTCTTGCCATATCATCCCATAACCTCTCGTTGTCTTGTTCTCTCCGTCGTTGTCCTCTTGTTTGAACGGCCATCTTATGGAATATCGACGACTTGGTTCACAGTTACTGTCAATGGTTGTCTCTGTACTGGCCAGCGTAGTCCGTCCACTAGTTCTTTAAACTCTACGAGATAATTTAGTTTCACTTGAATCTTGTACTTGAGGTCGCTTCCTTGTGTGTTGACTGAATTCGTACTGATTGCTTCGTTCGTTCCCTTTATACGAATGAGTAGTTTCTCCGGCAAGGAAGGATTGGTACTGACAGCTGTCCAGTTCTCTACTTCGCTGTCCAAATGAATCTCTCGTCGGAACATTCCTGGTTTGTATTCTCCACTAAATACAGTTTTGCTGACGCCGTTGTTGGATACATTGTTTGCGGCTTCATAGTTTGAAAAGGTTGCTCCTTCCGTTTGGTTTTCATAGTATTCTTGATTTCCCGCGTTTTCTTCCGTAACCTCTACAGCGCCACTTGTTGTGATGGCCAAGTGACGTCGGTCCAAATACTTATACTTGACTTTATCCCACAGCTGCATGTCTTCATTTGTCGCACCAGTTGGTGGTTGGGTGTCATTGTAAAACATGGCATAACACCACAGTGGTTGTCCGCTCAAATTCTCGATGAAGATGTTGTATTGGCATCCGACAACATGGTAATACTTATACAAACCACTGTAGTACGTAAACCATCGAGCACTGCGAGTTGTTGTTTCGTTTTCATTGTACACATTCGTTGCGCCAACACCAGTGTTTAAATCTGATATCGCTGTTTCTACAATAGTGTCGTACGGTGAGGTCATGCGATAGATATGGTCATACGCATACACGTTCGTCAAACTTCGAAGTTCCGTAAGATACATTGGTAGTGAAGCGAATGTATAATCTGGTAGCCCACGGTAGACAACATACGGGCTGTCGACTGGTGTCTCTTTCAGTCCTGCTGCCAATCCGCTTCCTCCTCCATCACGACCGTCTGCCATTGTTGCGGTTTCTGTCGAATTCAGTAATGATGTACTGTCCGGTCTTCCACTTGGATTCGTTGGTGCTCCTCGTAATCGCTTTTTGGATTCATCCAATGGCGACATGGAGTCTCCTCGTAAACGTTTTGTTCGAGGAGGTGTACTGGGGATGATTCCCAGATTGGCGAGTCCCTTCTTAATACCGAAGAATCCGTACCCAGCAAGTCCACCATACTCGTTGAGTTTGATACGTTTAAGGAAACGTTCGTCTGCGTCGTTGTAGGTAGTATAAGGTCTCTTACCAGCTTTAATAAGTTGATCATACTCTTCATCATGCAATTTAGCGATACGATCGTCATAGGAAGTTGGTTTTCCTTTATGTAGTTTGTTACCTGGTCCTAGGTACTTGTATCCTGGAAGGCTTAAGTCCCACATGGAGATTCTGCTACTGACTGCTTGGTTGTCCGTAGTATGCGTCCTTGATCATCTGTTAGAATTCTTCTGGAGTCTTCAATGGTTCTCCCGTTGGCATGTCGCGTAGATAATCCCAGCTAATGAATACCTTGCGTGGATCTTGGTTGCCCTGCAGCTTCAGTCCCTTGATCTCGTACTTGGACAATAGTTTGATGCCAAGCATTTGTAGAAAGTCCCTGCAATGCACTTCATAGAACCGTCGACGCAGGGCCTTGAGATTCTCGTTTCGTCCAGGCATGTCCTCTGGCAATACTTCATGGATGCGGAAGTTGCTGGATACCAGGCATGTTGTCCTTGTCATTTGAGGAGTCTTGTACTTTTGGTCGATGGGAAAGCCTGCTTCATCGCATATCGTCTTCAGGAATTGGACACCAAGCTTTTCGACGTTTGCATGGTCCAGATCTTGTAATAGTACGTGGGTGTGGATGTCCGAATTGTACAAGTCGAAGAACCGATTATTTAGATCCTTGTTGTAGTAGCTTGGGTACACCACTTGCAGTACAGCGCTTTTGCCGCATCCAGGACTTCCAGTAATCCAGATGTGTGGGTGACCTTGGCTCTTGAAGTAGTCCCTCTTCTGGTTGATCATTGCTTTGAGTTTTTCGCCGTACGTCAGGTAGTTGCGTGGGAACTTGGTAAACGCTTCTTTTTCTTTGCCCTCTTCGATCATGCCTTTCATCTCCAGAATAATTTCGTCGAGTTTCCGCTTTTTCTCTTCTGGACTTCGCTTGGTCATTGTCGGAATTGCGCCAGCAGTATCGACGGGAGGAGTTCCAGATTCATGCAGCGACAGTGTTTCATTGACCTTGCTCTTGGTCTTCTTGTGGTGGTCGATCCAGCCTTGTACAGGAAGATCGCGGCGCCGAGGTGCCAGGTAGTACCCGTTACCTTGTTTAACACCCAGCATTTTGAGGACGCTTGCCTTGGACACCCGGTTGGGGTAGACGATAGCGACGTGGACATGACGGATCAGGTAGTCGTTTGGGAACGGACGTTCGCCGATTTCCACGCCGCTAACCAGAATATACTGGAATTTTCCTTGGAGGTCGAGGGCTTTTATGTTGTCGAGAAGGGATTGCAGGTCTTCGCTTGTAGGTACGTTAAACCTTGCGTCCCATTGTCGGTCCATGGTTGTAAATGGCGCGTAGCCGGAGATGGTGGAGTTTGAAGCCATTGTTGAAGCGGTTGAGGTGTTGCCGGGAGATTTCGGAATGACGTACTTGGTTGACCAATCGTTCTTGGGTTGATTTCTGTGAAGTAGTAATGTACCAATAAAAAGTACCTTTAATACTGAAGTAACTTCTATATTTGATGAATACTTTTGTGGGATCTAGAAAACAAAAATATTTGTACGCTTTTATCACGACTGATGAACTGTTATAAATCAATCTGCCGGCAAGATGAACAAGGAAGACAAGCAAAATATCGTCGAGGGACTGATCAATTCCCGCTATCGCGCTGACAACGAGATACTGGTACCGCTTAACCGGAAGCTCGCCAACGAGGCTGATGCTGTTCGCAAACGACTAGCGAGAACGACTGTTTCTATGGCATGGCGATTACCGAAGTGGAGCGCCGCGGAAGATTGGAAGATACGTTGCGTAATGATCTGGCACTGATGGATATGATTGCTCGCGAGTATTTCATCAATCATCCGGAGGCTAGGGCTCGCTGGGAACCTCGTGTGTCATATGTTGATGCAGAGTATGCGTTGGCTGCCGAAGGAAGAGAACTGTTTGATCAACGCGTCGATTTCTCGACGGAAGCCATGAACGATGTAGACATCGATGGTCTGGATGAGTTGTTGACGGAAGAGGATGATATCGATCTTTAAATATAAAATATTGGAGGTCTTTTATGTATTGTTCAAAGAATTAAGGCGTAGCCGTTATTCTTTATAGATATAGGTAAGCCGGTGGCGGCAGAGCTCGAGCTCAACAGCTATGCTGCAGGGCCCGAAGGGCTTGAGCTCGAGCTCTGCCGCCACCGGGTGACTGAATACTAGAAAGCTACCGTCAAATCGAACAGGTCCGCATCACGGCAAGCGCGGACGAAGTCTTCATCTTCGTACGTGAAGATGTGTTCCCATCGGCTACGAGCATCACGGCTGTTGATGAACGTCTCACGCGCAATCACTTCGAGCACCATCATCTGGTCTGTGCTTGTTTGCAGATCCTGTCGGGTTGTCGTCAGCTGGGCAGTCGCCATTTCGTAGAGAGTCGTAATTCGATTCAATCTTGTCCACAGTGCATGGTTTTCGTTTACGAGCGCACGGTTCATCTTCGTCAGCATCTCATTATCCATGCGATAACGCGAGTTGATTAATCCCTCGACTATGTTCTGTTTGTCTTGTCTATCCATGATGCCGGCAGATTGAGTTATGGCAGTTTAGCAGTCGCGGTAAAAGTGTACAAAGATTTTTGTTTTCTAGATTCCACAAAAGTATTCATCAAATATAGAAACTACTTCAGCACTAAAGGTACTTTTTATTGGTACATTACTACTTCACAGAAAGGGGTGGTTCCCCAAGTACGTCATTACCGATTCTTCCCGGCAACAACCACTCCTCCAAGATGACAACTTCAACCTCCTTCGTACCGTTCACGACTATGGATCGCCAATGGGACGCGCGCTTCAACGTACCTACAGAGGAAGACCTTCAACTGCTTCTCGATAATGTCAAGGCACTCGACCTCCAAGGCAAGTTTCAATACGTTCTCATTGGCGGCGTGGAAATCGGCGACCGTCCTTTCCAGAACGATTATCTCATCCGGCACGTTCACTGCGCGTTCGTCTTCCCAAATCGGGTCAGCAAGGGAAGTGTCTTGAAAATGCTTGGGATTAAGCAGGGTAACGGGTACTATCTCGTACCTAGGACTCGCCAACTTCCAGTACAAGGCTGGATTGATCACCACAAGAAGACCAAGACCAAGGTCAACGAAACACTGTGCCTCCATGAGAATGGTGTGGCTCCAACGGATACGGCTGGTGTTGAACTACCTACCCAAAAGCGAAGTGCAGAAGAAAAGAAACGAAAACTGGACGACATCATCCTAGAAATGAAAGGCATGATCGAAGAAGGCAAGGAGAAAGAAGCTTTCACCAAGTTTCCAAGGAATTACTTGACGTACGGTGAAAAGCTAAAAGCGATGATCAACCAAAAGCGGGACTACTTCAAGAGCAATGGCAACCCGCATATCTGGATTACAGGAAGCCCTGGATGTGGAAAGAGTGCGATACTCCAAGTCGTCTATCCAACCTACTACAACAAAGACTTGAACAATCGGTTCTTCGACCTCTACAACCAGGAAGTTCACACTCACGTACTGCTTCAAGATTTGGATCACGCCAACGTCGAGAAACTCGGTGTACAATTCTTAAAAACGATATGTGACGAAGCGGGATTTCCAATCGACCAAAAATACAAGACCCACAAATGACGCGAACAACATGCCTGGTATCCTCCAACTTTAGGATTCACGACGTACTACCGGAAGACATGCCTGGACGCAACGAGAACTTGAAGGTTCTTCGTCGACGATTCTTCGAAGTGGACGCAAAAGTTTTTCTGCAAACACTTGGAGTCAAATTGCTATCCAAGTACGAACTCAAAGGACTCAAGCTACGTGGAAACCAAGACCCAAGAAAGCTATTCATAGCATGGGACTATCTACGAGACAGTCCTACAGGTGAACCGATCAAGACAGCGGAAGAATACCAGCAAATAGTGAAGGACGCGTACTACGGACAACCCAGTAGTCAGTAACAGAAATTCCATGTGGGACTTAAGTCTACCAGGATACAAGTACCTAGGACCAGGTAATAAACTCAACAAAGGTAAACCAACATCATATGATGATCGTATCGCTAAGCTGCATGATGAAGAGTATGACAAACTTATTAAAGCTGGTAAGAGACCTTATACTACCTACAACGACGCCGATGAACGTTTCCTTAAACGTATCAAACTCAATGAATACGGTGGACTTGCCGGATACGGATTCTTTGGCATCAAAAAGGGACTCGCGAAGCTGGGAGTCATCCCCAGTACACCTCCTCGTATCAAACGACTACGAGGAGACTCCATGTCACCATTGGATGAAACGAAAAAGAAATTACGAGGAGCACCATCGAATCCCAGTGGAAGACCGGATAGTACATCATTACTGAATTCGACAGAAAGCGCAACAATGGCTGATGGACGCGATGGAGGAGGAAGTGGACTAGCAGCAGGACTAAAAGAGACTCCAGTCGACAATCCGTATGTCGTCTACCGTGGACCTCCAGATTATACGTTTGCATCACTGCCGATGTATTTGACGGAATTGAGAAGTCTTACGAATGTGTATGCGTACGATCACATCTACCGGATGACCTCACCGTACGACACTATTGTAGAAACAGCATTGACCGACTTGAATACTGGTGTTGGAGCAACGAACGTCTACACAGAGAACGAAACTACAACTCGCAGTGCTCGATGGTTCACGTACTACAGTGGACTTTACAAGTACTATCATGTCGTTGGCTGTCAGTACAATATCTTCATCGAGAATCTCAGCGGACAACCACTATGGTGCTATGCTATGTTTTCAATGATACACAACCACCAACAGGAGCTACGAATGAAGACATGCAACTATGGGATAAAGTAAAGTACAAGTACTTGGACCGACGTCATCTAGCGATAACTACAAGTGGCGCTGTGGAGGTAACTGAAGAAAACGCGGGAAACCAAGAGTACTATGAAAACCAAACGGAAGGAGCGACATTTTCCAACTATGAAGCTGCAAACAATGTAGCCAACAATGGTGTAAGCAAGACAGTATTCAGTGGAGAGTACAAACCAGGAATGTTCCGAGAGAAATACATTTGGACAGTGAAGTAGAGAACTGGACGGCTGTCAGTACCAATCCTTCCTTGCCAGAGAAACTACTCATTCGTGTAAAGGGAACGAACGAAGCAATCAGTACGAATTCAGTCAACACACAAGGAAGCGACCTCAAGTACAAGATTCAAGTGAAACTAAACTATCTCGTAGAGTTTAAAGAACTAGTGGACGGACTACGCTGGCCAGTACAGAGACAACCATTGACAGTAACTGTGAACCAAGTTATTGATATTCCGTAAGATGGCCGTTCAAACAAGAGGACAACGACGGAGAGAACAAGAAAACGAAAGATTATGGGATGATATGGCAAGACAAGGGGCGGACCATCCTAATGTCCGACGTGCAAGGAGAGGACGATTTAGGAAGATGTACAAACCACATGATACAGCGCACCGACATAGATTGGAAGATGAACAGGACAAAGAAGTACATGTCACAGGTTATAGTCGTAGGTCATAACAAATGAATTATAACCAATAAGAGTGAAGAATTAAGGCGTAGCCGTTATTCTTTCTAGTATTCAGTCACCCGGTGGCGGCAGGCTCGAGCTCAACAGCTAGCTGCAGGGCCCAAAGGGCTTGAGCTCGAGCTCTGCCGCCGTGACTGAATACTAGAAACTTCGCGTCTGTGCGCAGATGCTCGACGAGGTCGGGTTCGAGATGAAGTCACGTCCAAAGGCGATGATATCGGCCACGCCGTCCTCAACGGTTTGCATTGCGTCGGTACGGTTGAAGCCCGCAGCTGTGATGTAGATACCGCGGAAGTGGCGCGCCACGCCACCCTTTGGTACGTCGGCGTTGTCTGCGTGCATGCCGCGACGCTCAATCACGTGCAGGTAGGCGAGGTCGTAGCCGTTGAGCTTGTTCGCCACGTAGCCATAGGTTTCACGGGGTTCGAGTCGTTGCAACCGAAGGTGTCACCGAACGGAGACAGCCGGATACCGACTTGCTGGAGGAAGACTGGAGAGCACAGCCTCGACTACCTCGAAAATGAGTCGAGCCCGGTTTTCGATGCTGCCGCCGTACTTGTCCGTGCGCACGTTGACACTATCACAGAGGAACTCTTCCAAAGATATCCATTGGCAGCGTGGATTTCGACACCGTCGAAGCCCGCAGCGATGGCGTTCTCGGCGGCGCGTTTGTAGTCGGCGATGATACCAGGGATCTCGGAAATGTCCAACGCACGTGGGGTGACGTAGTCCTTGCGGCCTTCACGAGTGACGGCGTGGCTCTTGACATTGTCCATGCTCGTCGCGCTTGAGGACACGGGGAGCTGTCCATCGGGCTGGTTAAGCGGGTGACCGACGCGACCGGTATGCCAGAGCTGGACGAAAACTTTACCGCCCTTGCTATGGATGGATTTAGTCACGGGTTTCCAGCTTTCAACCTGGTTTTGGTCGAAGACACCAGAGCACCGAAGTAACCGCGAGCCGTAGGGCTAATGTTCGTGGCCTCGGTAATGAGCAGGCCGCCGTCGGTGGCACGTTGCGAGTAGTACTGAACAACCAGATCCGTGGGTGCACCAGCGTCTCCCGTGCGTACACGAGTTAGTGGAGCCATGGCGACGCGGTGCTTGAGTTGAACGGGTTCTTCTTACCGCCGAGGGTGATGGCGGAGAAGAGACTTGGGGCTGTCGTGGAGTTCGCGGAGGGGGCCATGATTGCTGGAGGCTTGAGAAGCGCTGTAGTGTGTGAATGCACTTGCGTTGCGAATAGGAAATTGGAAAGTGAGCAGGTAAACTGAGGCTGTAGCATTTTTCTTGCTTGTCCTGGTGAATCACGATGAAAGGAAAGCATGACAGTGAAGTGACTACAGTACAATAGCTGATGATATTGCGTCAAACACGGTGTAGACGCGATCAGGTTACATCGGTCTCGATACTAAGCACTCAAGCTTATAGTGTACTAATACCTTCTGTATTATCTTGGGCTCGTGGTGGTGGTGTCGCAGGATGGTTCGTAAACGAAAGTTAGGTGGTGGACTTACATAGATACATAGTAGTATGTATTAATATGTGGTACACTGTAGAACGTGAAGTGGATCGACAGCAGCTCTAACTTAGAGTCTTACGTACTACCTTTGAGAATTACCAACCTGTTTCCGTCGGGGGTTGTGCACGATTGTGTTGGGGCTATTGCCGTGCTCGTTTACAAAACCAGGATAGCACCAGCACAAACGCTATAATATAATAATATATTATATAAATAGCACAGGTACACGACGTACAATACCGTATAGCAAATGTCATCCAGCAAAATGTCATATCCGACAATGGATTATACCCAATCACTATCAAGTATTTAGTCTATACGTAATCTCTCCAAATTCAATTGTTGTATCCGACACCAAACTGGTGGTCAACAATAAATGGAGAGATTCGCTAGACACCACAATTAACACGCTAGAATACGTTCCTTTCGCATTATATGAAGGGAGGCGGTGGCATAGCAACATCTAAGCTAGACTACGGGTCATAATGCAAGACCTTCAGGCATATATCCTGTCGAATACGCTCACATACTTGATTATCATATTTGGGAGGGATATTTCGTACTTGGTATTTGGCTGCTGGATACGACATTTGCTATACGGTAGGTACTGTACTACCTACCGTATAGCAAATGTCAGTAAAATCAATTGATCAATAAAATTACACTTACACTGCGACTCCCGAGAGCATGATCACATCGATCACGAACTATGTGACCTGATCGCGTCTACACCGTGTTTGACGCAATATCATCAGCTATTGTACTGTAGTCACTTCACTGTCATGCTTTCCTTTCATCGTGATTCACCAGGACAAGCAAGAAAAATGCTACAGCCTCAGTTTACCTGCTCACTTTCCAATTTCCTATTCGCAACGCAAGTGCATTCACACACTACAGCGCTTCTCAAGCCTCCAGCAATCATGGCCCCTCCGCGAACTCCACGACAGCCCCAAGTCTCTTCTCCGCCATCACCCTCGGCGGTAAGAAGAACCCGTTCAACTCAAGCACCGCGTCGCCATGGCTCCACTAACTCGTGTACGCACGGGAGACGCTGGTGCACCCACGGATCTGGTTGTTCAGTACTACTCGCAACGTGCCACCGACGGCGGCCTGCTCATTACCGAGGCCACGAACATTAGCCCTACGGCTCGCGGTTACTTCGGTGCTCCTGGTGTCTTCGACCAAAACCAGGTTGAAAGCTGGAAACCCGTGACTAAATCCATCCATAGCAAGGGCGGTAAAGTTTTCGTCCAGCTCTGGCATACCGGTCGCGTCGGTCACCCGCTTAACCAGCCCGATGGACAGCTCCCCGTGTCCTCAAGCGCGACGAGCATGGACAGTGTCAAGAGCCACGCCGTCACTCGTGAAGGCCGCAAGGACTACGTCACCCCACGTGCGTTGGACATTTCCGAGATCCCTGGTATCATCGCCGACTACAAACGCGCCGCCGAGAACGCCATCGCTGCGGGCTTCGACGGTGTCGAAATCCACGCTGCCAATGGATATCTTTTGGAAGAGTTCCTCTGTGATAGTGTCAACGTGCGCACGGACAAGTACGGCGGCAGCATCGAAAACCGGGCTCGACTCATTTTCGAGGTAGTCGAGGCTGTGCTCTCCAGTCTTCCCTCCAGCAAGTCGGTATCCGGCTGTCTCCGTTCGGTGACACCTTCGGTTGCAACGACTCGAACCCCCGTGAAACCTATGGCTACGTGGCGAACAAGCTCAACGGCTACGACCTCGCCTACCTGCACGTGATTGAGCGTCGCGGCATGCACGCAGACAACGCCGACGTACCAAAGGGTGGCGTGGCGCGCCACTTCCGCGGTATCTACATCACAGCTGCGGGCTTCAACCGTACCGACGCAATGCAAACCGTTGAGGACGGCGTGGCCGATATCATCGCCTTTGGACGTGACTTCATCTCGAACCCGGACCTCGTCGAGCATCTGCGCACAGACGCGAAGCTGACGCCGTACGATCAGAAGACGTTCTACGTGCAGCCAGAGATGTCTCTGGAAACCGGCTACACGGACTACCCTTTCCTTGGAGAAGAAGACAAGGGCGTTCGCTCAAGTGGATTCGTCTGAGAGTCGTAAAAGCAATGAGGATAGTAGTCTGGTAAGACCTACGACCTTAAACAGCAATTGAAGCTGAATTGGACTACTGAAGCATGGGTTCTGCTGTCTTGTCGACGTTGTATTCGTAAAAAGGCAAGTTGAAGCGAGGTACACCTAGTTTTGATAAAGAGACACTAAATTGTGCACCTACATTTGTTACGATACGGTCTCGAACAAATATCTAAGATAAAGTAGGGCTAACCGTTTTGAGAATCTCGTTCGACCGTTGAGAATCTATATCGAGGTACATGTATATATATTCGTGTCCTCCTCCATTCATAGCGCAGTAACTGCAACAGCTATTTTCTCGACGCTGAGCAAGGCACAATATCACTTTGAAATCCGCCTTCGCTTCACCAAGTGCATCCTCGAACACTGAAACCGGATGAAGTTCGGAAAGCGTGTACGCAGCTTGGCATCCCCGGAGTGGGCCACCGACTACGTTGACTACAAGGCTCTTAAACGTGAAATCAAACTCACTTTTGCCGAAGAAAATGGTGGTGATGATAAGCGGGTGATGTGGTTCCAGTCAATTCTCGAGTCCGAGATGCAGAAACTCAATGATGCTCACGCTCGGATCCTCGACGAGTTGGTGAATCGGGAGCTGAGGCCATTGCAACAAACACTAGGAACGCGGTGGGTTTTACCACATGCCACTGCTCGGACACTAGTGCTGGATGTGCTACAACTTTCCCACCAAGTAGATGCATTCCGTCGTTTTGTGGTACTCAACAGTTTGGCACTTGTGAAAATTGCCAAGAAATTTGACAAAGCTGCAAATGCTGGAATTGTTGACGATGAAGACTCGAATCAAAGCTCCAGACTGAAGGTTCAAGTACTAGAAGATCTCAAGTGTCAACCATTCTACGACGGAGCGGAGTTGGATGCTCTGTGTGATGAAACTGCAGCACTTACAGACCGAGTGATGCTTTGCGTGTTACCTGATGGGAACTTCCGCCTCGGTCCACGAGCATTGACGTGTCCAATCTGTCTCTGTGCTGATGTCCAAGCTCCCATTACGCTGTCGTGTGCACATACTTTTTGCTGGTCGTGTCTTTCACGAGCAGCCCAGCACCGCTTCCGTTCGTGTCCACTTTGTCGTCGTGCGCAGTCTGTGGACCCTCGTGACTATGAGATCGATGGCCTGGTGAAGCGTTTCAAGCGTGCCTACGAATTCGTGGAGCAAGCTCTGGATATGGCTCCATTAGTAGCAAGTCCCATGCGTCAGATTCTTGCAGAGGCGTTCGAGGTGGGCAACGCCTATTTACGCGAGGTAGAAGACCAATACGCAGCGCTTGCTCCGCTACCGTCGGCAACTTTTGAGGAACCTCATCTTACTTCATCTTCCGTGGAGAATCTCAAGGCAGAAGTAAAGACGAAGTTATCGAGTACCCTGGACGTAAAGAAGGAGGAACTGACGGAACCAGAGCCTCCTGTCATCTTTGAAAAGGGTGACATCGTCGAGATCCTCCACGGAGAGCAATGGCATGTGGGTGTAGTGCTACAACGTAATGAAGACACTGGTGATGGCGAAACTTATTCGATGTTGTGGTGGGTCAAGGACAAATCTCAGCGGTTTGGCCAACGCACACCTCGCCACCTTCTGCGTGAGCCACAAGAAGTCCCTGTACCACCAGCATTGTACGAGTATGCAGCGGAAGCTTGGCGGACTGCAGCGAGTTGGGCCCTGGAACCGTTCCGACGACTGCACTCGCGATCTGACGGAGATGTCAGCAGTAGCAGCATCAGTTCGAGTACACGCACTAGACAACAAACTCATTAGCATAATATCGAAACGTGAATAAATTTGAAGCTTTGGTATAAGTATACACACAACAATGGACGCGTGCAACTTGATAGGGTGCTCCTAAATGCTACACGGAGGTATCCGATAACCTTGAACTTGTGGTTCCTGGCCATTACCACCGATCAGCGTTAATATTGCGACAACAAATTGTTGAAGGCTCAGATGACGAAGTTTCACTGCTTGTTCTGGAAATTGATCGGCTAACGTGGTGCCGCCATGATGGCTGCATACACCAAAGTTACCTGCGACCTTCCTGTTCAAGCATCCACCATCATCTAAGACATGCAGATCTGTTACGAATCGTAACTTACGATGGCCGACTTAAGTGGTGCTAGCGATCTTCCGAGCGCAATATGCTCATTATTCAAATTCCTCTCCACAGCACACTCCAACTCGATCTCCACTTCTCGGAATGATGTCCACTTCGGTTCTTCGCTGCCTTCGGATGGTATCAGCATTTCTACTGTTGATAACGGCGGTTGAGACTAAATCGCCAAGCTTACAAGGTGGCAAGATCACGTCCACGAGCGTCAAGGACAATTCGGGATCACAAGATCAAACCTACGGCAGTACCGTCGGAGATGGAGAAGTTGGGGCCAAGCACATCCTGCACTTCTCCGACGTCCACCTAAACATCTCCGAGTCTCTGGACGCTGACGAATCCGCAGAGATTCCGATCCAGTACGGCTACGATGCTCCTACCAGTCTGCTGACTTCGGCGCTCGAATACGCCAAACAAGTTCTACCCAACCCAGACATCTTTCTATACACCAGTGACCATGCAGTTCATGGAGATTCATCGGATGAATATCTCGCTGAGGCAGTGAAGATCAATGTGGAGACCTTGGCTCAATACTTCTCCGGTTCTGGCAATGAAACACTCAACGGCACCGCCATATTGGGAGACACTGACACCAAAAGTACGTTGTACATACTTACCGTAAGCTTACCACTGGAGTAATGTCTAACTTAGCCATTGTTGATGCAGACTACACGATGAATGTCACTGATCCAGCCACAGAGAAGAACCCGACGAGTGAAGTCGTGTCCCCGGCGTGGAGTAACTCGCTCAAAACAACCAATCTCAAAGACCTCAACACTCGCGGATACCTGTCGTACAAACTTGACGAGAAACTTGTCCTGCTTACACTCAACACAGTACCCTACTCGGTGTGTTTCCACTTTACTCTTAACCCTGTTGCAATGTCCACAACTAATTCGTTTGACCTGTGCAGCCCAAGCACAAGCCGGACTCCACGAACGAGACCGATCCGTTCGCTCAGTTTGCTTGGTTGAACGCCACACTCTCAGGACTACGCAATGGCGGCAAGTTTGCTTACATCGCTGGCCACATCCCGCCGATCATTGACGCCCAAGACGGTTCACCAATGTGGGAAACTTCATACATTGACACGTACAAGAAGATCGTGACTCAGTACGCGGACGTCATTAAGGCGCAGATCTTCGGCCACACACACAGCATCGAGTTTCGCTTGCCTCTCACTGCTGATATGGAGTCTCAAGGCCCGGATGAAGTTATCACAGCTGACAACAGCGACCAGAGTTCAAAGCTTGTGCCTCTGTTCATGTCGGCATCCATCTCTCCGACCTTCTACAACAACCCGGCGTTCATGGTCTGGGACTTCGACCCGAGCACATACGACCTGATCGACTTCACTGTGTACGGCACCAACCTCTCGGACAGCAGCAATGGCACTACTCTCGATTGGCAACTACTCTTCAAGGCCAGCACGGCCTACAACGTGAGCTCATTGTCGTGGTCGGAGATGAACAATTTTATCGTCAATGCCGCGAGCGACTCAGCGTTGGTGGAGCAGTACTACTACAACTCACAGGCGCAGTCTTATCTTCAGACCGCGTGCGAGGATACTGTGTGTCTTACTTGGTACCTCTGCTCCATGATGTGGTGGTCCACGCCCGAAGACTACACTGCGTGCCTCGCCGCCGGCTCCCGTCTCGAGTCCAGCAACGCTGCGGTGTCTCCATTGGCCACCACACTCATTTTCACGTCTATCGCTATCCTGGTCCTCATGCTATGAACTAGCACCACCAGGCTGAATCACGCCACAAGTGACTAACAATTAACAGCTTCAACATGCACATTACCCACAAATGTAGCCATCTTCCACTAAAGTGTAGCCATCTTCCACATGACGTGCCCATCTCTTCTCTTTACGTCAGCCGTTATTCCCTCCAATCATCTCTCTCTATTCCCTCTATTTTCAACCAATCTCTTTCGTCCCTCTCACGAATCAGCCCTTATCCCTCATCAGTCGAGAACAAGATCAGCACCACGTACTATGGCTTCCCCTCCTTCGTCACCGAAGCATATATCTCCCCCTCCAGCCCCCGTGGCTCTAGACCCGGTCAAGGAGCTCCCCAAGGCGCGACAGATCGTGAGTATCAACGTTGAAGGCACCAATTTCACGCTGGACGAGGAGGCGCTCCGCAACATTTTCCACCAAGTGCCAGAAGACATGAAAGTAGCCATCTTCTCAGTTGTAGGAGCCTTCCGTACGGGCAAAAGTTTCGCACTGGATCTTTTCCTACGCTACCTGCGTCACGCCAGCCACGGTCGCATGCTGAAGCCTGACGGTGCACAGGATGAAAGCACTGAAGTGTGGAAAGCTTGGGTCATGGAAGGTGTCACTGGAAGTGGCGAAGGGAAGCTGGAAGGCAACTCTAATGTGGAGCAAACCCATGGGGAAAAGGGTTTCAGTTGGAGAGCAGGTCGGAAACGCAATACAACCGGCATCTGGATGTGGGAGACGCCATTTATCCGGAAGAGTCAGACGGGCGAAGATATCGCCGTGTTTTTGATTGATACACAGGGGATGTTTGATTCAGAAACGTCCCAGATGCTGACAGCGAGTATCTTTGGACTGAGCACATTGCTGAGCTCATATCAGATCTACAATGTGGATAAGAGAGTCCAGGAAGACAATCTGCAACATTTGGCACTGTTTACGGAATATGGACGGTAAAGTTTTGTTGAAATGTGGTATTTTTTATTTATTTATGGCACTAATGTGGAATGTGGTAGGATGGCACTGTTTGGAGATACCAAGTCGTCGTCGTCGTTGAGTGACAAGCAACAGGCGTTGCAACGTGCAGCGTCAATGAGTACGTCGGGACGTACTTTGGAGAAAACGACCTCGACTGTGAGTGAGAAAGGAGAAGAGAAGAAGGAGGAGAACGAGGACAAGGAAGAAGAAGATGAAAGTGTCCCCAAACGTCCACGTCCGTTCCAGCGTCTCGACTTTTTGGTGCGAGACTGGCAGGATTTCTCCAGGAACCAGAGTCTGGCGGAGAAACGCGACGATATGGACCAATACATGGTGGAACTGCTGTCGTCTCGTAAGCAGAAAGATTTGGCGGATACTCGTGAACAGATCAGCTCGTGCTTTGAAAAGGTGGCGTGTTTTTTGCTGCCTCACCCCGGCCACGAGGTTACGGAGCGTGAATACGATGGATCGGTCGAGGCTATTGACAGCCGCTTCCTGGAGCTACTGACGGCCTACTTGGACGACCTGTTCGACCCGGCGAACTTGTTCCCGAAGAAGATCCACGGTGTTACTGTGACTTCACGCGAGCTGTTCACGTACATTAAAACGTACGCTGGACTGTTCCGTGAGGCGTCTATCTTCCCCGAGGCAAAGACGCTGTTGGAAGCCACGGCCGAGGCTAACAACGTGAACCAGCGTGACAAGGCTTTGATCAAGTACAAGCGTGAGATGGAGATGATTGCAGGCTCCAAGTGCCAGTACGTTCCTGTGCAGGAGCTGGAAGCTCACCACAAGGCATGCTTGCAGGGTGCCATGGACGTCTTCGACGACGGTGCCCGCATGGGTCGCCGCAGTGAGATCATGCGCTACCGCCGGGAGGTCATGGACCAGATTGAGAAGGAACGCCACCGCTACCTGGAGATTAACGCCGAACGCGATCCGTACAAGAACCTGGAGTTCTACCTGATCCCTGGTTGTCTGGCGCTGGCGCTGCTTGTGTTCCGCATCTCGCAGGACCTATTCTGCTACGAAAGCATCGGCTACGATATTCCTCTCTACGACTGCAAGTACGTTACCCTGTGCTTCATGAAGTGGAGCTTACCTCCTAATTGTTTTTGGTGGGGTGGCTTGTACTCATTTACTCATTCCACTCGTTATACTTATGTGCAGGCAAGTGAGCCACACGCTGTCGCACCTGTACTGGGCTCTGATCGTGTTCATGCTGCTGATCATGATGTCCACTGGACAAGTGATGTTCAAGCGTGTAAAGACTGTGATTTCCATTGTCAAGACTGCCATCGACGCCTCCAAGGAGGACGGCAAGGAGAAGAAGGACTAGGCTGTAATAGTATGCCGCTGAGGGAACCGCAGCAACAAGATAGCGAATGTTGCTGGCGTATATTCTGGTGCGACGTGCAGATTGCTGTGCCTCGCCTGCGTAGTGTTCATAGATTTACTGCCCAATACTGTTGCGTCTCGGTGTATTTTGGTGTCCGTCATGCAGAATGCTCTTCATTGTCTTCTGCAAAGGAGCTACAGACACGATTGATGCCAGAGATTGAAGACAGGGGATTAATGACGAAGCTGCGAGCATTAACGTTCTTGGTGTCAGCCAATTTGGTGCCATGAGGCTAGTGTTCGTGCAGCGAAATTGTCGATGGAGTGTTCCTCGTCACCAGACACTTCAACGTAATGGTAGACTGACCGTGATTCACTCGCCCGATCTGGTCGATCCCTTTGTCTTCCCCCATCTCTTCCAGCGCGTTTATACTGTACGAATGACCAGCCTCATGAGCACAACGCCAAAGTGACTGCAACTCGACGAAGTGGAAGCACTGCCCAAGTGGTGAACAAAGTGCCAATCTATCTTGTGCCCCCAGCTGAAATTGCCGAAGTTTTTGTCATCGATGTTGTCGTGCAAAAGCTCGAATTGCATTGCATTTTGCAACGCTGCGGCAAATTTCGCAACCAGCTCCATGGCACGGGGAGGACCAACCCAGCTTTCGAGCTGACCTCGTCTTGAAGTCGAGAGTCAGAAAACTCCCATGCAGTGTACATACACTGTGTACATGTATCACAGCGGATTATTAGTGTAAATTCACATGTTTTTCAGGATTGCCTTTTTTGACTTGTCGTTCAGATGGGAAGTCTCTTTTACGACAGTGCTCCATGCGTTTGTATCGGTTTGGCTCGCTTTGTCGGCCCATGGAAGAGCCTATTTCCTATCCTCTGCTTATCCTCAGATTTGCCCATGTTCGGGCTGTCCCCGCGTCGAACCAGCAAAAATGGCGATGAACGGTTAGCTAACACTTTCATTCTGCAATTCCGCTCAAGAAGACCTGACAGCAGCCCCACAGAGCGTCAACCAGCTCTGTCCCTACAGCAAAAACAGCAACAATGGTTAACGCCCGCAATGTTTTCGCCTTTGCCGCTTTGGCCCTTGTGGGCGTTGTAAGTGCGTCCGAGGAAGACGCACACCACCGTACTTTGCAGGCTGTGAACTTCCGTCAGGAATTGCTGGACGCTATCAACGCGGCCCGTAAGAAGGAAGGTCTGGATGAAGTGTGCCTTAACGAGATGCTCATGGACGCAGCGCAGATCCAGGCGAACGATATGGCCGACAACAACTTCATCAAGAGCACGGGCTCGAACGGGTCGGTGCCCAAGGAACGTGCTGCCTCGCAGGGTTTCAAGGCCGCGACGGTGACGGAAATCGTCGGTGCTGGTTACAGGACGGCGTCGAGTATTGTTGCTGCTTGGTCGAAGGCTTCGAGTGCTAAAAACACCATCTTCAGCAAGTCGTCGAACGTCATGGGTCCGGGTTACACGTTCGACAAGACCAAGAAGTACGTGCACTTCTGGGCTGTGGACTTCTCCACGGGAGAATGCGGCAATGGAGCCGCAACGGGTGGCGCTACTACCAGCGGTGACGGTAGCGGAAGTGTTGAGCTTCCGTCGAGCAGCTCAGGCAGTGAAGCCCTGAAGAGCAGCGATGCCAGTGGCAGTGTCGAAGCCCCTGCGAGTGGAAGTGGAGCTGAGACTCCCGCTGTGACCCCCGCCCCTGTCGGTAGCGGCGCCGAGACTCCAGCAGCTCCCGCAGCCACTCCTGCTCCTGCTGCTAGCGGCAGTGAAGAAGAGACTCCGGCGAGTGGATCTGCTGATGCTCCTGCTCCGGCAAGTGGCAGCGGAGCTCAGACTCCGGCGAGTGGATCTGGTGCTGCTCCTGCTGCTCCAGCTGCACCTGCCGCCACCCCTGCACCTGCTGTAGAGGAAACTGCTGCGCCTGAATCACAGTAAGCACGTAACATGGACTTACCGAGAGATGGCGTGTGGTGGTAGCTCTGTGTGTATGTTCGTCGTAAAATTCATAATGCTAGATGCCTTCAATATCATAGCTCACCTTGTACATGCGTCCAAAGTGACTAAGGCCATTTCGACGACGTTGAGCACTGCCGTTCGTGACAATCATGGGATGCTGTGTGTCACGGCGTGGCTACAAAGTTTCCCTGTGGTCAAATCAACTGGAAGACTTGAAGAGAACGCGTGCACAGTCAAATTAGGGGATATCGCAACGTGCTTTACTCGGGCGCGGTGGAGTGAGCTTCGAGCCCTGAAGCTGCAGCCCGACGACTTTTTGCGGGTGTGAGCGCAGGTGTGCCGTAGGAGTCCGCTGCCCGGCGACTTTTTGACGGAGTTTTCACGGGTGTGCCGAACGTTTCTGTGAAAGCGTACTTGGCGTCGTCTTCAATTTTCATTGTCGCAATGCTATCAAACACCCACTGATCATATGCCATGCACAAGTCAGATTCATGACGACCTGAAAGAGTTTCCCAGTAAGTAGACTTACCTTAGAGGTGACAACTCGAATGCCTGTCCGCTGAGCTCGTCGGAATAGCGAGGCATCGCCACAAATACAGATGTCTGCAACTGAAATTTGATTGCAAATCTGCAGCATGAACCCCGCACTAACAATGATCAGCAAATGTACGCGCATAGCATCAAATTCAACCCAGCAGGTGCTTACCTCTCCGCCTGCGACTTGGATGAGGGACTGCAGAACTTCACGCGATGGCTCAACATTGGAACCGACGAAGAACTTCGTGCCTTTGAATATCTGCCGAGACTCGGGGTGTTCGCGTGAGTACTTGTTCGCAAACATAGTGATTTCAAAGTCTTCTTCTGGTAGCCAGCGTTCTTGTTCTAACGACGAAAACGCCCAATCTTCCGTCACAATCCAAGCTCCACGAGCAATTGCGAAGAGTACTTTAATGGTACGTCTCGCATCCTTGCCCACGATAAGGTGTGTTACTCCAGCCGCATAGTCGACGCTCTTCACCACCCGCGCTTTCCGATACCCGGAATCATTAGCCATGTTGGCGTCGATAGCGTGAATCGCACATTGAAGTACCCCACGTGCCTCTGCACTAACCCCAGTAATACCAAATACGTTGCGCGAAGCCTTGCGTGGGGTTTTTCTGCTCGTTGTGCTGGAGAAGCTCATCGCCATAGGAATCGGGGTGGAGTTTACCTCCCGCTTTCTCATGAACCCCGACACTGAGCCTGGAGTTATCAAGCCTGGGGTTATCAACTGCTTGTCCACGGTGTTTTCCTTGTTGCTATCGTGCCGTGCTTTCTTGACAACTGGGGTCGTCAAGCTGGTACTGGAAACAGGTGGGCGTGCGCGCTTTTTCGTTGCACTCTGCGTGAGCTTCATAGCACTTGATAGGGCCGTCGTCGTTGGGAGCTTTCGCTGTGTTTTCTTCACTGGAGGCTTTTTCACTGGAACATCAGTCGAGACTGAAGCACTCGCCAACGAGGAGCGTGCTGTTTGTTTCGAAGCGGGGTTACGTGTCGCCGGGCTTTGAGTTCTTGATCTGGTTGCAGGACTGGGAGTTGCGCTTTTCGTTCCTGACCGCATAGCTCTGGATACTGCTGGGCTCGGTGTACGGGCCTTGGCAGCGGAGCTTGCCGTCGGTCGGGTCAATGACCGTGGAGTCCGTTCAAGCACTGATGGGCTACCGGCAGGTGTCTTCAAGCTGTTAGCGGAGCCTGGGGTTCTAGGTTTCTTCTTTGGAGTCGGCGTCTTGGTTTTGGGTGTAGCAGGAGTCGATGCAGCTGCTATCGGTGTTGCAGGAGTCTTGGGCGAGTCTGCCACAGTACTTGCGACAGTTGCAGGCGAAGCAGCACCAACACTATCAGCACTCGGAGATTTAGCTGAACCCCTTGATGCCTGACAGTCCGTGCAATACCTGCGCGTTCGCGGATTTGAGCAGCCGCACGCAGCACACGACCAGATTCCAGATTTCAGCGTCAAGCCACCGCCGTACGAAAGTGAGTTCCTGTTGCGTCGCCGCAGTTCCCGTGCCGTCGGCTGCTTCTTACTGCTGTCATCGTCAGGTGTTCCAATATTAAAATCCCCACTGCTCGTCGTGGGAGTTGTGCTCGAACCTGACAATACCATCGGAGATTTCTGCTCCTTTTTAAGCAGAGCAGGCGAAGGCTGACTCGCCTGGCTATCCGGAATCACAATCACCTCGCTCATCTTCTCCACCGCGTCCTCCTTGTCATCCTCATTCTCCGACTCGCTCTCCGCTACAATTCCACTTGCCTGTGACGCCGTAACTTCGTCCTCATCCTGTTGTGTCGGTGGTCCATTCAGAGTCTTCCTCCGTTTAGCCGATGAGCTCACACTCTTTGGTCGAATAGGTTGTTTCTTCGGTGTACTAAACTCCACAGCTTCCTGTGTCGGCTCAGTCGTTCCCAACATCTTCAATATCGCGTCCGACGTCATAGGCTCCATCGACAATGCTCGTCGCTTCCTTCTGCCTCCATTCAGCGCCTTATTAGTCTTAAATTTCGACGGTGCTGCGTCCGCCACATTGGCAGCATCTGTCTTAGCTATAGTATCTGTTTTCTTGGTGTTTGACGTCGTTTCTGAGCTCTGTTTGTCTGTATCTGAAGCTTTAGAAGCCTCTGCTCCAAGAGACTGACGTCTCTTAAGCTTAGGCTTGGCTGGATTCACCAGTTTGTCGTCTATATTCTGCTGACTCACTGGAAAGAATGGCCGCTCGTCCATGTGCTTCTTACTCACGTAACAGGCATTAACCCAGAGCTGTGACACGATCTTGAGCTCATATCTAGTGGCGGCCGCAGCCATAGAGCCACCTCCTGCCTGCCACTTGGCGATCTTGGTCTTCCATACTGGTGTAAAGTGACTTAACACCATGTGTGTGAGCTTGGGCGTGAATCTCTTGACTGTAGAAGCTCCCAGTTCGCGTAATTTCCTGGCTACGACGTCACTGCAGTCAATCTGAGCGTCTGCACCCACGCGGACATCCACCATAGCCACGACGCCCTTCAAAGGACCATTATTACGAGGTCGACGACGCGGTGCAGGAGCTGTAGAAGCGGCGGCAGATTGAGGGGACGCGCGCGTGGACATCCGCGTGGAGGACATGGAGATGGACATGGCTGCCACCATGGGATGAAGGAACGAGGTTAGCAAGACAAACCAAGGGAAGGAACAAGACACAGCGCGCCCTAGTCCAATGTGGCGATTTTCAAATGTCGCCTTTGCGCGCGGAATGGAGGAGGATTCGATTAAGTACGAATGAAGAATTGAAGTGAGTGATGGTTGATTTGGTGTGTTATACGTAAATGACTACACTGGTTGAAGTGAGGTTGAATGGTACAGTAGGTAATCAAGGGGGTGGATGAGGTGCTGCAGTGATGAACTGAGTGTTTGATTGATCATTCGCAAATTTGCACCGACCTGCGAAAAACTTCCAGCCTCCGATTATTATGAACGCTCCTAGCCACCTCGCGATCTCGATGAACACGCCCTCCATCCTCAAGCACTTCCACGACAAGACGCAAGCTCGTCGTATTCGCACCACTGTCGTAGATACCGATTCTTCTGATGCCTCGTTGGATGTGAATCGCGGGGTGGGGAGCTCACAGTTCACAGAAAGTGAAGTCTGGTTCAACTACTATTAATTGACCTGGCCAGCACTTGCTGGTCCAGCAAGTGAGCAAGCCACGAGGGGTGCCCCCCCCAAACAACACGAAATTAACTAGGAAATTCTCCCCATTGCGTTGAAGTCGAGTTGTGATAGGATACTTTCAAGTATTTTAAAAAAAGTACTAAAATGTTCACTGGGGACTGAAGTGGATGCAGCGAAGGTGGACAGGTATTAACATTTGACAACGCAAGACCTATGCACGCCCTTTGTTGTGCTGGGTCATCACACATTTCCCGTGTTGTAGAGGTCTTTGCGTCTCTGTGAGCTTGATGTAAGTACTTCAGATTGCCGTAGGTGTTGTGCGGAATCATGAGGTGGCCAGGGGTATTCATGGCTGTTGATACATGTACTTGTGCAGGCCAGGGGTACGTAAAAAGCAATGGTATGGCCATAATGGATGGAAGCCCGAAAAAATACATAGCCCCAAATACAAAAGCAAGTGTGACGCCTCATTTGCTTCACATAAACTCTATTCAATGCAAGGATCGATTCTTTATTAACCCTTTCGTGGCCAAGTGAAGCATTTTACCTCGTTTGATTTAACATTAGAGGACTTTTAGTTCCTGGAATACCTAACTACGAAAATCCGTGAAAACCTGAATAACTTGCGGATAAATTACCTGTGGGTATTTCAATAGGGCCGTTCTTATTTCCCGCTCCCGACTCCTGGGAAAATTAAAAAGATACACCCTTTTCGATATTCTTGGTTTTGGTATGCATTTTTTGAGCGTCTCGTTCTCGGGATCTACCGAGAACTAGAAAGAAAAACTTGCATATTCACGTAGAGCGTTTAAAATGGGACCGAAAGAAACAAACCTAGCTTGTGTTCGTGAAGAGACGAACTAGTTATGCTTAATCTCCCAGCTCCCATAAATCCCCTAACCTGCATGCTCTAAGCCAATCAATTGGCCCTATTTTCCTCCCGGGAGCGCTTAACCCCAGTCACGACTTTTGGTAGGACAAACGCTAGGACAAAATCACATTATACTCGATTTTACTATAGTGTATCAGTATTTTTGTCCAAGCCAGCTGGCTAGGACAAAAAATCTCATAGCGGACAGCGCCTTCCCCTGTGCAGACGACATGCTCGACCGCATAATGACCCCACTGAAGGAAGGTGACTTGGGTAGACTGGTGCCATCCGTACGCGCTGTGGCCCAGCGCAAGTCGCGCGCGATAATATTTGTACGGCAGTCGACGGAATGGGGTATAGGGTCAGTTGAAAAGGTGTACCATCGCCCATGCATCCCCTGCCATACGATATCGAGAAACGTAAGGTGCGCCTCGACAACTTTTTCAGACTCGCCAATTATCGTGTGAGAACAGTCGATGTTCGTCAGATACGCACCACCTTCGTTCATCACAGAGACGATAATAGCTAGTAAGGTCAACATTGCATTTTCCCATAGCCTATTTTCCTTTGGGCTACCCCTTCTTCTGCATGTTAGCTATGAAAATCATCATTTCTTCGTGACGCAGTCTTGGCTCGGCCCGATTTTGGGCTTGGCGCTCATCGTACCGACGCCTGTTATCCTCGCGTTCCAACTGTATCTTGGATTCTCTGGCTGCCTCGCACCGTTGTTTCTCTTCGCGGAACTCACGAGCTTCTTGCAACTCCAGTAGTCTGCGTCGTTCCAGAGCATCAGCTTCAGATCGTCGAACTTCTTCTCTTTCAGCCCGGTCACGTCGTTCGTCTTCGATACGATCGTCGCGCTCCTCGCTTTGCCTCCGCTCTTCAGCTTCAGCCCGACGATCGTCTCAAAAATGTGGGCCAAAATGTCAGATCAGTGATAACCTCCAAACCATGATCAGGACCCTTGTGTACAAGCAGCAAATCGATCAACCTGCGTACCACAAGCGTTAGTATCGATGATAAAAAACTGTTCAAGGAGATTCTTGCTATCACTCACCTCCAGTATAATTTCCATGATAAGCTGGATGACCCACTAGAGACTCTTAGAGCTGAGTATGATAAGCTGAAGGGAGAGCTCGACTTAGGTAATGATAACCCAATCATCATCAAACAGCTGAAGTCTCTATCGGTGGATATGTACAGCAACCGACTGATCAATGATAAAGAGTTCAAGCAAATTATCACGCGTCTGTTATAAGCAATGACACTATTACATATTCTTATATTTACCGCTTGTGGAGTTTTATCATTTGATTTAATATAGCAAGCTAAAGAAATATTGATTTCGCGGCTTGCGCCTCTAATATCTTCGATTTAACATAAATCATGTTCTTCTTTAATCCTCGCGTTATCTCGAGTTCTAGCTGCAGCTATGGCGACAACAGTGATATAGGTATTAGGGGTACCAGACTAGAAAAAATCGCGCCAAAATACCAAGGCATTTTCCCCCAAAATTACATGTGATATTCGGCCAAATGACATGTCATTTGATTATGAAATAACACGTGGTATTTGTACTAGTGTGATTTCCACCAAGGCTGCAGTCTTGCGAAGAAGAAGTTCTCGAGTGCCCAGACGGCTCGGGCTTTAACACCGACACTACCAAGTAGTTACCTACAGCACCAGACCGAGCAAGCAAGCCGACATACGCCGTGCAGGCCTCAGACCGATCAACCAGCACGCGCCGGGCGGCTCTAGTTTCGTTACTGGTATGGTAAACGTTTTTTACGCTTCAGATCACCTTTCTTGTGTTGATTGCCATTTTTGACAGCTGTGGGTGCTGTACGTAGCCATTATGCCTGTTCTTAGCTGATCTAGGCCCACGGCAAGCTGGCTCCGTGGAACTTGTGATTGATTGCTGCTATTGGCAAAGTAAACGCGATGGCATTCACTAGTGCTACATGTACAGGTAAACTTAAAGGAATTTCTTGTAATGTGTGTTAAGCGTCGTCGTCGAGTTTTTAGAAGATGCACTTGCAATCTCTCAACTTCTTTGTCAATTTACGATGTAGCCCGCGATAGAACTTGCACTAGGATCTCATAAACCACCTCCACGGTTGACTGGACGGGGAAGCACTCGATCTAGCTATCGAAGGGGAGCACCCACGTCTTCGTCACTCTCTTCTTCAAGAAGTGAGGGGGCGTGGAGACCCACCACCTCGGGGATGAGGCCTGGCCTTGGGCATGCTAAAGCTACTACTAGTATATATTTCCTGCGCAATATATTTTGAAGTCTAACGCGCCCTTGAATACTGTTCCAGATCACATGCCATTTGGCCGAATGTCACATGCGATTTTGGAGAGAAATGCCATGGTATTTTGGCGCGATTTTTTCTAGTCTGACATCCCCCCTTTTGTTTGCATAAATCACGCGGATGGGTCAACATCCATGGATAACATTAATATCAGCCCGGTTATTTATTATAAAGGGTAGTTAGTTATTACTGTGGTCACTGCCCCAATCGAATCCGACAGGGTATACGATACGTGTGTATTCTGACCCTCGTTGCAATCCTTGGATAGACTCTGGATATAAAATCCAGAGAACTTATTGCAGTTATAGCAATGTATTTTTGGTCGGTTCGACGGTCCTATCCATTGGCTAATGTCAAGCCCGTTTTCGTGCACACAGTTCACAAATACTTCTTTTAGTTTTAGGAGACGGGGGAACAGAAGTTCACAGAGACTTGTGTAGGAAAAAGGGTCGTATTTCTTTCTCCTTTACCAGGTTGGTGGCTATGTTACATAAGGGGATTTGGTTATTTCTTGTGGTAAATAACGGATTCATCAGTTACTTTAGCTTGCACTTCGGAGTATCTCTTGAAACGTACATGTACTTAATATAACGTAAACGATCAACTGCATCACCCCTGTTAATGTTTGTATCGCTGAACTTCACTTGGCTTCTTCCAAGCTGCCCCCACAGGCTACTGTAGCATCTCAAGGTTCATATAATTTGCTGAGGGTCTATCACCGATAACAGCTTTTCCACCATGGAAGTACCTAGGTATTTGCCATATACGTCTTGGCTAGTGGGGTCTGCTCCTACTGCGCTCGAAATCTTCACCTGACGGTCTTCTGATTGGCAAAATTAATGCATTTATTTGGGCAGTATGGTATTGTATTTTTCGCCTCAGTTTTCCGTAATAAGTATTTCTATTGACAATACCAATAACTATTGAAAAATAATAATTTTATCCCACCCTGATATGCAGAGCATGTTCAGTTGCAGCTTCCAAAATATAGTATTCAGTTTAGATCAAAGAGCCAACGGTGAAAACTAAATGTGAAGTATGCTATCGTATGTCGTTGCGGATAGATATCCGCTAAGTATTCGCACAAATAAGGAGGTTCGATTTTTTTAACAGTTCTAGGCCAGCAATTATCAACTTCTCTTCCATTTTGTTTTGAAGAATATGAGTATTTCCAAGAAAGCTTGAGCGCAACACATAAGCGACGTGTAGGTAGCACGAAGCATTTGTATGCTGTGGCCGCCAAGTATGAAAACTTGCGCCCCGGGTACAACTGATGTGGCAATATTGCAATGCATGTACGGTAAGAAAGTGTACGTGTATTGAAATTTGCACCAATCGAGGGGCTTTCTAAAGTAGCCCGACAAGAATGTACTTCCTCTAGGCCATGCAGGTTCCGTTGATGATGGAGTCAATCCACGGTCTAGCGTGTGTGATGCGAACATACACGCCAGGGGCGCCCTGAGTACCGCATGGCGATGGCCCCTAGCTCGACAGACCGATCAGCACGTCCTGAGATTCCGTTTCAAGGATAAGGGGTCCACCCGAGTCCCTTTCACGCGAGTCCTTGTTCGAAATACCTCCAGCACAGAGCATCGAGTCGTCCGTGTCCATCGTCTTCGTGCAGTTGTCATCGTTCCACTGAGGGAGATCCACACCCCTCAGTTCGCAAGACACCGTACCGTTGTCCGAGGTGTAGCTCCAACCGAGCCTGGTAGCAGATTTGCCCGGGACAACATCCGAGTCGTCGGCTGCAGCAAGCTTTGCAGGCGTGAAAGTGCTGGGTTTCGCCAGTTCCAAAATCGCGTAGTCGTTGGGGAATTGTCCGGATTCATAGTTGGGGTTATTCTTGATGGACACGACCTTAATCTGCTCACCGTCACTCGTTCCATTGATGTAGTGCGAGCCTACGGACACCCAGCGAACGTCGTAACTGCTGCTGCAGTGCGACGCTGTGATCACGTGTCTAGGCGAGATGAGAGTGCCACCGCAGACATTGTTGCCGTTAGGAGTTCTGTGAATACCAGTCGTGTAAGTCTTGGTGCCAGCAGGGACGATCTCTCCTCCAAGGATCAGCTTGCGCTCGATGGCATGCGTTGGGGACGCACAAGCCAGCATGAAGCATGCACCAGCAACAGCCGAGGAAATCTTCATCACGTTTAAGCGGAACGAACTGAAGGGTGAACTGCGAAAAGCGGAATGGACGAATTGTTAACCAGGATTAACTACTACGGTGGCAAATTAAATACGTTCACGCACAACACCGTCAACCAGGAGGCAGTAAAGACGCTTGTTACACCTCCCATTTGCATATGTGTGTCATGTTGTGCGTTTGGTGTTCAAGTGTATGAATTGAAAAGTCATCACGTTGCTTCACGCTATCGATGAAACTTCACGCCATCAGTGATGCCTTAGTCGTGCATATTAAAATTAGGAACTGTAGTTTGGCGAGAGAAGAATCAATGGTATAGATAGGATCTACTCACGTCAGTGTGGAACACGCTATTCCAACAGAAACCCACACCACAAAACCCGGCATTTTCTGTTGCTTCGGTGAACTTTCGGTATTTTGAGGAATTTGTGGACCTATAATATACCATATGTTATACGGTTGCAGAGGTTCGATAAACTAAACCGTAGTAACAGGGAACCGGTGATTTTTGACTGCGGAACCAAGCCAAAGCCTCGAGTTCGTTTATTGTGGTGCATGCGTTGCCCCCGTTTTCGGGTCATGTCAGTAGCTCACCTCGGTCTAATTTATTCGATGAGGCCAAAACCGCCTCGTTCTGTTTTCTTTTGGCTCAGCTACGCACTTTCTTCATCGGAAACGGGTCCGCTTTGGAGATTTGGGCGCCGTGACATCCGTCCTCGGACATTTCGGAGGGCCTTTCCATTTTCTGTGGGAACACGGTCTCGGATCGTCGATCCCGTCAGTGTGACCACGTTGTGTTCCAATCCAAGTTCCTGATCAACAGCAGTGTTGGAGGCAATGTGGTTTTTGGGGAAATCAACGTCATAATCGAAGTGTCGATTATTCGGTACAGGTACCGGTACACGTAATGGAATCCATACCGCATTTACAAGAGGTGTAGAATCTTGCGTGCCTTTAGGTTGCCGCGCCAAGCGTACATAATAATATTATTAAGATGATTTTTTTCAAAAGTATCACTTTGGCCATGTTGAGGTTTATTGTAATTGGCATCGGAAGTTGGCGAACGCTGAATGGTGCAGCTTTTACTGAGCGGAGAAAACAGAGAAAAACAAAACTACACTTCTCGTACGCCATGCATACACTGTTGCCACCAGTCTTTACCTGGGACATGCTGTGTGCCGAGTACACTAAGTACCTCGACGATCTCTTTGAAGACACTCCACGCCCGTCCCACAGTGCTTTCGTATGCATCCTGCACAAGCGGTGCCCGACTATAAGGATTCGCTCTGGTAGGAGTCAAGTCTGTGATGTATGTGCTATTGACCACAACAAGATGGGCGCGAAAGCCGACGCTGTGGAGACAGAAACATTTGGGGGCCATCTAACTACAGCCAAGGCCATGAGGTAAGTAGTGATACTTTTGATTAGTTGTGGACATTTTTATTTTTAATGTTCATTTGACTTACTTGCTTTTTGTACAGGGTCGAGTACCAACTGGATATCAGCAAACGTGACAAGGATAATATCGTGCTCATAATGGACTATGCGCAAAATCTCACGATGCCTCACGTACCGGACGTCCCTATGTGCTGGTACTTCTTGTCTCCGATTTCGGTCTCAATGTTCGGAGTTTTCTGCGCAAATGACGCAAGCTACAACCACTTCATGTACACTGGAAAGAAGGGCGGCAAAGGCGCGGACGAGGTGACAAGCATGCTGCATCATGCGCTTGATCTTTATGGCGTTTTCAACGCTGCCTACGAGAATCCTGTCGAGACGAGTGAAACTGGTGTTCGAGTGACAGTCTGGGCAGACAACTGCGGAGGCCAAAATAACTATTCTCAAGTCGTCTGGTATCTGATGTTTTTGGTGGAGTTTGGTGTGTTAAACGACGTGCACCTGAATTTGTTTACGAAGGGGCATACGAAAAATGCGTGTGACCACGGTTTTGGAATAATTAAACGTCACATGCGACGCGAATCGTGCTGGACCATGTCGTCACTGGTGGAGGCAGTAGATCGAGCTACAGCAAACTTGAGTGTTACCAATCTTGAAAAAGAAGAGAATCCGTTTTGGTCCTCCAATGCATTTTTCGCATCTAGACACAAGAAGTTAGCCGGCATTCAAAAGTATCACCTATTTCGAATCACCAGAGAGAAGCCCCGGTTTGAACAGTGCAAACAATCTCCTTCGTCAACAGGGGAATGTATGAAGATTGACAAGGACAAAGATCCAAGAGCTAAGTCGCTAGCTGATTTTGCCACCGTTTGGAGTACAGTACCAAAAGCCGAAGACAAGCCGCTAAATCCCGAGAAAGTATCCGACATCTACAACAAGGTGCTGCCTTACGTACCTGCTTGTTTTGCTGACGATCCAATTTACCAGAAGCCGCGTGAGGCTATGACGGAGACAGCTCGAGAAATTAAACGCGCCAGATGCAGCAAGGCAGATAAGAAACGAAAGCAGAGAGAAGTTGAGATTCTGAATGCCGACGCAATGCAAGAAGAAGACAGCAATCAAGTTGACGACGAGGAGGGAATGGAAGCCATCGTGTAGGCTTCCGTGCACGGGTACACATTTAGTGATACTTTTGTATAAATGGAAACATTTTTTCAGGTGCGATCCAACCGCTTCCTATAATTTTTTTAAGCATGTTGCAGTATGATGTAGAGGTCGCTGATTGGTTCATTGGAAAGCCCATGAGCTTAGCTTCCAGAAACTACATAAAAAAAGTGATTTGACATTTTTGGTCATCCAGACCTGTTGCCTCTGTTCTCTCCAGCATAACTTTGCTTGTACTACAAGTTTGGAGGCGTGTGATAGCTCCAGAGCAAGCCAAGACATCGCTGATTTGCCCTGTATCGGTCGTTAAATAACCTCAAAATGGCCATAGTGATACTTTTGAAAAAATCCTATCATATAATACATTACAATCAAAGTGTGTCACCATGACCCACGGTGTACATCACTGAGCTGTACCCCAATGTTATGCTTCATCTACTTGATACACACCTAAACTATGAATTCCACAAGCAAACAACGATAAGAAGATGCCCAACTTCCTCATAATACCACGATAAGCAAGAAAGTAATTAATTGAGACCAACTGGGTTGCTGAATAAAAGTAAGCTTGCTGACGAAGGGATCAATCCGGCCGCCGGGCCGGATTCCGGCGTACGAGACATCAGAGTTCACACTACAGTGCAACAGCCAGCCCCCCTCAGAGTCATTCCCGTACTCACCGGTGTTGCCGATACACGCGTCTACGTTTGCAGTCCCACCAGTGCACACCAGAATTTCGCTCACACTTACTGTGCCGTTGTTGCTCCATATCTCGACGTTTGAACTCTGCAGCAAAAACTCTCCAAGTTGCCCTGTTCAGTCCAATTTGGTGGAATACATCATCTGAATTTCAAGTATGGCATTCACAAGATTCAGCTAGACAACCCGTGGGAGTGGGTACGCTGAAGTTTCGACTACTCTGCCGCAAGCTGGCAACTCAACAAGTTTGGTGCTTGGCGGATTTTCTGGATAGTTCACATCATCGGCCGACGCGAACGACTTTTTTTCAAGCCACTTAACAGTGCAGTGCAATCGAGTTATGGAGCACATATCCAAATAAGTGATATTTTCCTTCTGTATCGCCAATTGATTCAAGTTTTCCATCGCGTGTTACCCCACCCTGAAGCGGGTGGAGTTGCTGTGATAACAGAAGGAGTGTTTCCGCCCGTTAATGGAGCGGTCGTTGGTGGTAAAACGAGATTTTTTCCAAATCTTCGGCTTCAAGACTGGAATGCCATTCTTCAGCCGGTGGAAGTGATTGATAATCACCCAATGCGAGAACTTGGATGCAGACCAAATCTCATTCATCCAACATTAACAAGTCTTCTGTGGCTACGACGATGTCTGCTCCCTGTGGTCCATGATGTAATGCTCCGGTTATTTTTCGGAGCCCTCATTGTGGGATCGCGACTTTATTTCCTGAAGGACGTAAATCCAACGGTGCAGCAATATGTTCGGCAATCTTGTGTGGAGATTGAAACAGTTCAACATTGCTTGTTTTCATGCCCGATGCTATCGGAAATGTGGCAATTATTATGGGATCCGTGGCTACAAGCCTTCGCAACACAACTTCAGTGGAAACTGTTACTCTTGCCCTCTGTAAGCGATGTTAGCGCGAGCTGGAGGCAACATCACAAGATATTACTGCTGCTTTGGCGAATGCATACAGCTATCGTGTTTCACGCAACGTGGCGTCTGCGAAACGACATACATTTTCGCGAAACTCAAGCAGAAGTTCCTAGAGTGCCAAGTACTGTCAGCTCCTTCAATCGGCATTGTCAAGTGTTGTATTCTCACGCGGTGGAAATAGGCGTGGACGGTGAGGCAGTAGCCAACATCCTTCAACGCCTGGGATTTGACACCCCCATACGTGTATCCATATAGATAGCATACCGTAGGTAGGTAGGAAACAAGTTGATTAACTAGTTATGCACTTCTCGTTTCACTAGCTACTGTGTGACAATATTCCTGCTGAATCTTATGGGCTAGGGGTTAATAATCGGCAATTGCCAAAATTAGAGGCTGATTTTGCCGGATTTGAAGATTTGAGAAGTGCCGGAAAAAAAGACAAAATTTAAGTCTGAATCACTACAATTTGCCTATATAAGCTGTTGTTTGCAATACTGCTTGCAAATGCAACGCATTGCGAAGCCTCTACTAAGCTTCTCCAACGCTTAAAACTGCACAACAGTCTTTTCACCTTATTCAAACACATCTAGTTCACTCTGCTATTCTCTGTATTATAGAAGAAGAAAAAGTTGACTACTTATATTCTCTGTATTTTAGTCATGTGTGCATTGCGTTATTTTGGAAGTGAGAGTAGTAGGGTACTGAAGCTCTCAACGCTCATGTTGGAGACGGACGCAAACATTTGAAGAATTAAAGACGGACGCAATAATTTGAAGAATGTGCACAATTCACAGCACCACAGTAACTGAGCTCATCGTTGTTGAAGAGCACAATGCTTGGATTCACATCTAACTAAATATTATACTGCAAACAATTAAGACATGTAATGTAATGTATTAAGTGTTCGCGTAGCCACATTACGCCTGCGCTTAGGCTTAGCTTTGCTAGTCGGCGGCATAAAAGTAATGTCCCTTCGCCGCTAATATCTAAGTGGAGTAGTTGTCAATAATTTACGCACCGTCGGATTTGTCGATTATTATTCGTGACTGCTACCAGCCCCAATGGTGCTCAACAATGTCTCATCCGATGTCAATTTCAAGCAAGGGTATGATTGTAGATCGAAATTAGATAATGTGCCGGTTTTAACATTCGGCAAGGGCCGGCATTAGCTTAATCCCGGTATTTCCGGCAAGCGCCGATAATAACCCAGTCTGTTCTAGATCGACACAAACTTGGTCTGTTCGACGTCCTGCGTGCCGTTGAGGTAGTCGTTGAGGTAGTGCGTGCCCATCGACATGAAGTACCGCTTGTGCAGACTCTGCAAAATATGTATTCCCCAGAGCGCGTCGTGATGAGCACGTAATTGGGCGAAATGAGCGATAGGTGTCGCCCTCAGCGGTACATCGGATACCAGCGTTGTATGTCTTCATGCCGCTCGGGATGATTCCTTCTCCGATCGCGATGTGTGGTCAGCATTAGCAGCGACGGTCATCGATCGAGTGGCTTGAATCGGTGGTGCTTGGAATGTAATGAGATGTAGGCGGTAGCCTTATACCAAGGCGCCCAATTCCAAATGCAGCCACTAATGCTACTGTACACCATACAGCTAAGGTGGGGTTGTTTTCCGAATACGGTGAAGATAAAGTCACGATCTAGTTATTCTACATGGGAATTTTCAAGCAAGGCATGAAAATAGCTTTTTAGAGGAGGCAGCTCAAGATAAACCAACGCAAGAGACCGGTAGGAGTAGTGACAGCGTTAGTTTCAGATTTCTCCCGTCTCGCTTAACCCGCCACGCAACAAACCCAGGTAGTGGGGGCGCTACAATGCAAGATTCGTCATTGTGCCGGATTTCCGGCACGCCCTAAAAAATCGATGGCTACGACATCTGGAAATGTATAGTACATCTCGCCGGGGTACATGTATTGTCCCATTCAATGTCGAAGATACAAAACAAGCAAAATGCAAAAAATGAAGTGGATTATCCTTCATTAGTTCAAGTCCGCGGGACTGTTCCCCCACAAAGCCCCAATCCTTTCTTACTCTGTGTTCTTACCATTGGTAATTTCATCAAGCCAGTCACGCGCAGTGGAGACGCGAGCGTAAGCACCAGCGAAACCCATTCCACAGCCTTCGCTCCCCTTCGCCACCCCAACCAGGACGTCCTCGGAATCGTTCCCGTTCTCCGATTCAATGACCAACGGGCCACCGTTGTCCATGCCGCAAATGCCCGCCTTCGTGGTCCCACCAGCGCACAGCACAGTTTCATCCACGCCGTAAGTCTTCGAGCACTTTTCATCGCTCCAGAGCTCGACATCCGCACGGAGAAATTCCTCCGATGGGTCACCGTCCTCACTCGTCAAACCCCAGCCCGTCGAAGTCGCCCATTCACCCTTCTTGATGTCGGAGTCGTCGGCCTTAGCAAGTTTCACAGGCGTGAACGAGCTAGCCTTCGCTAATTCCACCACCGTGAACTCGTATTGGAGATCGTGGTCAAAATCAGGGTAGTTCGTGACCGACATGACCTCGATCTGCTCGCCATCTTCTTTTCCCTTAAGGTAGTGGAATCCCACCGACACCCACCGCAATTTCGGGAAGATGGTCCTGTTGAAACACTCGGGTGAGGTCAGCACCTGCGTTGGGGAGATCAGAGTGTCACCGCAGAAGTCAATCCCATCCGTACTGTTGCGCAGACCCACGTTGTACGTCTTGGTGCCAGCCGGAACGATTTCTCCACCGACGATCAGCTTCCGTTCAGCCTGAGTAGTGGTCTCGGTGGCAGTTACACAGGTTAGTGCTACAGCAGCAGCGGCGATGATCTTCATGGTTGTGCTTGGTGAAGTGGAGTGAGCAGTGGGAGGAAAATATCTGAATGAACAATTCCGAGTAGAGCTGATCTTGGTAATTCAACCCCAGAGTACGAGTTCATTTGAACCAGCCTTCTGGAACACAGTACATGTAGCAAGCAAATGAGAATCATTGCTTATTGAGGAAGCGTATATGTAACCGATTATGCGCTCAAGCTTTCAATTTCGCATTTGAGATCAGCGCTGAAAAGCTATACTTAGAGTAGCAGAATTGATTGGTACGAGTCTCGTCCATCAAAGCAGCTTTATATCGTTGATCCAAGCTTCGGGCAACGGCTAAATATCGTCTTCAAGTAGCCGAACCGATTAGCGGTTTCCAAACACATACTAACGTTACAGTACAATGTTAGAGAAGATAGGATCTACACGTGTTCATCTGGAAGGTTTTGCCACAGGATCAACACGACGAGTATATTACGCGTGCAAGGTGCCCACATAATCGTCCAACGGGAGTGTTGTTATTGCTGTCACCGTTCCAGGATTTTGCTGAGGCTAGCAGAAATTACGATCTCGAGATAACGCTTTTCTTGAGGCAGCCTTCAGAACTGCCCAGCGAGCTTGTTTGATCGTCTCCGAAGTAGGGCTCCCGAAAAATGCATGGCCATACAATAACTGCAATAAATTCGCTCCAATAATTGATTGCAGCATTTCTCAAAACAGAACGGAATTATTGAGTAAGTCGCTTAAAAAGTTCCAAGTAATTACTTAAATACCTTAGCTTCCGCCGACCTCTAATGTCACGGAGAGCTTCTTTAGCCTAGTAAAAGCTACATTTGCCACGATCCGCCATAGTCTCCAGCTGAAACTATTCTCTTTTTGTTTCCTTGAACCCCAAGTAATGTAGGAGTGTACGTAGGTGAGGGTTGTCTTTATTTTGGTTCTTAAGCAGATCAGGTCTGGCGATTTGATCTGGATTTGATGCAATTCAGATCACTCTCGGATGGTGTTGGATAAGCTGCTAAGGTAAAGTGGAGGCAGCATCACCAACACCAGCACTTAATGTGCGTCTGCTAAAACCATTCTCCATCCGATCTAGATTCAAATGAATACTTAGTGCTCCTCGTAGGCTACCTTATCAGATGTCGCCCATCCTATCAGATCAATCATACTTAAGTGAGAGAAATCGTATTGAGATTTGTATTGAACCTGGACCCAAAATTAAGATCAGGTCTAATTAAGACCCATTTGAAAATCTTCCGTAGGCGAGGATAGTTACATATGGCAGGTGCTAGTTCAGCAATTGCAATGATTAACGGACAGATTTAGCTTGAATGTGAGTACTATAACTCGCGGGCACGCTACACCTTTATTTGTGAACAATGCACTATTCGGGAGCCCTGCATGTAAGACGATGCTTGGGTTCATAGACCGAGTTCAAAGCTGTGAGCTCTTGACTGACAATCAGGTGCATAAATGCTTGGACAGGTAATCACGGCAGTCTTGGGATGGCACTGGTTATCAGATCCACGAGCTCCGAAACAAAGCTAATGCGTGGTTTGACACGGGGAAGCCATGTAGTTTACATATTTGAAGCGCCTTTCGTAAAATCTGACCAGACCTGAGGCTTAGATTTTTAACCGATAGCATTTGCAAATAATTTCACCAAAAAAGTTCTATAATAGGCTCTAAGCTTTAGTAAAATGTCGGTCGATCAATGATCGAGGATCATCCGTTCTTGGTTGGTGGACATTTTGAAGCTGGCCTTCCAGTCTTTAGCGGTGTTGGGTTATTCAATTTTCAAAAACCCATCAGCTGTTTTGGCTCCCTTTTAGTGAAGCTTTAGCATCGTGTTCGCCCAACATCCACGGGTGAATGGGTTTTGATGACAACACAAGCGACATCATCTGTGTTTTTCGTTGTCTTCACTGAAGACTCTTCAGAGGGTACATTACGCAGTACCGCGGAAAAAATAATGGTTGAGAGCCATGCATTCCTCATTCTCAGTTATTCCCAGTATAATGTCCGCGTCATTTGCCTAATTTGCTCGCAAACAGCGCTATTGAGATAAATCGGACAACGTTTAAATGGTGCAACTTAGTAGTACTCAGTAGCAACAGCCAAGTGTAGTAGCAACTAGGAATACCGGAAGCTCCCTTGGAGTATACAAAGGTCCAAAGTTGTGTGGTGATATAAACAATGGGATGACAGGTTTATCAAGTTTCGATAAAAAGTACTTAATCTAGAAAAAATGTTGTTTTTTTAGGTTTCGAGTCCCCTTTCCGGAGAAACTAGGGATTAAAATGTGAAGAATGGCTGCGCGTCGGTCACTTCCTTTGTGGCTTCAAAATGGTGCCACTGGCTCGCGACTGGGTTCTACAAGCGACGCTCGACTCTGTGACATGATTTTGGGCTCAATAGAGGAAACATAGGAGACGACTTGGATTGCTATGTAGTATTGAGCTCGAGGACCCGGGGAACTGACAAGCTTAAAGCCTGGACTCGGACAAATGCTACCATTAGTTGACTTGCGAACCGTTTGTTAAAACAATAGAAAATTGAAAACTTAGCTGGTCAACAAACGTGGACATTCTTTTGTTGTCTACTCTGGTGACCTCACCGTCCCGTAAGCACTTCATAGACCAGTGCGACAACGTCAGAGTAAACGGAAACTATACACTCCGTTACACTAAGATCAAGAATTGGTCATTCGGATATTTTCCTTTCACACCTCACTCCACTTCACCAAGCTCAACCATGAAGATCACCGCTGCTGTTGCCTTCGCCTCGGCCGCGGTCACTTCCGCCGCAGCCACTACGCATGCTGAGCGGAATCTCATTGCATTGTCTATGGAGACATCGTTCCGTCTGGCTCCAAAACGTACAATGTGGGTCTGCGCAACACTGCGGGTGGAAACGACTTCTGCAGCGGCACTCTGATTTCCCCAACGCATGTACTCACCACGCCCGAATGTTTCAACAGCAACTATATACCTAAACTTCGGTGGGTGTCGGTCGGAACCCACTACCTTAATGGAAAAGAAGATGGCGAGCAAATCAAAGTCACGTCGATCAAGAACTACCCTGAGTTTGACCACGTTCTCCAGCAATATGAATTTACAGTGGTGAAATTGGCGAAGGCTAGCTCTTTCACGCCTGTGAAACTTGCTAAGGCTGACGACTCCGACATCAAGAAGAATGAATGGGCCACTTCGATGGGCTGGGGTTTGACTAGCGTGGATGGAATTCCATCAAAGGAATTGCGCCGCGCTGACGTCGAGCTCTGGAGCGACAAAAGTGCTCGAAGATTTACGACGTGGATGAAACTGTGCTGTGCGTTGGTGGTACCACGAAGGCGGGCATTTGCGAGATGGACAACGGCGGTCCGTTGATCATTGAATCGGAGAACGGGGACGATTCCGAGGACGTCCTGATTGGTGTGGCGATGGGGAGCAATGGCTGTGGAATTGGAGCCACGGCTGCTTACGCTCGCGTCTCCACTGCGGGTGAATGGCTTGACAAAATTATCAGTGAGAGCACACAATAAGCACGCATGGGCTTTGTGGGGAACAGTCCCAGTGGACTTGAGCTAATGAAGGATAATCCACTTCAAATTGTCATTTTGCTTGTTAGTATCTTCGATATTGAATGGGACAATCAATACAGCGCTGAGATGTGAATCGTGGCTTTACCTTCACCGTATAGCTCCTCATGCTCACTTCAAAGTATGTCACTGTTGTAAGTACACTGCAGTGCGTAGCAGTCGTGTACCGCATTCATCGACCACCCGCAAATAATCCATCTTAGCAGTAAAATGACGTCTGCAGTGTCTGATCCTGCAACGAGGGTCCCTCTGGTGCTGTCCTTGTCTTCGGGAACGAGCTGCGGCTTCTAGCTGCTGGTGCCGCGCAGCGTATCCGTCATGCCTCATCCGAGGATCACCCCGCCACTCCTCTTGTGCTTTCTGCGCAGCTTCGCGGTGGCTTCGACGTTCGTGGAGGCGGAGGATTTTGGTCGATCTCGGCCATCTCCTCCATTCTTTTTTGTCGCTTTCTCTGCTTCTTCTGTGTATTGTAGGACAGCTGCTCTGGTAATGATCTACGCTGGGGACTACGTTGTTCACGTGTCCTTTCCTCTGGTTGCTTCTCCCCAGTTCTTGTCGTGTAGTACCCCAAGAACTACCCCTCTCTCGACTCCAGTCTTGCCTCGCATAGGTTTTCGTCCTCTCGTCGAGATCTCGTTGCTGCTGTACAGACAACCGCACAGAAGCTTCGACCGCATGGGAGCTGTGCAGTCCCGACATTTTGGGTTTTCATTTCGACGCCATTGTTTCTTCCCGAATCTCGACCGATCCATCCGCTTTCTCCCACAGCACGAACAATCCCGTGTATCGTTTACCGGTGGCAACGGATAACGAACAACAGGATCACTCAGTTCACGGCGACATTGCGAGCAGAGATCCCGTGGTGGGGGGTTCCTGGAAACGGGTCGTGGGGGAGATCTCGAACGGTGACGATAGGTAGAACCACCGGTAGAACTCTTAGTTGGCTGTTGTGGAGCAGTGTTATTGGTCGGTTTCGGGATTGGACGCCTTGGAATAACAAAGTTGTCGTTCGGTTTGTTGGTGGTTGGAACTGGAGCAGGTGCTGGAATTTGGGTGGTGCTGAGGAGGTCAAGGATGTTGATACTACCGACACTTTCGACAACACCTTCGGTTAGCGGAGTTGGCAACGGTCTTGAGGGTGACGACTCGGTTACGCTGGGGTAGTTTGAATAAGCGGTACCACTGGGTTCGCAGTCCTCGCTCTCTGTAGAGCTACCATCGTCGACGTGTGCCATCGTGCAAATATCGGCCAACCTAAACTAATACCGAAATTAACGATTGATCCGAATTTAGCGACTTGATCGGATTTTTTTTACAGAAATTTAGTGGGAAGTTAGCAACTTTCTAGATCGAGTCGTACAAATTAATGGCATCTCGTCACGTATTGGTTCAATGGCACCCAAGACGGCGAGCTGATACTGAAAAGTGGCACTTTCCACTAGTATACTGGATAGTATCAATTGTGTTTAGGATTCTTTGCACACAGAGTAACAGCGCGCATGAAACACAAAGAATTTTACAGACTCGCTTCAAGTATGTCGGTTGTATTTCTTAGGATAAGGCCGAGTAGTTGTCCAACTAAGTCTGAGATGTGGTGCCAATGTCAGTAGCAAAACAAGACAAACAACAAGCTTACTGGGTCTTGGTCACGGAGTTAATCCACTCTACACCGGCCGACACACGCGAGTACACGGCGGGAACACCTCGATAACCACAGCCAGAGCCCCAGGCGACAAGACCAATGAGGACGTCATCCGCGTCTCCCTTGCCCTTCTCCTTGACCAGCGGACCGCCCATGTCACCAACGCACGAGTCTTTACCTGGTGCACCGCCAGCACAGATCGACGAGTTGTCCACCAAGTCCAAGTAAGCCCGCGTGCAGTCATCATCGCCCCACACCTCGATACTGACACTCTGGAGCTCGTTGGAACGGGTGCCTTTAGGGAAGCTGGTGTCACCCCAGCCCATGACCTTGGTCCACATGCCCTCAATAATGTCCGAGTCGTCCGCCTTAGGAAGGTTGATGGGGGCGAACTTGCTGGGCTTCTCCAGCGTCAACAAGCCATAATTGTATATTCCGCTGGTCCAGTTGTAGAGTGTGTGGTTCTGAGCCTTCACGACCTTGATCTGCTCGCCGTCTTTCGTCCCATTAATGTAGTGAGTGCCCACAGCCACGAAGTTCGGCTGCTCGTAACCCGTGCAGGACCCGGTAGTAAGTACGTGGGTGGGGGTGATAAGAGCACCACCGCAGAAAGTGTTACCGTCAGCAGTAGAGCGGATACCGGTCGCATAGGCCTTCGTGCCGATCGGGACTTCCCCTCCACCGAGAATAAGCTGACGCTCGACGTGGTCAGCGTTGACAGCAACAGCTCTAAGCGCGATCGAAGCAGCAGCAAGGGTAGAAATAACCTTCATACTTGGTTGAGGGTTTCGACGGTGCTTGGAATGTGGTGAGCAGTGTGCGGCAAAATCCGAAATGGGGCGTGATCGTGTCATTTGACTTCGAGCCGGAGACGGTTGTGGAACATCCTGCGACGGTAAGATTCGGTGAATCGGATCGACGCATGGGTTTGCGCTTGCTTCAGTTCAACACCTTGAGCCCCGATCGGGTCGATTTGAAAACGTGTGGGATACAGGTATCGGTACAGAGTTACGGGATGGATAAGCCATATGCAACTGCACGACAGACACAATCGAGTGATCGCATGGACACCAGCAGGTTTATAGTTGTCCGAGAAGAAGTTCTCCAGACTCCACCTCAGTCGTAATTGCACGCACTTGTTACATGTAGAGCGTGAAATTAATACCACGCGATCGCCGCACATATCACCACTCTCGAGATCATACCCTTTGATCGATTCAATTGCAAACTTGTGTTGACGAGCCAACAAAACGTGACGAACCCAAAAGGCTCCAGCGACTTTCGCTGTTCGGATAGGACACTCGAGCACGACAGCACGAGCGAGGCACCGAATCCCCATATGGGATTAATCCAGGATGGCACAATTCAAGCTTTTGACGTGCCGCTCGGCGTTTGCCGTGAAGGTAGGTATATTAGTACACTGGTGCGGTCCTTTCTTTCACATACATGTACTGTACTTATGTGTTTTTCAAACGCTTTATTAACCCCAGTCACGACTTTTGGTAGGACAAACGGAAGGACACAAACTAAATATCTTGGATTTTGTATACTTGCTGGAATTTTTTGTCCTAGCCAGCTGGCTAGGACAAAAATACTGATCCACCATAGTAAAATCGAGTAAAATGTGATTTTGTCCTAGCATTTGTCCAACCAAAAGTCGTGACTGGGGTTAAAAACGGCCCGAAGCTCCGTTACTCCGCAGGAATATATTTTTGGAGCAGCGGATTTTCATACGTTTCTGGCATTTCTTATCCCAAAACGCCAAGTTATTCCAGGAACTATAGTTCTTTACAATAGAACCAATACAGGTAAGCTCCATTAGAATGCTCTCTGGGTGATGCTCACTGGTACTGGCCCCATAATGAGTGGAAACGAAATTTTGACCTTCCCTCAATAGTCCATAACCATTTGCGGTCCCCTGGTGCAGCCCAGTGCTGATTCGAGAATGACCGGAACTTCATTTGTCGAATGCGCAGGTAGGCAAGCAGCTACTTCGAAGTACACCGTATTTCGTCGCAACACCACCACATCAACACCATGGATTATGCTGGTGCGCATGATGTCACGTGCTCTGATGAGCGACTTGTTGGTTGAGTTTCACTTGGGTGGTTGTTGGAAAAATGAAGACTGATTGATTGTTTATCGTGGTTTTGAACTTCTTGCTGTGGCTACATAGTGCACAGAGTAGAAAGATCAAGGAGGCTTGCGCTCTAGCAGATCTCCTTCCAGCGAACAAATCTCCTGTCTAGCAGTTGGATCAGGAGTTGCGATGGCTTCTTGGCGGGCCACGCCCACCGTGTGCGCGCATCCAAAAACGTATTTTTCCCTCGGGCATTTCTAGAAAATATTTAATATGCTTATCGAGGTTGCGGCAACAGGCAACAGTGTTGCCTGCTTGCCACAGCTCCACATGCACCAACTATTTGGAGAAATACTACAGTATATTTTATTCGCTTGTCGTTTTCGAGAAGCATTTCAGCCGACGTTGACGCGGGGTTCGCTACAACATAATCATGACGTCGGGATACTGCTCCGCGCTGCCGGCGATGAGTGTAAGGTAGCTGAAGACTTGTTTGTGGTCTTGCTCATTTGACTGCCATAAGCTTGGGCCTGGTCGTGCAGGAGCTTGAGGCTCCCCGGCGTGTTCATCGAGAGCGAGATTTGGGCGTGGGCATTCATTCTTGTTGTCTTGCTCGTCTCACGACAAATTCAGGTAGATGAAGTGTCGAGCGCACTTCTGTGTCCCACTGGCGGCAGACAAGAAGGCTTGGGCAAAGATGGCGTGGCTTCGTCAGTGTATCGATGACGGAATCACTTGCCTGAACAAGCGAGTGCACGAAGATAACGTAACGTGTACAGAAGGTATGGACTGATGCGTGGCGTGAAAACTGTTACTCCAGAGTAAAACGACAAGCGAGCGCGAAACCCATATTGTCCCATGCATTCACAATACCGTATTATCAATACGCTATCCACTGACTTGTGGATTGAAGCGCTAACATTTTCATTTCCTCTGTGAGTATCCTTCATGAATACATGCCTCTATCCTACGGCGAACGATTTATTGGAACCTAACGAGTGTATTTTCATGTTATAGAGCCTCAGGCGGGGCATACGCACGGATCTAGCAGTAACCCCCAGCGCGTATCCCTACTACGAACACTTTCCTGTCGGGTGCTGTAGCAACACCCCCAATATTCAGTAGCTAGTTGGTAAATAAAACAATGAAGCAAGACACTGCCTTGAAGGGGCTAGTGCCGTCTAGCGTCGACCCATCCGCACGAGTGCGTGTGAACCGACAAGCTGGGCCATGGTCGAGCGCTTCCGCTCGTTCACAGCGACCTCGTCCTCTTCCGATGTTG
The DNA here is from genome assembly GCA_014706105.1 of Phytophthora quercina. Taxonomy (NCBI): domain Eukaryota; phylum Oomycota; class Peronosporomycetes; order Peronosporales; family Peronosporaceae; genus Phytophthora; species Phytophthora quercina. The sequence goes on along the minus strand of JACBOW010000016.1, from coordinate 54,512 downwards.
ACTGGGTCTTGGATTTCTTGCCGGGGAACAGCATCTCCATCTTCTGTGCGAACTTGGCGCTAGACGAGTCGCGACGTTTCTGCTTGGTGTTCACGACTTCAGCAGTCTGGTTGTCCGTCTTGGCGTTGTTGTTGTTGTCGGCGTTCGCTTGGGCCTTGTCGTGCAAGTATTTGAGGTTGCCGTGTGTGTTCATGGGGAGAGCGAAGCTGGTGTGTGCGTTCATCTTAGTGATCTGAAGGCTTGCCGGTGCTGTGAGGCGCAGTGCAAATTGCAAAGTGAGAAGCTGTGCACTCGAGCGGTCCATACAGTACCATCATTCGCTGCAACAAGTGAGTAACCTGAAGTGAATGGAACGAAGGGAAGTGAAGCTGTAGTCGCCGAGAATCCATGTCGCTGATTCGCAGCCAGTCAGTGGTAGTCATCGAGAGTCGAAGTGCTAATCATGAGGGTGGTTAGCCAGAATTTTGTGGCGGTCTACGACCGCGATCGCGTGAAGTGCGCTCGATCCGTGCTGGTGGGGATCTAGAAGCCAATACATGTACATGAACATCTTTTCCCTCGTGTAGAATGCGCAGTTTGTGGTGGGAGGTGCGGCCGTCATGTCACCAAAAAGCTGGTGGTGGCGTGGCGCTTCGAGATCGGCGACGTTTGGTTATACTGTAAACCCAGTATTAATATACTGCTTTAGCTTATGCTGCGTATTGAGCTTCAGAACGTCGTTAAGAGTTCATGAGTTGCAGTTTCGCTTGTATAATACACTATTCCTTGTCACCCAGAGTTGATAGCAGCTTTTGTAAAGTCCGCTTTAATATCAGTTGCCACACATGAATCGGCCAAAGTGCACGCCAATTTACTTGCTTTATCCTTCTAGGTGCGATACCGCATCGACGGTCGAGCGCGCTTCTGTGTGAACACTACACCGGCAAAGTTGGTGTAGATTTGTCACTGACGGAATCACCTGCCTGAACAAGCGAGTGCACGAAGATAACGTATACAGAAGATATGGCCATTATAAAAAATGACGAGCGAACGCGAAACCAGGCTTTTGTCATTTTGCCCCATGCATTCACTACGCTGTTCACTGACATGTGAATTGAAGCGCTAACATCATCGTTTCTAACGCATCAATTTTTCACCACTTCTTCTGGGTCATTTTTGCAGAGGCCGCAGAGAATGAAGCAAAAAGCGTCACAATGTCACAATGCTCTTGGATTTCGTCGTGCAATTTCTGCAGGTGGGCGGCGCGGTGGTCAGTATCACAAGGCATGGCTTCTACATGTAGTAGAAGCAAACACTACAGTAGAATTTCTACTGTAGTGTTTCTGGATCCAACCGCTACCACTATAGATCCTCTGCAGGCAACACAAATGAGTATCCATCATGAATACCTAGCTCTATCCTGCGGCGAACGTTTTGTTAGAAACTTGTGCGTGTATTTCCATGGATATAGCGCCTCGGGCGGGAGTATTCACAAAGAGACCCCGACGCGAATGCCTACTGCGAACACTTTCCTGTCGAGTGCTGTAGCAACACCCCCAATATTCAGTAGCTAGTTGGTAAATAAAACAATGAAGCAAGACACTGCCTTGAAGGGGCTAGTGCCGTCTAGCGTCGACCCATCCGCACGAGTGCGTGTGAACCGACAAGCTGGGCCATGGTCGAGCGCTTCCGCTCGTTCACAGCGACCTCGTCCTCTTCCGATGTTGACTGGGTCTTGGATTTCTTGCCGGGGAACAGCATCTCCATCTTCTGTGCGAACTTGGCGCTAGACGAGTCGCGACGTTTCTGCTTGGTGTTCACGACTTCAGCAGTCTGGTTGTCCGTCTTGGCGTTGTTGTTGTTGTCGGCGTTCGCTTGGGCCTTGTCGTGCAAGTATTTGAGGTTGCCGTGTGTGTTCATGGGGAGAGCGAAGCTGGTGTGTGCGTTCATCTTAGTGGTCTGAAGGCTTGTTGTTGCTGTGAGGCGCAGTGCAAATTGCAAAGTGAGAAGCTGTGCACTCGAACGGTCCACACCATCATTCGCTGCAATAAGTGAGTAACCTGAAGTGAATGGAACAAAGGGCGGCCAAGGCACTCTCTTTCACACCAAAGCAGCAAATAAAATATATTTGCCTGCTTTATACTGTATGCAAAAATAGATGTGTTGTTGGAATTTGGTCGTTCATTTCATTCTCAAATACTTAACCTTCCAGTAACAACAGATCAGTGGCGAAACACCAGTGGCTTGGCCATGACCATCGTAGCTTGCGACGCTGTGAACTGTCTTGCTAGTGCCTCCTTCTTCGCCGACGCCTCCCCTGACGATACTCCATCGCTGCTGTCGTGGTTGGAAAATTGAGCCGCGTTGCCCACCTTCTGGTCAAACTTGGCGTTAGTGATGCTGGCCACCGGCTGGACCGATAGACCAGCAGACTTGCTGGCGAAAGTGGCAGGGGACTGGCTGTGGTTGTTGCTGGCGTTCATGGCGGGGTCACTCGTGTGCAGGACGGAGAAAGTTGGAAAGTGAGCAGGTGTGATGCGGAGGCAGGAAGCGAACGGCACACTACAAGGAGGACCGAGTACTACGCGACCCAAGATTACCAAAGGGTCAATAGCAGTCAGCTCCTTCGTCGTCAAGGTATCCGCAAGGACGAGTACCACGGATAAACACTCTACGCAAGAATGAATGCGGATGTCTGCCGCTGCGAAAGCATCCGTCGCACAACACACAGACTGACAGCCTTTTTCACGAGATTTGGCGTGAGTGGGGATAGAAACCCCCTGCCGTCGCCTCGGAGCAGGCTTTGCTCGCTGGTGACGCAGCTCAGAAATGCGATTACGCTGTGCTTGCGCTGTTCGCAATCTACAGATCGCGAGTGCGAGGTTAGCCGTCGGATGTACATGTACGCGATGAGATTCTGCTCTACTCGGGTTCCGTTGAAGCTAGCAATACATTACCAGCGGTGGCTGCAACAAAGCGGAAGTGGTGGGCGAGTCTGCAATGGTCTCGTGGGCATTCAGGATGACGGGTTCATAGTACAAACGTCGTACAGAGACCGAACGGTATTGCGAACACGAAAACTCATTTGATGATGCCCAGACAGAGGGTTCTCTGCGGGTTCTCACTGGTGCTGGTCTCTCAACTTACGGCTGCATGGCGGTGCTGTGCACGCTCTCCGAGGCTTTGTTGCCGCAGCACCGCGTCAAGAATGCTGGTGGTGTTGAAGAGGAGTGATTGCAGCGGTTGGTGCGGCGCTGGGCTTTGCTCGTGTTTGTCATTCGCATATTTGCCCACAGCCGCAACAACAACAACTACTACTACTACGGTCGAACTCCACAGCCATGACACCTTCCATGATGGCCTCGCGCAACGCGATCCCTCTCAGCACCCCAGCCACGCTCATGTATGTCCGAGAGAAGAAGGCCACAGCCACAAACACTGCGGACGTTACCTCATCAAAGCCTCGCGAGTCGACGGGGACAAGACTCTCACGCAAGATGAAGGGACTGTTCCCGAGTAAGAAAGAGGAGAAGAAGCAAGACGCGACCGAGCAGCCAGCAAGAAAGCGCGTGTTCTACCGACAGTTCGTCGAGGCGAAAGCGTTCGTGAACACTGGCATCCGTAGGTAGTCTAGCACCATTTTACTAGAGTTAGCGGTTGCAGTGTTCTCAAAAGCCCCGGACCCCAAATTGATACAATGAATATAATAGATTAGGTATCACCAGCGTGGACGGTCTTCTACTGCAAACAATTCGTTGTAGTGTGCTGCAAGACCTATCGCCGCTGTTGCCGACCTTACATGTACATGTAGCAGGGATCGCTTGCGTCGTGTATTGCCGCAATACTATTGCGTGCGGGCGTCAAACAAAAAAGCAAGCGCGTGGTACCGGCGACCATCATTCATGCGCTTCAACGTTTTTGCACGACGCGGCCCATCTCAATACGCAGCATAAGCTAAAGCAGTATATTAATACTGGGTTTACAGTATAACCAAACGTCGCCGATCTCGAAGCGCCACGCCACCACCAGCTTTTTGGTGACATGACGGCCGCACCTCCCACCACAAACTGCGCATTCTACACGAGGGAAAAGATGTTCATGTACATGTATTGGCTTCTAGATCCCCACCAGCACGGATCGAGCGCACTTCACGCGATCGCGGTCGTAGACCGCCACAAAATTCTGGCTAACCACCCTCATGATTAGCACTTCGACTCTCGATGACTACCACTGACTGGCTGCGAATCAGCGACATGGATTCTCGGCGACTACAGCTTCACTTCCCTTCGTTCCATTCACTTCAGGTTACTCACTTGTTGCAGCGAATGATGGTACTGTATGGACCGCTCGAGTGCACAGCTTCTCACTTTGCAATTTGCACTGCGCCTCACAGCACCGGCAAGCCTTCAGATCACTAAGATGAACGCACACACCAGCTTCGCTCTCCCCATGAACACACACGGCAACCTCAAATACTTGCACGACAAGGCCCAAGCGAACGCCGACAACAACAACAACGCCAAGACGGACAACCAGACTGCTGAAGTCGTGAACACCAAGCAGAAACGTCGCGACTCGTCTAGCGCCAAGTTCGCACAGAAGATGGAGATGCTGTTCCCCGGCAAGAAATCCAAGACCCAGTTAACATCGGAAGAGGACGAGGTCGCTGTGAACGAGCGGAAGCGCTCGACCATGGCCCAGCTTGTCGGTTCACACGCACTCGTGCGGATGGGTCGACGCTAGGCACCTACTAGCCCCTCCGAGGCAATCAATGCCTTGTTTCATTGATTTATTTGCCAACTAGCTGGGGGTCCCTACAGCATTCGACAGGAAAGTGTTCGTAGTACTCATACGCATCGGGATTACTTCTAGATGCGTGCAAGCACCGATGCCCTATAACTTGAAATTACCCACACATCGAGTTTCCAGCATTTCGTTCTTTTCAGGCCCTGAACCGATTCTTGGCGATACTTTGCGTCTTACACGGGTTTCTTGCAAGATTCAGACCTCAATCACCGGTAAATATATCTAATGGATACTCGTGTTTTTTTTGCTGCGGCGAAGGATCTACTGTACAGCGCCACACAGACATCAAATTTCACCCATCGATTGGGACCACGATACACCATGAGCTCTCAATGTTGATTTCAAGAGCGTAGCGATGACAGTATCAAGACGGGCCTATCACCTAAAAAAAGTGAGTACCAAGATTCCGAAGACAGGATGAACAAACACTTGTTATGCAGACTGGAGTTGGCGCTAAACACGCGTTTGAAAACTGTTCAGGCGATAATCTACCAGAGCTGCAACCTCGCGTTCTCTGGCGCATATCGTACATGTATTAGCGCTATAAACTGCCCCGCTTGACACTGCATTCATTTCTTAGCGATGAATCGTGAGCGCAGACTTTGAGATGACAAATTGCCGCCAAAACGCGTTCTTCGTCGCCTCTTTCGTCACCAATTCAGTGGACGCTTGCTGCTTGGCTTGAAACACTTCATTCAACGTGCGCATCAGCTTCGTCTCGAAAGGGTCACGAATAGACGTCGTGGTACTGATAGCGGCGTTCATGGTCCTCTTGGGCTCGGACGCCTTGTCTCGAACATAGAGAAGAGTGCTGAGTGCAGGAGCGTTGCGAGACGCCATGACGGAGGAATTCCTTGGACTTACTTGGTGATTAAGGTGCGGATCTGCAAATGAACGGCGGTGCCGCAGATTTGAAAAACCTGCCGCACTATCGCTCATTTGACATTTGCAACACGACAGCATCGTTTAGGACCGTTAAATAGACTGGTTTTCGCCTACCGTATGCATATCTGGTGATCATTTCCCTACAGATGTTTACCGGTACCAGTAGGTATTTAACACCTTGCCTTTCCTGTCAATACAAAACTGAGTGCATTCGACCAAACCGCGATAGTAACTTGAGATTTGCATTATTAGTCTAACTTTGCGAACGTCGAGTTGTATCGGTTTCGAAATATGCTTGCAAGGCATCGCCTTCATTAAAAATTGACATGGTTCGGAGCATCTGCTCTTCGTGGATTTTATTGGGATATTAATGCAGGGATTCCCAATTTATCGTATATACATTACGGCGTAAAACTGGATACAGTACACCAAATCTAGTCTAGACAACAGTTTTATAGCGTTTGCATTGCTATTCTTGCCACCGATGGTTTCTTCCTGTTTCCATGTCGACACAACGTGCAAGCTTTGTCCGTGGTGAAGCATGGAGAAACAAGAGGAGCAGTCTATTACCCAGGAAAATGTCAACACTCCCGAGCCGACGGTGATATCTCGAAGACAGGCCGAATTGGAAGCTGCAAACGAGCGATTACAGCACACGGCTCAGGTAACTTAGAACATTTGCCTTTCTACTAAAGTCATGGAAACTTAATTTATTTTTTGATGCAGAATTTCTCGCTGGAATGGAAATCATTCCTCGGTTACGCGATGCAGATCAAGCAGCAGCGAACAACTGGTGAAAAAGATCTGGAAGACTTGCTATTGAAAGCACAAGACGGTCTTGTTTTACTACGTGAACTACACAACCGACGGGATCAACAATGGAAAGAAGTTGCTGAACGATACGGGTATCAACGTCAGTCGAGTATTGATGACACAAAGGATGACAGTTCATTGCAGCAATTAACTAAACAGCCACGATGGCTGCAAACACTGGTAACGAAGCTGTTGTTGTTGAATCAGGACGTGGCAGCTACTGCTCACTGTGCAGTGAAAAGATTGCAGTTGACTGCTATCCAAGATCAACTTTCGCCGAGTATTGTGAAACTGCATACTGAAGCACTAGAAACTCATCATCGACTCCAGCACGAGGTGAACTCAGAGAAATATGTGCGTGTTGAAGACGTGAATCTGCTCTTCCAGTTTGACTACATGAAACACCAACAGGATGTTGTGTTGGAGCGCTTTTGCATTCGTTTAAAGTGGTTGCCAGTAAGTCATCGTTTCCATCTACGACAACGTATGCTGGCGCTTATCCACCAGCAGAAAGTGAAAAACACGCCACGACCTCGAAACAGTAAGGACCAGTTACACTGTCCGCTGTTTATCATTTCCACTCCACATTTTGCCGCTGAGCTGGAAGTTTTGACGCAGAAATATTCATTACCAGTTCCTGACATTAATGATGCTAATACTGACGAGTATCATGCTCTTAGACAAGGTGCAGACGAGTTTCTAGCGTCTGTAGTCTCTAGTTTCCCACCAGACGATGCCATCAATACGGACGGGAGCTTGGAAATGGGTTTGGAAACTTTGGTACACACACATACAAGAAACTCACGATGGGAGCTTATCCAACGTGGATATCTCGGTGACTGCGAGCCAGGTCACGGACCTATAGAAGACACTTTAATTGCTCTTCGCAATGACCACAAAATTGACTCCCTACTGGCAAACGAGTGGGAATTACTCACTCTCAACGACATCGGATACCTTCGAGTTAGGCTGGAGGCACTTTCCAGAGCGCATATGAATCGTGCTAAAGTCGACGTGGAAAAGTCTGCAGCTGAGGATATAGGCATTTTGGAAAACCAACATCAACTGGAGCAAACTACAGCAGAAGTTGCTGGCGATGACGATGAAAACGACTTGAAACGGAAGTCTGGTTTGCCGAATTCTTGGGATCCTGATGCCCTTTATTCACTCTACGTGCTGCGTGTGTCCTCATGCCGAGCGAAAAGACTGAGTATGTTGCGGTCATTGAATTATCTCCACTTTGTCCAGCTCTGTCAGGTCGGTTTGTTGCACACCAATTCATCCAAAAGCAGTTCACCTAAGCAAAATCCTCCTGTAGCATTAAAATATGCTGAAGGTGACACGATAAACCCATGGATTGTGACAAAATGCGAGAAAACCGGAGACTACATCATCACACGCTCACTGACAAATACAGTTGACGACGAGGACAATGACAACAATAATGAAGTTCGAGAATTCATCTTTGCAGCTGCACGACACGATCTCGAAGTACTCGAACTCCAAATGCTGCGAATGGCGAGTATTTTCATCTTTAAGCAAGAGTATGACAGCCTTCCCACGTCTTCACGCAAGCGTATGAACGACAGATACGGCAGTGATCATGATTCCGACTCAGTTGTGACTACAATCGATCGCTTGCAGGTCCTTCGTGACATTTATGACTGCGAAGTCGCATTCCAACAGGCTAAAGTGCAGTTAGTAGAGACACTTCTTGAAAACGGGCTTCAATTTACTCCAAGAAGCCAAGATCTTATTGAATTCGGCTTCTCAACGTCAGAAACTCAAGCTGAGCCATTCACGGATATTTTACTGCCACTGCTGCAACGACGACCATATCTTGATTTTTCTCACGCGTACTTCTTCGAGAGTTACGCAGCCGAAACCATTCTACTTGAGCTTCAAAGTTCACTTATTTATCAGATGGAGCAGCATTTTGAACGTTTAGAATGGTGCGCTCTTCAAGATTTTGCTTTCGGTGATCAAAATGACTCTGACAATGAAAAATGTCAATGGATTTGTCGTCAAATTCTGGGAAATCGAGCGTTGATTCAGCTGTATTCGCAGCAAGATGAACTCGTGCGTGAAGCTGACGAGAAATGGTTCACTACCACTTCAATTGGTGAATTTCACGCGCTCCAACACGTTTTGTTGGAACAAATGTTAGTGATGTGGTCCTTGATCATCAAATTAGAGCTTCCTGGACGACCGATGCGATGCTTAGAGCGGACAGCAGGAGATTTACTGGTTGGTAGTGGATGGCAACTCGTCCTCCCTCCTCAGTCGCTATCGGATGTATGTCGAACGCTTCATGAACAAACAAATGGATCACGCACTCTCGTCGAGTATCTCGCTAGAGCTCTGGAGCTGGAGGATTGGCGTCACAAACTTGCGAAAAACGTCTACGAAACTCACCTTCTTGAGCGAATTCACCAATTTCAATTTGATTTTGTAAAACAGGTTACTGCGTTTGATGCTGTCGTTGGAGGTGAACACACACGACATCTTGCGTTCTTCTTCGAATTTGGTGAGTGCGATCGTGCAAAATTACTCCAACCTATCGCGATAGAATTGACAACAACTTCCCGTAGTGGTGACAATAAATCGATCTCGGAATGGATCCACACACAGCTAAGCGATGACTGCAGCGAGGGTGGCAATGTCGCTACTGAAAGACGCTCGTTGTTGCAGCTACAGCTTGAATATCTTTCGTATCTGCGAGTGAATGTGACGTACCAAGATGCTGTTGGCGGTGAAGTGTTTGAGTTTGCAGCATCGTATCCTTACGTGTGTTTACCCAAGTCCTTTGTACCAGAATCGTCTGACTCAACCGACGAGAAAACAATGGATCTCAACACGGTTCGTACCAAGTACGCGAAGGAAATCGCCGACAAGATGACGGAGGAGATGCAAACAAGTTGCTTCCCATACTGGACCAGACTGGAGATTTTTAAACAGCAACTCCAAGAACGCTTTGTACCAGCTCCGAATCAAGATAGTGAAGGTTTGAGAGAACGTGTGTCGTTATTGGAGGTTGATATGGTGGCATGTGGACGCTTCCTGGATGAAGAAACTTATCAACGACGTTTACTCACGACACTGAATAATCATCTTCAGCGTCTTCGTAATGAGAAAAAACTCATGCAACAACTGAGTCCAGATACACGCGCTCGAAGTGCTTTCTCAACAGCTTCCGATGATCAAAGTGACGAAGATCAGCCTTCTGGATTGACCAAATGGCTTATGGTAAAGCTGCATCAACTCAAAGTGGATTTACAGATCCACGAACGTCCAAAAGTTGAACAACTTCTGCTCACTCCACCAGCATCTTACTCCTCTTCTGCTCAGCGCCTAAAGCGAAATGTTGTTGAAAGCCTCAGCTCGGATGTACAACCACTACTTCAATCCATCCCGTCGTTCCGTAGCTTACTGTTAACATTCGCGATGACGTCAAACTTTGAAAAACCTCGAGATTCAAGTGGTGGAGTTGCCAGTGCACATGCTACACGTCTGCACGAGTATCGTGAGGAAACTTTACGTACTTTGGTGTTTTTCTTTCACCAGTTCAGCTATACTCTCGACTTGTTGCGAATACGTTGTGGTTCCCGGTTTGCCACCATAAAACCCAATTTGTTAGGCAGCAATCAACGCTATGTGAAGCGTGCAACTCGTGATACTGGAAGCACACACTCTGGATTAAGTCGACTTGAGCGTTGGCAAACTCGGTTCCATCATGAAATACGACATTTACTCGACCATCTCACAAACCGACTCAGTCCTGAAATGGTAATTGTAGCTGGTGACTTGTTCGCCACTCAGCCAGAGCATTTGCAGAGTCAGCATTACGCTTCACTCCTGCGTCAAGAAATCTGTACTGCACTTCAAGAGGCGAACATCCATTCGATCCGCATGCTGCGATGTACGTCGAACTTCGCGTTGTTGCAAAATTACCATAAGAATGTTGCTTTACGCGTTCGAAAGCGTCGACAACATTTGACGAATTTTCAGACCACCTTGGAAAATATCACAATGGAAGTAACAACACCTTTCAACTCGCAAATTCATGACTCTACAGCATACAATGGTAAAACCCCTTTTGCGGATAAGATGAGGCATCTTGTACGCACTGGAGAGCAAGCTTGGTTCGCTGAAGCTCGACCATGTGAACGAGAACGTGAGTGGCAAGCTTTTGAAGATGCAGTAGAGAAATATGAACCCAGAGACTGTGCGTACATTGAAATGGTAACGCACTTGTTGGAGTTGCACCGGGTCTACATCGAAGAAAGCTGTCGAGTGGCACTGCGTCTAGCAGAGGAGACGTCGTTAGCCTTGCAACACACTGCAGAAAATCAAGCTCTGGTTGCTCTGGATGATTTATGGGATCGCTTTCGGCTTCCTACGTGGGATTTCTTATTGGACGATGAAATTTCTGTACGATCAACAGCACCAGTAATTGGTGGAGAAAATCTTGACATGAAGAAGCGTCTGCTACTGGGAGCATCTTCAACACCCGGTACTTCTGCTTCTAAAGAGCTGTCGTACGCGCTACGGAGTCTACAGATGGGAAATGCCACAGCTCTTTCCCAGTTTTGCAACACAGGTTTGCTCGTTTTACCACCACAGAGCAGTATCGAAGAGCAGCTCGTGTATCTCCAGTTGTCCGTCGAGTTAACGTGGGTGGATGCAGATATGAAAGAACTCGAGGAGCAGTACAAGAAGTTCCTGTTGCATCGAAAGACACATCGAGAGGGTCTTCGAGCATCCAATTTCACCCCAACACGTCCTCGATCTGCTTCAAGTGCCACGTCTTCCTCGCTGCTGTTGGAACTAAGTAAATATTTCCATGAAGAAGGCGTACCTGCTGATAAAGCCCAGCAACCGGATATGTCAAACGTTGCAGGCTCGACACTTGTACGAACACCACAACAACAGGAGCCTGCGTTCATCGTCCCAGCCTCCAAAATGGCTCATTTTCTTCACGACGTCATCAAAAAATGTATGGAGCACAACAAGCAGCAACTTGATCTCCACAATGAATCCATCCAGCAGCTTCAGAATCAATATCAAGCTGCTGATCTTGATCGCCAAAAACTTGAAAGGCAGTTGACTAAAGCGAGAGTCGAAGAACGTATTCGACGTGAAGCTTTTGCCGTAGATCACGCATTCCACTTGTACTTCGAGGTAGAAGCCCTGCGTAAACAATTGAGTGTTCTGGAGGCACGTCGAGAGCTGGATCGACAAGTGCTGCGCTGTGAACTCAACGTCGAGTACGAAGAGAAGCTACAAGCGATGCATGTTGAGCTTCTCAACAAGCAACAGAAATTCGCTGAATACCGCACAACCATGCAGCGTGAGCTGCAATCGGTAATACAAGGAGCACACTCGCAGTTTATCGATCAGTTGCTGGACTATTCCGGTGCAATTCCTTCAACAACGAAGAGCTCTGTATCCCATTTACTGCGAGGACAACAAGACATTGTGAGGATCAAGAGTGAGAATGCAGCTATGAAGCAAGCGCTCTTAAAAGTCCGGGCACTTGGCGATATGCAACAGCAGACGCAAACTGCTGCCCGTGAGCGCGAACTTCTGCTCTCCCAGCGATTTGCCACCGCTGAAGCTCTTCAACGCAACGAGGTGGAACAATTGCAAGCTTACGTTAAGCAACTCGAGGGAAATCTGAGTAAACTATCGCAGGAGAAGACGTACTTTCAGGTCAAGTGGACGACAGCTCAGAACCAGATTGAAGCCACAGCACAGAGAAGACGCGAGGCTAAAGTCCGTGCACTCTCTGCGAATTACAACAGGAAACCAGCGACGCCTGGCACAGCAGCTTCTGATGATGATGATTTCCCAGCAATTTGGCCCAGTGTACGTGCAGTACCTGATACTGTAAGCGATACAGCAAGCGTCATGGATGTCAGTTCACCACGTCCACAAACTGCAGCGAGTATTGTTGATAAGTCCGGGAAACAGGAACATCAGCGACTAGAAGCACAATACCTCAACTCTGCACGGCACTTTCAGAACGAAATCCGTCGCTTACAGCAGCAGGTTACACGAGAAATTCGTGAGAAAGCAGCTATCGCGGAACAGCTAACGCAATTGCGGCAGTATGAAGCTGCGGCTTCTATCCAGCCTCGTGATGGTTTACCCTTCGTCGACCACCTTCATACACCGAGAACGCCGCTGATGTTGCCTTCAACTCCTCGTAAAACCCAATCTGCATCACCTCGCGCGACTTCAAGAACAAATAAATGCGTAGCGACACCTCCAGATCGAATGACGACACCTAAGCGTCCCAACTCGTCCTTCTCTCCACGTACGTCGATGCTTCGGACCCCAGGACCACAGTCACCAGCTCTTAGCACACCTTCTTCGAGACCCAACACAGCGAACACCTCCTCTGCAACGCCAACACGAAAGTTTCAGGTGGTAAAACGGGAGACCAACGCGGTCGGCGGCGTAGCAGGCGTGTCGAACAGCTTTTCAGTCCGCGAGCCTCTGCCGTATCGCTGAAAGCACAATTCATCCAGAATTCCCAGCTAATACACTACGAATCATACAACTAACTACCAAGTATGCAGCGCAAAGGTGAAGCATACATTATCCAATAATACAGTAGAGCATTGAAGCGCAGCAGGTACGACCGCGTCGCTCCCTCCGACTGCGAACGTGGCTGCCTTCGTCGCTCCGAAAAGAGAGAAAGCGATACCGCACGACGAGATTCGGAGGACGGAAAGGAACTTGGCACGACAAAGTCATCTCAAGCCTCCATTCCTGCAGAAATGGCGCGCTGCAGTGAGAGGAAAAGTGGACGTAGGGGCATTACACCCTGTTCACATTGTGCGTACAGATTTACGAGCCATCCTCCCTGTGAGTACATAAAATAAAAATCAGTCTTCAAAACTTGCACCTATCAATTGCCAAGTCTTCCATTCCAGCCTCGTCGTACCAGTCCGGAGACATGCCGAAGTAGTCCTCCATTGCGTCTTCTCCGTCGTCGTCCATGGCAGCAGGTTCATCCATGGTCTCGTCGTCCATCTCACTGTCGTACGTCAATCTGGCAGCATACAACACCGTCAACATGAAGTCTTCTCTCTTCCTTCCAATTGCAAAGTACTCACCCCTTGCACAGGCACGTGAAGTACAGCACCTTCTTCTGCACTTTGTTGTAGAAGAAGTAATTGAACGACCACCTGCACGTGCGTACAGTACAGAATCCATAAATACCATAAATCCATAAAATCCATAAAATCCATAAATACGTACAAATTCCCATCCGAGAACGGGTCCGAGTCCATATCCGGAATGTAGCTGTACACGTCGCACTCCTCCAGTTTGATGGCCTCTGCAATAGCTTCCCACATTTTCTCGACAAATCCATTGCCTTCAGCCTCCAGCAGCTCAGCCAGGTCGTGGTTGATGCGTTGCAACGCTATCCGGAAGTCCGGCTCCTTACGGAACTGTTCAGGTTTGACAGCACTGAAGTCGTAGTCCGGGAAACTGGCGTTCATAGTGGAGATGAGGTTGATGAGCAGTTTACGGGTGGCGGGGGCTGCAATGGGTCCTAGGGGGGACGAGCCTAACAGGTCAGCAGCCGCCTCAATCTCCTGCTGGTAGTAGAGCTCCAGACTCTTGGCCAGACGCTTGTCACTGCCCGCTTTCTTGCATGAATAAGTCTCCAGTTTGCCATTCAGCACACGGTCGCCGATCTCGTAGCTGCCCAACACCGAGTTGAGCCATGACAGTTGCGGCTCCTCCAGGTACTTCATGGTCGTTAATTGAGCTCTTGGGTGCTTGTTGTGGAATGGCGTTTCGCACATGACTTCGGCCTGTAAGAAGTTATATTAGTCAACATTGCGAAATATGTGAATGAAATTTAATTCGCGCACGGATACAATGTTTAGTTAAGTTACTGGATGAACCTACACCCAGATGACCTCTTCAAAACGCATATTTCGGAATTATGTCGCTTCTTTACTGTGTTCAAGTTAGAAAGGGCAAAACAAGGCACTATTTGACCCATTTTATCCGAAAAGAGTTGGTTGCGGTTCAAGTTTGAACCGCAAACAACGCATTTTCCGTCCTATTTTGCCAAACACCAGCTTTGGAGACCATGCGACGCTCGGCACTGCGGAGGCCCGAGAGCTTGACGGACAAGTACCGCATCCTGGGCAAGATCGGTGAAGGTACCTATGGTATGGTGTTCAAGGCTGAGGCCTTCTCTGCAGCCTTATTGCCTCGTCCAACAAGTGGGGGATCGAACGCGGCTGAGGACGAGGAGCCCATGACATTTGCTATCAAATTGGTCAAGTCCCATAAAGAAGGCAAAAACGACGTGGTGTTGTCCAGTGCCACTATCCGCGAGATCAAATTATTGCGTGAATTACACCACGATAATGTGGTCCACCTCCATGATGTGCATGTGGACCCGCGGGACAAGTCGCTGGCGCTTGTGTTCGAGTACGGAGACCACGACTTGCACGATATCATCGTACAGAGTAAGCAGAAGCCATTGGGTGAGTATACACGCAAGTCGCTTATGTACCAGATCCTTAAAGGTGTGGACTACATGCATGACGCTTGGGTCATGCATCGAGACATGAAGCCACAGAACATTTTGGTGGTCGGTCATGGACGCAAGAGGGGACAAGTCAAGCTGGCAGGTACAGACACTACTTGGTGTTTTGGTGTTTTTTATATGTGTTGTACACTAATTGAGGTGTTATGTGTGTTAGATTTGGGTCTGGCACGTATCTACAAGGAACCGATCAAAGCGTTATCGGATGTGGAGCGCGTTGTGGTGACTTTGTGGTATCGTGCACCGGAGTTGCTCCTGGGTGCTAAACATTACACCAAGGCGGTGGATTTATGGGCTGTCGGCTGCATTTTCGCCGAGTTGATTAATACGCGTGAGTTGTTTTGCGGCAAAGAGGTGGAAGGGTCCAATGCTCCGTTCCAGAAGGATCAACTGGACAAGATTTTCAAAGTCCTGGGGATGCCGACCCCGCAGACGTGGGAAGGACTGGAAAACTTACCGGAGTATAATCACGTCGTGCAAATGGGGCGTGAGCGCAAATATCCGACGCAGTCGGAGCTGAAGAACGCAGTTAAAGTTGGTCCTGGTCGTGCTGGAGCAGCACTGCTTGACCTGCTTTCGAGACTATTGGAATATGGTGAGTGCTCTGTTGTTCTGTCCTTTGCTGTGTTGCTTTAACTAACAGTATGCTTGATTTTTTTACTCGTAGACCCTGAAACGCGCATTACGGCGAAGGACGCACTCGAACACGAGTACTTCAAGGAAATTGTACGTGGCTAGATTGAGGCAAGATGCTCGCCAGGTTATTGATCTCACCGATGCTCTGTTACACCTTGTTGTTTCGAGTAGGAGCCTGAACCTCGGGATTGGGCCTTCGACGAGCCTGGAAAGGAACCCGTTTCCTTCCGCACGCAGACTGTAGAGCCTGTGGCGGAAGAAACTTTGCCGTGGAAAAATAAGGAAGATGGAGCTGCTGGAGCTGACGACAAGGCTGAAGGAGGAGCGGGAAGCCCTCACCGGGACAGTTCTGTCAGTCGTGGATCGCAGCATCACAACGACCATCGTGGGCGTGATGCGCATTCACGAAGTCGCAGTCACCAAAATTCTCGCGACACGCAGCAGCAACCTCAACGGCGTAGTGATCGCAACAATGCAGGAGATGCCAATAACGCACGCGACATGAGGGGCAGAGGACAGCCGGCTGGAGGAAATACGCAGGGTGGTGCTTGGAGAGATCGAAGTACCGGCCGTGCAGGTGGAGCTGGTGGTCCCAACTCGGGCGCAGTGACAGGAGCCAAACGACCAGGTGGTGGTGAGCGCCCCACGAGCGCGTCTAGTTCGGGAAGGCCTCGTAGTCCAAAACAACCACGAAGACGGTGATGAGACGAAGGCATTATGGCACAAGCTGAACAGATCAGCTCGTTAATGGTATGTCTTTAATTCAACCTTCAAGCACATACCAAGTGTAATGGAGCGCCCTCGTTTACACAGCATTTTGTTAAGGTAGTTTCCTTTGTTCAGACCGTTCTTGTTCCCATCGCTTGGATCAATTCTTGGGGGTTGTGGCCGCCAGCAAGCGTTCGAGGTCAACCAGACTTTCCACAAGAAGTTCCTTCAATTGAGGAAGGTCCTTACGGTAGCTGGAGAGCTGGAAAGCAGATCCCTCCTTCTCGATACCGTAGCCAATGCCGTAGCAGTCCTCGTTGACTGGGCCGAAGCTGCCGCCCTCAAGAGCTGGGCTTGAGAGTGTGCTGGTTGATAGAATGATCTTGCTCATAATTTGGTGGGCCGGCAATGTGTAAAACTCCGGCACATCGATGCCCTGCAGTTCTGCCATGGCACGTAGCGCGAAGAGGTGACGGTCAAAACCCTGCCCCATCACGCCGTTCTTAGTGAGCTCGCTGTGCTTCGTCACAGCAGCACGCAGCGCGCCGACCTTCTCGGCGTCAGATGCCGAAGCGTTCGACATCGTGCGCACAAAATTCACGGCCTCGTTAGTGCAACTGCGCACGGTCTCGGTACGTCCATGCTTGAACGCCGCGGTGCTGGCACTCTCATAGGTAGCCACAAACTTCTGGTGCAATTTGAAGTGCGCCAGCTGGATGGTCATTTGCATTAGCCCATCGGTGCCGATGTTGTATTGCTTACCAACAGCTCGCGTAACAGGAGTCTCTGCACATGCCACCAGCAAGGTGGACGTCCACTTATCGTACGTCTTCTTCGCCTCATTCAACAAATTCTTCGTCTCGCCATTGATATCCCATGTAAGTTCCTTGGGCTTCGCTTGTTTGCTTGACTTCAGCACCGGGTACTTGACGCTGTCACCGTACAGCTCATTGAGGTAACGCAGCACGGCCACACCATCTCCCCAAGCGTGCTCGAAATTCACGGACGCCGTGCCATTTGCAGCGATAATAAGCTGAAAACTCTTATCAAACCAGTGGTTGGTGCCATCTCCCATCAAGAACGTGCTGCTCACCTCCTCGGGTGTAGCAGGGGACTCATGTTCCAGAGAGACAACGAACAACGCACTGTCAATCTGTTCCAACGTCGCCTTGTTGACACCACCACTCGTCTCAAGCTTCTGACGTGCATTGGCCCATGCATCACGGTTCATGGTCGTCATCAGTCCCATTCCGGGGGCATCAGGAGTGGTCTTCACCAACGGTTCCGCCAATATCGCCTCCACATTGGCCAAAACCTGCTCATCCGACACCGCTTGACCATCAGCCGTCAACACGTCGAACGTGTAGAATTTAGTTCCTCTCTGCACAACAATGTGCTTGGAACCGGGTGACACCTTGAGCTCATCCTGTCCCAATCTCGGCAGTCTCGTGCTTGAGAACAAGTTCTTGTACTGCGACATATCCAGTGGATAAGCCCCCAAAGCTGCAGCTCCATAGAAACTCACACTTTCAGGTAAGAACTTGCAGAAGTATTGAAAAGCTGTGGTTTTGCTGGTATCAGGCTTCGTGTGGAAGATATCAGGCTCCAGCTTCTTGTCTCGCAATGTGCGGTAAACCCTGACAGTTGACACAATCAAGGACGCCGCACGTTGATTCTGCGAGTTCTTGGCAGGCACAGGGTCCATCTTGAGCTTGATCTGTGGGTTATAGTTGACAGGCAGAGGCTGACGGTCGTTCAGGTACATCTCGAGCCACCATTGGTTGATATACGACGTGTGCTTGTTCTCAGCGTCGCGAGCCACCAGTGCTTGATGTAGTTCAGGTCCCACGCCATTCTGGAAGTCCAGGACGGCGCGTTGCGTCTCCTTGAGCTGCTGGGAGGTCACCACGGGCTCTACGGCTGCTAAGTAGCGCGTTAACGTGTCCTCGAGCTTGGGGATCGGCAGACGCGTGAGACTCTTCTGGAAGTGGTAGGTAGGGATGATCGTGTCCTGTACGTAGCCACTGGCGGACGAGAAGGCGCGGCGCAATGAGGGCGCGCGAGAGTGGAAGGAGGCCTGTAGCATCGTGAGTGCGGAATCCAGAGTGAAGATCGCTGCTGCCAAACGTCAAGCGCAATCTGAGAACCCGACGTGTTTGTCCGGATAATACTTTTACCCAGACAACACCAGATTTCTCAGATCGATGTTATCCGGACGAAAAGAGAGATCCTCTTCGCAGTTATACAATGTCAGAATGATAATTTTAATCCATTTCCACCTATAAGTAACGATATTCTAGTGAAAGAGGTAGAGCAAGCTTGAATTTGAGAAGCGAAGCACACATGAATGATAATTGAGAGAGAACGTTGTTTTTCCGGTGCGAAAGGTCAGTCGAATTGTGTCTGTAGACGAAGCGATGGCCCGGTTGGCTACGCTACTGTCGCTCTTGCTGCTGAGCTGCGATGCCTCCCACTGCATCGACGTGTTACAGCTGCGCACACTGTCGCCGACCACATCGCAGCAGTTCCACGTAACTTCAGCCTCGTTCGGCGCCGCTCTGCCGCGTGTGTCGTGGCCTTCGTCCTCCTACTCGCGCTTAACCGGTCAATTGGTGGTTAACGAGGCTGCTGCGACGCCTGATCAGTCACGGAGACTCGTGCAGGCTCAGATGACGGTAGATTGCAGTGGTGTTAAACCTGTGGAGAAGAAAATGACTGCGTTACCCGAGCAGGCAGCACTGTTGCTCACTCGTAGTGTTACGTGCTCAGTGGAGCAACAGGCAATTGCAGCTGAGAAGGCAGACGCGTCACTGGTTATTATTCGAGATTCTATTGCTGGAGCATTTGCTGCTACGAGTCTGGAGCTGCTCAACGGGGCGTACTATGACTGTACACTTGGAGAGGAGACAGTGACGACCAATAGCTCGATGTTCCCAGAACTTGCAGACCCTTTCTCGGCCTGGACGTGTTCATCGAAACCAGCATGTGTGACGAGCACGTGTGTACTCACAGGGAAGACTTTGATAATGTCGACGAACCAGTTTCAGGCGTGCTGCTTTACGAGCAATTGGCTGCAAATGCAGCCGAAAAGGGATGTGGTAGATGTGGAGACGACGATCCCGGTGTTATTGATTGCGTTCCAGGATGGTAATCGCATTGATAATGTGGCGAGTATTATTGGAGATACTGATGTGCTGGTGTGGGCGTTCAATACGGAAGAAACACCATGGAACGTGTCGATGGCACTGACGTGGATGCTTGGCGTGCTCACAGTTGTGGTTTCGGCGTATTATTCGTGCAGTGAAGAGAGACAACTATCGTACGAAAAAGTGGCACGGATTTTGGCGGGGAGACTTGATCGAAACCCTTCGAGTAGTTCCATCTCAACGACAGTGGAATTTACTACCGGGGTTAACGAGTATGTGAGTGTGGATGACGACAGACTGGAACTCAGCAGCAAGCATGCTATTTACTTTTTAGTTGGGGCGTCCTGCTTGCTGGTATTGCTGTACTACGTGCACCTGGCTCTCATACTTAGTGTGTTGTTCACGATTGGTGGTAGTGCAGCACTCTCACACGTATTCACGCTACCTCTTGTGGCGCGCATGGCGTCTCCAAGCAACAATAATCTACAAGCTCTACTGCTGTTTCTCGTAACGCTCACTGGACCTGCGTTGGCGCTATGTTGGTTTTTGGCGCGCGCTCAGCCATGGATATGGCCGATCCAGGACTTTATGGCACTGACGGTCTGCATCGTCTTCATAGACGTTGTACGGTTGCCGAGTTTACGGGTGGCTACGAGTTTGCTGACAGCAGCGTTTGTTTACGACGTATTTTTCGTCTACATCTCACCACTGGTTTTCGGCTCCAACGTTATGGTTGATGTAGCGTCTGGAGGTGGAAGCGCGCAGTTAGGAAGTGGAGCTACCGACGGAGGTGAAGTCACTCTGCAACCGAAACCCATGGTGTTAAGTGTTCCACTGATATTCTCGGTGTATGGAGGCGAAGCACTTCTTGGTCTAGGAGATATCATTATCCCTGGCCTCCTCGTTGCATTTTGCATTCGGTATGATTACTGCTGTGGCCAGCCGTTGTCACGTGGATACTTTTGTGTGTCCACGTGCGCGTACGCTTCCGGTTTGATGGTTGCGAATGTCATGGCCATCGTTCTCCGAGATGTCGTGGCTGGGCAACCAGCTCTTATGTACGTTGTCCCAATGATGCTGATCGCTGTGCTGGGGTTGGCAAGGATAAATGACGAGCTTGAGGTCATGTGGGACGGACCAGCATGCCTCAAAATACCAAGAAGATGCCACACTTCAGCACTCGAAGATGCAGAACTAGAAGCTCAGCGACAAGGAGAACAACGGCCACTTCTTGCCGAGGATTGACAAACTGAAGAAAAAAGTGAAACATATATTTTAAAGTGCAATCATAGTTGTTGACAGTGCTCGGAAAATACCGTAACATATTGAATTGTCTTGCCAAAGTCACCGTAATTAATAACGCAATAGCAGCAGAAACAATAGATAATTATTGTGAAATATTCAATCTATTTTTCAGTGCGATTTATCTTATTCAGAGTCGCAAGCTAACGATAGCGGTCCTTACAGTGTTAACATATCACTAGCACACCTTTGCGCTAATGTTACCCATTATAAATATCACTGTAGCAACCAGGTACAGCTTGGCCGCCGACATCGCGAATCATAGCATAAGTCATGGCGGGTGAGGGCTCGAGCTGAAACAGGAAATGGGAGATGCTAATCTCTTTTAAGAAAAGTGTGCGAAGTGCGCGAAGTACAGCAGCTACACTCCTGTAAGCTTCGCCTCAGCCATACAAATGACAACTTTGACAGGTTATAGTGGGCCAAACCACAAATGTTGCGCCGAAACAATTATTCCTGTCGAAATCAATAATACGCATCTTTCAGAGAAACCATTAGTTAATAATTCCGTACTAAAAATACCAGTACTATTGAAATAGAATTATTTTTTTTAGCACTGGTTGTTGAACGAGTTATAGTAAGTTACGGTGAGTTCATCACCTTGCCGAAACTTTCTCGTGTCACTCCGAGTAGTTTTTATCACTAAAGAGTACATCCCGTGGCTTATCGGTTCGCAAGGGATAACTTCCTTTAGTGAGTTCCGTTTGCCAATGTAACATTCCTTTCCATATTCTTGATTTGTTTTTTAGTCTCCCATGGAAGCACGAAGATATTCGAGCAGGGTAGGAAACATCTTGCACACTGATCCTCAAACGGCCAAGCCTTTTCGTGCCACTTGGAGAAGTTTTCGTCATTGAACGGTACGTCAGCTCGGCCAAAGTTGTCTTCGTCATTAAGCGCCGTTCGAGCCGCGTCCGTGAGTTGCTCTCACATGATGAGGTCTTGGAACTGAACAAAGGTACTATTCAACGTAACATCCAACTTGGATCTACTGAAAGCCGGTAGAGAACGCACGAGTACCGGTATTGGCGCTGGCAGACACTTCCGTGTTGTATTTGGTATTGGATTTCGACCCAGAACTTTAGGATTTTCCAACACGGGATTATCGAGCCACAGAACGGCACTACTATAGACCAGGAGTGATGCCAAAATGGAGTGCCATCCCAAAAGCCCTTGGGGAAGTACCAGGCGTACATGATAACCCAGACGTCGTTGTGCCAAGTATCTATAGCACGGCCGTAGACCTGTGAGGTCAAAATGGAAGGTTCGCAGTTTTTAATTCCTCCTGATCCCGCCGTTAGTCTTTCCGGCGGCGTTGACGGCAGCGAATGAAACACATCCAGCATCAATATGAAGTCGTGGTTTAAACTTCACTGCAATTTTCTCAGAGATCGTAGCACGCTCAGGTTGAGCAAATTGAGAGTGTGACTAATGGAAACAGCGTCAACGGTGAAGAGTGCGACTCCAACAATGACCAGGAATTGACCGAGTTGCAAGTGCCGTTTTACGGAAAAGGTATGACACTTTGCACCTTGAACGCAAATTGTAGAGTGAGAGTCTGCTGCTAACTCGAACTAGAATTTGAGAGTGAAGTGCTGGTCCCAGGTCGATTAAGACCGTTGGACTTTCACCAACTAACTTCTTGAGCTAGGATAATTTCGTGCTGGGCATAACGGTATTTGTGATCGCGGCGGAAGAGTTCGATATTACGCCAGGAACTGATCCGAGAAAATATCCCACGCAAAAAGTTCTTGAAGAACACTTGCAACACCAATAATTAAGTAATGTTATGAATCTTGAACAAACTTAGTGACCTGGTTATCGGCAGCTTCCTAAGAAACACACGCAATGATGTGAAGAAGCGAACTCGAATACTATTGTAACTGTAACCGGAAACTTGCTGTCGGAGACTTACTCTTCTCGTGGCGATGAGCAAAGGAGTACATTTGCTATTACCCTGAAGCTCGATCGGCCACCATTGTTTTTTTATTATTATTGGCGCCCACCGCTCGGAATGATACACATCCGTGGTTTGAACTTGCTGTCGCTAGGCGAGGATGCATGTACACTCGTGCTACTCATAACGTATTTGTGATAGATACAAATCACAGCCATCCGAATACTTACGAAAGATACTTTGATGCTGCACTATCGCTTTACTGAAGGGATGTGACCATCAATTTCCGTAGTGACTACTACCGGTAGTAGTCACTACGACAGCCAACGAGAATGACCTAATTTCAAGAAGACAGTAGCGAGATCTGTAGTCAGTGACTACAGATCTTCGGCTAATTACTAAACTTGGTGGCACCACAGCTTGCAGTCGCTCCCTTCGTCTCAGGATCAGGGTGGTTCTTTAACTACATCGGCCACGCGTTTTCAAGCCACTCAGCAAAGTTGGCGTCACTGAATGGGACATCAGCCTTACCAAAGTTCTCCGAGTCATTAAGCGCTACACGCGCCGCATCTGTGAGTTGCTCCCACGTGATGAGGTCCTGCAAGTCACCGTAAGGGAAGTCGATAGCTCTTATTTCACCATCCTTTCACGGTTCAAGATAGAACTGCAGATATGGAGTCACACCATTCGCGAATGAAGCAGGTGCTATCTTCTGGTACTTGGAGTTGGAGGTCGACAACGACAGTCCCAAAACTTTCGGCGTTTCGACCGCTAGGTTGTCGATCCACACAACAACGCTCGACCAGCCATGACGACGGGAAGGCACCACATCGTGAAAACTCTTGGGGAAATACCAAGCGTACATTATGGCCCAGACGTCGTAGAACCAAGTCCCGCGGCCGTAGACCTGCGAACCCAAAGCCGAAAGCGTGCATCCTGCATCACCGCCAGTTGCTTTAAGTCCACCGCTGGTCTCCCCGGCGGCATTTACTGCTGCGTACGCAACACAGCCATTTTTGAAGAAAAGGAGGCGAGGCTTGAACTTGACTGCGGCCTTCTCGGAGACGGTAACTGGGTCAGGTTGGGCAAACGGCTTCACTTTGTCGTGATCGATTGAGACAGCCTTAGCGGACAGAACCGCTGCAGCAACGACCGTCCAATGTTCATCGCTGTAGCTTGAGTAGAGAGGATGACTTGATACCACCGCAAACAATTAAAAAGTGAGCTCTCAGTCGAAGTCCTCGGTAACGTTGCGATCAGTGATGACGTAGCACGCTGGGACGCAATAAATAACGGTTTTAGTGATCACGTTGCAGTGCCGGGATAACGTGCAAGATAGACATATATCTACTCAAACTGGGTGAGGAGAGTACTGTACCTGGTCCTGGTAAGGACAAATCTGGTGGTTCGTCATCTGCCTATCCTCCGCATCCACGGTTTTCCTCATAGAATCACGCAGACTATGGAGAGTCAGCCTTTGCGTCTTCTCGATCTATTTCGTGAACTGACCATCGCTACAATTCTCGACGCAACCTTGAGCACCAACCTGTACTTAAAAGAATACAATGCATTCCCAGAGATAAAAATGATTTAATATATAGGCAACGAAGGTGAGACTTTACACACAGTTTCTACTGCTCAAGCCTTCGGCAACTTCTTTTCCCTTTCAGAATAAAGCCTGAACACGCATCGCAGAAACAGGATTAGTGAATTAAGTCTTCTTCTCAGCCAGAACAAAATAGCGTTCACCTTCGAAACTCTTCGTCCGAAATGGACAACATCGACCCATCCATCACCATAATGAACTCAATCGCACTGCGCAAGTTGACGAAGCAGTATCCAGCCCTGGCAGCACACATCCACATAAAATATTAGTGTACAATACGTACGACACGGTAGCACACTATCACTGATGCTTACTTTGACATCAGGTCAGCTTGGTTCCGGTACGCTGAAATATACTCGCAGTTGGAATACAGACGAGGAATTTGCGAGTGAAGTACGATGTAGATAAAAACTGGCAGGAAGTCGTCGGCACCTGGGCGGCTGCCAGAGTCTCCTCGTGACAGGTTGAGAACACTGAAAATCACGCTGCAGCACCGAACAATGCAATTAATTTTGTCCCCTGGAGACCGGAACGAATTGATACGTCGCAGCTCGTCCTCTGCCATCGACCAGACAACCTCGTTGCGCATGCATGGCTTAATATCAAGCATCGTCGGCGTTATAAACTGATCCAAGACAACACAGAAATTATGTCAGCGCATGACAGACTACTTAGTATACATGTACATTTCAAAACGAGGCCACATAACGTACCGACAACAACTGCATGCGTCGAAGTAGTGATTCATCCTCTTTCATCCACTGCTGGCACTCCTTCAGCTCATTGAGCGCAATGTCGGATACCTTGTCCATGACGTACTTTTCAA
Organism: Phytophthora quercina; assembly: GCA_014706105.1. Classification (NCBI taxonomy): domain Eukaryota; phylum Oomycota; class Peronosporomycetes; order Peronosporales; family Peronosporaceae; genus Phytophthora; species Phytophthora quercina. The sequence continues at coordinate 29,327 of JACBOW010000016.1, read as the reverse complement.
TACCGTCACGCGCTTTGGCCAGCTTAGCCTCTGACACATGACGCCAAGCGGGATGGTTCAGTAGAATATCCTCCATGCTCTCGAAAAATCGGTTGCATCGCCGGCGGAACTCGTGCTTCCCGTAGAAGTCGTATTCAACATAGTCCGTCGAGCGGGGGGGTCGTCCATCACCACGAGGTCCCAAAATTGAGCCAACAAACATGCGAATCTTGTCCAGAATATCCCGAGAAGCGGGCAGACTGATGCGCTGCAGGAACTCACCGTACGTCAAGCTGTCCTCATCTGGGTCGATGTCGGATTTTTTCTGCTTCCTTTTGGCTTGAAGAGCTTCGTCCACATCAGCAAATAAATTCCGCTGGCTACGGCTTCTTGTCGATACTGTCGACCCCCCACTATCTGCAAACCGAAGACAATCGTCCTCATCATCACCATTTCTCTCCAGCCGTCCGTTAGTGCTCAAAGATGCTGGTTCAGGCGACTGATTGCTTTCAACGTCTTCGTCATCATCGGTATGGAGGAGCCCAAGGTCGCTTACGCTCAAGCGTCCTGACATCGTGCGGTTGGACTTGCGAAGGAAACCTGCTGACCTGGCAAACACCTCTGTGGGACTGCTGTCCTGTCGCTCGAGTGATGATCGCCGTTTGACAATAAACATGTTTTTCGGAGACGACCACGACGGCGGAGGCTTCGAAATTGGCTCACCCACATCTCCAAAGAGTGAAGACGAAGACGAAGCTGTCGCAGAGCTGCTCGAACTGTAGACACTAGCGCTGGCACTGTGGTTATTCGCGTTGGTAGAAGCACGTGGTGTGTAAGGTAGCTGGTCCAAATCAACACTCACAACGTCTTCACTGAGTTTTTCAAGTTCAGTAGGCATATTCTCTCTGAGTGACTCCACCGCTTTATCAACACTGTCGTTTTGAAACCCCATCGAATCCAGCCGTGCTTCCAGCATTTGATGTGCAGGGTCTGCCATCCCCACTGCACCAGGGTAGCTCTTCATAGAGCTAAACGTCGATTTTTTCTCCTTACTGTTAAATTTGCCTTTAGTCAGCCCAAACAGTCCTCCACCATCCAGAGAACTGCCCACTACAGGGACTGGCAAGGCTGTTACCACCGATACGTTGCTTGCATCATTAGCACCTGCTGTAGCAGCGTAAATCTTTGCAATCACGTCGTCCTGCTGCTCCACTGCAGTGGTTAGAAATTGACAGCGTTCTCTTAGTCTCACGAGTTCCAGATCTCGTGCCAATAAGGCACTAGTAAGGTCTGCCACTTCATTGCGTAGCTGCTCATTGACTCGTCGTAGATGCTCCATATCATCTCCCTCTTCAACGTGATTGCTACTCATGTTGTTACTCTCCTCTGAAGCTGTAGACGATAACAGCTCCTGCTTTTGCTCCTGCTTTTGCTCCAACGCACTGTCGATCTTAGATACTGAGTCCAGTAGCTCCACTTCAACTTCTTCGCTTGAAGAACTGCCCGGAGATGCACAATGTGCTGTAGTTGGTATATCAAAGTCGGTTTTAACTGTAGTATTTAGTTAAAAAAAAGTTATAATAAATAAATAAATTGTTGTTTTTTTAACCAACGAACGTGCAGGTTGTTAGCAGCAGCTATGATGTCCACGTATACTTAGGGTTAATATATTAATTGCTTACCAGTGGAGATACCAGTGTGAGGCATGGCAAGCGTCGTGTAGTGTGAGCTTCAAGCCGCCAGTTCGCAAGTGGCTTGAATTTTTCTTTAGGCGGCGTTCTCTTTGAGATCCAACTATACACATCATATGTACATAGATACGAGGCAGTAGACAGATTTCGGTGGCAGTAAGTACACAGAATATCTTTAGAAGACACTGTAGCCATGTGTTTGACTAGCATTCCGAAAAGATATCGAGAACTATGACACAACGGGGGATGGTTGTAGTTTGCTGCTGTTTTATGCTGTGTGTGATGAGTTTAGAGCTGGATCTGCGCTCGTCCTCGGCCCTGCAGGTGAATCAGGTGCTGCATACGGTGTATGCTAAAGGAGACATGGTGCAGTTGAAGGAGATCGCGGAGCAGGTTGTGCAGCAGAATAACACGAAAGGTATTGATGATATAGAGGAGGGTTGATGGTAAGAGGGTTGACGTTTCCAATTGCAATTGTAGTACTGCAGGATTTGAGCTTCCCTAGTGTTTTCCAGTATCTTGGGGTGGCGCAGTATTCGCTTGGGAATCTGGACGAGGCGACGAAGACGTTTGAATTGGCAGTGAAAGTGAATGAAAATGATGCTCTGAGTTGGGGACATCTGGGTAATTGTTACATGTATCAGAAGAGATTGCCGGAAGCGGTGGCGGCGTTGGAGGTGGGGGTGAAGCTGAAAAGGTCGGTGAAGAACATGTACGCGCTGGCGAAGGCGAGGAACTGGATGGCGGATTGGAAAGATCGAGAGAATTTGATGGATCAAGTTCAGGAAACGTTGGAGCAGGGGTTGCATTCAGGACAGTTGTTTGAAGCCCTTGCGTTTGATGTGGCAGAGTTGCCGCCAAAGACACTGGTGGAGCTACGTCGACGAGAGTATGAGCAGTCAGATGCATCGACAGAGCGACTCTGCTGCAGTGAACATACGCAGTTGAGGTTACAAGCAGCAGAATTGCGTATTGGCTTCGTGTCGTCGGACTTTGGTGTCCATCCTGTTTCCTCTCTGCTACGTGGGTTACTTGCCTTACTTTCAAGTCCGGATCACCAAACAAAAGTTTACTGCTTTTCACTGTCGGATGCGTCGTCTTGGTGGAGTCGGAACATTTCTCATACCGTAGATTATATGATTTCGCTTAAGGGCAAGAACTCGCTAGATGCCGCAAAAATTGTTCAGTCACATGGAATCCACGTGCTTGTGGACCTAAACGGACATACACTGCATTCTGGGATCAGCATTTTCACCCACCGCCCAGCCCCCGTTCAAGTGGCGTACCTCGGTTACCCGATGACTACTGGCAACCCGTCCATTGATTTTGTCATAAGTGATGCTGTTGCGACTCCAGCCGAGACGAGTGGGACCGCTTTCTCCGAGAAGTTACTGCTCCTGCCAATGCATTACATCGTCAACGATCATTTACAAATGCTTGGCCACACTCTGGAAGGTGAGCGACCGAGACTCTCCAGTTTCTTCGATAAAGACGACAACACATTCGTATTTGCTACATTCAGCAATTGGCAGGTAAGCGACTGGAGTTTTAATTGTGAATATTTTCTGTTTGTCTAACGAGAGTTTGTGCTCCGGTGCAACAACAGAAAATGGATCCTTCAGTTTTCAGTGCGTGGATGGAAATTCTATCGCGTGTTCCGTCTAGCGTGATGTGGTTCCACGAGTATTTTGGACATGAAGGAGCAATAGCGAATCTTCGCGCCGAGGCAGAAGCGCATGGCATCGACAGCAACAGACTTATCTTCTCGCCACTCAACCCGTGGATTGATCACACATATCGAAAACGCATCGCGGACCTTATCCTCGATACACCATTGAAAAATGGTCACACCACCATACTCGATGCGCTGTGTGCTGGTGTACCCGTTGTCACTTTAGAAGGAGATCGGATGAGTAACCGTGCTACGATTTCAGCTTTGAAAGCACTGGGTTTGCACGACCTCACGGTGATCTCGCCCAAGGAATATGTCGAAGTTGCAGTCTATCTTGCTACACACAAATACGTGCTCCAAAAGCTTCGACAGAATGTAGAGGAGAATCGGTTGCACTATCCGCTTTTCGACACCGCCAAGTATACCGCCAAGTTTGAGGAGTCAATCAAAGTTGCGTGGCAAGTGAAAAAATCAACGCTGCAAGCAGGTAAACCGACGCGCCAAATGCACGTCTTCCCCTCAATCCAGTCTTCGGCAGTGACACCACGCAGCTTCCCGGTTTTGTCAGCAAAAGAAGACAACCACGTCGACGATGAATATGTCGTTCGCGTTCAGAATGCGCTGGATGCCCAAGAACCGATCCGACTTCACATCGGTGGCCACGTTCAACGTCCTGACTGGTGGATTGTGGATGCCAACGGCGGTGATATCGTGGACTTTGTCATGTATATCTCCAATCTCTACGCTTTCCCAGACAACTCTGTCGATGTAATTTACTCCTCACATGTTCTGGAGCACTGCACGCATGGCTTCGGCCACGAACTCGAACATACATTGAGCGAATGGCATCGTGTGTTGCGTCCTGGTGGCCAACTCTTTGTGTCGGTTCCCAATCTCTTCGCTCTCGCCACTCTGTTTGTCAACGAGAGCATCCCACACCAGCATCGCGTATGGATCATGACCGTAATGTACGGTGGGCAGGTTGACCAATACGACTTGCACAAAGTTGGGTTTGACGAAGCTATCCTCATCGCCTACCTCAGTCAAGCGGGTTTCTGCGACTTCACGAGACACGATGATTTTGGACTCTTCGACGACTCCAGCGTGTTCGTGGTCTACGATATCCCCATCAGTCTCAACATCCAAGCGCGCACCTGCAAGTAGCAGCAATGTGTCAATGTCAATGTTGTCCTCAGTTCTTTTGAGAACTTTTAAAACACATAGTGGAGACTTTGCTTTGCTTAATGAGTTATTCGTTTTTTGGAAGAGCGACACGCTCACCGAGAACGCGTTGGTCGCCAGCATCGCAATCTTCTGATTCAACTTTGCCCTGATACACTATCTCCAGTTCGCCCGAGTTTCCACTGCGCGCTCGTTCGGATCATTAGCTTTTATGCGCGAAAAACTCTTCATCGAAGCCGCTCATCTCCAGTACAATGTCTCTCTTTCGTTCCTTTCTTTTGCACTTCTTGCCGACCTCTATTTGTCCCCCTCATGCCGTATATCATGCCAGGCAACGCCATGTTTGCCACAGGAAACAATTTTCGCGCTTTGACGTGGATGCAATTACTGTTTTCGCCGCCAACGAAGGCAGTGCAAGCCGTTGCCTCTCGAAGTCCTTTTAACCAAGTTGGAACGTCTGGACACAGTGGTGTTTCTCTTCGAGGACTTCCCAGAGTGTCGTTCGTTTTACCTTGGACACGAATTTGAGATCGCTTGGCTGGAATTTGTGCAGTGGCTGTTGGAACGTGCTCCAGGTGTACTGGAGGGGTGTACTTTGCTGGAGAAGTCATGGAACTGGTGCGTCTGTGACTGGCTTGGGCAAAATAACTGGCAGCTTGTTGACGAGGACGAAGTGTTTTCATACTGGGATTGGCCATGAGGGGGGTAGCAGTCGTAACAAGGCTGTCGCGTGGTTTAAGGCCCATAGCAAAGTGTTGTGGTTCCTCCGAAATATTTTCTCGAGAACTTCTTCCTAGTTTTATCAACACTAAGTTAGTCCATCCCTTCGTTTTATACCTCGGATTGGAGCTACGACAACCACAATAAGAATTCCTGAGTGAAAGAAGCTAATTGTCGAGCCGCTATCTGCAGCTACGCGTGATTGCTCTTTACGCTCACTTTGTAATTCTCCTCCCAAGGCACAACCATCCGACCCCTCCTTCGACCCGAAAGATCCATGCGCCTAAGCTACGTTTTGTTCTGGGCGGCAGCCGCACTCGTGACCACAGATGCCGCCTCGGCACTTAATGGTGCTACGCTTTCCAACCCGAATGTGGTGGATCTGACCAACGCTCATGAAATCATCGAAAACGACAGTCGATTCCTGAGGACGCACAAGAAAGCTGCTGATGTTGCCGATGAAGACCAAGGAGACGATGATGCTGATGAGAGAATGTTTTCGGGCTGGATGGACAAAGGCAAAGCTCTTGCGATAGCAAAGGATTTCCTTGGTTAATCGGACGATCAAATGATGGCGATGGCCTCTAAGCTGTCCAAGGAGAAGCTTAACCTTCTCTTTTCTCAAGGCAGCGGTCACCTGCAAGAATTGGTCCCCGGTTTCGTGCCAGGCATGCAAGCGCATGCCTTTATGGATGCGGTACAGAGCTCTACCAAACTGACGAGTGGCCAGAAGGATGCCCTGAGCATCGCTTACTTGAACCTTCTCGCTCACAACACGGCTTAGCTAGATGTAGGTATTTCGAAGCTAGCACCTTCACTTGATTCCTCTGATGATCGTCAGCACCATGCAAGCATTTCTTAGTCGTCAACTCGCTTTAACAAGACCGTAATGCACCTCAACATTCAAAGGCTCTCGCTTAGCCCGCAGGTCAGTGATCCGTTCATCACCACATACTTGTCCTACGGGATCTCGCCTAGCAGACGCGGACAGTCCTCGGACAGAACCACGATCGCGGATTAGAAACTGTGTATGAACAGGATAAATTTCTAATGTGCGCTATTTAGCCATTGATTCCAGCGAAGCTGCCTGCGCCAGAAGCCAACAACAGTAAGAATTGTTATGACCAACGAAGCTTGGATTACCATCGGGTGGTATATTCGTGAATATTCCTCATAAGGGCTTTGTAGAACCTTCCGTCCAGGTCTATCCAGGTTGTGACGAATGCCAGGAGGTGCTACATTACTCCTTGTTGCAGTCAGAGAACTGGTTTTTCACTCAGGCTAAGCCTCCCGCGAGACCTGGGCATTATAGTTCTCTAGATTTTAATCCACTTGAACCTAACGGATTTTTACGAATAGAATACCTCTTACTATTAGAAGACCTTCCTGGGGGTTTCAAAAGGTCCTAGAAATAGAAGACCGCTTCAAATAAAAGAAGCTACGAATAAAATATACCCCAAAAGAAGTAATTGTGCTCTAGATTACGAAAGGAATATGCTATTCTGGGTTCATTTTTCAATTGCACATGCGCAACGCAATCTACAAGAATCCACTAGGGTTTTACAGACAATAATATATCGGTTTTATAGACAGTTGGAAGCGATCTGAAGAAGTGAAGTACACGCCCATGTTCTGTCAAAATAGTGTGCTCCTGGGTACGTACGTGCATGGCGTTTTTAGAAACCTGAACTCAATTGGGGTATTTCAAGCGATTTTCGCCTAATTTTGGACAACTCTCAAACCATCCCCCCATAATTTTCGCCTATGATACAGTATCCCCATCAGTCTCAACATCCCTGCAAGTCGCAGCAGCGTGTCAATGTCAATGTTGTCCTCCACTATTTTGTTTTTTGAAAGAGCGTCACGCTCGGTGAGAACGCGTTGGCCGCCAGCATCGCGATCTTCTGATTCAACTTGCCCTGGTACACTATCTCCAGTTCGCCCGAGTTTCCACTGCGCGCTCGTTCGGGTCATTAGCTTTTACGCGCAAAAAACTCTTCATCGGAGCCAAGCATCTCCAGCGCTCCCGGGAATAATGTGTCTCTTTCGGTCCTTCCTCTGGAAGATTTATAAATTGGTCTTATTTAGACCTGGTCTTAATTTTGGGTCCAGGTTTCAATACAAATCTCAAGACGATTTCTCTCGATTAAGTACGATTTATCTGGTAGGATGGGCGACATCTCATAAGGGGAGCACTGAGTATTCATTTGAATCTAGATCGGATGGAGAATGGCTTTAGCAGACGCACATTAAGTGCTGGGGTTAATGATGTTGCCTCCACTTTACCTTAGCAGCTTATACAACACCATCCGAGAGTGATCTGAATCGCATCAAATCCAGATCAAATCGCCAGACCTGATCTGCATAAGAACCAAAATAAAGGCAACCCTTCCTCTTGCGCTTCTTGCCAGCCTCTTGCTCAGTACTTGATTTCTCCTCCTCCGAGGACTCACGTTCTTCTTTAGCCGGCTCCATGCCGGGTTTCGCTCGCTTGGTCTTCTTCTTATTAGTTGCGATGTTCCACAGTCTGTCAAATTCTATCTCAAATTCAGACACTAGACAGAACGTTAAATACACAGTTGAGGCAAGCAAAATTCAGCCACAAGACAGCTTACCGACTGGCCCCGTCATAACGAACGCGCACACCCGGTTAGGCCCTTCGGACCCCAGTTTTGCGAGCCCGTCACCATGATCTACAACAACGAAGGTAAGGGTTAGACCGGTAGCACGCTTATCACATGAGTTCGAAGCTGACAAACAAACCTGGCCGTCAAAGATTGCCGTCTTCCAGTGAAACAGATTTGTGGAAATGGCACACCGTTGCACCAGCGTGGCGATAGCTTCGCGGCCTTTAGCCTGCAAAGCCATGCCCTGGTCGGCTAAAAGTTGCAGTTGCACGCCTCGCCGCATGGCCTTCACCAGCTTCGACATCATACCCCCTTCCCCGTGATACTATACATCCCAATCTTGATTGTCTTCAGATCCAGATTGCCGATAAGTTTACCAATCTACTCTCGGCCGTCGCGGTCGAACCCAACTTCTGGAGTGGCCGTGCACAGTCGGCTCTTCACCTCTGCGCGAATGCGTCTGATACGATTATCAGGAATACCAACTCACCTTGCAGCTTCATTGATCATGGCGGTTGTGGACACCAACTCCGGCAGCACCTTGGAGATCGCGCGAGGAACTGTCCACGGTCCCGAAGGGCAACCAATGGTTCTGTTGCGAACGCTCTCTCCATTCATGATGCGTCGGGCGTACGCTCCAGCCTGCGTCATTGGGCAGGAGCTGGAGGCGACACTCGCTGTAGCCTGCCGCAGTAAGTTGATGCCAGCCGCGCTGTCGGCGAGCGTGGAGGTAACGGCATTGTTGACCTCCTTCCGAAGGACCTTCGTAGGCGGCGAAAACAGTGAAGAATTTTGCATCCATGTCAAGCGCGAAAATTGTTGCCTGTGGCAAACATGGCGATACCTAGCCTGACGTACGGCATGAAGAGGATAAATAAGAGTACTGAGCAAGAATCGCAAGAAAAAGGAATGAGACTTGTTCCCGACAACATCGGAGTCGCTTGGCTTCGATGAAGTGTTTTACGCGCGTAAAAGCTAAAGAGCCGAACACGCTGGCGTCGCTGCGAATCTGGAGAACTCGGGCGCGCGGCGACTGGAGATACTACAAGTACAGGACAAAGTTGAGCCAGAAGATGATGAATGCGATGCCGGCGATCAACGCGTTCTCACCGAACGCCAACGCTCGGTGAGAACGCCACTGAGGTGCAACATTGTAGAGAGTAACCTACCGGTAGCGATACGCATAACATGATTTAGTTTGGGTTTTGAAGTTGAAGTTGCACAGAACGGCCGCCATGTTGTGAATGCGTGGAAGCTGCAAGCTGGCATCCACGAGTGAAGAGACTACGGCGTCCACAGGGATATGGCCCCCAAACACTTCAATTTACGTCTCCAGGTATTGGTAATGTCCTGGTTCACACTCGACCGTCGCTCCGTTTTCGCCACCTTGGGCATTAGCTCTTAACCTTTTTTTAAGGCTTTTAGCAGGGCACCATTGTCGGCCGGTAGCTTCTCACTCGCCGCAGCTCGTCCAGGACGCTCCTACTGCTTGTTGTGCAACTGGATGCGCTTCATGAGCGTGTTGACGTGCAAAACGAGGGCCACGATGTCGTCTGCGAGGGCAATTCTCCGTCGAGGCGCTGGAAGCGATTTCGCACTTTTAGGCAATCTGTAAATTGGTGGAGGACGTCCACTCGCTGGCAGACGTTGCGCAATGATGGTGCCGACAGACCACGCGTTCCCAGACAACTGTGTCGGTGTAATTTACTCCTCACATGTTTTGGAGGGGCACTATGCTTGCGTCAGTGACACCTCACTCCAGTGCCACCTCTCTATCGCGATAGAAGCTTTCAAGTTAGAGGTGATATTCCCCCAGACTTCAGGCCCCCAACGCAGCTCCCGAGCTGCTTTTTGGTACACGCCTTGGTGACACTTCCCTCCAGCTCGCATTCAAGCCGCGCAAGCCTGCGCGTGCTGCCGGCAGCGCTATAATAATAATATGGTAGTAATTTTAAGGTGATATTCGCCGCGACAGCTGGGTTCCTGGCACGTTCGGCGGAAAAACACTTTTTATCAACAAAAGCTTTTTTAAAAAATGTTGTATGAAGGGGAAAAAATCTTACTGAACAAACAGTCGGCAGTTTAGCAAATACAACGAGGGCGACGACGCACGTTGAGCCAGGTAAGCACGCCCCCTAGCGTCCACAGCGCTTCAATTCCACCTCCTGTCACTAACACTACATCTTCTACACATGCTACAGCCGTTTCCCCCGTGGTTTTCCGCCTCCTTTCGCCGATATTCCAGCCAAGAGACAAGTGATCATCACTCTTGCAGTTATCTGATCCTTTCGGACGCCACGAGGCCACCAAAGACCTAGAAAACATGAGCGCGCACTCCAGCGCCCGCTCCAGCCAACGCTCGAGCTTCAACGGCTCGCCACGCCACATGACAGTGGAGGAAATGAACCAGTTGTCCATCCGCAGTCTGGAGGAGCTCAACCAGCTCTCACAGGCCACGCGGGAGTTCGGAGAAGTGTATTCCGGCAGTCCTGACGCCTCACGACGCAGTCCCAAGTTCCTCCAGAGGCTGTTCGACCCTCTGGAGAGCAAAAGTGATGCGGAATGTTTGTTCCGTGTCCGAATCTCCGGCATTCAGTGCCGTAATCTTCAGGGACGGAGGTTTAGCGGCAAAAGTGACCCTTTTGTCGAGTTTTACTGGGACGATCCGGAGGAGAAGACGCCCTATGCTACACCAGTGATCAAGGCGGACTTAAATCCGAACTACAAAGGAGTGTTGATCGCTTTTGAGTATAAAGCGACGCTCAACGCGCTGACCAAGAGGTATCTGTCGATTAAAGTGTTCTCGAACAGGAAGTTCCACTCGAAACATTTAATTGGACAGACGAAGGTGGACTTGTGGAGTATTGCAACTGGACCAGTGCATCATGATCATCACTTGATTGGATGTGATAATGGACGTGTGGTGTTTAATTGCTACATGGAGCAGTGTAGCGAGTGGAACATTTCAGTGAGTGATGTGGGCGTTATGATGCCTGCGATTGCGAATGAATTGGACCGACCGGAAGGACACGATTTTCAGGAAGATGCGTCGTTGCCGCTCAAGAAATTTGGTGTAAGCTATAAGTGCACGATTGGAACGAACGAGAAGTTCTACATGGGCAACAAGTTGAAACACGCGATTAAGCGAGAGATTGGAGATATTCATGAAGTGAGCTTCCAGTCGCTAGCAAGGCTGGCAGTATTATCGTCACGTGTATCTCGACCAAACACGCAGCCGAAGGGCGAAACTGGAGCAGAAGACGAAGTTGCAACAGACTCGCTCGTGGCACAAGACCCCATGGGTGTGGAATGGGCAACATCATCTGACTACTTGCCTCCAATTACGCGATACAGCACTTTCGATGAACTCATGTCGGCAACACTGACTTTGGAGGTAAGCTGGATACTCTCAAACTGACAATCTTGCACGTCATCTATGTTGTGATTCTTAACTTTGTCATTCTGTCGTTATCTTAGGTTCGTCAATTACTGGTTGGTCGCGGCCAAATGTCTACCGATCCGGATGGGGGATTTTTGAGCTTGCTGGAGAAATACAAGAAAGACACGTTGGTGCGTTTCGCTTGTGCAGATCGTTTAAGCTACTTGAGGCGTTTGTCTAACCATGTCATTTATCTACTAGGCAACACCGAACACGGATGTACAATTTGATGAGGAGATCAAGAACACAATCCTGTTTGGTCAAACGTGGCTGTCTTTGGAAAAGATTTTTGAAGATGCCCTTCAAGAGCGAATGAAAAAGAAATACGACGCTGACCCGAGTCATGGCATGAATGGTCTCGGCTTTTCCGAGCAGTTTGTCACGAGCAAATTTGAACAAAGTCTCATGTTAAAGGGACACCAGGTTGGAGTGATTTATGGTACAATTCTGTTCAAGCGTATTCCCGACGTCCGACAGCTGCGATGTGGTGTAAATAGCGAGAACGGCATTTCGTCGTCGAGTTCTGTGATTGTGGGAGCAGGTGCAGCAGGGTCCAAGAAGAATCTTCGCAAATCCAAAGTGGTGATCCCAGTTGAAGCTCAACGCGTGCTGGAAAAGATGCAGGACCTGGTGGAACTAATGGTTAATCGACAAAAAGATGACAAAGAAGGCAAAGTGCGGAAGGCGACAAAGATTCTTAAAATGCTGCAAGTTTCGCACAAAGCTTCGATGCTGTCTTGGGTGTATGTATCAGCGGAAGCGCTGGAAGAAACAAAAAACATACTGTTGAGGCTATGGCAGTTCTTGCTGGAAAACATTCGCGTTCGTCACTACACGTTGCGAAATGTTTTCTATGAGCTGCTATTCTATTTAGTGAAGCGTGCGGAGTTGAGTGACTTACCGTTGCTGGGTTTTGACTCGACAGTAGCAACTACCGTGTTGGGAACCAAGCATACACATAAAGTTTCGAAGAAGGACTTGGAATTTGGATTGAAGTTGCGGGCAATGCTCGTAGAAACCAAGTTTTGCGTCTTGCAGACGGTCTCGGTCCGGGGTGTGATGAACAACAACCTGATGTTCTTCGTAGCGAGAATGTTGTCGGTGTTATGCTTCCGGTTACCGAGTTTTGGCGTGGAGCTGTATCAGCTGTGGTCAGAATCGTACAATGAACCCGTACCTGAGCTTGCTGCTGAGTTCCGGATGAATGCTGATGCAGACCTGTTCGCCATGGATGGATTGGAAGCCCACCTTGACTGGCGGCGGTTTCACAAAGCGATTTTCGATGAGTACGGAGAAAAGGCTCTGCGAAATCAGGAAGAAGAAGCCGAAGACAAGTACGAAGTGACTTCTGAAGCTTGGAAATCGCGATTCCGTCGGCTCAACGGTGAAGCGAATACTCTCAATATTTTGCTTGTCGACCAGTGGCTGTGGTATGTGCTGGATACCCTAGCCGTGCTGAACCAGAAGATCGGCTGGATTCACTTGCCTGGTTACACTCAAGTGCTGATGGTGTTTTTCTTAGAGTTAAAGACACAGAAGTCAGGCTGGCTCCCACCGACACTATACAAGCTGTCATGCACGATGTTGTCGAACTCGAGCTTGATCAACCCCATGACCAAGTTCCTTTTAAGCAGCACCAGCGTACATGATGTCACCGCGGTCATCGGTGCTGTTGAACTTCTCGGTGTGTGGATGTACATGATTCGAAGTTGGCGCGTTCGTTTAAGTTCGTACCGATTGTCGCATCTGGAAAACAATGACCGCTGGAATTTCCACCAAGACGACCAGTACTCGATCCCAGCAGGCGATGAGGTTTCATTGTTGCCGCCTTCGTTTGACTTCCGCTTCTTGTGCGCTGCGCTGCGTATTCTGTTGGACTCGGAGCACACTCAGGTCGTTCTGACAACCCTGGAGTTCCTGTACAACTGCTGGGATTGTTTCCCAGAGCGACATGCGGACAAGCTGCGCTTTGAGCTGCTTCGGTCTTTCATTCGACTATTTCTGCACTGGCACCGTGAAGTGCGCAGCTTTTTCCAGACGCTGATTGCATTCCGGGCCATGAAGCCCCACGGATGGACTCAGAAGGGAGCATCTTTTGTGAACACGCCGCCTCACAGTCGCCGCCAAATTGATGCTGTGGCGGCAGACTTCAACTCATCCCTTGGAACTGAGGAGCACAGTGACACCGGACGACGCTCGCGATCTTACAGCGCGAGTAACTTGCTGGACTCGGTACATAAACGACTTAGTTCATCGTCACCACGCTCATCTCCACGCTCGTCACCGTCTCCGTCTCCGCGGAACTCGGGCTCCAGTTTGTCGTTGACAATAGCATCGCCTAACAGCCGAGGCTTCGGTAGTGGTCACAGCACGCCGACCTCGGACCACAAGAGCGGGGATAGCTTCCACCTGGATCGGTCCAAAACGCGCAGTATATCAGAAGATTTCAAGCACTCGCTCCCGATGCAGCCCAAGATGGATACGCACATTCAGATGAAGTTTAACCGACTGCTCGAGTCGATCTACATCGCTGCTAAGAAGTACATTGACCGCCAGAGCGAGAACGGAACTCTTCTACGAAAGCAGACGATGAAGGCAACTTGGAAGAAGAAGGGCATGCTTCTCAAGCAGGGCTTCATCTACAAGAACACTTGGAAAAACAAGTACTTTTCGCTGCAGAACAACAAGCTAGGATACGCTGACACAGAGCACGGCCCTATCAAGCGTGAAATCAACGTCATCGGCAGCGTGGTGTCGGAGATGTCGAACCAACTGGATCATTCCCAGGGAACTCGCGTGGTGCTCTTTAACTGTTTCTCTGTTGATAGCGGCTACCAGAAGTTTGTTCTCTGTGCTCCGACGTTCGAGGAGCAGCGCGAATGGATTGAAGTGCTGACGCAGAATGCAACGGCGGAGACTGCTGAGCGAAAAGACAACGAGACGCTATCGCAACTGGATCTAGCGGAGGTGTCGGACCAGCTGGAGTCGCTGGCTGGAAAGCACTCGACTACAGATGAAGTTCCAGAGAACCTATTGCCGTACTCGGTGCTGGCCGTGAAAGAGTGAGTGGCTCGCTGTTAATTCCCATTGCTTTTGAGCGGCATATATTTAACCCCGCTGTTTTCTCCTGCTCTGTATTTCAGGTGGCTGAACTTCCGAGTGACTGCAATGGAGATCGAAGGCAAAATTGCTGCAGGCCAGACGTTCCAGATGCCGGTGCTGCTGTCCAAATCGTCTCTGTACGCAGACGATGATTAAGTACAGCGAGTAGGGACACGAAATGATTAACCTAGTCGATTTCGCGTGGAAGCGACAATGGCTAACATTCGGGAGCGTCAGACGATTTATGGCTGCTCGCGAACATCTTGGCTTCGGCGGCGGGTACACGAACTCGCCTGCTTTTCTTATCGTTAACTTGTAAATGCATTGTGGCCACCGCCAACATACCAATCTCACTCGGGCTGTTGCCTGTAGTCAACGAACACTCCAGATGAACTACGGATTAACTTTGGCTGTGTGAAGTGTTGGCATCTCTTTTACTACAGTACATCGTTTGATGAGCTTGCTGAACCTCGCTTTGTCATCAGCGAGGTGAGTGTAGACCATTATCAGAAGCAAATGTTACTGCAGTCACCCGCTACCAATTTCATTTCTCAAGAGTTCTGCTTTCACGGGCCTCCTGGCGGACCTGAACACAATCTGGTACTCTTGCTAGTTCATCGCGGACGAGCCAATTGCAACGCTTTCACTTCGGAGTGCTTTTCACTTTATCGAAGACATCTTGTCCATCGACACGGCGTCTTTAGATTAAGGTATTTGATGGAGACATGCTTGTAAGCGACGTAGTTCCTACCGTCGGCGATGGAGATAAGTCCCCATTAAAATGATTTCAAAATCGTTACGTGCCCTCTACACCGAGTACATCCCGCGCAAGGTGCCCAGGATCGGCACAATACTGCCTGCGCTGTATCCATCATAGTAGATCACCTCCTTGTACATCTTCTTGAACATCTCCAATTTCTCGTTCTTTACATTATTGCCACCGCTGAGACGCCCACCCGAACTCAGTCGAATAAGCTGGTGCAGCACTGTTTTGACCTTTGTAACGATGTCACGAGCTAGCGAGGCCATCTCTTCTTTTTCCAGCTTCGAATCCCGAGCAGAGGCTAGATTGAACGCCTCGTAAGTATTGAGCAGTATGAGCAACGCATGCTCAATGCCTTCTACACGTCCACCAAGGATGTGCAGATCCGCCAGCTCTTGATGGATCAGCACAAACGTTTTGCCAACTTCCACTGCGCCAAAGTAATTCAGGGACTTTTCATAGTGCCG
This sequence comes from Phytophthora quercina, assembly GCA_014706105.1. NCBI lineage: Eukaryota > Oomycota > Peronosporomycetes > Peronosporales > Peronosporaceae > Phytophthora > Phytophthora quercina. The sequence continues at coordinate 13,685 of JACBOW010000016.1, read as the reverse complement.
CCTGGCAATCTCCATCCGGCTTGTCAGCGTTGATGAAGGCCCGTCAGTTTTATCCGCGGCTGAGCTCTCCCTCTCAGCTTGTAACGTGTTTGAGATCATTCGGCTATAGAACGAGGCAATCTGATAGTGGGTGGATGCGAGCTGCTTCTGGTCTCCTAGCTCGGCGTAAAGCGACAGCGCCTTGTTAAAAATCTTGAGCGCTTCATTTTCTCGCGATGCCACAGGAGAACGGCCAGTTGAGGATATGCTGCTGGCCATGTCCACCGCCCATACCAGATAGGTCAGGGCTAACTCACCCTTCACTTTTCGGTGCAATTCCGCATCCGCTTTGCTTTGTTTCAGAAGCTGCAAAGCATCCGTGCAGAGTTGAATAGCCGTTCGATAGTGCTCCTCCCTAGAGTCTGCAGATTTGCCTTGGGCGAAAATCTTGTGGAGATGTGCGAGGTTAGCCCGAAGCAGTGCCACGTTAACTCCATCTAAACCACACCAAACTTCATCAGCATGACCCCCAAGACCGCAAATTGGTAAACATGATGTACCTTCGATATCGTTGAAGATCTTGCAGCCGCGCTCAAACCACCTAAAGGCTTCCTTGTAGTCACGCTTCGCGCCAAGACAGTACTTGCCTAGCTCGTTGCTCGCGTTTCCCAGCTTCTTCATCATCATGCTGCGAGAACAATTACGAAAGTGTTAGCTGTTGCACCACTACGGATAAATTCTAGCAGAAATAGTTACGTACAAATACAACTCCGAGTCCGCTGGTGGTGACAGCGCGCGTAAGTAAGCAAGGAAGGATAGCATCATCAGACCCTCTTCTCTGCTCGCAACCGTCTTGCTGTCGGAAACTTCGGCAGCGTCTCCAAACGCCTTCAAAAACTCACTTGTGGTGTCACGCAAGCTTGGGAGTTGATCCCGCTTGACACCCGAAATAATATCGTAGAGAGCGGTCAAGCAGCTATAAACGCCCACGGGTCTTTGAGCAGCCATGTCACCAATCAAGCTTAGGAAAGAGCAACGGAGCTCCGCCCCAGATATACAAATCGCTATCTTGTCCTGAGAGAATCCTCCTCGCCCAACCCCATCGAAATCTATCTTGTCAAGCAGCTCATCAACCACAGCATCTTCGTCTGGTGAAGACAAGTCAAGCGGCTTCACACCTTCAGGAACGGCGCTCAAAGTTAAGAATTGGCTTGCTTCAACTATGCACTTCACTGCGTCGATCCACTTGTGAGTGTCAGCATAGAGCTGTCCAAGCTCAAGACACGCAGAGCTGAACTTCAGCTGAAGCCGATTTAGCTCTTCATCCATGAAGCTCCCCATTTCGCCTTCTCCATCTTCATCTTCTTGTGCCAGCTCGCCCTCGCCAACTACCTCCCCACCATCAATCTCAGCGTCACTATGTGTCAAAGCGGGACCGGAATCTTTTGGAATACACTCTTCAAACAGCTTGATACTTGCAAGCAAATACTGCTTTGCCTTCTCGAGTGATCCGATTGCCGCCTCTCGGTCCGAGTGTGCTGATGTCGAATCTGCAGAATTAGACGAGTGGAACTGGTTGCACTCACGAAGATACGTATCAGCGAGCTGTTCACTGACGGACGAGCAGATAGAGCTGTGGGCAGTCCCGCCCTTTTGGGCAATTTCGACCAGCAAACTCATGCACGTACGTAATAACTCTCGCTGGCGCTGCTGAAGTTGCTGTTGCAGCTGCGGCGTTCCTGCCGCTAATGAGTTCGCCAGTCTTGATGCCCGGGCTGCGAACCGATAGCAAAGCATTGCCATCATGTACTTCCACTTAAGCTGGCTTCCTTGGGAAAGCACATCAACATCATACAGACGCAGAGAGCTCTCGCCTTCCTTTCGATGCAGCCAGTAGGTACCGTTCGGCCTTGAACAGTTCTCCTGCAGAAATTTAAGCAGCATTGAAGCATTCATACTCACATCTTGGACGTCAAACAACGGTCGGTCTGTACCAGACATGTAGGGAATCTGCGGAGTCTCGACAAGCTTGTAGCCCCGGACAAGCCCCTTCGAGTGCATGCAGATTGCCAGCTCCGGGATATTTGCAATCACATTGTCCAAGTAATAATCGAGCACAGTGCAGAGAGATAGCTCCTTGTCCATATCGTGAAGCTTCAGGGAAACAGCCGGGTGTTCCTGGTTGCTGAACAATAAAACCTGGCTGCCGAGAATCTGAAATAAAGCACATAGCAACAATTAGTACAAGTGTTAACGAATGCACAAGCTCAGATTTTTTTCGTACCATTTTGAGATCATTGAATTTCCATTTCAAGATACGCTGGAACGTCTGTGAATCTCCTCCAAACGCTGGAGAATGCTGTGCAGCAGACGTGAACCAATTGGTCTCGGTCGGGATAAACGACGGTGTTGATTTGTGCTGGTCGCTTGGTGATGTGGAACCTGGGTGATGGCGGGTCGCTTCAGCGTGGGGTTCTTTTGTCGACCACGACGATGTAAACCCTGTTATCGAAGGTGGTGGCACCACCGAGCTCACTTTTTCCTTTTCATCCTGCTCCACTGCCGGTAGCAACCCAACCTCGTCGCTTGATTTCTGCGTCTGTGTCTCCAAATTCGCCGCCTTCTGCTTCTTCTTACATTTCTTCGACTTTTTGCCATGCTTTTTCGACCTGGTCTTACTTATAACCTGTTCTCGTTCCTTCTCTTCCGTCTCCGACGCTGGGAGTTGATTCACTGTGCTTTCATAGATAAACTTCTCGTACAGCAATCTCTGCGTCGTCTCCTCTGACTGTTGTGCCAATTGCAATGTATCCTGCGGTAGGTCCTCGAACCCAGCAGGCAAGTCATTCTCGTCCAGCTCTCCATCCACAACTAGTGTGCTCCCCACTCGATGCACCGCCAAGGACACTCTCGATTGAGAGTATGGCAGTTTGAAAAGTCTCTTAATATTCTCTGCTGGTCCTAAAAAATCCACCTGTTCTTCCTCCGAAGCTGAGGCCAACTCCACTCTACTGCCACGTAGTCGAACCGACAGCTGTGGTTCTTCCTGTTGTGTGAGATCTCCCAGTCTCAGAGCGTTCATAAAGTCTTGAGACATCTGAGACGGCGTCTCCGTCTCCATCCCGAGGAAACCTGAGGCTAATTGTTGTGTAGCTGTCTTGGTCTTCCTCTGTCCGGGACTTTCTGACCCATTGGAGGAACCTGGAGAGCTCACTGAGCTCGTTCTAGAGCGTGGAGATCCGTCCACTCGATACGGCAGCGTTGTCTGGTTCAGATTTGTATCTAGACGGAGTTTCTGGAACGGGACAATAGCTGAGGATGTACGTGGCAAGTCAGAGTGATGGTCGTTGGCTGTATGGCTCTCCCATAGGACTAATGGGAAGTCTGGAGCAGAAGAGGAGGCGTCTGGAGGAGGGAGCTGAGGACTCTGTAGTGAAAGATGCACACGCTGTTCTCCGTCGGTGTCTTCTACCCACACAGACATGTTGTCTGAGCCTGTAGGGCTGCGCACGGGCGACGCCGGCAGCGAGAAGGACGCCACTCCGCGCTCATCCGCATCGGCCATTGAAAATATGATTATCGTTTTTAGCAAATATGTACCGGTAGTTTTTCACCCAAGTCGGAAATCTGCGCGTTGTTTCAAATTTCAGACTCGTGTTTTGACGGATACTGTATGCTGATTTTAATCTATGAACTATGTGTACTACACGATTTTCTGCAAGAAAATATTTTGTTTTGGATTCCAAAGCAAATCTTTTTTATGATGGCAGTGAATCCGCCGCTGTTGGCCGCAGCACTGCTATTCCGCTCCAAGACGGACTTTGCCGAGCTTCCTCATGTTGTAAATCCCGTCTCCATCTATCTATCTGGACTCTTCCGTGGAGCTCCCACTGGGCAAGGCATGCAAGTTGGGGTCTCAGAAGCTTCTGGATCGAATCTGGAACAGTAGCGAAGTGTACACCGAGGGTAACCCGAAGGAGTATCCGTAAAAATCTTCGAACGGATCGCCATTATCGTCAATTTCAATTTAATAAGTCACTTATGGAGGCCGTGAAAATCAAAAATTTCGAGATGGTCCAGTGGCTCGCGACCCGGTTCCCAAATTACGAGATTGGGCTAAACGTGGTGGGCGAAGCTGCCAGACAAGGATTGCTTTTGCAATTTTTTAGGAATCAAGATCATCGATTTAGAGAGGGCCAAACAGATCTTGAACTTACTGTACAGGGTCGACGTGTGGATTGGTTTTCTGCCATGCCAGCAGCGGCTAAAGCTCATCGTGGTGACATTGTGTGGTGGCTGCATAAACACCTTCCAGTTGACGAACTTGATTTGGACGGAGCTCTTGAGGAGGCGGTGGTGAATGGTGAGATCCCACTTGCAAAGTGGTTGATAGATTTAGGTGCCAACTGGATTGAGTACGTTCAAGGTCACATCGCGTGTAAAGTTGCACCGACGGGACGACTTGACGTGCTGCAGTGGCTGGATGAACAAGGTCGACTCGACGGTGCCTTCGGTTTGGTCGTGAAAGCAGCGCAAAATGGACATATTGAAGTTATTCGGTGGCTGTTCGAACGGGATTCTCGTAGCGATGAGGAGAGAGGCGTTGATCTGGGAAAGGAAGCTCGATTTTCGATCCATAGTGCTGCCGTACATGGGTATTTAGAGGTTGCAAAGTATCTTCACGAGCACGCAAGTGCAGAACCGACTGATATGGAGGGTAGGAATCGGGACGGAGAGTACGTCCGAAACTTGGAGAGGGAGCTCCATTCCAACGAGCCTGGATTTGCTGCACAAATCACGATGACTCAGCCAGTTAAGAATGGTCACATGGATGTTGTGCAATGGCTGTATCGGGAATTTGGTGACGAGCCATACCGCTTCTTGTTTGGCCGTACTTACGAGGACGAAGACGAGGAAGAAAACGATGAAAGCGACAACCTTGAGTCGACAATTGCTCCTGTAATGGATGTAGCGGCCTTCCGCGGTCATCTAGACATTCTTCAGTACTTGCATGACATCCAAAAGTTATGTGACCAAAGCGCAAAGAAGCGACAAAGAGACGACGCGGATAAATACTCAAGCCCCAAATGCACCAAAGGTGCGATGAATGGAGCTGCTTCTCACGGCCACCTCGACATTGTCCGTTAGCTTCATGACAATCGAACCGAGGGTTGCTCCGCTAAGGCTATGGATGGAGCGGCGACGAATGGATACTTGGACGTAGTCAAGTGGCTTTTTGAAAACCGTTTCGAAGGTTGTTCAATAGCAGCAATGGATGGCGCAGCAACAAATGGCCACACCACGGCAGGTTGTACGACAAAAGCTATGGACGGAGCCGCGTCCAAAGGTTATCTGGATGTTGTGAAATGGCTTCACGAGAATCGCGATGAAGGGTGTACACGTGATGCAATGAGTGGAGCGGCTGGACGCGGTGCTTTAAATATTGTAAAGTGGCTATACGTCAATAGAGGCGAGAGAAACACGATTGACGCGATGGATAAAGCGGTGTTGGGAAATCGCCTACACGTTGCAAAGTGGTTACGCTCACACGGTGAGGAAAGATGTTCATCTATCGTTGTCGATAGTGCTGCGTTGTACAACTTCTTTGAGGTCTTTTTGTTCCTCGAGTCCCAGTGCTCTGAAAAGTGCACGGCCCAAGCTGCCACGTGGACGTACGCGCAAGGCTCACCCTACATGAACACCTGGATCCTGGAACAATACCCTGATTTTCGGGACGCTGTGGAGGCTGCATTTGACGTCGTGTTGGACGAGTAGTCAATTTCATCGACTTTTTTCAGATGTGATTTCTTAATCAAACGCGGTACCAAGGTTAAGCGCTGGTGAAATGGTGAGAATGCAATTCGTTGCCATCGGAAACCTGCTCAGTTAGTTGTGGGAAATAGCGGGTGACAAAGGCTAAGTTAGTACGGCTTCGCTTTGCTTACTGGACTGCTCCTTGGTTCCCATCCGCATACTACAGTACTATACACACATATTCGCTTGCTCGTCTGTGACCAGGATTCACTTTGAAATAAAAACGTTACGTGGTCCGCCGACTTTTATCACTTAAAAAACGCCTTCTCTCGGTCAGTGGCGAAAGTACTTGGAGTCCACAGCGATATCATCAAGCCTTGTCATAGACGTCAGCGTCACGGCATGTATCCACTGTCGGTGCAACAATGGATGCATCATCCGGCAAGGTGTTCACTTTTTGACGGGCCGTCATTATCTTGCCAAGACGCGCTTGGAAAATTCGTCCGGTCATCTCAGTGAAGAACAAAATCTGGTTTATAGAGTCTATAGCCAAACCTCGCGGAGACCTCAGACCCCTTAGGAGTACTCGTGTCGGTGGTGGAGAGGTGATCAACGTGTTCGAAGAAGGCAACTGGATTTGCGAGATTGTTCCTTTGGCCTCCAGTGAGTACAAGAGTGAAGCTCGCTCCTTCTTTGAGTTTTGAATGATATCCAATGCTAAGCCGCGCACGCTCCAGCAGTGACGTTGCAATACCGCAATGGCAGTAGATCGCAAACTACTACGGTATATGGTGCCGTCCACTGAATTGGACCAGTAGAGCCAATCGTGTCCTTCTCGATCGTCGATAACCAAAGCTTGCGGAAGGACGAAACTCGCATAAATGTCAATCCGCTCTACGATTGGAGAGGGGGTACCCGACGCATACATTTCGTTGTAGTTAAGCGCAATTCCTGTCATGGATCCGTGATTTGTTTGGATACTGCAGTCATCTTCACTCACAAATGGAAGTTGAGTTTGTGTGAATCGCTGAGGTAGCCCAACAATGCACTCAACGCGTTCTGACGACCAAGAAATAACGCTCTCACATCGGGTTCCTTTCACCGTCAGCACTTCAAGATCGTCTTGCGTCTGGCCAAAATTCGTTCCCACCCACACAATTCGAGCCAAAGCACCGATGACAACCTCAACATCGGATCCATCGGCAGCGTTTGCACTATTGACGGCTCTGCCATCACTCCAGTAAAGGCGCTCGTTGCGTCGATGAATTGCTAACCCCACAAAGCGCGCATATTCACTGGAGCCTTCAATTTCAGTCTGAATTCCATCTCGTCCGTCGATAGCGAAGATGGAGCCGCCGTCCTGTTGGCGAAAATACACCGTGGAAGTTGTAGTCTGGCAACAGGAAGCACAGCCGATACATTAGTGATTCAGTAAAATACAGCGACACACGCATGACGCTCCTTACGCTGGCTGTCCCATTACATGATAGTAGATACCACGCGACGATGAAGTGCAAACATGTTCGCCAACGAACAGTGTGCATTGAGTTCAAGCGATAGCCTAGTCGCGACCTTTTGGAAAGTGTTTCCTGGAAGATACCAAGGTGGAAGGTCTCCAAGGGTGATACATGATGATCCCCTCTCGTATTAGTTGTTCTCCTGGTCGACCAATGATTATTCAAGGGTGTCAGTGTGGTCATGATGCTCACTACGCTGCAACGCCGCGAGTATCCGCGCCAGCAGTTGATTTTGTTCTTCAGCCAGCTTGATCTGCTTTTCTTGACGTTCCAGCACCTTCGCAAAGTGATCGTCGATGAGTTTCTCGACCTTCGTCATGTGTGCATTATTCACGGAGGAATTGTCCTTAGGTCGAGCAGCTTCTGCAGCGAACGACGCGATATCTGTGGAACCTTGTGAGTTGGCTTGTATTCCAACATCCATCAATTGAGCTGGGTTCTCTAGTGAGATTTCAGCACCAACTTCGGCAGTCATCGTCGAAGTCGAAGCTGATGTCGACACGGATTCTATCGTCACTGCAGGAATTGGAGTCAACGTTGTCACGGGGGCGAAGACTGGAGCTACAACTGGAAGTTCAATTGGAGCAGGAGCTGGGGCTATGGGGATCAGCGACTTGATATCCGTCTTTCCTTCAGCATCTGACGTTGCTGAAATCAGTCGAGGCTTCTTGACATTCTTACGATGCTCTGTATGCGGTCTCGACTGGCGCGGGACTTGCTCGCCGTGTTTTCCTCCTTTTCAGTACCCCAAAATGTGTCCATGAGTGCAAGACACACGGGTTCCGACGCCATTCCAGCATGATAAGCCAGCCACTTGTTCCTCAGCGCCTTGAGCTACGCATCAAAAGATAGGTTAACCTCTCTTTCAAGAATTAACCCCGCAAGGATAAACAATGCATTTATACTACATGTACATCCACAAAGTTGTCGTCTAACTTACCTTATTGCGGCACTGTTCAACGGACACTACATCCCCATTCTGCTGCGTGAGGTCGTCCGCCATCTCGGCCCACGCCATTCGAAGCGCCTTGGTGCCTCGTGCAGCTGCCATCGACCCCGCGTACTTCTCGAATCTCAGCCTCAGCAAACTATCCACTAAAGGCTGCGTCCACACGATGAAGTTGCCGTCGGCAGGCGGCCGTCCGCGAGGCTTCGCGCTCGCCATCCTTCGCCTCAATTAACCAGTCTTTGAAATGATTGGCTATTAAGGGTAACCAAATTAACCAATAGGTGTCTTTAAAACCTTGTCCAAAGGTATTAGGAGATGGCACAAAAATAGGTTAATTCAGGTTTAAAAAAAAATCAGAAAATGGACCTGGAGGAGGAGCTCATGGACTTGGCGAGCAATGAGCTGGCCTACCTGCCCTCTAGCTCCACTCCAACACCCCCACGTAGATCTCTAAGCGCTTGTACATATTCTATACCTACGAGTTCATTGGTGCAGCAAGTGATGGAGCAGTTATTGACACAAGCTTCAGAGACTCTGGAACAAGTCCTTCATCCACCCCCAAAACCCACAACCCCCAGTTCTGATGAGGGAATACTCACTCCTGGGCAGTTGCAATATCTAGCAGAGGAAGACGCGCGACTAGAGGGACGCAATGCAGTAGTGAGGGAACTCACAGCTGCGAGACAAGCGACGGTCGCCAGAAGGCTGGACGACCTGGTGATACAGTTCGAGCAGCTGCAACAAAGAATCCGAGCCAGTGATAACGCTCAAGACAAAGTGACGACAGCTAAACTTGACTTTGTGGTGGAGCGCAGCGCTCTGGAACTTCAACTTGTAGACGAAAATGTCAACTACACGAAGTTACTGCAACAGTTGCCCATGGAGGAACGAGATTATCTCGGACGCGCTGCGGACGAGAAGTTTGTGGAGCAGATGAAGTATCTTCGAGGAGAACGGGAGAGCGAAAGGGATGACGCGATCCGGCAGCATCTGCACGGGATTTTAGTACTGACAGCGCCGCATCGCAATGGCCGAACAGTAGCCAAGACGTCGATGCATCATTCGTTGAGGCATTTGCTACAGTCTTTTGCGAATATTTTCCGAGGTTGTTATGCAGATTTTCTGCAGTATGGAGGACAAGGTTTTGGAGTTCGAAGGGGTGTCTCGGTGGATCGAGTGACGTGCACGTTGCCGCTTGTTGCTGCGGACGTGACGCAATTTGCCGCCATTTTGTCGCAAGTTGTGCTCTTCAAGTACCCTTTTTTACAGACCAGCGAGGCTCAACGCAAAGCAGTTCAACGTAGTGTACTCGGTGCACTTTTTGATGCGCTACAGCCTCTGTTGCATGGATTGTATGTAGCTTCTTTTCAGCGAGAAGACTCGATATTGGAGGATGTTGCGGAATTAGTGCGCACAAACCCTCTTGAATTTTATGAGGTGAAGCCGCTGTACCGACTTGACGGGAGTTGGTATGGTCAAGATCATATTGCAGCTGACGGAAATGAGCGTCGGTTGTTGACTTTACGGCACTACCATGCTGCCATATATCACATGAATAACCTCGCGTCCGAGCGATCGCCGTACGTGAAACTGGAGCGATTAGCGCGCGTATGTGAGGAGATTGATCGTGCAATCAAGTTATTCTACGAGGCACAGCCAGCTGAACTTCGACCTTCAGCGGAGCTATTGAATATGTACGTAAGAAAAAGCTGTAGTAAAGTACTGTAGTGAGTGACTAACTTTTGTGTACATGTGATATTGCTTGTTTTTGTGTAGAACGACAGAAGATCTGTGTGCTTTGCTGAGTTTTATCCTCGTGTCGGCACCTTCGTCGTGCTTGCACATTTTCACGCAGTTAGCGCTGTTGGGCAGTTTTACTCCGCAGTCGATAGCAAGTGGACGAGAAGGCTTTGCGTTGGCCACGTGCACAGGTGCCGTTCACCACCTAATGCAGTTGCGATGACGTGCTGGGTTTTATCGTACGGCTGTGGTGAAGCGCCAAGATGAGTGATGCGCTTACTAAATTTACAACCTCGCCAGGACCACCTCGAGAGGTATTCGTACGGTACCACAGAACCACGCCGCGACATGAGTGGTTATATGGACAAAGAGCTCTTGGCGCAGATGAATATATCTTCGTGTACGGGAAGCACAATTTAGTGAAGGTAAAGTGATCAAGTGCTGTATTCAAGAATGTACATTGCACAAGCATTCTGTGGGAATACGTTCTAAGCCGACAGCTTCTTGGTGATCTCAGCGAAGGATCTGCCCTGCTCCACAGCAACCTCCTTCTCCAACGTCGACACCTGGCGAGAATTGTCGGGGCCAGCAATGGTACCAGCACCCCACGGAGATCCGCCGTGGACCTCGTCAACGTTGAAAAGTTGCTTGGCACGGTAGCCGAGAGGCACAAACGTCATGCCGTGTGAGACCATGAAGGCCATCGTCTGGGTTGGGTGGTCTCCTGTCCAGCTCCCATGAGCGAGGTGCTGACAAAACAGCCTCCCGGCTTGCCAATGAGGTCTCCTGCAGCCCAAAATTTGCCTGTAGCGTCGAAAAGGGTCTTGGCCTGAACAGGGAAGTCACCGAATCGGGTGGGGTAGCCGAAAAGGATACCATCAGCCTCCTGGAGCGTCTGCGGCGTGGCGATAGGATGGTTTTCCTTGGGCGGGGCGTGCATCTTGGCGAGAATCTCGTCGGGTACAGTTTCAGCGAACTGGTAAAGCGTTGCCTTCACACTGAGGGCATTTTCTACACCTTGTAGCGGTATGACTGTGGATGGAGTAGTAGATGATGGCGACGTTGATCATGACCTTTATGTTTTGGTGTACTTAAGTGCAATTCTGGAATGACCACGTTGGTTCGTGGCAGGTTTACGATTCCTGTCATATTACGGTTGCCGCTTTCGTAATTATGCAAACCCACTGGCATCGAAATCGTGCAAGCTTACGCGTCAGCACCGAAATACAGCTGCCAATCCCCACAATCACGACATGTTTACATTGCTTTCGTTGTTTGGTATCCATGTAGCGCTTTGTCAACGAAGAAATGCCTACTTTACGTCACTACCGAGCTGCGATACTTACAGGCACCTGTAATGTGCAGTGGCCGCGTAAGCTCGATCTCTGAAGACCATATACTTATACTCACTTGACCAGGGGTAACGATATGCATTAAAAGAGATGCGTTTTTCAACCAAACTTCCCATTCTACAATTGTCCTCGTGACCAACAACACCTCGCAACCGGCCCAAAATCACCATGACTGTGAACGTCGCTATCGTCTACTACTCCATCTACGGCCACGCCATCACGTTGGCTGAAGCCGTGAAGGAGGGAGTTGATTCCGTCCCTGGCGTTAAGGCTACCATCTACCAATGTCCGGAGACCCTTTCGGAGGAAATTCTAACCAAGATGCACGCCCCGCCCAAGCGGGATTACCCCATCGCCACGCCGCAGACGCTCCAGGAGGCTGATGGTATCCTTTTCGGCTACCTCACCCGATTCGGTGACTTCCCTGTTCAGGCCAAGACCCTTTTCGACGCTACAGGCAAATTTTGGGCTGCAGGAGACCTCATTGGCAAGCCGGGAGGCTGTTTTGTCAGCACCTCGCTCATGGGAGCTGGACAGGAGACCACCCAACTCCAGACGATGGCCTTCATGGTCTCACACGGCATGACGTTTGTGCCTCTCGGCTACCGTGCCAAGCAACTTTTCAACGTTGACGAGGTCCACGGCGGATCTCCGTGGGGTGCTGGTACCATTGCTGGCCCCGACAATTCTCGCCAGGTGTCGACGTTGGAGAAGGAGGTTGCTACGGAGCAGGGCAGATCCTTCGCTGAAATTACCAAGAAGCTGTCGGCCTAGAGCATGACGACCGGGTCGCTAATAAGCAGACCAGAATTCTAGAAATCTAAGAGGTAGGATCGATGGAACTTCTTTGGAACCCGTTCTAGTTTTGTTGAGTTTACTAGTAGAGGCTACCTGTCAATGCTAAATTGGTAAGAAAAGCATTTGCATGCACACCAGCTGCCACCACTTTATTGACGAACACTGCATGCTCAGATTTTTTTTGTCATTGAAAGACATTGTCACCAACACCAAAATCACATCGTAAGCACATTAGTTCAGCTCCCTATATTCTTTACGCTTCACTACGAATCAAATGCTCTGAACCCTGTGCACGCACAATATCATACCATCTCATCGCGAGACGCGTATTCGCCATCGCAGATAGATGGCGCTGTAAACTCTTGCCCGGACATAGTCTCAAACGGACAGCTAGCTAATCCACCACACGCCGTCCAGCTACCGTTCCAAGAAGCCCCATCGACAGTCTACTCCTCCATCGGTGTCACCCCCGACTCCACCTTTGCCTTCGTTGTGGACGCCTGTTGCGTCTGCTGCGTCTGTCCCTGCTCCAACTGCTGCTGCTGCTGCTCCTTGATTGTCTGCTTCTGTGCCGCGCCGAACGGCGTCTGCTGCCACAGCGCCTCGAACTCGTCCGGCGTGCCGCTCGAACACGGCTTCGTGCTGACCCTCGTCGTCGGGGCCCGTGCGGTTCCACGTCGTGCGCAGCTTATTGCCCTTGACCTCGCGCTCGTGCACAGCTTTGGGGCGGCCCGTCGAGTCTTCGTAGCGGCGCCGCGTGCTCGTCACGCGCTGGCCCTTGTCGTTCACGATGGACGAGTTGCTGAACGAGTAGGACGAGAAGGCGCGGCGGTACTGGTTGTCGGCATCGGCGTCAGTGTCGGCACCCGCGTTGATCTGCTTGTTCGGGTCGTTGTCACGGTCGGTCGTGGTCTGGGACGACGCGACGGTTGCTGTCGATGGCTGTGCGGCCACTTCGCGGTGCTGCATCTCCGGTCGCTGATCACGCGCCAGCACAGGCAGGTCCCGGAAGAAGTCGTCGTCGTCCAGGTTGCTGGGCGTCGCCAGCATCTCGTTGTCCATGTCGAACGGGAAACGCGAGCGGCTCATGAGGTTGCTCATATGCTCGAGTTCCATCATGGACTGCTCTAGCGACGACATGGGGTACCAGAAGCGCGGTCGGACGAGATCCCACGTGCTGAACATGGTTGATAGTCTTGGTGTTTTTTGTATTGAGTTGCGGCCGGCTCGGTAGCCTTGGCTTGGTCACTTGTTGCGTTGCTTGTTTATTGCTCACTTGGCAAATTCAGAAATGGGATGGCAGCACGATTCACAAGCTCCTGGCGATCTTTCCACTTCAACTTGCGGTGGCATTTGGTTATGGATTCTCGAAGGTTGTCGAATGAGGGTCGAACGCGCATCGAATATTTGTGTCGCAGCAAATATTGGCAGCGGTATTAGGTGTAGGTTTCTCGAACAGAGTCGAATTTTCAAAATGAGAAACCTACGCTTTTATGAAAATACCAGTGACATTGCTGCGACACAAATATTCGATGCGCGTTCGACCCTCATTCGACAACCTTCGAGAATCCATAACCAAATGCCACCGCAAGTTGA